>OY757023.1:9567176-10767176 GCA_963580285.1 Lucinisca nassula
TCTTGAGACGGTTGCGTTCTTTGATTGTGGCCTTTCCTGAGTGACCTTCTTTTACTAGTCTTCGCCCATGTACGTCTAGCGTCCCCAAATAGAGACATTGGGAAACAGCTAAGACCAAGATCAGACGCCGCAGAACGCAGCGTCTGTTCGGTGTATTCACTCTTTGGGTAAATTCATAGAAATTGTGAAAACTGACAGTTAGACACCCCTTGAACTGGACGGCTTCAGAAGATCAGTCTGATGCGCGTCTGACTAATGATAAGGAGGTCGTGCATTCAAAACCAGTCTGACGTGGATTTTCCTAGGGCGGTTCCCTCCCTTCTGCTGGTTGAATAAACCTCTTTATACAGATCGTATTGTAGTCGCAGATAAGATTGACTAGAGTCTGGCGGACTCAGCGAATTTGACATATATTGACAACACCTGAATAGGAGCTGCGAATTTGACATATATTGACAACACCTGAATAGCTCCTATTCAGGTTTTGTCAATATATGTCAAATTCGCTGAGTCCGCCAGAAGATTCGGTAGAGTGCCTTTCGGATGCTTTCCGCAAGCGGACCAAATGGCCATATACGCCATAGTTTTGTTTGTTTTCACTTGAATTCATACAGTTGGGTTACTTGGTTTACCTTTTTGTGAAAAGAACAATCCAAAGGCAGGTGCAAACGATAGCTCCGCCTTGTCAATCCTATCTGCGACTCCAATACTGCAGCATCAGATAGCCTTATATGAACTATATGAGCATCCTTTTTGGCGGATGGGTTCTTCAGCGCAGTTGGTAAGGACGACCTGTCACTGTAGTGCTAGACGACGACACAGTATCTGCTCACCGGTTCGAATCACAACATTTTTCCCTGGTCATGTCTCCACAATGGTTGAAAAGACAAAAAGTCGCTTCCATTACAAAGGGAAATAACCATAATCCGGAAAAATTACTAAGTGAGCCCCGAAAAGCGAATTTGTGTCTTCGAGCGTTCCGTCATGACAAATTTTAACTGCGCATGCCCAGCCATTCAGAGGGGCCAGTGATATGGTTTTCTGTCTGAAGGTTCCTCTTGATTCACTGCTTGTATGAGCGAGCAGCAAAGGTTCTGGCGAGACTGCGCGGATGCGCAGGCTCGCCTGAACCTTCGCTGCTCGCATCGTGGGTAAGTACCAAAATCGCTTGACGGGGCCCAAGTAATAACAAATTAACCCCTATATACAGAGTGTACCAGTGGCCAGATATAGAGGATCTTACATGAGTGTTCGGGTATTATCAAATTTATTAAACTCGTTGAGGAAAAGAGATAAAATGCGAGGTTGTGCCGAGCATTTTATCCCTTTTTCGCAAAGAGTTTAATAAATTTAATAATACTTGAGTACGAATGCAAGATTCAATTAATCATATGACATTTAAAAAGCAATTGATTCAGGCATGAATTTTGTACAATAATGTCAATATTTCCCCATTAGTAAACGTGACGTTGTTAAGGACGTCGTACATGTGACGTTACGGAGCGTATATTGCATATTTAATTCACTAGTGGATTATCGAATTTATTACATGGCGTTATTTCACTCTCAGACACGACGTCATGTGATAAAGACATACTCACTATAAGAGCATCATTTTCGGGAGATGCTTCTGTAGCGCAGTTGGTAAGGTCGTCTGGCCACTGCAGTGCTAGGCGACGTGGCCGCACCTGTGACGGGTTCGATTCACAGCAAACGCAATTACATATGTATCCCTGATTACGTCCCCACTATGGTTGTAAAGACAAAAAGTCGCTTCCATTGCTGGGGGAACTAACTATAAACTTGGAAAAAGTACTAAAGAAAGGCAGTTGCCAGTTTCTTGTGGAAACATTACGAAAACACGCCCATACAAATACATTGTAACCTTTATCGCCGAAAAAAATAAAAAAAAAGTAAGATGAAAAATTGTGGCCATTTTCTTATTTCTCCTCAAAATATAGATTGTGGGTACTCGTTAGAACCGCCTCTTCGAGGCGGTTCTAATGAGTACCCACAATCTGAGGCGGTTCTAACGAGTACCCACAATCTATATTTTAGAGCAGAAAAAAGAAAAACAGGGTTTACCCCTGTAAACCCATGTTTTACTATATAAACGTGGGGTTCAAGGGGGTCAAATTTATATATTCGTGTTTTTGTGATGAATATGCCCTGCATTGGTTAACCGCTTATGTATGAGTCTGACCAAGAAGCGTGTGGCCATGTTAACTGATCGTCTCGATATGACCTAAACAGTGATGACGGGGCCGCTAAACTCCCCAGAAACAGACGAACGAAAACCCTTTAGCTGGAAATGGATCAAACCATAGCCTTTTAGGAAAGAACCCATTCGTAACGAATTCGAATGGGTTGTCATAATACAGTAAAATTCCTTTAATAAGAGTAGGCCCCCGCCCATAGGGGCTTGAAGAAATATATGGGCTGCATGATGCTTCCACGCAGAGCTGAATCCGGCCCGCACACTAGTACTGGTAAACCGCTTAGAGGATCTAAGCCTGTCCAGGAACCGCGGTGCGAGGCGGACCGTCCATGCTAATAAACCCTATTAGTTTCATTGGGCGACAGGGCTTGAGATGTTATTTCATCTCAGTGTCGGGTAAAAGTCCCACAAAATTGGAAGCAACGTCTCCAAAATGACATTTACAGTGTTGACGGGGACGTTAAACCTCAAATTAATCAAACAAACAAACAAATAAAAGTACCTTTGGGACTGTTCAAAAGTGGTCTTTAAGACCACTTTTGAACAGTCCCAAAGGTTGTTTCTTTCTAGAAGACACTGAGTGCAGAAAACACACGGAAAGAATGGCTGAAAAGTTTTAAATATGCTTTCTAAAGGGGAATTAGTCTTACTTTTTGGTGGTCTTATTAACGGAATGTCATTGTAATTATTGCTTGAATTGAGGTTTTACGACCACGTCAACGTTATTTAGGTTATTTGGAGACGTATATTCCAATTTTGTGGGACTTTTACGCGACATTGAGATGAAAAGATATCTCAAGCCCTGCTGACCAAACAAACCAAAGGGACGGTCCGACTCGCACCACTTTGCCTGGGCCGGCTTTGACCCTTTAAGCGGTTTACCGGCAATCGTGCGGTCGGTTTCAGCTCTGCGTGGAAGCACCGTGTAGCCCAATATATTTCACCAAGCCCCGATGGACGTGTGGGTGCTCGTTTTGAATCGATGGAAAAGGGCTAAAAATACTTACTGTAATGATCCCAAGTATTGGGACAGACAGGCCTAAGCAAACACTGAGGTCTCCATCTGTTTAGCTTTACACCGTTTGCCATTCCGTCTGCACCTTTTGGACACCTTGCTGGGTCGTGAAACAAATTTGTCAAAATTTCAGGTGAATTACAGCACGTACTTAAGGTGTCCGATTTTTTAGGAGTTTTACGGTAATTTCTTTGTTACAGGTTTAGGCCAAAATGTGTCACTGTATAAAGACTGCATAATTTTAACCCATTTTGTACCGGAAAAACCTAAACGGGTAGTTGGCAAACAGTGCAGGCCCCGATCAGACGCCACAGAACGCGGCGTCTGATCTGGGCCTATACTATTAGCCACTTTCCTAATAAATATTGCAGTATTAACAACCTGACACCCATAAATTTCGAAATTGACTCCTGTTAGTCCATTTGGTACAAAAAGGGATACTCGTATTTACCCGAAAACGTGACAAGCCCAGACCAGACGCCACGTCCTGAGTCGTCTGGTGTGGATCTTCATCTGTTTGCAGAAAGCTCAGCCATTTTCATTATAACTTCCTAAAAACAATTGAAACGGACATCCCTAAATTTTGAATATGAGGGTCATTACAAAATGGATCAGCTGCTACAGTCATAAATCTATGGCCAGTTCTTCGAAACATTAAGAAAACACGCATATACAAATTCATTTTTAAACTTTAACGCCGAAAAAAACGAAAACTTCAAGATGAAAAATTGTGATATTTTTTCTTATTTCTGCTCAAAATATAGATTGTGGGTACTCTTTAGAACCGTCTCGTCGAGGCGGTTCTAACGAGTACCCACAACCTTTATTTAAAGGCGGTTCTAACGAGTATCCACAACCTATATTTTAAGGCGGTTCTAACGAGTACCAACAACCTATATTTTAGAGCAGAAATAAGAAAATAAGGTTTACCCCTGTAAACCCAAGTTTTACTATTTAAAAGTGAGTTTCAAGGGGGTCAAAAGTACATGTATATACATTACGAAAACAAGCCTATATAAATGCATTGTAAACTTTGCCGCCGAAAATACGAAAATTTTACGATGAAAAATTGTGATATTTTTCTTATTTCTGCTCAAAATATAGATTGTGGTACTCGTTAGAACCGCCTCGTCGAGGCAGTTCTAACGAGTACTCACAACCTATATTTTAGAGCAGAAATAAGAAAAATACGGTTTACCCCTGTAAACCCCAGTTTTGCTATATAAAAGTGGGGTTCAAGGGGGTCCAAAATTATATAGGCGTGTTTATGTTAGGGACGTGTTTCGTGATTAAATATGTTATAGTTCCTTATTCATACTCCAGACGTAGGTTTTATGTTCTCGATAGAACTGCCCCAATGATGCGATTTTAACGAGTACCCACAACCTTTGTCTATGGGCTGAAAAATAATTAAACACACGACGTCGTTGATAAGCAGTGAATAACGTCGTGTAATAAAAGTCGTATGACCACACGTGTAATTACAATTTTGCCGGATTAAGTAACGTCATGACGACGTCCATGTCAACCATGCATTTTTGTGGAAAAAATGTCAAATTTCAAGGCGATAAAATCCAAATTAAAGTGGTCATATGATAAACAGAATCTTACACTCGTGGTCATTTCATATGAAATGACCACTCGTGTAAGGTTCTCTATTTATACCTGTAAACCCCAGTTTTCTCTATGCAAAGTTGGGTTTACGGGGATACTCATAATCAGTCGGATGTGCGTCTGACTGGTGAGCTGGAGGACGTGGGTTCAATACCTGCCGGGGTTGGCAACATTCTTTCGTGGAGACTGATCATGAAATCTTTTCTATGGTCATTCTCTCCCTTACCGCTGATTCAAGAAGGGCAGTTGTCAGTTTCTGGCGAAAGAATGTGCATTGTACTGGTTAACCGCTTACGTATAAGCCTGCCATAAAAAAGTGTGGATAGGTAAACTGCCCGGCTCAAAAATGACCTAAATAGTGTTGACTGAGCCGTTAAACTCCAATACAAACAAACAAAACATTACAAGGATTTTTTGACTCGGTGTCAATGTTATGGTCACTACATAGAGGATCTTACATGAGTGTTCATGTATATAATTATTGAATTTATTAAAGATTTGAGGAAACGGGATAAAACGTGAGGCTTCGCCGAGTTTAATAAATTCAGTAATACATTAAAACGAATGCAAGATTCTGTTTATCATATGACATTTAAAACGCATTAAATTCACGAGTTAATACAAAAATGTCAATATTCCGCCATTTATAAACGCGACGTCGTTAAGGACTTCGTGCATGTAACGTTACGGAACGTATCTAACTTATTCACATATTTAATCCGCTAGTGGAATATCGAATGTATTACATGGCTTTATTACATTCTCAGACGCGATGCATCTAGCGTGACCTATCTCACGCGATGTCATATGATAAACTGCTTTATCATTTGACGTCGCGTCTGAGAGTGTAATAACGCCATGTAATGAATTCGATATTTCACTACTGGATTAAATATGCAATTTAGTTGGAAACACTCCGTAACGTTACACGCATGACGTTCGTAATGACGTCGCGTTTACTAATGGCGGGATATAGACATTTCTGTCAAAAGTCGCGAATAAAATGAGTTCTAACTGTCATATTATAAATTGCATCTTGCATTCTTGCATTCATGCTTAGGAATTATTGAATTTATTAAAATCGTTGAGGAAAAGGGATGAAATGCGGATAAAATCCATTTTCCTCAACGAGTTTAATAAATGCAATAATACATAGACACTCATGTAAGATCCTCTATTTCTCATTTCTTTTCTGTCTTTGCAGCAACATTTACAGGCTTACACGGATGTCGACAGAGAACTGGTCTGTGAGGGCGACCTCCATTTTGTACCCGGACGCAACACTTTCAATGAAATGGAACGTTGTATTGAACAGTCTGCCGTGTTTCTGGCGGTCGTTTCAGAGAGCTATTGCAAAAGTCCCTATTGTAACATGGAAATATCCGAAGCCAAAACAACTGGAAAGCCTGTGATTTTGATTATGAAGGAACAGGTTGATATTAGCAAGATGGAACTTGTTGTTAAGAACACTTTTATGAATTATGCACGTGCATGGATTGTAGAGGAAAATGGTCAGTATGATGTCAAGCCAAGTTGGGATAAAATATGTGAAGGAATAATTACAGCAATGTGAATGTAAAATATGTTTAGAGTACAGTAAAATTCAACCTGCCTTGGTAGCTCAGTCGGGCGTGCGTCTGACTGGTGATCAGGAGGACGCGGGTTCGATACCTGCTGGGGTCGGCAACATTCTTTCGTGGAGCTTGATCATGAGATCTTGTCTACGGGCATTCTCACCCTTCCGCTGATTCAAGAAGGGCAGTTGTCAATTTCTGGCGAAAGAATGTGCACTGTACTGGTTAACACCGTACGTTTAAGCCTGTCCAGGTAAAGTGTGGATAGGTAAACTGTTTGTAAAGATAGGGTTGTCGTGAACAGCAAGATAAGGGTTAACATCCAGCCAAGTTTAGAGAAATACTTCAGAAGAAACAGGTTCTTCTGTCGCGGTTTATTTTTGTTACGGTTTGTCTTTGTGTGTTGGTGTCGCTTATATTATTTTGGATAGCCTATTGGCCATTTTGTGGGAAAGTAACTGTCCTTTTGCCTTTCCGCTATTGATGTTTCCATTAGGGTATGTTGTTTCATGTTTGTATTTCTTTCCCTTTGGTGTCTCTGATGGAAGCTGTGGGTTGATTGTATAGATTCCTGATCATTGCCTCTACATTTATTATTCAAAAGTTCGTACGAAACATTGGTTAGTTTAAACTTCAAATAAGCTGAGAGAAAGGGACTATAGCTTCTATGTTAATGTAAATTTTGCATTTGTTTTAAAAACCAAACAAGCTCAGAAAAAATAGCTTTGTTGTGAATGTAAATTGTGCACGTGCAAAATTCAAACAATGTGATTGTCAGTTTAAATCTGCCCAAGTTTACGAAAACACGCTTATACAAATACATTGTAAACTTTACCGGCGAAAAAAACGAACATTTTAAGAAGAGAAAATGTGACATTTTTCTTATTTATGCTCAAAATATAGATTGGGGTACTCGTTAGAACCGCCCTCACCGAAGCGTTTCTAACGAGTAGCCACAATCTATATTTTAGAGCAGAAATAAGAAAAATAAGGTTTAGCCCTGTAAACCCCAGTTTTTCAATATATGAAAGTGGGGTTCAAGGGGGTCAAAATGATATAGGCGTGTTTTCGTGATGGTAAGGGGAAAAAGATAGTACTCAGAGCCGCTTTGATGTTAAGGCCTAAAATACAGCCGTGTTTCCGCGCTTACCCGACCGACCCTGCTTCAGATCCCCCCCCCCCACCCCCGACTCTACTATTTTTATCAGTAAAAGAAAAAAAAAAGAAAAAAATTAAAACACCGACTCTGCCATTTTCCATTTCCAGCCCCACCTAGTGTCGTCTTTGTGTTTTCCCATAGTAATTTCGCGTTTTAAGTACAGTTTTGTTGTTATTGGCATTAAGTACATTCCAAATTAAAGAACTGACGTTTTTGAACATCTAAAATGAATTATGATATACAGTGCAAGTCTCTACGGAACCCGGGAAGGGACATGATTTTTTTTTATTTTATAAGTTGTGCGCACAAGATATTATCTTGTCCGCACAAGATAATATCTTGTGCGCACAAGATAATATGTAGTGCGAACAAGATAACATCTTGTCCGCACAAGATAATATCTTTTTCGCACAACTCCCCAAGAACTATGTTGTGCAAACAAGATATTTTGTGCGAACAAGATATTATCTTGTCCGCACAAGATAATATCTTGTCTGCACAACTTAATACCATGTTCGCACAACATATTAAAAAAATTCATGTCCCTTCCCGGGTTCCGCACCTACCTACTCTTACGAGCCAGGCGTAGCAGAAAGAAAAAGCAAACAAGCCTTTTGGAAAAATTTAACAAAATCTATTTACAAGTTAACTTTAACCTGAGAAGTAAGAAAATTAAATGTACTTAGCTCTGAATGAAATATCCTGAATGAATCTATTTTCCTTGATTCCAAAGAATTCACAGTCCAAAATGAAATGTAATATCCTTTAACAATCCAACACAGAATTTAGAAATAACTTTTCTTAAAAGCCCAAACTTCAAACTCCAAAGTCTCACTCAATGAGAAAAATCAAGCTCTTTTATAGACCCTAAGATTTCTCTAGAACATTCCAGAGGGCTGTGGAAGAAGATGAGGTAATTCTCTAAAAATAATGCAAACCAGAACTTTCTGGAAGGTTCTGAAGTACTTTTCCTTGTAAACATGTTGTTTACAAAAATGAAATTAATCTGTGACTCAGTTTTCCATAATCTTCTATAAGAAGATTAACAAGATATTTATAGCACTATTAGGTCACAGTGGGGTGCAAGTGGGAATCAGAAAAATAAATTCTTATGCTTAACACTACCGACCTATTTTCTTCATCATGTTAGCAGAAAAGCACGGCTATTTTTTTTTTTTTTTTTTGTTATGCCTAATCATTACGAAAACACGCCTATACAATTATATTGTAAATTTCCCCGCCGAAAATCGAAAATTTTAAGATGAAAAATTGTAATATTTTTTCTTTTTTCTACTCAAAATATAGATTGTGGGTACATGTCATTTCATCTCAATGTCGGGTAAAAGTCCCACAAAATTGGAAGCAACGTCTCCAAATGACCTATACAGTGTTGACGGGGACGTTAAACCTCAAATCAAACAAAACAAACAAACACGTTACAACCGCCTCATTGAGTACCCACAATCTATATCTTTGAGCAGAAATAAGGTTTACCCCCAGCAAACCACAGTTTTACTACATTTTTTTTTTGGTTTGGGTTTTACGCCCCTTTCAAGATTATTTCACTCATATCGAGCCGATCGTTAATCAGAGGTGGGCGAAAACCGGAGTACCCGGAGAAAAACCACCTGACCTTCCGTTGCAGAACTTGGCGTCTCACACGTGGCCCTAGCGAGGCTCGAACCTACGGCGGTGAGAGACCTAATGACCAAGAGTCAGCGCTCTTATCCACTAGGCCACGGAGGCCCGTCCAGTTTTACTACATAAACGTAAGGTTCAAGGGGATCACAATTATATGAACGTATTTTTGTGATGAAATATGTAAGAGAATAAGATAGTGAGTGAGTGTTTGAGTTTTACGTCCCACCAACAGCTAAGGTCATACGGAGACGGGACCTCGGTTTAAAGACTCATCCGAAAGTCTGGAGAAGCTCGGGATCGATCCTGCGACCCCTGGTTTACAAGGCGGGAAGCATAACCACTACACCACGGAGGCTTCTAGAATTACTTGCTAATGTAAATAATGTGTGTGCAGGATGTGTATGAGAAAATGATCAGTTTCAAATCCAGCCAAACTGGGAAAACATTACAAAAACGCACCCGTGTCATATAGCGCATTTTTCACATCACCAATATGGCTACTTTTCTGATGAAATCTGTCATATTTTTGTTATTTTTACTTCAAACATAGATTGTGGGTGCTCGTTAGAACCGCCTAATTGAGGCTGTTCCAACGAGTATCCACAACATATGTCTTAGAGCAGAAATAAGATAAATAATATATACCCCCGTTACCCCCAGTTTTCTCTATATGAAGTGGGGTTTAACGGGGTATTCATTTCACGAACTTGATCACGTGATGTATATGGGAATGATTGATAGCTTTCCTAAAAATATTAGTTTTACTCGTACAAAGTTTGTATTTTAGGTGGTGAAATAGTCACTTTAAAAATGCAGCTCCGGTGAAATGCATTCCGTAAACCCCACTTGATATAAAGAAAATTGGGTTTTACGTGGGGATGAATTATTTTTCTTAGTTCTGCTCCAAGACATAAGTTTTCGGTTCTCGTAAGAACCGTTTCTAACGAGCACCTACACTCTATGTTTTTACTACAAATAAGGAAACTATCAAAGTTTCCAACAGGAAATAAGCCGTTTTGGAGCTATGAAAGAATGCATATGTAATCGAAATGAAGCTGAGAGAAAATATACGACGGAACAATACAGTTGTTGTTGTTTGTTTGTTTGTTTTTTTTTTTTTTTTTTTTTTTTTTTTTTTTTAGGGGGGGGGGGTACTGCCCTTTCATTATTATTTCAATCATATCGAGCCGATCGTTAATCAGAGGTTGGCGGTTTTGTTTGTTTGTTTTGAGGTTCAACGTCCCCGTCAACACTGTAAAGGTCATTTTGGAGATGTTGCTTCCAATTTTGTGGGACTTTTACCTGACATTGAATTGAAATGACTTCTCAGTCCCTGCCGCCCAATGAAACCAATAGGGTTTATAAGCATGGACGGGCCTACTCGCACCGCTTTGCCTTGGCAGGCTTAGATCCTCTAAGTGGGTTACCAGTACTCGTGTGCGGGTCGGTTTCAGCTCTGCGTGGAAGCATCATGCCGCCCATCTGTTTCTTCAAGCCCGATGGGCGGGGGCCGTCAGAGGTTGGCGAAAACAGGAATACCCGGAGAAAAACCACCTGACCTTCCGCTGGCGCATCACACGTGACCCGAGCCAGGATCGAATCCACAGCGGTGAGAGCCTGGACCTAACGATTAGGAGTCAGCGCTCTTACATGTCTCAACAAGGCCACGGAAGCCCGTGTAAGGGGACAATAGCTTCTATGTAGGCGGGGGGAGAAAACATTACGATAACACACCCGTGCGACATGGTGCATTTTTTCACATCTCCTAAATGGCTACTTTTCTGATGAAAATCCGAGTTATTTTTCTTATTCATACTCAAAACATAGGTTGTTGGTGCTCGTTAGAACCGCCTCAATGAGGCGGTTCTAACGAGTACCCACAACCCATGTCTCGGAACAGAAATAAGAAAAATAATGTATACCCCCGTAAACCCCAGTTTTCTCTATATGAAGTGGGGTTCAGTGGGGTGGGGGTCTTCATTTCACGGACTAGTTCACGTGATGATATACAAGGGAAAAAAGGGTTTTATGTAAATGTAAATTTTGCACAAGCAAAGTTATTATTTGAAAATGGCGAATTACAAATCCAGACTAAATGAGAGAAATGTGTAAGGAGACAAGTGTGTGTGTGTGTGTGTGTGTGTGTGTGTGTGTGTGTGTGTGTGTGTGTGTGTGTGTGTGTGTGTGAATTCGGGTTTAACGTCGCTTTCAACATTTTTTCAGTCATATCACAACGGTGTCTGGTTGCGACAGGGAGCTCAATGCTCACTTTTATAGTGCTGCCTCACTGAAGTATCATGTCCCAGACACATTACATGATACCACACCCAGTCACACTATCCTGACACTGGGTCGACCAGTCCTAGCTCTACCCCGTAAATCTGAGGTCCAAGCGAGGAGCAGCTAGTACCATTTTAACGACTTTGGTATGTCGCGGCCCGGGATCGAACCCGTGACCTCCCGTTCCCCGGAGCGGACACTCTACCAACTGAGCTATCGGGGCCGGTATAAGGAGACAAGTATTAGATGTTACAAAAAGCTTGGGTCTACGCTCACCACACATCCATTTGTGTAGTACAGTAAAATTCCTATGTTAAGACCACCTTTGGGACTGTTCAAAAGTGGTCTTTAAGACCACTTTTGAACAGTCCCAAAGGTAGTCCCTGACCGGAGGACATTGTGTGCAGAAAACACGAAGAGTAACTGCGCCCTTCTTAGGAAGCTTTTATAAGCAGAAATAGTCTTATTTTGTTTGTTTGTTTGTTTGTTTGTTTGTATTGGAGTTTCACGGCCCAGTCAACACTGTTTAGGTCATTTTTGAGCCTGTCCACACTTTATCTGGGCAAACTTATACGTAAGTTGTTAACCAGTACAGTGCACATTCTTTCGCCAGAAACTGACAACTGCCCTTCTTGAATCAGCGGAATGGAGAGAATGACGTAGAAAAGATTTCATGATCAATCTCCATGAAAAAATGTTGCTGAACCCAGCAGGTATCGAACCCGCCTCCTCCTGATACCAGTCAGACGCGGATCCGACTGAGCTACCGGGGCCGGCAGAATTATTCTTAATTTCAGGTGGTCTAAATAGCGGAATTTCACTATACTTGGACTGGAAAGTAAAATAACAAATCTTATCACGTGTATGTTGTAATAATGTGCCATTTAATATGTAAGTGAAAAAACAGTCACAGATTACAAATAGGGATTTCCAAATGTTCTCTACAATGTGACATAAAAACAAAATTAGCGATCTTTCAATATCGCTTGTACAAAGGAGAAATCCTTTAATGGTCATTCAGGCTCTCTGTCTGTCTAACCGAACTTTAATTTGATGACTTCTTTTATTCAAACTTCGGCCGAAAATCAAATCCCCTCAAAATCTAGTAGGTCTGTATCTTTTATTCCCTGGATCACACCAAAGATAACATCACGAAAACACGCCTATATGTTTGACCCCCTTGAACCCCACTTTTATATAGCAAAACTGGGGTTTGCAGGGGTAAACCTTATTTTCCTTATTTCTGTTCTAAAAATAGATTGTGGGTACTCGTTTGAACCGCCTCGATGAGACGGTACTAACGAGTACCCATAATGCATATTTTGAGCAGACATAAGAAAAATATCACACTTTTTCTTCTTAAAAGTTTCATTTTTCGGCGATAAAGATTACAATGTATTTGTATAGGCGTGTTTTCGTAACATAAGAAAGATTCGCAGAAGGAATAGAATTCATGCTAAGGCAAAAAAAAGATGGGAAGTGGTAAACACAGAACAAAATTTGAAAACTTGAGACAAGAAATTAAGGCTGACATCAAAATGATTTGAATGTGAATAATTTGGTAGGTGACATAAAGGCAAATTACATAGACTTCTACAGTTATTTTAATAGCCAGAAGAAAGATAGGCAAGGTATTCCGCCTCTTAATAAAACAAGAGGAGCATGATGGTCCTATATGGCTCACCTGAGCTAAGAGGTTTATACGTGGGTCCCGGGGTGGGGCAAGTTTTGGCCCCAGGTCTATAATTTGAACAACTTTGGTAGAGGTCCACTAAATAAAGCTTAACATCAAATATAAACGGCCTTGGCCTCCAGTGCAAAGAAAAATATTCTTAAAGGTTTTCCTTCAATCATAATTATAATAATAATTATCAACCTTATTTATAGAGGGTATCACATTTAGTACTAGCACTAATCTTCCATGAGGCCCTCTTTTCCTGGGTAGGAACCAGTACTAAGCAATGTGGATAAAGTTTCTTGCTCAAGGTAACAACACATGGCGCTTGCGAGGATCGAACCGGCTACCTCTCCATCTCAAATCCGATGCTTTACCACTGCACCACAGCGCTCCACCTAAACCTATGTCAAACATGTGGACCCCTTGGCTGGGCCGTTAATCTATAATTTGAACATTCTTGGAAGAGGTCCCTGGATGAAGCTTCATACCAAATAGAAAAAAATTAAGCCTTTGGGTTTCAGACAAGAATATTTTTTTTAATAAGGCTGGCAGGATTAATCGGAAAATCGGTTCAATCAATGAACTCAACAAAAATGATTATCATTACCTATTTGCTTGCAATCGATTATTTGATAAGAACAATTTCCTACCCGAAGTTGTGGCTAAAATAGCTGTATGAGTGGCAAACAGTGCAGTCCCAGATGAGATGCCGCGTTCTGCGTCGTCTCATCTGGGTCTACACTGTTTGACCAGGTATGTCTGTTCAAATACATATGGCAAAGTACAGCGTATGGTAGGAGTCATGCTCAGACAGAAAGCCAGACAGGTAAACTTATGACAAAATCTTCAGTGATTACTAATCGATTATCGATCGCAATGACAGGAATGATAATCGATTCTCTTTTCAGTTCCGATTAGCCAGCCCTATTTTTAAATGTATTCCCTATATTAGCCTATGTAAAAAAAAAAAATTGGCCCCAGGGCTATAAGTTGAACAAGATTTTTTAAGCTTATTCCTTATATAAGCCTATGTAAAACCAGTGGGCCCCGGCGCAGGGGCATTTTTGACCCAAGGCTATAATTTGAACAATCTTGGTAGAGGTCCACTAGATGAAACTTCAAACCATACATCAAAGACCTTGGTTTCAGAAAGGTTTTCCCAATATAAGCGTATGTAAAACCGGTGGGCCCCGGCGCGGGGACACTTTTGGTCCCAGAGCTATAATTTGAACAATCTTGGTAGAGGTCCACAAGATGAAACTTCATACCAAACATCAAAGACCTGGGTATTCTGGTTTTCAGACAAGAAGATTTTTAAAGGTTTTCCCTATATAAGCTTATGTAAAATTAGTGTGCCCCGGCGCGGGGTCATTTTCGGCCCAAGGGCTATAATTTGAACAATCTTGGTAGAGGTCCACTAGATGAAGCTTCATACCAAATATCAAAGACCTGTGCCTTCTGGTTTCAGACAAGAAGATTTTTAAAGCTTTTTCCCCTCTATAAGCCTATGTGAAACCGGTGGGCCCCGGCGCGGGCCCATTTTTGCCCCCCCCCCCCTTGCTTTAACTTGGACAATCTAGGTAGAGATCTACCAGATGGAGCTTCATACCAAATATAGAAGACCTCGGCCTTCTGGTTTCAGAGAAGAAGATTTTTAAAGCTTTTTCCCTATATAAGCCCATGTAAAACAAGTGGGTCCCGGAGCGGGGACATTTTAGGCCCTAGGGCTTTAATTTGAACAATCTTGGTATAGGTCCACTAGATGAAGCTTCAAACCAAATATCAAAGACCTGGGTCTTCTGGTTTCAGAGAAGATTTTTAAAGCTTTTTCCCTATATAAGCCTATGTAAAACCAGTGCGTCCCGTGGCGCGGACATTTTTGGCCCCAGGGCTATATTTTGAACAATCTTGGTATAGGTCATCTAGATGAAGCTTCATACCATATATCAAAGACCTCAGTCTTCTGGTTTCAGACAAGAAGATTTTTAAAGCTTTTTCCCTATATAAGCCTATGTAAAACCGGTTGAACCTCGGAGCGGGGGCAGTTTTGATCCCAGGGCTACAATTTGGACAATCTTGGTAGAGGTCCACTTGATGAAGTTTCATACCAAATATCAAAGACCTGGGCCTTCTGGTTTCAGACAAGAAGATTTTAAAGCTATTTCCCTATACTGTAAGCCTATGTGAAACCGGTGGGCCCCGGCGCAGGCCCATTTTTGGCCCCCTGACTATAATTTGAACAACCTAGGTAGAGGTCCACTAGATGAAGCTTCATACCAAATATAAAAGACCTCGGCCTTCTGGTTTCAGAGAAGAAGACTTTTAAAGCTTTTTCCCAATATCACCCTATGTAAAACCGGTGGGCCCTGGCGCGGGGACATTTTTGGCCCCAGGGCTATAATTTGAACAATCTTGGTATAGGGCCACTAGATGTAGCTTCATACCAAATATCAAAGACCTGGGTCTTCTGGTTTCAGACAAGAAGATTTCTAAAGCTTTTTCCCTATATAAGCCTATGTTAAACCGGTGGGCCTCGGGGCAGGGGCAGTTTTGACCCCAGAGCTACAATCTGAACAATCTTGGTAGAGGTCCACTAGATGAAGCTTAATAACAAATATCAAAGACCTGGGCCTTCTGGTTTCGGACAAGAAGATTTTTAGAGCTTTTTCCCTATATAAGCCAATGTAAACCGGTGGGCCTCGGGGCAGGGGGGGGGGGGGCGTTTTGGTTCCAGGGATATAAGTTGAACAATCTTGGTAGAGCTCCACTAGATGAAGCTTCATACCAAATATCAAAGACCTGGGCCTTCTAGTTTCAGACAAGAAGATTTTAAAATGCTTTTCTTATTTTCCCCTTTTCGTTGCCATGGCAACCAGAGTGCTGCATTGAATGGAATTCTTTGAACAACTTTGAGAGAGGACTACCCAAAGATCATTTCTGCCAGGTTTGGTCAAAATCTGTTCAGTGGTTTAGGAGGAGATGTTGTTTAAAGGAATTGTGGACGGACGGACATACGTACGGACGGACAACGACGCCGACGACGACGACGACGGACGGTGACCGATCACAATAGCTCCCCTTGAGCCTTTGGCTCAGATGAGCTAATAAGCCTATGTAAAAGCAAAGGGCCCCGAGGCGGGGGCATTTTTGGCCCTAGCACTATAATTTGAAAAATCTTGGTAGGGGTCCTTAGATGAAGCTTCATGCCAAATATCAAATACCTGGGCCTTGTGGTTTCAGAGAAAAAGACTTTTAAAGATTTTCCCTATATAAGCCAATGTGAAACCAAAGGACCCAGGAGCGGGGACATTTTTGGCCTCAGGGCTATAATTTGAACAATCTTGAAAAAGGTAATCAAGACGAAGCTTCATACCAAATATCAAACGCCTGAGCCTTCTGGTTTCAGACAAGAAGATTTTTTAAAGATTTTCCCTATATAAGCCAATGTGAAACCAAAGGACCCAGGAGCGGGGACATTTTTGGCCCCAGGGCTGTAATTTGAACAATCTTGGTAGAGGTCCACTAGATGAAGCTACACACCAAATATCAAAGACCTGGGACTTGCGGTTCAGAGGAGAATATTTTTTAAGTTTTTATTAAAAAAAAAAATATTTTGGCTCCCTTGACCTTGATATGCAATGGACCGGAACCATTTGAATAACTTTGAAAGGGGACCACCTAAGGATCATTCCTGTGAAGTCTGATCAAAATCCGATCAGTGGTTTCGGAGGAGATGTCGTTTGAAGAAATTGTTTACACACGGACGGAAGCACGCACGGACGGACGCACGCACGACGGACGACGGACAAAAAGTGATCCCAAAAGCTCACCTCGTCACTACGCGACAGTGAGCTAAAATGGATGGAATGGTATGGCTGAATCTGACTGAATTACGAAAACACGCCTTTACAAATAATTGTAACTTTTATCGCCGAAAAAAAAAAAAAAACAATTAGGATGAAAAATTGTAATATTTTCCCACAATCTATATTTTAGAGCAGAAATAAGAATAATAAGGTTTATCCCTGTAAACCTCAGTTTTACTATATAAAAATGGGATTCGAGGGGGGTCAAAATCATAAAGGCGTGTTTTCGTGATGGAAATGGCAGCGGGATTGGTTAGACAATTCAATGATGCGAGTTAAAGGAAGTTCCATTTTCTGGAAGATCGATCTCTTTCACGGGTAGTATTGTGACATGGGAGGGATGGATAAAGTTACATAAAGACTTGAATTCATCTAAAGTGCTGGGACCTGATAAGATTCACCCTGGAGTCCTGAACCCAGCAGGCACATGACGTAATTATGACATCACATAAACGTCGGCACAACGTCATGACCTTTATTCAACGTCACATCAACTACCTTGCACCGACGTTGATTTGACGTTGCCATAGCGACGTGTGTTTGCTGGGAAGGAACTAGCAAATGAGCTAGATCGAGTTTTTGCACATCTGTTCCAACAATCTCTTGATAAGCAATCCCCAAAGAATGCCTTCTAGCGAAACTTTATCCACACTTTAAAAAAGATAAAGGCTCTTGTTCGTAAATATTTTAAAAAGGAGATAGGGCTCCTGCTCGTAATTATTGCCCTGTATCCATGACTTGTGTTCCATGTAAATTGCTTGAACATATAGTCTGCTCAAACATCATGGCACGATTGGATGAACACAAACTTTTGTTAGACAGACAACATGCATTTAGTAAAAGGCATAGTTGAAAACTCAGCACGGTAATTAATGACTGGAGAAAAAATCTTAAACAAAGGGGGACATATGGACACATTTACTCTAGACTTCGAGAAGGCCTTTGACCCACATCCTCATGAAGTTCCGAAATCCAAATTATGAGTAGAAGTAAAACAAAGATCAGGAATCGATACGATTAACTTACTCCACCCATCAAAGACACCAAAGGGAAAGAAACACAAACATTAAGCGACCAGACCATAATGGAAACCTAAACAAAGGAAGGCTAAGGACAGTTACTTTCCCACAAAATGGCCATATGGCCATCCAAAATAAAGAGACACATGTGATACACACAGTAAGTAACAAACAACAACATAAATAAATCGCCACAGAAGAACCGCCTTGGAACGGTAAGTGGAAAGATTTCCACTAGGGGGCTTAAATCGATTTTACGTTGCCACAATCCTCGCCCTTACTTCCGTCGCGATTTAGACAAATAATTTGTTCAGTCAGCATGAAGGCCTCCTAACTCATCAGTGCAACATCTCCGTGAACACAAATAATCAAAGAACCACAGAGGTGAGACAACGGCGAGGACTCGACAGCAAGAAACCACTGAAATGCTGGAGCAAACGAAAGCCAACAGTTAGACTCCGATGGGCCCGACCAGAGACAGAGCATCAGGCACCAACTAACATTACCTTGAATTAGATCTCTCTAATTCTCAATAAGCCTTTACGTTGGAACCGTCATAGAATCTGAGGCCTGACCAACCGGCGTGCAATTGAAGAGGGAAGCAAAGTTGCCAACCGTGATTGGGTTAATTACCATGCATGCAGTCTGTCGTATAATATCCATGTTGTACCCAATCTTTTTATATCGAAGAATGATTTTACGAAATTGGGTGCTAAAGTCATTGCGGGTATATACTTTTCTGAATTTATATCCTAAGTCAACATAAAATTCGGGTGATTGATATGTTGTGAGCCTCATATTGAAGGATTTGAATTTTGTCTGACATATTGTATTATTTTTCAACAAAATCCCCTTTAGTATCTATACACTCTTGCCAGCGGTGTTTAAGTGCCTCAATGCCACTTCTATAGAACTCCTTTTCTTGGCTGTTCAGAAAGTCATCCACTGCATATATGACGTCAACATCGGACTGAAAGTGGGTGCCTGAAATAGCCGTTTTCAGGTTTGGAAATAGATGAAAGAATGATGGTGCGAGATCAGCTGAATGAGGCGGATGCTTAATAAATTTTAATAGAAGTGAAGGCAAGGATCAGGAATCAATACAATTAACCCACAGCCCCCATCAGAGACGCCAAAGGGAAAGAAACACAAACATGAAACAACTAGACCCTAATGGAAACATCAACAGCGGAAAGCCAAAAGGACAGGTATCACAAAATGATCAATTGGCTATCCAAAACAAAATAATATAAGCGATACACACACTCAAAGACAAACAGTAACAAAAATAAACCGCGACAGAAGTACCAACGGTCGTGAATGGCAGCCATAGTAATGACAGACATGTGAACAGGAGCATTGTCCTGATGCAAAAACACACCTTTAGTGAGCTTTTCATGGCGCATAAGTTTTAATATTTTCCCTAAACTGTGTCAGAAGTGAAGCATAGTACTCGTATGTGCCACTTTTGTGAGATAATTGTTCAGCAGAATACCATCTGCATCCCAGAAAACAGAGGTCATAAACTTCCCAACTGATCGAACAGTCTTTGCCTTTTTTGTCGGCGGTGAGCCAGGGTGCTTCCATTGTTCCGATTGTTTTTTTTTTTGTTGTTTTTTTTTTTTTGGTTTTTTTTTTTTTTTGCCTCTGTGGTAAAGTTTCATCCATAGTGATAAATCTCTGAAGAAAGTTGGCAGAATCTTCCTCAAAAAGGTGAAGACTAGCACGCGATAATGTACGCCTGGTGCGCAACTGATCAACTGTCAGAAGTCTTGGTACACATCGGACCGAAAGCTTTCTCATTGCAAGATCCTCTGTCAGAATGGAATATACACTTTCTTGTGAAATGCCAACTCTACTGGCTATATATCTTTTTGTGACTCGTCTGGCAGTCATAACAATATTATGAACTTTATTGACCATTTCTGGGATTGTAAAATTGACAAACCTTCCAGGACGGGGGTCATCCTCAAGGCTATGTCTGTCGCGCTTAAAATCCGCCACCAACCTTTTCACTGTAGCATATTAATGGGCATCTTTCCTTAGTGGTGCTACCATATCATTATGGATTTCCTTAGGTGTTAAATATGTTTTATAAAAGGGTTATCCTTTGGAAGCAAGAAATACACCACAGAACTGGAAAATATGAAGTACGCCTGTTTTCTGGGTCAGACTAGCTAGTTTCGGCCAATTAGGCCTCATCAGTGACCCTCAAATATTTTCAAAATTCCACAATGGAATCAATGATCCCAAAGGACAAGAAAATATAAACTACACTATGATGTAGGGCAGGGAGACATTTTACGGCCGCCACACATTCCCAGACACCAGCTGTAGTGACGTTAAATATGTTCTATAAAAGGTTTATCCTTTGGAAACAAGGAATACACCACATAATTGGAAAATAAAATATGAAGTGCGCATGTTTTCTGGGCCAGCCTAGCTAGTCTCTGCCAATTAGGCCACCTCAGTGACCCTCAAGTATTTTCAAAATTCCATAATGGAATCAATGACCCCAAAGGACAAGAAAATATAAACTACACTATGATGTAGGGCAGCGAGACTTTTTTACAGTCGAACATTCCCAGACACCAGATGTATTGACGTTAATTATGTTCTATAAATGGTTATCCTTTGGAAGCAAGGGATACACCACATAACTAGAAAATATGAAGTACGCATATTTTCTGGGCCAGACAAGCTAGTTTCGGCCAATTAAGCCTCATCAGTGACCCTCAAGTATTTTCAAAAATCCATATTGTTAAGTCAAGTTATGTTTCATTTTTTTTTCAATGTTTTCATGTTGAAAAAGTAAAACTTCCTGTTTCAGCTTTTTTATCAAAAGTTCATACTGTTCAGTCCGCTTTTTAAACTTTGAACTGGTCGTCTATTTAAATACTTCAAGTATAAATACCGTAAACTCAAGAATCACGTACTGTAGCCAAACAGAGAAGCACAAAAAGGATGACGTCATGGAGTCACGACATTTGGACCAGAAACGTTGCAGAAGCCATATTTGTTTACGTGTGAAAGTGTTGTTGCTGAATCGTATGGAAACTGAAAATAGAGCAATAGCATTGCCACTCAGAAATATAATATGATAAGCTAGTGAGGTAAGTGAATTGATTTGATTTGTGCTGCTTTATACATGTATTAATATGCGTATATTACTTTGGCTCACTGTCGCGAAGTTTGGGCATTCATTGTATATAAAAGACGTCAACAGCGTTCGATTAAAAGATGGATTTGCTTGTTTGATTTGAGGTTTAACGTCCCCGTCAACACTGTAAAGGTCATTTTGGAGACGTTCTTTCCAATTTTGTGGGACTTTTACCCGACATTGAGATGAAATGACATCTCAAGCCCTGTCGCCCAATGAAACCAATAGGGTTTATTAGCATGGACGGTCCGCCTCGCACCGCAGTTCCTGGACAGGCTTAGATCCTCTAAGCGGTTTACCAGTACTAGTGTGCGGGCCGGATTCAGCTCTGCGTGGAAGCATCAGGCAGCCCATATATTTCTTCAAGCCCCTATGGGCGGGGGCTTATTAAAAGATGGAACTATTCAAAACGTACATGGACTGAATTTAAACACTTGACGTCTTTTCGCTGGATTTCTTTCAAAGACGACAGCTGCTTATGGAATAATTATTCCGCCGTGGCCGTTGGTTAGTTCAGTCTTACGCTTTTGAAAGAATTCTTAAATTTTTGGTAATAATTTTAACTTTCCAATGACAAAATTGGAATAATAAGGAATGAATTATCATTATTGTGGATTTTATGCTATGCGGTTTTTCCGTCGCGGTTTATTTTTGTTATGGTGTGTCTTTGAGTGTGTGTATTTTTGGCCATTTTGTGGGATAGTAACTGTCCTTTTGGCTTTCCGCTATTGATGTTTCCATTAGGGTCTAGTTATTTGATATTTGTGTTTCTTTCTCTTTGGTGTCTCTGATGGGAGTTGAGGGTTAATTGTATCAATTCCTGATCATTGCCTCCACTTCTGTTTTATAGATGCGTGAACTGCGGCGAATCACTCACAAACTTAGCAAGAAACCCGTCGGGCTTTGCCGAGCATTTTATCCCTTTTCCTCAACGAGTTTAATAAATTCATTATTACATGAGCACGAATGCAAGATTCTGTTTATCATATGACATTTAAAACGCATTTCAATCACGGTTTTATTACAAAAGCGTCATTATTCCGCCCTTAGTAAACGCGACGTCGTAAAGGACGTCGTACTTGTAACGTTACGGGACGTATCTAACTAGTTTGCACATTTAATCCACTAGTGGATTATCGAATTTTTTACATGGCGCTATTACACTCTCAGACGCGACGTTATATGATAAACATCGATAAAATCCACAAAATTGACATTCATTCCTATAATGAACGATAGATAAATTACCTGTATAAATTGTATTTACGAGGGCTGAATGATATGTTGTGGGCCTCGTTTTGTAGGAGGTACGCAGGGATGTTCTTTTTAAGTCCTACTATTCTCTGACTATATAGGGCCGTGTACCCAAAGACTGGTCTCCTATGGTCAGTTTATATCGACGTTTATATCCAAAACTGAAAACGGCTCTTTCAGGCACCCTCTTTCTGTCCGATTTTGACGTCATATATGCATTGGATGACTTTCTGAACAGCAAAGAAAAGGAGTTCTATAAAAGTGGCCTTTAAACACCGCTGGCAAAAGTGTATATATACTGTAGAGGAGTAGGTTGAAAAATAATACAATATGTCCGACAACATTCAAATCCTTCAATATGAGGCTCACAACATATCAATCAGCCCGCGTACCGCGGCTATTTTCTTTTAATAAGCGTTACGTGGCTGGATTGTCTTGCACACCAGATAAGAAATGCATAGTTTTAGCCTGGGATAGAAATTCTTTTCTAACCCTAGTGTTCTTACCCAGGGACAGGGAAAAAACCGAACATTGTCGCGTGTTTGACAAATGCTCTATTTGAATACGACCTCATATGCGCCGCCGTTAATGTTGGCGCCAAAGCACGGTACGTGACGTCACTAAACATCAAACCATTGCCATCACAATAAGATGAACGACGGCAACCGAATTGACTGCAATATTGAAAATCCACGCTCTGAAATAGGCGGTATTAACGGGCTTCCGTGGCCTAGTGGAAAGCGCCGACTCTCCCTCAATTAGGTCTCTCTGAGGCCAAATAAAAAAATACCTGTGTTTCCTATTACATGACAAAAACATAGGGTCGGTGGGTAGGAATTTCTTTTTTTTTTTTTTTTTCTTTTCTTTTCTTTTTTTCATACACTAAGATAAGACTGATCTAGAAAGAGCATTTTGTTCAGGGTTTACAGTGTTCACAGTTTGTTATCCTTCCTCTAATCAGAATCATAATCTCAGCTGTCAAGAATTAGTTCAGTCCGAATCATAGATTTTTGCCTTCTTCTGCCTGGCCAAAAGTGCTCAAGGTCGTCCCCTTTTTTGGTTCTAGATGAAATTACAGCCAAATGTTGAAAGCGTATAGGTGTAAAAGTTGTTTGTTGTTTGATTTGAAGTTTAACATCCCAGTCAACACTGTATAGGTCATTTTTGAGACGTTGCTTCAAATTTTGTGGGACTTTTACCTGACATTGAGATGAAATGACATTTCAAAGTAGAAGTAAAACAAAGATCAGGAATCGATACAATTAACTTACTCCACCCATCAAAGACACCAAAGGGAAAGAAACACAAACATTAAGCGACCAGACCATAATGGAAACCTAAACAAAGGAAGGCCATAAGGAGAGTTACTTTCCCACAAAATGGCCATATGGCCATCCAAAATAAAAAGACACAAGTGATACACACAGTAAGTAACAAACAACAACATAAATAAACCGCCACAGAAGAAGCGCCTTGGAACGGTCAGTGGAAAGATTTCCACTGGGGGGCTTAAGTCGATTTTACGTGGCCACAATCCCCGCCCTTACTTCCGTCGCGATTTAGACAAACAATTTGTTCAGTCCGCATGAAGGCCTCCTAACTCATCAGTACATCATCTCCGTGAACACAAAAAATCGAAGAACCACAGAGGTGAGACAACGGTGAGGACTCGACAGCAAGAAACCACTGAAATGCTGGAGCAAAAGAAAACCAACAGTTAGACTCCGATGGGCCCGACCAGAGACAGAGATGAACCCAATACATCATCGTGTAGTTTATATTTTCTTGTCCTTTCGGATCATTGATTCCATTGTGGAATTTTGAAAATATTTGAGGGTCACTGATGAGGCCTAAATCGCCGAAACTAACTAGTCTGTCCCAGAAAACATGTACACTCCATATTTTCCAGTTCTGTGGTGTATTTCTTGCTTCCAAAGGATAACCCTTTCTATCTAGAACATATTTATAAGCATGGATGGTCCAACACGCACCACTTTGCCTGGGCAGGTTAAGCTCCTCTTAGCGGTTTACCAGTATTCGTGAGCAGTCGGTTTCAGCTCTGCGTGGAAGCATCATGCAGCCTATCTATTTATTTGAGCCCCGATGGGTGGGGGCCAGTATACAAGTTGCATCCTATCAAGTCCCTTTAATATATCTCAAACTCAATGAGTATTGCAGTTAATGCAATCACAAGATTATATTGTCAGGGGAGATAACTAAAATACCATGACACCTACAGTTGTGGTTCTTGCTCACAACAGACCTTCGTAACCTTGAGTACAACTGTGTCAAGTTAAATCAAAATATCTCAAGGTGTTTGGGTGTTTTGGCAATCACGTGGTTATATTGTCAGGGGAGATAACCAAAATACCTGTGCACCCAGAGTTGTGGTTCTTGCTCATGACATGTCTTCTTGACCTCATGTACAGCTTTATCAAGTTCCATCAATATATTTCAAAGGGTATTGGAGTTATGGCGAGGCATGTCGCATGTCTATTTATATCTATATCTATATCTATATCAATACTGTATCACCCCCTCGCGGGGATTACGTGCAGGTGCGCGTCAGTGCGATGTTAGTAGAAGAAGTTTAAAATTAAAAAGTTTCCGTAAGAACTGTTAGAGAAGGTGGAATAAAAATGATAGGGTTAAAATGTTAATAGTCAGAAACAAGCTGACAGTGAAAGCTAAAAGATAAAAACAGTGCGCTGGCATTTATGGCATTGGGTGGCTAACCATGCACACTGCCCTTTTGAAAGATTCGCAAGTGGGCAGTAATGCAACATTGGATGGCAGCCGGTTCCATTGCACGATTGCTAGGGGGTAGAACGAATACTTGTAATAATCTACCCTGGTGTGGATTTGTCGATAAACCAGTGGGTGAGAGTTTTTATGGGAAATCCTGGTAGGGTGCACAACATACGGTGGTAGGTCTATAGCTACAAGTCCGTGGACAATTTTGTAGAACAGGCAGAGCCGGGAATCATTTCTTCTCTGTTCCAGAGTACGCCAGCCAAGGTGGTCTAACATGTCTGTAACACTCGCCTGTTTGTAGTAGTTGTCAAGTGTCCACCTGGCTGCCCTACGTTGGATCATCTCGATTTTATAGATGTTGTTTTGGGTGTAAGGGCTCCAGACAGAGGAGGAGTACTCTACTAGGGGGCGTACCAGTGTCTTGTATGCCATTTCGCGGATGGCTGGTGACTTTGTCCTGATGTTTCGCTTAATGAACCCTAATGATCGGCTAGCTGTTGTGCATGTCTTTTGGATGTGGTTGTTGAAAGATAGGTTGCTGCTGATTTCAACGCCCAGATACTTGGAGCCTTCACCCGATTCAAGAATCTGACCGTGCAGTAGGTATTCACTCGGGACTGGAGTTCGTGCTCGTGTCACGTGTATGACAACACACTTGCTTGGATTGAACTCCATATCCCATTGCAGTTCCCACTCATGAAGACAGTCAAGATCCTTCTGCAGTACTTGAGCATCCTGTAGGCTGGAGACTGCCAGGTAGATGGCCGTATCATCAGCAAACAACCGTACCTTAGATCTGGTCCTGTCCGGTAGGTCGTTGATGTAAATCAAGAAAAGTATTGGGCCCAGGACGGAACCCTGAGGGACCCCAGATGTTACAGGCACCGTTTCTGACTGTTCGTTTTCGAGAACAACAGTTTGTGTTCGGCCGGAAAGGAATGCCTGTATCCACTTCAAGCTGGGACCTCTGATTCCGTATTTGTGCAGCTTTAGTAGGAGTTTTTGGTGACTGACCTTGTCAAATGTCTTTTGAAAAGTCAAGCAAGACAAGGTCAGTTTGGCTACCTGCGATGGAGTTTCTCATTAGATCTTCTATGAGAGTCACAAGTTGGGTCTCACATGACCGCTTGGTGCGAAAACCATGTTGTAAGTCGTACAACAGGTTGTGCTGATCCATGTGGGAAACCACATTGGTTGTGACAATGTGCTCCAGCACCTTGCACAAAATACTAGTCAGAGAGATGGGCCTATAGTTGAAAGCAAGGCTAGTGTCTCCCTTCTTGAAAAGAGGACAAACATAGGCAGTAGTCCAGTCTTTTGGTACCCTTCCTGTATCAAGGGACTTCTGGAAGATTACCTGTAATATAGGCGCTATTACGTCACGAAGTCTTTGAAGAACCAGGGGTTTCAGTTGGTCAGGTCCTGCAGCCTTGTGGGGGTTCAGATCCTTTAACAGTTTCAATATGCCATTGAGGGAGACTGTGATATTTGACATGGGCGGAACAAGGTTGTGGCTGCGGACGGACGGATAGACGGACTGACGCCAGACTCCAAATCTTTTTGGTCCAGGTATAAAAATGCTAGTGCAATACCACACCATATTTTCCCATACTAACATTTTTATGTATTCAAAGATCGATGTACCTATCAAGTATGTTATTTCTGTCCGACTTTTAAGTGCGTAATATGGTTGTTAGCAGGTGTCCTTTGAAACGCATGATAAACATGAGCTTGCAAAGATCAAAAGTGTCGGCTTATTTTGGCCGGTACCAAGACTTTTTTTTTTTACCAAAACAACCGCCAATGGGCTAATTTCAGCACAATGCGGTGGTGCTTAAAATCTTATTAATTTTATTTATTTTTTTTTTTTGTGTGTGTGGGGGGGGGTCTTTCTTAATCATGATTAGGCTGCCCATGTCAGTAGCCTAATCAGTTTCTTCGCTGTCGGCACCCTTATCAGTGAATTCTTTTGAACAATAATTTAGACTGATCAGTCTGCGCATTCAATGCATTACTCGGGAGGCATTTTCTAATGAAATGTTGAACGGTATGACCCTATCACTCATTGGCTTACGCGAACACAGAAGCGGGTCCATATACAAGAAGTTAACATGTTCTTATATATTTACATGCAAATGAGCCGGCGCACAGCTAAAAACGTTTATCTCTAAGGAAGGATCAGATCAGCTTGTGAATCTAGCCAACGTGACCAAATTCTTTGCTTGCTAGTCTTTTGAAATGCTTGAGGCCATGAAAGGTGAAATAGCAAAGGCTGATCAGACTGCGCAAGCTGATCTGCGTTTCACCAGCCGCACAGATTGTGTTTTTCCTTCCAAGTTGCATGCAAAGACCGCGGGAAAATTTGCTCTGACTGCAACAGCAGCACATGCTATAAAATGATGGCGGGAAATACGACGAACGCTAGAAAAAATGTGCGACCAGTAAAGACACGTATCAGCCTACGCATCAGCCTGCGTTATTTATGATTATTGAAGCGTGGACAAATGTCTAACTGCCGCAGCAGGTGAAAACAAGTGTCAGATAATTCTTGTTGTCACGATGGACTTCAAAGGAAAATAATTTGATCACAGATAGTAGTCGTACAGCGGCAGCGGTTGGCTATGTCAGTCTGTTACATTCTGTTGCCATCCTTACGACCAGCCACGCCGCGAAGTTATCCGAAATTACCGAAATAAACCGAAAGTGCCCAAAATTATTTCTGCGGCCGCGGAAACCCGGAAAAAAAAAGATTGGGGTCGGCGGTAAAATATTAGGGTCGGTCGAGTTACCGGAAACACAGGTAATTTTTTTTTTTTGGCCTCACCGCTGTGGGTTCGAGTCTGACTTGGTCAAATGTGAGACACAAAAAAAAAACTGCAGCGGAAGGTTATGTGGTTTTTCACCGGGTACTTCGGTTTTCGCCCAGCTCTGATTAACGATCGACTCGATAGGAGTGAAATAATCTTGAAAGGGTCGTAAAACCAAACAAAAATATATAGAAGGTATGCAAGAAAAAGAATCTTACATGGGTGTGAGGGGTGGATAGATTATTCCGTCCCTCGGGATCACTGTCCGGCATCACTCTGCAAGCCTCGTGATGCCGGACAGTGACCGTGGCCTCGGGACGGATTTTTCCATTCATCCCTCACATCCATGTAAGATTCTTATATTCTACAAATCAATGATAGTCTCAGGTGTGATTCTGAGACTAGTAACTTTGGGTCGATTGGGTCCATTGCCAAACAATCGACCTTAATTAGTAGAAAATAAAACTGTTATTAATTAACCAAACTATGCTTCTGAACAAGGCGTTATAACATCAGTGTTTTCAACTATCATAGTCCCAAAGCTGTTTTATACATTCAAGGTCAACTTCAGTGGAACAGATACAACATTTGTTCCGACAATGGTTAAATTTTTGCTTTTGTTAACACTATTTAGGGACAAATATCCGACATTGCGGCATTGCTTCCCCCCGACCCCACTAAAGTTCAAGGGACGGCTCGAATCACTGACTCGCTCCATTTTTCCTGGGGGCTTGGACCTTCTACGCGGTTTACCAGTATTGAAAAGTTCGGTCGGTTACAGCCGTGCGCGGAAGCTCCATGTAGTCTAATCTATTCAAGTTCACCAAGTCCCGATGGGCGGGGCTCGATAAAGGCTAAGTAAGTGCTTGAAAGTATCATTCGGTACGCAAACGCTATGAATGCTAATTCATTACGAAAACACATCCGTGTGATATAGTGCATTTTTTGAAACTACAAAAAGGCAATTTTCTGATGAAAATTTGTTATATTTTTCTTATCTATACTACAAACATAGGTTTTGGGTGCTCGTTAGAACCGCCTCATTGAGGCGGTTCTAACGAGTACCCATAACCTATGTCTTGGAGCAGAAATAAGGAAAATAATGTTCACCCCCGTAAACCACAGTTTTCTCTATATAAAGTGGGGTTTAGGGGGGTCTTTATTTCACGGACTTGTTCACGTGATGTAAAGTTCACACATACGGCGCTGACGTAATTGCCCATATTTGCCAAATATCCTCAAAAGTGACACTGACAAAAAATGAAGACCCAGATTAGACGCCGTGGTATGCGCATTCTAATCTGGGTCTTCATCGTTTGCTTTATGTATATGGATATTTTAATAACCTACCATCAATAAGCTAAACCAGATCCCTATGAATTGAAATACACCTGATAAATAGGGCTGGCTAATCGGAGCTGAAAAGATAATCGATTATCAGTCCTGTCATTGCGATCGATAATCGATTAGTAATCGCTAAGGTTTTTGTCATTATTTTGCCTGTCTGGCTTTCTGTCTGAGAATGACTCTTACCATATGTTGCACTTTACATTATGTATCTTTGAACAGACAGACCTGAGCAAACAGTGTAGACCCAGATGAGACGCCGCATCATGCGGCGTCTCATCAGGGTCTGCACTGTTTGCCATTCATTCAGCTACTTTAGGCAGAACTTTGGCTAGTAAATTATACCTATCAAGTAATCGATTAATAGCAAATCAGAAATGATAATCATTTTTGTGGAATTTATCGATCGGTTAATCGATTATGCGATTAATCGCGTCAGCCTTACTGATAAAGCTTCTTTTCTGGATGGTAAGGTCAAAGCATCCTATTGGGCAAGTTGTCTTTTATTTTGCACATTGGGTGGCAGGAATATGCGCCAGCTCCATACCTCACAGCCCAGACGAGCCTGTGCATTAGCGCAGAGCGTCTAGCCCTCTAAATTGCCCGCACATGCTTTGCTGGGCCTTTCCAGATAGATTTGCCTTTTTCATATACGTGTTCGCCTCCAAAACTCATCCTGCATAAAACAGTGTTTAGCCATAATTGTTGCTAATTGTTCTCTTGGGTTCCACAACCAGTGTAGTATGACGTAACACACGCCATGAAGAGGGGTTTAACCACGATCGTATAGTTTTACATTATGAAAGTTAATACTTCGCAAATAAAGTAAAAAATTTTCAGTTTTTCTTTTTATTTTCAGACCAAGTTAAACTGGTCTAAATAAAAGCATATCGCAATCTCTAGTCAAGATAAACTTAACTAAAACGAAACTGAGCCAGGCTCAGACCAGGCCGCCTAGACTTGGCCTGGCTCCATACAACCTGAACACTGGCTAAAACCTGACAACTACATGCTTAAAACCCGACTGACTTGACATGATCAAACTGGAAGTTTTATACGTTTCAGACCATTCCACAGGTTTCTGTACTCACGTTAACACAGTTTCTGTTTATATTAAATGTCCAGCATTCACTTAAATTTTAAAAATATTTCAACATCTGATGAACACCTGTACCAACACCTGCAGGGTACTATGTACCTAAAGAATGGCCAAACTGCCCACATGATTGGCATAAACGGAAACATGCACCCATATGGTTGACGTTTGCAGATACATTTTAGGTTTTATGTAAACATGCACTTGCTTTTCCTGCCAAATCTAGTTTGAAAAACAGCACATGTTTACTACGTAGTGAATAATTGAAAAGTCAAGCTGAAATGTCAGTGGTTTGAACAGGTCCAAAATAAATATCTCTATATACGACAGACTGCATGTACGGCAGTTAACCCAATCACGGTGGACAACTTTGCTTTCCTCTTTAATTGCACGCCGGTGGGTCAGGCCTCAGATTCTATGACGGTTCCATCGTAAAGGCTTATGTTGGTTGGTACCTGATGATCTGTCTCTGGTCTGGCCCATCGGAGTCTAACTGATGGTTTTCTTTTGCTCCAGCATTTCAGTGGTTTCTTGCTGTCGAGTCCTCACCGTTGTTTCATCTCTGTGGTTGTTTGATTTTTGTGTTCACGGAGATGTTGCACTGAGTAAGGAGGCCTTCATGCGGACTGAACAAATTATTTGTCTTAATCGCGACGGAAGTAAGGGCGAGGATTGTGGCTACGTAAAGTCGATTTAAGCCCACCTGTGGTATTCGTTTCCGCTGTCCGTTCCAAGGCGGATCTTCTGTCGCGGTCTATTTTGTAATGGTTTGTCTTTGGGTGTTTGTGTCGCTTGTGTTGTTTTATTTTGGATAGCATACTGGCCATTTTGTGGAAAAGTAACTGTCCTTTTGGCTTTCCGTTACTGATGTTTCCATTAGGGTCTTTTGTTTCATGTTTGTGTTTCCTTCCCTTTGGTGTCTCTGATGGGAGCTGTGGATTAATTGTATCGATTCTTGATCATTGCCTCCACTTCTTCTTTGTTTTAGTGCATTGTCAATTCTACAAACAATGGATTCTAATGTTGAAAGGTAATAACGTTTCAACATCTAACTGTAAAAGCGTATAATGTTTCATAGCCCAATTAACACAATCGTAAATACATTTATTACCCATTCAACAGTATATTTAAGAAATAGATCAGCTCTTACTGTGATTTGTTGAGTAATAAATCACAGTTTGAAGGTCAGTTGTAAAGTAGACAAATCACAAGCGCGTAGCGCGCGTGATTTGTCTACTTACAACTGACCGACAAACTGTGATTTATTACTCAACAAATCACAGACAAGAGCTGGTCTATTGCGATTCGTACACGCTGAAAATTGGCAATAATGTTGTTGTTTCCTTCAAAATCTCACAACCTTTCGCCATTGTTAGGAGAAATCCCGCTAAAATTATCGACTGAAACACATGCATTTATACACTTTTCTTACGTTTTCGATGCGAGAAAATGACGTTACACCGCCTAACGTCAAGGAAATCGACTAGTGACGTCATAAATTGGGAATTTTAATGACGTCACACGTCACGCTCTTCCGAGCTGTGATTTGTTGCAGAATAAAACACAGTTATTTTCCATTGCCTATATAGGCGCGCTGTGTTAGAATGTCATATGAAGATCTTACTACTTATCAATGTTATTTCAAGTATTCATGTAACATGCCTGTGTAATAAAAAGTAAATCATTTTACAATTTGCCAACACTATCTGGATCATTAAGATCACCTGCCTATGTAACTATGTTACAGTAGCTGCATAGAATTTTAACGTGTTTTCTGTTCCATTAATTAGCTAAGTGAAATTGACATACATGTAAACCCAACTTTATGTAGCGAAACACAGATACATAGAGGATCTCATAAATCTAGTTATCATATTTGCTTACACCTTTGTTGAAAAATGAAAGTAGCTTTTGTATTTGCAAGATACTCACCTTTTTCCTGCAAAAATACCAATGTATTGGATATTGGATATACATTAATCATATGACGTCGCGTCTGAGAGTGTAATAACGTCATGTAATATTTTCGATAATCCACTAGTGGATTAAATATGCAAATTAGGTAGATACGTCCCGTAAGTTACATGTACGACGTCCTTAACGACGTCGCGTTTACTAATGTCGGAATATTGACATTTTTGTAACCAATCGTGAATAAAATGCGTTTTAAATGTCATACGATAAATAGAATCTTGCATTCGTGCTCATGTATTATTGAATTTATTAAAATGCTCGGCAAAGCCTCGCATTTTATCCATTTTCCTCAACTCGTTTAATAAATTCAATAATACATGAACACTCATGTAAGATCCTCTATGTAATACTCGCTAGAACATTTAGCAGGTTTACCACTATCGATGTTTTGCACAACAAGCCCCGGGTGTTCTTTAAGCCTACTTGCTTAAGTTGATATTATACACTTGTTGCTGTCATAGTCGGCTAGAGCCATCTCATCTGGATCTACACTGTTTTTACAGCTATCTGTTCGCCCCCGCCCATAGGGGCTTGAAGAAATATATGGGCTGCATGATGCTTCCACGCAGAGCTGAATCCGGCCCGCACACTAGTACTGGTAAACCGCTTAGAGGACCTAAGCCTGTCCAGGAACCGCGGTGCGAGGTGGACCGTCCATGCTAATAAACCCAATTGGTTTCATTGGGCGACAGGGCTTGAGATGTCATTTCATCTCAATGTCGGGTAAAAGTCCCACAAAATTGGAAGCAACGTCTCCAAAATAACCTTTAAAGTGTTGACGGGGACGTTAAACCTCAAATCAATCAATCAATCAATTACAGCTATCTGATAGGTCTCAATGGTCGAGGACTGATATGAAATAGTCTCAAAACATTTATCAGGTCGTTGAACTTAGAGACAAGCTTTCTTGTATTTCTTTGTTTGTTTGTTTGATGTGAGGTTTAACGCACCCGCCCCCCCCTCCCCCCCCCCCCTTCAACACTGTATTGGTAATTTTGGAGACGTTGCTTCTAATTTTGTGAGACTTTTAACCGATATTGGGATGAAATTACATCTCAAGCCCTGTTGCACAATGAAACCAATAGGGTTTATAAGCAGGGTTTATATAGGCTCGTGTGCGGTTGGTTTCAGCTCTGCGTGGAATCAACATGCAGGGCCTTATATTTCTTCAAGCCCCGATGTGCGGGATCGCGCTTTCTTGCAATAATGAGATACTCATTGCAATAAATATCGTATTTTCACTGATATAACTTTGCATGAAACACGGGAATTTCTGGGTTTACGTTCTGGACCATACTACCAAACTACACACCACCACATAGCTTCAGATAAGAGCTTTTTCATCCGAAAAGTACCGATGTTGTTTGTCTTATTTCTACTCGAAAAACGTAAGTTGTGAGTATTCATGAGGAGCGCCTCACCGAGTTTTTCTTATTTCTGCACGAAAACACATGTTGTGGGTGTTCATTAGAAGCGCCTCGGTTCTGCACGAAAACAGAAATAAGAAAAATAATATTTTGACACTCCCTTTTATCTTAAACTGTGTTCACCGGACCAATTAACTGTACAGGTATTAGCTTTTTTTAAAAAATAGCTTGAGTCTTGAGAATACGCATTCCCAGAAATGGTCTCAAGATTTATGTACAGTAGAACTTCGATTGTTCGAACACCGATGGCTTGTTTACCATGGCTGAGTCGAACTCATTCATGAGCCCCTAGGGAAATCCTCTACATAAGAAAAAGTGGGGATTAATTTAAGAGATTTCAGTCTTTTATCTTGCAAATGTATGCTGTGTGTACTCATTAGAATCGCCTCGATGAGGCGATTCTATTGAGTACACACAGCATACATTTTCATTATAGAACACCGAAAAGATGTCTAAAAGTATCTCGTTGTGCATCCTGACAGTAACCTCAGTGGCTCGAACTACACCTATCTCGAACAGATTTTCGAGGTCCCAAAGGTGTTCGAGCCATTGAAGTTCCACTGTAGGTAGCTGGTCGATATTCTAATAGGTAACGGCCTCAGTTTAGGATCAGCTGGTAAAGAACAGTTTTTTTTTTACCATCCAGTTTTGCCATTAAAACATTAGATTACCAAATTATTGTTCACAAATCCTGAATTTACATTTCTTCTACTTTAAGTCGATGTGTTTTTCATAAGATTCCGTTGAAAACGAAAGTTAGATCATTTTTATGGACAGACTGCATACCCGTCCTTCAAGTATTTATTATGTGGAATCGCCTCGAAACTCTGACCATGGGTCAAAATAAAAACAAGATCCCTTTTTTCTATAAATGCAAAGTTTTTTTGTTGTTGTTGTTTTTTTTTTGTTGTTGTTTTTTTTTTTTCATATTTCCTGCAACTCGATTGAATTATCTTTCTAAAGATATAAATTTGGCATTTTTATAAGGAAAAATGTTAGGTTATTTTACAATAAATAAAATAAAGGACAACAGATTTGTTTGTTTGAATTGGGGTTTAACGTCCCCGTTAACACTATTAAGGTCATTTTGGAGACATTGCTTCCAATTTTGTGACACTTTTAGCCGGTCACAGAACAAAATCTTATATCGAACTGCATCATCCAAGCGTGATCACTCCTCCGGGTATTAAGAAGCAGCAAATCCGACAAACATTGACATTATCGTTCTTGATCTTCATGGATTGGGAAGTAAAATGACAATTTATGTTGTATTAGTCCGCCAATAAATATGGAAGTGTACAACAGCCACAGATCTCAATTAAGAAATTCCTAATGATTTCTCCGATTTCAAATGTAAACAAAACTACCATGCTTACGATTGCATTTATTTCGCATTTTCGCTGAACCTTATTAATCGATCACGTATTGATTCAGCAATGCTACATTCCACACCGCACAAGTGGCGATGGTAGAAGCTGAAAGATGTGGCTTTGAACTGATGTACCATGTCCGTTACACATCGGACTATGCATCGTAACTGAAATAACACATGCTTGGTCGCCACTTTCATAGTGATGACGGCGTTATTGATGCTGTTTCCGGGAGATGCAGCCTTCTTCCAAATTTGGATTGCAAAAAGCTAAGTCAAGTACATTGAAGTTCATGGTGATTATGCTGAAAATAATGCATGACTGATAAGCTCTCCTTACGAGGTCAAGTAGTGTTTAATATACCCTTGTCTGCCAGCATCACGTGAACACGTCCGTGAAATGAAGACTCCCCTATATCCCACTTTATATAGAGAAAATTTGGGTTTATGGGGGTATACATTATTTTTCTTATTTTTGCTCCAAGACATAGGTTGTGGGTACTCGTTAGAACCGCCTCAATGAGGCGGTTCTAACGAGCACCCACAACCTATGTTTGCAGTATAAGTAAGAAAAATATCACGGATTTTCATCAGAAAAGTAGCAATTTTTGAGATGTGAAAAAAATGCACTTTGTCGCACAGGTGCGATATTGTAATGTGTGTTGTGTTCTCATGGGGCAATTCTAACAAGTACTTTCAAAGAGGAAATTCTCACAATATGATCCTTTCATCCATTTTGGCTCAACCCCCGAAGGGGAAACATACAGTGTACATCACATCCACTACTGATTTACAGGATGAAAACCTACACAGTAATAATGTAATTACGGTACGGATCAAGAAGACTCTCCCTACACAGTGTGTGTGTGGGTGGGTGGGAGGAGTGTGTGTGTGTGGGGGGGGGGGGGGTGTCTCCATTTAACGTCACGTCCGGAAGAATGGCATTCATCCCCGCAAATAATACCCACGGAAAGTGTTCGAACGCTGACATTTTATCACCGGTGCCGGAGATCGAACCGGGGGCCCCTAGTATCAGAGACATGTAAGAGAAATGTAACTAGCTATCATGCTCCTGAATCTGAATATATGCATGTAAATGGATACCTGGAGTTATGGGAAACGTCCCCCAGCTCCTCGTTCTAATCAGCCCTACGAGCAATCGATGGTCGTATTATTTCGGTCATTTCAGTTATCCAGAGGATAACTCTTTCTAGAACATATTTAACAAATTAACATCACTACAGAATTTCTAGAACATATTTAACATCAGACACAGCTGGTGTCTGGGAATGTGTGGCGGTCGTAAAAAGTCTCCCTGTCCTACATTATAGTGTAGTTTATATGTTATTGTCCTTTGGGATCATTGATTCCATTGTTGAATTTTGAAAATATTTGAAGGTCACTGATGAGGCCTTATTGGCCGAAACTAGCTAGTCTGGCCCAGAAAACATGTACACTCCATATTTTCCAGTTCTGTGGTGTATTCCTTGCTTCCAAAGGATAACTCTTTCTAGAACATATTTAATGTCACTACAGCTGGTGTCTGGGAATATGTGGCGGCCGTATAAAGTCTCCCTGCCCTACATCATATTGTAGTTTATATTTTCTTGTCCTTTGGTTCATTGATTCCATTGTTGAATTTTGAAAATATTTGAGGGTCACTGATGAGGCCTAAGTCGCCGAAACTAGCTAGTCTGGCCCAGAAAACATGTACATTGTACACTCCATATTTTCCATGGCGTTCTGTGGTGTATTCCTGCTTCCAAAGGATAACTATTTCTGGAACATATTTACTGCGTAACTTGATATACAGTCCAACTTCAATAACTCGAATACCTTCGGGAACATGAAATTGTCTTCGAGATAGGGGTAGTTCGAAAAAATGAGGGTTTTTTACCGCCAGGCCATAATGCATAATGGGGGTGACCTATGGAAAAATTTTCGACTTTTTATTAAATTAAGGTATGTTTTGTGTACTCATTAGAATCGCCTCAATGAGGCTATACTAATGAGGTACATGTATGTTGTGTGTACTCCTTGGAATCGCCTCACTGAGGCGATTCTAATGAGTACACTCAATATACCGACTCAAAATACCGTGTACCCATTAGAATCGCCTCAATGAAGAGATTCTAATGAGTACACACGATATACCTTTTGTACATTAACTCAAACAAACATCCATTAATTAACCTATTCCCATAAACATCTTGAGCCACGAAAAGATAACTCTAGGGGCTTTAGAGTGAGTTCGCATTAGCCACGGTAAACACGCCATTCAAGGAAATGAATGGCGAAGATGTTGCGTCACTGGAACTTCCAATTGATATTCGCTTACTGTTGCAAGACGCCTCCTATCCCTTTTGTTTGTTTGTTTGATTTGAGTTTTAACGTCCCCGTCAACCCTGTAAAGGTCATTTCAGAGGCGTTGCTTCCAATTTTGTGGGACTTTTACCCGACAATGAGATGAAATGACATCTCCAGCCCTGTCGCCCAATGAAACCAGCATGGACGGTCCGACTCGCGCCGCTTTGCCTAGACAGGCTTAGATCCTCTAAGCGGTTTACCAGTACTCGTGTGCGGTCGGATTTCAGCTCTGCGTGGAAGCATGATGCAGCCCATCTATTTCTTCAAGCCCCGATGGGCGGGGGCCGGCTCCTATCCCTGCATCTAGTAAAGGTCAAGGGCGGATTTTGTTATTTTATATGTTCCTCCGATTATATTCATGTTTTTCTTTCCCCCTATCCACCACTTTCACATTACGCAAACACGCCTATACAAATACATGGCCACCTTTATCGCCGAAAAAATGAAAATTTTATGATGAAAAATTGTGATATTTTTCTTATTTCTGCTCAAAAAATAGATTGTGGGCACTCGTTAGAACCGCCTCATCGAGGCGGTTCTAACGAGTACCCACAATCTATATTTTAGAGCAGAAATAAGAAAAATAAGGTATACCCCCGAAAACCCCAAAAACCTGGTCGGGCCCATCGGAGTCTAACTGTTGGTTTTCTTTTGCTCCAGCATTTCAGTGGTTTCTTGCTGTCGAGTCCTCACCGTTGTCTCACCTCTGTGGTTCTTTGATTTTTGTGTTCACGGAGATGTTGCACTGATGAGTTATGAGGCCTTCATGCGGACTTAACAAATTATTTGTCTAAATCGCGACGGAAGTAAGGGCGAGGATTGTGGCCACGTAAAATCGATTTAAGCCCCCCAGTGGAAATCATTCCACTGACCGTTCCAAGGCGGTTCTTCTGTGGCGATTTATTTATGTTGTTGTTTGTTACTTATTGTGTGTATCACTTGTGTCTTTTTTATTTTGGATGGCCATGTGGCCATTTTGTGGGAAAGTAACTGTCCTTATGGCCTTCCTTTGTTTAGGTTTCCATTATGGTCTGGTCGCTTAATGTTTGTGTTTCTTTCCCTTTGGTGTCTTTGATGGGTGGAGTAAGTTAATTGTATCGATTCCTGATCTTTGTTTTACTTCTACTTTACTATATAAAAGTGGGGTTCAAGGGGGTCAAAATTATATAGGTGTGTTTTCGTGATGATCTCCTCTGATGTCTTTTCTTTTGCCTTTCTCTCTTTCATTGGGAGACGACACAAACTGTCACATTTAACCGCAACAATCAATCAAAAACTTAGTTCAAACTTACTGCACGTCTTCGTAGCCCCGCCCATTGGGCTTGGAGAATAGATTGGGCGGCACGATGTTTCCGCGCAGAGCTGGTACTGACCGAACTTGAGTACTGGTAAACCGCTTAGGTCTAAGCCTGCCCAAGAAAAGAGGTGCGAGTCGGTCCGCTTCTGAAACCATTGAGATGTCATTTCATCTCAGTGTCGGGTAAAAGTCCCACAAAGTTGGAAGAAACGTCTCCAAAATGACCAAAAGAGGGGGACGTATAACCTCAACACAAACAAGCAAACACGACTACAAATCTTCATATTGTTTTTTTTTCCTATTTCCCTTTTGTGGAAGAACTTAGCAACCTACCTAACAGTATGTAGATCCTTTTGCAGAGGAATGAAGTCAAAATGAAGTGACATACTTTCTTGGACCCCGCCCATCGGGGCTTGAAGAAATAGGTTGGCTGCATATTGCATCCACGCATAGCTGATACCGGACCGCCCATGCTTATAAACCTTATTGGTTTCATTGACAGGGCTTATGATGTCATTTCATCTCAATGTCGGGTAAAAGTCCCACAAAATTGGAAGCAACGTCTCAAAAATGACCAGTGATGACGGGGACGTTTAACCTCAAATCAAACGAACAAACAAACTAAGACATATATAATCGGAGTTCAAAAAGCTAACCACAATCTGACCGAACCTTAGGCGAGCGCGATAAACCGTTATCTTACAAATTGTTCATCATTAGCAGATTAGAAGCAACCAGTTTAATTGAGTCATGTCAAGCACACAGGTGCGAGCAGACACTCAGATCAGCCTGTGCAGGCGCACAGAATTCAGCTCAGCCTGTGAATGCGCAGAGAAGACTCAGATCAGTATACGTATGTGCAGAGACATTTCAGATCAGGCTCGCATTAGCCTTCTATAATACCTAGAATATCCAAAAGGCAACAAGAAAAAGACTCTTGCCTCTCTGTGACTGCAGAGATTGATCTGTGTATATGCTAAAAGTTAATGTCATTGGTTGGTTGATTTGAGGTTTAACGTCCCTGTCAACACTGTAAAGGTCATTTTGGAGACGTTGATTCCATTTCTGCGGGACTTTTACCCGACATTGAGATGAATTGACATCACAAGCCCTGTCGCCCAATGAAACCAATAGGGTTGGTCCGACTCGCACCGCTTTTCCTGGGCAGGCCTAGATCCTCTAAGCGGTTTACCAGTACTCGTGTGCGTTCGGTTTAAGCTCTGCGTGGAAGCATCATGAAGCCCATCTATTTCTTCAAGCCCCGATGAGCGGGGGCCGAAGTAAATGTCGTACATGACTTCTTAAAGAATAGTTTGTGCCCCGGCTCAATTGTTTAAGAACAATCTTTTTTGCTTTAAATGTACATCTTTGTAATCACGCAACACAGGAACATAGCTAATCACACTTAAGGAAATGAAAACGTGTTTGCTGTTCTTCCAAACAATAATTGTGATAATAAAAAAGAACCAGAGCACGACAATATAAACAAACAGCAAAAACCCAGATCAGTCTTCTCATTCACCCAACCTGCTCGGAGTCTTTCTTCACCCCTCGCTAGATGAGAGGATATAATTGCATAATTTGAACATCCAAGAATTTGATCAGACTGCACAGATGTGCAGGCAGACCTGAGTCGTTGGTGATCGCACGGGCTATTATTTTGCGTGTCTTTTGTTGACCATACCAAGGAGAGTTGCAAAAGAATGTGTTTTATGACAGACAGACTGACAGACACATGGACGAACCCACGAAATGATGGCTATAGGTGATGTTTCTCCTCTAACGAAATTGTTTTGTTTGAATTGAGGTTTTAAATACCCATCAACACTATTAAGGTCATTTTGGAGACGTTGCTTTCAATTTTGTTGGACTTTTACCTGACATTGAGATGAAACGACAGCACAAACCTTTCACTAACGAACTGGTTAATCATGTGACTTTGTCATCACGAAAACATGCCTATATAATTTTGACCCCCTTGAACCCCACTTTTATATAGTAAAACTGGGGTTTCCGGGGGTATACCTTATTTTTCTTATTTCTACTCTAAAATATAGATTGTGGGTACTCGTTAGAACCGCCTCGATGAGGCGGTTCTACCGAATGCCCACAATCTATATTTGGAGCAGAAATAAGAAAAATATCAAAATTTTTCAGCATGAAATGTTCATTTTTCGGCGATTAAGGTGGCAATGTATTTGTATAAGCGTGTTTGCGTAATGCCAAATGTAAACTTTGATTGTAAATTCAGATATTACAAGTCAAGGTTACTGATACTTTTATTGAACTCAGTGGTCAAAAAAGAAATTATCATGTAATAAATTCAATAATCCACTAGCGGTTTAAATGTGCAAATTAGTTAGTTACGCCCCGTAACGTTACACGTGCGACGTCCTTAACGACGGCGTGTTAGTAATGGCGGAGTATTGACATTTTTGTAAAACAATCGTGAATAAAATGCTTTTAAATGTCCTATGATAAATAGAATCTTTGCATTCGTGCACATGTATAATTGAATTTATTAAATGAGTTAATGAAAAGGCATAAAATTCTCGGCGAAGCCTCACATTTTATCCCTTTTCCTCAACTCCTTGATCTGTTGATTAACAATAATGTTATAAAATGTCTTAAATTTGGAACTTAGATGAGAAACATCATCTACCATATTAACAACGTCCCAGGCCTGTTAACCTCTCTTTATGGGGAATGGGAACACCTTCAGGGGAGGCAACTCCTGTAAAAGTATTTTTGTCACCCATGTCAATAGGCGTCAACTCTTAAAGGAAATAGTTTGCTCCTGAGGAGCTAATTCTTTCCTTTAAGAGAAGACCCAATTTCAGTGAGACAGGGGTTATAGAAAAGCGGACAGGAAGTACCGAAAGTTTACTCCCTTTAAAAATGGCGGAAAATCTGCCAAGGGTCCCCGTTCCCCTCAAAATGAGAAAATTGGGCTCCATGCGGATCAATATGATATTGTTATTATCTGGAACTCAGGGCGAGGAACTCCGGAGTTAAAGTACCCACCACCCAGAAGTTTTACTACTGACCGTCCCCAAGGGGGTCGTTATTTTGCAGTGTCTTGCTTGTTTATTGACTTTGCGTGCGCCGTTGGTGCATGTTTTGTCTGATGTTTTCGTGTGTGCTTCGATGTCGCTTACTTTCTATAGGTGATATAACGAAAACACGCCTATACACGTACATTGTAAATTTTACCTCCTACAAAAAGAAAAATTTAGGGGAAAAATTGTGATATTTTTCTTATTTCTGCTCTAAAATATAGATTGTGGGTACTCGTTAGAACCGCCTCGAGGCGGTTCTAACGAGTACCCACAATCTATATTTTAGAGTAGAAATAACAAAAATAAGATTTACCCCTGCAAACCCCAGTTTTACTATATGAAAGTGGGGTTCAAGGGGGTCAAAATTATATAGGCGTGTTTTCGTGATGACTTGGTATCGCTGCGTTCTTTGATTGCGTCCTTTCCTGTTTGACCTTTTCTTCCTAGTTTACATGGGGTTGCTCGAATTTGCTGAAAAATGTGAGTAGCTTTTGCATTTGCAAAAGGTACTCACATTTTAAAAAAAACGTACCAGAGTATTTGTCATTGTATTCGATAAAAAAGTTAACGTTTTGACCACTAACGAGCTCGTTAAGCTATTGATTGTCTGAAGAACTGGGTCCAGATTCGTGAATTTTCTGATCATATTGTAGGGATGACATTCGCTAACAGAATATTATATTTTGATTTGTTTGTTTGTTTGATTTGAGGTTTAACGTCCCCGTCATCACTGTAAAGGTCATTTTGGAGACGTTGCTTCCAATTTTGTGGGACTTTTACCCGACATTGAGATGAAATGACATCTCGAGCCCTGTCGCCCAATGAAACCAATAGTGTTTATAAGCATGGACGGTCCGACTCGTGCGCACCGCTTTGCCTGGGCAGGCTTAGATCCTCTAAGCGGTTTACCAGTAATCGTTTACGGGTCGGATTCAGCTCTGCGTGGAAGCATCATGCAGCCCATATATTTCTTCAAGCCCCGATGGTCGGGGCCGTCATATTATATTTTGAAGTTGCTCAATTCATGTAGGAGTAATGTAATTAGAACAACTTTCAAAGCTACAAATATTTTATTTTGACTAGAACGTTGGCATGCGATATATGACAGACATCAGTAGACAACTAAACGATGTAGGTTTGGTAATAATGGACGCTGATTTGGATTTCACATCACGTGAACGAGTTCGTGAAATGAACCGCACCCCCCCCCCCCCCCCAATTTATATAGAGAAAACTAGGGTTTACGGGGGTATACATTATTTCGCTTATTTCTGCTTCTAGACATAGGTTGTGGGTACTCGACCTATTTTTTGAGTATAAATAAAAAAATATCACAAATTTTCACCAGAAAAATGACCTTTTTTGAGGTATGAAAAATGCACTATGTTGCACGGATGTGTTATCGTAATGAGAAGCCAAACTGGACATCCTAGTGATGATTTCGTTTGTAATATCTTTAAAGGCTCCTGTAGCCATATCTGGGTTCCGGGTAAAATTAACCCCGTTTTCTTTGTATCGTTTTTTCCCTCTAATTTGCATCTATTAACACTTATCCTGCTGAATATTCAATTTAGCCACACCCATTTCAGACTTTGAACCAATCGCATTACTTGATGTAATTAATTCCTACAAATTCATAAACTGAATATCAGACAGTGTAGATCCTGATCAGATGGCTTCAGAAGCAATCTGATCTGGATCTACACTGTTTGCAATGGTCTACACTGTTTGCAATGATATGGGTTGTTTCTTAATTTTGTTTGATTTGAGGTTTAACGTCCCCGTCAACACTGTAAAGGTCATTTTGGAGACGTTGCTTCCAATTTTGTGGGACTTTTACCCGACATTGGGATGAAATGACATCTCAAGCCCTGTCGCCCATGAATGAAACCAATAGAGTTTATAATCATGGACGTCCCGCCACGCACCGCGGTTCCTGGACAGGCTTAGATCCTCTAAGCGGTTTACCAGTACTAGTGTTCGGACGGTTTCAGCTCTGCGTGGAAGCATCATGCAGCCCATCTATTTCTTCAAGCCCCGATGGGCGGGGGCGGGATATGGGTTGTCGTGATCAGCATGATAAGGGTTAAGGAAGGTGGGGGGGGGCTTTGAAAATGCTCTGATGTAATATTCCATGCACTTAAGTTGTTTCAAAATATCTAAATTCCTTCATAACAAAATCTAGACTAATTACTTGCAAGCTCCTCCTGCCAATCATTACTCTAAGCTCCTCCTACCAATCATATCCATCCTCTTAGATTATGTTTAAATCCAAAAGGGCCTAAAACGGGGTTCCATGAGGAGTGCCCACATTTGAGAACCCTACCACAGTTGGTCTATTTCTATTAGATGGCATACATTACTCCCCTGTCGGCAAAGATATATTTCTTGTAACATTGCGAGAAGCAATTGCATCATTTTTTGCAACCCAAGAAAGGTAGTCATAGGCCGATGATTGGGGGACAAATTTATGCTTCGCCTTCATTTGTTGTGGCGGAATTCTAGCGCAAGTGCTTTTGATGGTCCGTTCAAACTTTTACGAGTGCATTTCCACCATTATTTTCATGCACTGATTCAGGCTTTTGAAAGCTTGTAATGGCATGATGGAATGGATTGGGACAACCCCTTTAATGCGTGGCCTGCGTTGTATAGGCGTGTTTGCGTATTGCACTAATGAAAACGTCACAAGCGGAAACCAAAAGGAAAATAACTATACCTTTTTCCCAAAATGGCCAAAGGGCCATCCAAAATATAAAAAAAAATATTAGCAATACACACATGCGAAGACGAACTTGAAGCTGTCTGTGTTACAAAAGGCCAAGACAAACTTCCTATGTTATATTGATTACCTAAACTTCACAAAAGACCATACAAAGCACGGTGTATTGCAAATTCGATTTCCAGACACTTCGGCCCCACTACCACCTCGGCCCCTAGACAGGTCGGCCCAAAACCAAGTCGGCCCTAGACACCTCGGCCCTAGTCACCTCGGCCCTAGACACCTCGGCCCCACTGTCACCTCGGCCCCTAGACATCTCGGCCCCAAAGACACCTCGGCCCCACTTTTGATATCTGTTAGGGTTTGGGCATTTATATCATGTTAAAATCGGCCCCTTCCATCTGGACTTCAAGAAACCGACAGCCTGTGACATGAGTACTGGCAAACCGCTTAGAGGTTTTAAGCCTGGCTAGGAAATGCGGTGCGAGTCGGACCGTTCATACTTATAAACCCTATTGGTTTCATTGGGCTGCAGGGCTTGAGATGTCATTTCATCTCAATGTCGGGTAAAATCCCCAAAAATTGGAGGCAACGTCTCCAAAATGACCGGGATAGTGTTGGTTGGGGCGTTAAACGTCAAATCTAACAAACAAAACACCATGTTAACAAGCCCGTGTAATGAAGACCCCGCACAACCCCAGTTTATATGGGGAAAACTGGGGCTCATAGGGGCATACATTATTTACATCACGAAGACACGCCTTCATCACGAAAACACGCCTATATAATTTTGAACCCCACTTTTATATAGTAAAACTGGGGTATACAGGGGTAAACCTTATTTTTCGTATTTGTTCTAAAATATAGATTGTGGGTACTCATTAGAACCGCATCGATGGGGCGGTTCTAACGAGTATCCACACTCTATATTTTGAGCAGAAACAAGAAAAATATCACAAGTTTTCATCTTAAAAGTTTCGTTTTTCGGCGGTAAAGTTTCCAATGTATTTGTATAGGCGTGTTTTCGTAATGTGTAATTTTGACCCCCTTGAACCCCACTTTTATAAAGTAAAAATTAGGGTTTACAGGGGTAAACCTTATTTTTCTCATTTGAGCAGAAATAATAAAATATCACAATTTTTCCTCTTATAATGTTCGTTTTTTCGGCGGTAAAGTTTACAATGCATTTGTATAGGCATGTTTTCGTAAATCTTATTTCTGCTCCATGACACAGGTTGTGTGTACTGGTTAGTACCGTCTCAATGTGCAGTTGACTGATCAGAATGCGTCTGTGACAACCTTAAATCACAACTAGTTTAAACTAAACTGCGTTTATGCAAATTAGTCATTTCTTAGGTCCCTTTCATATAAGTTAACAGGTATGTGCGACGAACACCTCCTTAAGAATTATTGAACCAGTATCAAAGATCTATGTTTTCAATATAATTCTTATCCTTTCGTTATATAATTTTGGTTTTACGGAATCTTCTATTCAGTTGTTAGGAAATAAGATCAAATTATTTTATTAGATGATCAAAAGAGCATAAATGTAGAAAAAAAGAGCCTGCTCTAAATGCAGCAATGCAATTAGAATTATACATTGAAATAATAGAGGGGAATTTTCAAATGTTTCTTCACTGTAAATGGACATATAGATTTTCTATTAAACAACGTTTTAAATATTCGTGGCTCCCTATCAAGATAATCAAATCAGCAAATAAAAATAAAAAAAAAACTCATCGGGCATCCAACCCGATCTCCTATTTAAGTGGAAGCCCCGTGAAAAGCAAAGTGGGGCCGAAGTGTCTAGGTATATGGGGCCGACGTGTCTAGGGGCCGAGGTGTCCAGGGGCCGACCCGTCTAGGGTTTCAATTTTATGTGGGGCCGAGGTGGTTTTGGGGCCGAGGTGTCTAGGGGCCGAAGTGTCTAGGGGCCGAGGTGGTTTTGGGGCCGAAGTGTCCTGTTACCGCAAATTCTAGCTTTTGCTACCATCAAAATCATGTGATAAAATATTGCGACAGTCTTCGAAAGACCAGGTAGAAATCTGTTTTGGTCTATAAAAATTCTAATAAAGTTTTAAATAAAATGAAATCCAGACGTTCCCGTGTTTTAAGTCTGACTACTTATGTTTTTTTCCACCCTATACACAACATTTCCTCATTATCTTATAAAAGAAAAACTTAATGATTTAACTTAACGGACATTTCATAGGGAAGACTCCCTCTATCTTGCATGTGATATGAACAAGTCCACCTGAACAAAGGTCCTGAAGTTCCGAATAGTTTTTGAGAAAAACCGCAATATTCATATATCGATTGGATTTTTCTTCAAAGTGAAAGTTAGCCAAGTTTGGGTTGCTTCAGCTCATTTAGTTTATACTAATTTATTTTCGTTCGATTGCCATGAAAGCTTAAAGCTTATTTTAATCGCTCTCGAACACTCATTTCGGATGTTATCACGCGCGTGAGAGAGAGGTAGTGGCTTTCACACCACTGCCAAACATTTCATTTACACCTGTGTTGAGTGTAGAAATGGCATTACGTGTCTTGCCCTATGACACACCTCGCCTCCGGTAGCCAGATTCGAACCCACAACCTCTCGATCATAAGTCAAAAGCGCTAACCACTGACCTATCGAGGCAGGCATTTCAGTAGGTTGGGATGAAAGGAGCCGAAATGTGCCATGAGCTATGTGCAATTTCGGCTCATTTCAGAAGGTTGAGGTTCTGCATTATTTTTTGGTAGGAAGTTAGATTAACAAATCAAGGTTTCATAATCCAATTTTTTTTCTGGATAGATGATGTGGGATCTGCATTTGTTTAATTACATTTGGGCTCTTCCATTTTGTTGCCAAAGCTGAATGACCTCCACATAGTCGGCATCCCTCTTTCTGGGTTGCTTCTTCAGAGGCATTTCTTGATTTTTTTTGTTCTTCTCCTCCCTGGCATTTTCCTAGGAGAACTTTTCGTAATAAGTTTCATTGTCAAAGATAACCAAGGGACCACCTGAGAGAGGATGGGGGAGTAACTTGTTTGGAATGGCCTGTCTGGCAAACAAGGAAAGCAACTGTTTAGAAATTTACTTGGAATTAGTAGTGGCTTTTAGAAATAAGCTGGCAGCGCCTTTGTATTGTCTCGCCTCATTTATTTGAAAGACACCCATCTTTCAGTCATACTCTCGGTTTTTTTTTTTATTATTTTATTTTATTTATTTATTTATTTTTTTTGTTTTGGTCGTTTTTGTGTGCGTGTGAATTTGTTTGCTGCTGTTGTTTGTTTGTTGTTGTTGTTTTGTTCTTTTATTTTGCTTTCTCTCTCTCTCTCTCTCTCTCTCTCTCTCTCTCTCTCTCTCTCTCTCTCTCTCTCTCTCTCTCTCTCTCTCTCTCTCTCTCTTCTGGTTTTGGTTTTACGGCCCTATCAATATTATATCACTTATTTCGAGCCTATCGTTAATCAGAGGTAGGCGAAACCCGGAGCACCCTGAGAAAACCTGAGTACACTTAACCTTTCGTTGCAATTTTGGCGTCTTACATGTGACTCGAGCGAAGCTCGAAAACATAGCGTTGAGAGACCTAATGATTAAGATTTAGCACCCTTGCCCACTGCGCTAGGGAAGCCCGTTTCATTGTTGCTGGAGGCTCGAACCGAAGCAGTGAATGATCTAATGATTAAGAGTCGGCGCTCTTTATCCATTAGTTTAGTTTATACTAATTTATTTTTGTTCGATTGCGATGAAAGCTTCAAGCTTATTGAATCGCTCTCGAACACTCATTCCGAGTGTTTTCACGCGCGCGAGAGAGACAGGCAGTGGCTTTTACACCACTGCTACCCATTTACACCTGGGTGGAGCTGGGCAGTGTCAATACGCGTCTTACCCTAGGACACACCTCGATACCGAACGCACATCCTCTCGATCATAAGTCGAACGCGTTAACTCACTGCGCTATCGAGGCTGACCATCAGGCCACGGAGGCCCATACTCTAAGTGCTAAAGGAGTTATTGTTAATTAAAAGACCTAGCAGCCCTATTCTGAACTTTCTCGATTTAACAAGTACCTGTACCACGTAATTGGGACATGTTCGCACAGAAAAGACCGCGCAATTTGATCTGAGTCTATTTTGTGCGCGAAATGTATAGCTGTTGTCCCAGAAAGTATTCATGTAGACATGGAAAGCTGTAGTTTGGTTAAGTGAGTGTGTATGCTGTTCCGAGTCTTTAGTGGACACATCAGAAGACCTGTTTTTGCGTAGCGAGACTCAATTTGTCTGAAGCAATAAGCTATTAAGCGTACCCATGTTGATTATTGTTAATAGCAATCTATGCCTATAGCTGAAAGCTTTAAATTAATAAGTCTGTCACTGCAACATTGACTTGAGACTTGATGCATGAGGGATCTATAATAGAGTGAAATTCCGCTGTTAAGACCTCCTAAAATTCAGACTAATTTCTGCGTTAAAAGGCTTATTTAGTAGGTTGTAGTTATTATTTCTTTGTGTTTCTGGATACAGTGTCCTCTGGTCAGAGACCACCTTTGGGACTCTTCAAAAGTGGTCTTAAAGACCACTTTTGAACAGTCCAAACGGTGGTCTTAATATAGGAATTGTAATGTAGTTAATTTTCTGTATCTAATGTTTTTATTTTTTTTAAAAATTGAAACTGACACATCACGATAATTCTTCCGCGTGCAAAAATAGCATCTTTCTTATCTATAAAGTGAAAAACTCTTTTTTCGTATGTTTGATATTTTTCTTATTTCGTGTCCAGCAAAGATTCTGGGTGCTCGTTAGAACCGCCTCGTAGTGCTCTTAAGAGCCGCGTCAACGATTCCCCAATCCCCACACATCACGAAAACACGCCTATATAATTTTAACCCCCTTGAACCCCACTTTTATATTGTAAAACTTGGGTTTACAGGGGTATACTTTATTTTTCTTGTTTCTGCACTAAAATATAGATTATGGGTACCCGTTAGAACTGCCTCGATGAGGCGGTTCTAACGAGTATCCACAATCTCTAAAATATAGATTGTTTGTACCCGTAAGAACCCATCAAGGCGGTTCTAACGAGTATCCACAATCTATATTTTGAGCAGAAATAAGAAAAAAATCACAATTTGTCATCTTAAAATGTTCGTTTTTTTCGGCGGTAAAGTTTACAATGTATTTGTAAAGGCGTGTTTTCGTCTTTAGCACAAATAATGAGAAAATGTACACTCCTGTAAACCCCACTTTTCTCTATATAAAGTGGGGGTTGTAGTGGTGTTCATTACGGGGACATGTTAACTAGATCCCGAGGTTATAAAACTCTTTTCTCGCGCAACTCACGTGAGCATGATATTCAAAATTCTCTTTATTATTAAAATACAAACAAATCATGTAATTTGTCTTGCATATAAATTTTAAAATGCCGAATTTATAAGCATGGCAAAATTCATGCTAAAGCAAGGTTTTCTAACCTGGAACCTTCTTCCAGCTTATTCAACCTATTTCATGTGCAGCTCCATTGACAAAGAAATATATCTTTTTATAAGTATTAAACTGCTTACAACTGGATACAATTTAAATTTATAAGTATTAAACTGCTTACAACTGGATAAAATTTAAATTTTACAAACAAGACCAGAACATTTTTTTTACAAACTTTATAGGAATAAAACAGCCTTTTTGTGAGTGCTGAGCTAAAACAAACTTTGACAAAATTCACGCCTAAGGATTGTACAGGAATATTTCAATACTTGCGGCGTTTTGAGAATCAATGGGGCTCTTGGAAAGGCTCTTGTAACTAAGAATCTGCAACTATAGCAGGTAAATATCTCTCTCTCTCTCTCTCTCTCTCTCTCTCTCTCTCTCTCTCTCTCTCTCTCTCTCTCTCTCTCTCTCTCTCTCTCTCTCTCCAAACGGGATAATTGCAACTATAGCAGGTAAATCTCTTCTCTCTCTCTCTCTCTCTCTCTCTCTCTCTCTCTCTCTCTCTCTCTCTCTCTCTCTCTCTCTCTCTTTCTCCCTCTCTCTCTCTCTCTCTCTCTATACGGGATAATTGCAACTATAACAGGTAATTCTCTCTCTCTCTCTGTCTCTCTGTCTCTCTCTCTCTCTCTCTCTCTCTCTCTCTCTCCATACGGGTTAATTGGGTTCATCATGCCTCATGTCAAATCAAGGGATGGCAGATTGTCCAGCTCCGAAAATCTAAAAAAATTCGAACAACCGCAAAATGACCCAATTTGTTATTACAGTAGAACTTCGATGGCTCGAACAGCGATGGCTCGTTTACCATGGATATGTCGAACCCATTCTTGAGCCCCTAGCGAAATCCTCTACATAAGAAATAGTGGGGGATGATTAAGGAGATTTTAGTCTTTTATCTTGCAAATGTATGCTGTGTGTACTCATTAGAATCGCCTCGATGAGGCGATTCTAATGAGTACACACAGCATACATTTTCATTTTTCATTATAGAACACCGAAAAGATGTCTAAAAGTATCTCGTTATGCCTCCTGGCAGTCACCTCAGTGGCTCGAACTACCCCTGTCTCGAACATATTTTCTAGGTTCCAAAGGTGTTCGAGCCATTGAAGTTCGACTGTATATGATTTTCGGAGGAAAGAAAAAACATTTTTCTACTTACATTTTCAGCCACATTTTTCATTACATAATGTCTGTTTTAATTACTGCAGTTTAAAATCAGATACTGTTATTTTCGCTAATTTACTATTAAAGTACATTAGACATGGGGTCCTATTTTGTCTCAAATTCGCATGAAATATCAAATCCTGTTTTCCGAAAAAAAAAAAAAAACACATTACGCCAGCACGCCTAAATAATTTTGACCCCCTTGAACCCCACTTTTATATAGTAAAACAGGGGTTTCCGGGAGTTTACCTTATTTTTCTTATTTCTGTTCTAAAATATAGATTGTGGGTACTCGTTAGAACCGCCTCGACGGGGCGGTTCTAACGAGTGCCCACAATCTATATTTGGAGCAGAAATCAGAAAATATATCACAATTTTTCATCATAAAATTTTCATTTTTACGGCGATTAAGGTGGCAATGTATTTGTATATGCGTGTTTGCGTGATGGTAAGAAAAATACCAACGATTTGTCATCTACTGATTTAGCTTAGAGAGTTCCTCAGTTGCAAATTTTCTTGGCGCTAAAGGTGTTTGTTTGTTTGTTTGTTTGATTTGAAGTTTAACGCCCCGTCAACACTGTAAAGGTCATTTTGGAGACGTTGCTTCCAATTTTGTGGGATTTTTAACCGACATTGAAATGAAATGACATCTCAAGCCCTGCCACCCAATGAAACCAATAGGGTTTATTAGCATGGACGGTATGACTCTCACCACTTTGCGTCCTCTTAGCGGTTTACCAGTACTCGTGTGCGAGTTGGTTTCAGCTCAGCGTGGAATCATGCAGCCCATCCATTTCTTCAAGCCCCAATGGGCGGGGGCCGACTGTACTCCCTTAGCAGGCACACGTCGCTGGGGTAACGTCAAATCAACGTCATGACATTGTACCGACGTTGATGTAACGTTACATAAACGTCATGACGTTGTGCCGACGTTGATGTGACGTCACAATTACGTCATGTGCCTGCTGGGTCAGGGGCCAGTTGTTCAAAGCATCGTTAGCTTTACGAGCTCGGGTAGTGGTCAAATTGTTAACTGTTCTTGCAAATACAATATCTAATATATAGAGGATCTTACATGAGTGTTCATGTATTATTGAATTTATTAAACGAGTTGAGGAAAAGGGATAAAATGTGAGGCTTTGTCGAGCATTTTTATCCCTTTTGCTTAACGAGTTTAATAAATTTAATAATACATGAACACGAATGCAAGATACTATTTATCATATGACATTTAAAACGCATTTTATTCACGATTTTTTAATAAAAATGTCAACATCCCGCCTTTATTAAACGCGACGTCGTTAAGGACGTCGTGCATGTAACGTTACGGGACGTATCTACCTAATTTGCATATTTAATCCACCAGTGGATAATCTAAAATATTACATGGCGTTATTACACGCTCAGGCGCGAAGTCATATGATAAAGTATTTTATGTATGCTGAAAAAGTGAGCAGCTTTGCAAAAGCTGCTTTTCTTTCAGGAATAATATCAGTATATTTGCTATATAAAATGATCAAAGTTTTAACGATTCTTTAACTAAAGCTGTCGTTAGTTTTGAACAAATGGCCCCTGGTGTGAGTGAGTTTTAATTTTACGTCCCACCAACAGCTATGGTCATACGGAGACGGAACCTCGGTTTAAAGACTCATCCGAAAGTCTGGAGAAGCCCGGGATCGATCCTGCGATCCCTGGTTTACAAGGCGAGTAGCGTAACCACTGCACCACGGAGGCTTCTATGCCCCTGGTGTGGTTGGGCGTGTGGGCGTCCAACAATTACAGGCTTACAGTTGGGCACCGCCTGTTTTCCTAGCAAAACGAAATGCTTTCTATACATTCACACATTTTATTGTTTCTCTTCTGTCATTCACTTTCATCTCCTCTTCTGCATGTCTCTTCTATCATGTTTTCCCCTTTCTCTGGGAGACGACATAAATTTATGACCCACAAGGATTGACGTGTCGTTAGACTCCAACACAATCAATTGACTGTTCTTGGTATTCGGTGCGGGAAGGTAACAGGAGCTGAAAAAATCTTTGTCCTTGCAGTTGAACCTTTCTTTTCATAAAATAGAGTTCAGGTACAATCGCATATTCTGATTCTCGGGTTACACGGTGAATACTTCAGAAAACGCTGTTTGCTTTTCTCGGTGCGAAATGTTGTCTTACACCAGTTCGCCGCGGCCCCCGCCCATCGGGGCTTTATGAAATATATGGGCTGCATGATGCTTCCACGCAGAGCTGAAACCGACCCGCACACGAATACTGGTAAACCGCTTAGAGGATCTAAGCCTGCCCAGGCAAAGGGGTGCACACGAGTCGGACCGTCCGTGCTTGTAAACCCTATTAGTTTCATTGGGCGACAGGGCTTGAGATGTCATTTCATCTCAATGTCGGGTAAAAGTCCCACAAAATTGGAAGCAACGTCTCCAAAATGATCTTTACAGCGTTGACGGGGATGTTAAACCTCAAATCAAACAAACAAACACCGGTTGGCCAGCTATCTGAACACTCAGGTCAGTATGCGGTGGTGCACGTGCTAAACAGTGTCTTCTCTATGCCCTGTCTGGATAGAAATGGGTCTAAGCGACTTCAGAACAGAAAAGAAAGCTATGTTCTAAGTTCGCAGGCTGAACTTTGTCCACGTTATGCGCAGGTTTCTCTATCTTAAACTCTCTAGATATGGAGGCGTTATATTGAGTATTAAAGGATTTTTTATTTTTGTTTTACTTATTTCTTGCTTGAAGTTGTATGTTGTTGGTACTTATTAGTATTATCAGTGAGGCGAGTCAAATACGAGGGCTGATTGATATGCTGTGAGCCTCATATTGAAGGATTTGAATTTTGTTGGACATGTTGGATTATTTTCAACATAATCCCCTTAAGTATCTATACACTTTTGCCAGCGGTGTTTAAGGACAATTTTCTTGGCCGTTCAGAAAGTCATCCACTGCAAATATGACGTCATAATCGGACTGAATATGGGTGCCTGAAATAGCCGTTTTAAGTTTTGGAAATGGATAAAAATCTGATGGAGCGAGATCAGGTGAATTAGGCGGATGCTCAATCAATTTAAAAACACAATCATGAATGGCAGCAATAGCAGTGACTCACGTGTGAACAGGAGCATTGTCCTAATGGCACAATACACCTTTTTTTAGCTTTCCGCGGCGCTTAAGTTTTTCCCGTAACTGCGTGCGTCAGAAGTGAAGCAAAGTATGTGTCATTAGTTGTTTGAAAGCTTTCACATAGCAAGTTCCTCTGTCAGAATGGAATGTAATTCCTACTCCACTGGCTATATATCTTTCTGTGACTCGTCTGTCAGTCAGTCAGTCAGTCAGTCATAACAAAAGCATGAACTTTATCGCCCATTTCTGGGGTTGCAACACTGACAGGCTTCATTTTTGTTATTGGTTTGGTCGCCATGAGGCGGGCAAACCGTGTCTAATGACCAGATTATAACTGTTCCATGGAGGGGCACGTGACGCGATCAACCAATCAGCTTTAACGATGATGCAATACTATAGTGCAATTACAGGAAACAGCCTGTCTGAATAGCGAAACAGACCGAAAAGCAAGCGTTTCAACTCTAACAATAAATATCTTAAGGGAAATGGAAACACCTGGCAGACGTGGTAGTTAGGGTTAATGACCAATTAATTCAAACAGTAAAAAAAATAAATACTGATCCGGGTGTTCGAATTATTAGAAAATATCAGATTGAAAATTTATCAGTGTTCGAACTGTTTGATCTGAAAGAATTCCATGCATTGGACCAGGCTGGGTTCAATTTTTTAAACAACTTCTTTTTTTTACCGCGGCCCTGTCAATCCGCAAGTGATTAGAAGTTATAAATATCACTTATGCAGTGCAGAACCGTTTGATCTATAAATAAGTCAGTGTGCGCAGGGGGTCTTTGAATGCGAGCTTATCATGTAGTTACAAGTATAAGGTTACACATTGTCATTAATGACATTTACACCTATTGAACTATCACTATTCCCTTTAAAATGTGCGAGTCAAATTGTGATCTCAGGAATAACAGAAATTGATTTGTTTGGAGCAAATTCTTTTCTTAAGAGAAGCCCATATATTTTTCAAAGAATTTCCTGATAGTCTGTAATATTTTTTTTGTTCCGGCTACACCGCAGCAGACAAAGTCCAGCTACATGTATATATGGGATGTGATGTTGAAACTCGCACGTGCAGCTACCCAGTGGAGCTAGGCGCATAGATACTTCACCCCCCCACACGCACACACACCTTTATTGTCTAAGCGCATAGTGAAGCCTTAGGCGAGACTGCGCAGCCTTGTTTGTGTGTTCTCTGTTTGCTCATAAGCTGTCTCAAATCAGCGTAAGCAGGGGGCATGTAGCAATTCAATGCCCATCGAAGAAGTCCGCTGAAGACTGATTATACTGCGGATGCAAAACCATCATGTTATTTAGATAGGCAAGTAACAAGAAAAAGAAAATGCGGACATCATACACAATTTTAACATGTGCATGTGCGATCTTCACTTTGTGCGCGATGAAACGTTTCAAACCTCTTGAACATTGAAGACACAATCCCGATTGCACAACTGCGCAGACTTATCAGTCTTTTCTGTACGCACATGCGCAATAAGTATTTTACTCGAGATAGGAGATCTGAACAGACTGATCCTTGCACTTGGTAGCTTAGAATGTGTTAGTAATGTCGCAAGCAGATTTGGTCGGTTAAATGTACACAGTCGTTTTAAGCCGGCGAAAAAACCCGTTTCAAACGAAGGACCAGATTAGCCTGCGCATCTAGCCAATGTGGCCATAGTTTTCACCTGTTGTTCTTTGATTAGCACAGAGGCCATGGTAGGCACATACGAACAACGAAGACTGTTCAGACTACATGCATGTGCAGGCTGACCTGAATCTTCGCCCATCGCATATGACTTATTTTCTCAATCATGTTCCCTGAAATTACTCCCAATAAAACCTTGTCACCGTGAAATAAATGGGCATCTTCACTTGCTCCTCAGAAAACCAGGGTAACCCAACAGGTAACCTGAATTAAACTACTTTTTTGCATGCAACAACCATGAATTTCACTCGCACGTGCTAAAAGACGTTCTGTGGAAAAAGGCGGGAAACTCAATTAATATTTAAAGGTGCATTCATGATTGAGCTATCTGGAAAAAAAATGCTTCCAAACATAAAATACATATAGCCGGTATTTTTCTTTAAAACAATACAAGTGAATGCATTTTATGCAAAAATGCGAACACTTATGATGACAGGTAAACGAGTTTGAGAGGGGTTCCCTAACTAGGTTTCGAACACTAGTTAGATGTATTTTTAGTTCGTGACAAAAATAGAATCCCCATATATGATGTTATGCGACGTTCATTTTTGGCCTTGTTTGCTTAGGCCATGCCTGAATCGGAAAAAGATATGACGCTGACTACCATGCCATAAGTAACGACACTCAGAGACGATACTGTCGCCATGTATGTGTAAAGTGACAGATTCATTTTTAGAACAGAAATTCCGAACACATGTTCAGAGCGAAGGGTAAACACGAATGAAAACGACCATTTTCACAAAGTTCTGAAGCTGTATTTGGCTCCAAAAGTGTACACATGACAAAGGAGTATGCATTGAAGATAAAAACCAGAAAAAAAATTGAGACCCGGTAGCTCAATAATGCACCTTTAAAGGGGCGCTTCCGCTATCAAAGAGGCATTGAATCAAATGCCACAGCACATGGAAAAGGGGTAACACTGTCACACAAATAATAATGAAAGTGGAAGCTACGCTCAAAAGAGTCTGAGAGCAAAGCGAAAACACTTGCATATGCATTGTAACCCAAGCCTTTGTAGGCCACAATGCTGCATCACCGACTAGGATCAGCCTGCACATCGATGCAATGTGATCAGTCTTTACTGAACCCTTAAATCTTACGAAGTCACAAGGCTAAGTGAGACCCTTTTCCTTACATACCGGTAGTGGGTGCGCATGTTCAGCGTTTGCAGGTCGTTGAGAAACCAGCGAAGACACATCTTAGCGTACTCATGCAATCCGATTAGTCTTCGCTGATCGCATGAGCCTGATGCAGACGATGGGATTTCACAACATAAATAAGCAAAACTCCTGTGGCTCATCAAGGTTGATCTAAGCACTTGCTGCCTGCGTTTCTCACAGTCTGATTAGTATTCGGTGAGGGTATGAACCTTCCATTACCACAGGGCTATCCAAGTGAGAGAAGCGAAAACCATTTGCCTCACAGAGTGCATGTTAATCCGAGTCTTTGGAAGTCGCACATAGTTCATGCTAAGTTTTCTTCTTTTTTTTCCTGTGCTAGCTCATATACGACCAGTACGATGTTGTAATGATAAACCCCGGAACGGTCCGAAATGCTTGTTCTGGATGCAATTTTTCGGCAGTTTTTGTGTGTTCAAAGTATTAAAAATTCTGATTTCTGAAAATTTTGGGAGTTCGAATTAAATGAGAAAGTTTTCAGCCACAGATTCGAAATAATTTTGGGTGTTCGAACTGCTAGGGTGTTCGAACTAATTGGTCACCTACCGTAGTCTACCATTTTTACCGTATTTCGAAACACACCTATAAATTCAAATACATTGTCATTTTTTGGCCAAAGAAAAAGAAATTTTAAAAAGAAAAATTGGAATATTCAAGTTGCCTTTTTTGCTCAAAACATAGATTGCGGGGAGTCGACAGAAACGCCTCGACGAGGCGATTCTATCGAGTACCCACAATCTAGTGTCTCAGAGCGTGAATACGGAAATTAATGTATACCCCTGCAAACCCGAGCTTTACTATATAAAAGTGTAGATTATATTTTCTTGTCCCTTGGGATAATTGATTCCATTGTGGAATTTTGAAAATATCTGAGGGTCACTGATGATGCCTAATTGGCCGAAACTAGCTAGTCAGGCCCAGAAAACATGTACACTCCATATTTTTCAGTTCTGTGGTGTATTCCTTGCTTCCAAAGGATAGCCCTTTCATAGAACATACTTAACTTCACTACAACTGGTGTGTAGGAATGTGTGGCGGCTGTAAAACGTCTCCCTGCCCTACATCATAGTGTAGATAATATTTTCTTGTCCTTTGGGATCATTGATTCCATTGTGGAATTTTGAAAATATCTTAGGGTCACTGATGAGGCCTAATTGGCCGAAACTAGCTAGTCTGGCCCGGAAAACATGTGCACACCATATTTTTCATTTCTGTGGTGTATTCCTTGCTTCCAAAGAGTAACCCTTTTATAGAACATAACAAAGGGGATCACAATTCTATAGGCATGATTTCGTGATGGAAATACAACTTTAAGGACCTTATTGCTGCTACTCTGTTGACTCTGTTCAACTGAAAAAGGGGTCTACTCTAAAAAGGGAAGAATTTGCTCCTCAAGGGGTCTACTCTAAAAGGGAAGAATTTACTCCCCAGGAGCAAATTCTTTCCTTTAAGAGTATACCTCTTAGACATATCAAAAGAGAAATTACTTTTGCAGGAGTAGCAGTCATTTTCGCAAATTTTACGTTTGCCAATGCCATTGTGGAGTAAGTCCATGGGGCCATGGAAACGAAAAACAACATAACATAACTACTACTACTCACAAAGTGTGGCTGGCTGCGGTAGCTCAGTCGGATGCAGTCTGACTGGCGATAAGGAAGGCTCGGGTTCGATACCTACCGGGGTCGGCAACATTCTTTCGTGGAGATTGATTATGAAATCTCTTCTATGGTAATTCTCTCCCTTCCGCTGATTCAGGAAGGGCAGGGGTCAGTTTTTGGCGAAAAAATGTGCACTGAACTGGTAAACCGCTTACGGATAAGCCTGCTCAGGAAAAGCGTGGATAGGTACACTGACAGGCCCAAACATGACCCAAATCAGTGTTGTCTGGGCCGTTAAATACAAATAAACAAAACTTGCAAAGTTTACTTCACACAGATAGGAACAGATTAATATATTCTGAACATCTTTCGGTACGGTGGTAGCTCTTATGATACATAAATGTTGGAAAGACAGAGAACGTTATTTTTCCTGATTTATAAAGATCGCTGGGTGTAACGGGCCTCCGTGTGGCCTAGTGGATAAAAGTGCTGACTCTTAATCATTAGGTCTCTCAACGGTGTAGGTTTGAGCATGGCTCAGGTCACATAATGAGAAGTTCTGCAATGGAAGGTCAGGAGGTTTTTCGTCGGGTGCTCTAGTTTTCGCTCACCTCCGATTAACGATCGGCTTGATGTGAGTGAAATAATCTTGAAAGGATCGTTAAACCAAACATTAAAAAGATCGCTGAGTGTGTAAAAACATTTTCATGTCTTTGCTACTAGAATAAACGGCAGTGCCAAGGTCGAAGGTTCTAACTCTTCCAAATATATAAAATATTTAGGGAGCGAAACAAAGCCATAACGTTGATGGGTCGTTGTTTATTGTTCTTGAGCCCAGCACAGATAGCAATAGTTTCTGTTCAAAAACTTAATGACTACTAAGTGTCCTACCACCAGTTACAGACTGAGTTGTTAAAAGACTTTTTGGCGCATTCGATGGGAGCTAATGTATCTGATAAGCCGAGAATGGTGTTCTTTATTTCCACTCAATACTTGACGTTTAACTAATCAGTTTCTTTTACAATTAAATTGTGATCCAGAAAGATATACAAAAGGACTGCAAATTTCAGGAGGTACCGCTCAATGCCGAGGTTGAAGATACAGTCTGATTCGCAGCACTTTGTCTAGACAGGCTTATATCTTCCTAGGCGGTTCAGCAGTATAGCAGTCCAATATATTGCCCCAAGGTCTGATCGGCCCCAGTCCATCGGGGATTGAAGAAATAGATTGGGCTGCATGATGCTTCCACACAGAGCTGATACCGGCCGCACATGAGTAGTGTTAAATCGCCTAGAAAGTCTAAGCCTGCTCAGGAAAAGTGGCTCGAGTCGGACTGTTCATGCATTTCAACCATTTAGTTTCATTGGGCGACAGGGCTTGAGAAGGAGTTTTATCTGCCCGTTTTATCTCAGTACTGAGTAAAAGTCCCATAAAATTGGAAGAAGCAATGTCTCAAAAAAGACTCATATAGTGATAACAGGGACGTTAACAACAAATGAAATAGATAACCAAGGCCCTATAGAAGGCCTGATGATTTAGGAAAAATATTTTTATATGCCCGTTTGAAAAACAACAACAAAAACAAAACAAAAAAAAAAAAAAAAAACGGTCGTATTAAGTTATGGGGTTGGTGTCCGTCCGTCCGTTCGTAAACTTTTTTTTTCGTTTCCGTATAACTCCTACTATACAGTTTTCATCCGATCAAGCCTAAAATGTGTATGTAGTAAGGCTAAGATGTGAAGATATGCCACCAAATACTAACAGAGTTATGACCCTTTGAAAAATTTGGTTTACATTTTCGTTTGGATTAGTTTTGTGCTATACATGTGTATACCATATGTAAGTTACATTTAGTTTATACTTGCCATGGCGTTAAACAATTTACCACAGAATACTCACCACTACCTACCCCTCCTGATACCAAGGTCACAGACTTCGAAATTTTATGTACACGTTTTGTATTAAAGTTTATTATTTTTATTCAAAAAATGCATTAACAGGGATAATGATATCAGCTGGCTCAAATCAGAATGTAGACTGACAAGACCAAACCTATTGGATGCTTTTTGAAAGCAGCCAACTTGTTATGGATATCCTTTTGGCTATTTTGTGGGAAAGTAACTGTCCTTTTGGCTTTCCGCTGTTGGTGTTTCCGTTGGGGTTCTGTTGCTTCATGTTTGTGTTTCTTTCCATTTGGTGACTCTGATGGGAGCTGTGGGTTAATTGTATCGATAAACTGACCAAATGAGACCAGTCCTTGGGTACACGGCCCTATATACTCAGAGAATACTAGGACATAAAAAGAACAACCCTGCGAACCTCCTTCCAGACGAGGCTCACAACATATCAATCAGCCCTCGTATGTGACCATATCTTATGTTTATTAGTTGTAGGTACTTGCTAGAATCACCTCGCTGAGGCAATTCTAACAAATGCCTACAACATATTTTTATAGAGAAATGAGAAAAACAAACGATTATCCCTATTAAAACTATCCTCGTTCTTCAGTTCATTTTCCCCTTTCTCCCCTGTCCCTCACTTTCATCTCCTCCACTGTCTATTCTATTTCTTCGCTGATGACATAAAATGATCTAAAAGCGCAGACGTGTCCTTAAACCCCAGCACAGTTAAGCGCCCCCGCCTATCGCAGCTCGGAGAAATAGATTTGACTGCATGTGGTGCTTCCACGCAGTGTTGAAACTCGTCTACGCAGAGCTGAAACCAGCAAAACTTGAGAACTGGTGCATAAGCCTGCCTAGGAAAAGCGGTGAGAGTCGGACCGCTCGTTTCATTGGGCGGTAATTACATCTCAATGTCAGATAAAAGTCATACAAATTCGGAAGCAACGTCTCCGAAATGACCTAAATAGTGTTGACGAGGACGTAAAACCTCAGCAAAAACCAACAAAAAATCAACACGATTAGTCAAATTATCCTCATTGGACCTTATCAGGAGCTCTGGTTGATACTAGTGTTAAACCCTTTTTGTACCAAATGGAATCTTCCTCCTTATATATAGCAGGAGTCCATTTCAAAATTTAGGGGTGTAAGGTTGTGTTTTCTTCAAAATTGATTCGGAAAATGGCTGGACGTTTTGCAAACAGTGTAGGCCCTGATCAGACGCCGCGTTTTGCGGCGTCTGATCTGGGCCTGCACTGTTTGCCAACTACCCCTTTCTGGGCGTTTCCGGTACAAAATGGGTTAACCAATATATGGCAATGGAATCTCCCACCTAATAAGTTCATTTCCAATTATAGGAGTGCCACTAAACTTAATTTTTCTTCTTTTCCTGAAAGTATGAATGACAGCAGGTCGCTAGCAAAGGGGGTTCATTTACTTTGCACGCGACCCAATGCGTTCATACTTCCATGAACAGCAGAAAATAAATTCATTTCTTAAATGATCATACGCGTAATTACACATGGTTACTGGTGCGTAACGTCACCACGCTGTCCGTGACACACCTATGTTTTCTTTTAAACTCGATTTTAACCCTTTAACCTATTACATTACTTATTCAACTTCACAGTCTGAATGACAAACAGTGTAGATCCTGATCAGATGGCTTCTTCAGAAGCCATTTGATCAGGATCTTCACTGTTTGCAAAGGTAGGGTGGTTGTCGTGAACAGCGGGATAAGGTTTAACCCTTATATGATGAACGAGTCTTAAACTAGTGGTAATTTCCAATGAAAGAAGAGTGTAAGATACTCGGAAGCATCGTATTGACGGTCATCCATATAGTACACAGCGAAGATAAGTCAGTGTGCACTGATGCCCAGGCTGATCTAAGACTTCGCTGGAGATCTAAGACTTCCTTGGTCGGCCCCCGCCCATAGGGATGTGAAGAAATAGATGGGCTGCATGATGCTTCCACGCAGAGCTGAAACCCACCACACATGAGTACTTGTAAACCGCTTAGAGGATCTAAGTCTGCCTGGTCCATGCTTATAAACGCTATTACCCCTCGGCCCCCGCCTATCGGGACTTGAAGAAATTGATGGGCTGCATGATGCTTCCACGGAAGTAAGCCTGCCCAGGCACAGCGGTGCGAGTCGGAATGCCCATGGATATAAACTCTATTGGTTTCATTGGGCGACAGGGCTTGAGATGTCGGGTAAAAGTCCCACAAAGTTGGAGGCAACATCTCCAAAATGACCTATACAGTGTTGACAGGGACATTAAACCTCAAATCAAACAAGACTTCGCTGGAGACGCTTGTTCACTTGACGTGGAAATACTCGTCATTAGCGCAAGAAATCGATACATAAATAGGAAATGTAAGTCTTTTTCAACTTCCGCTAATAAAGAAAATAGTCTTTATTGCTTAAAATACTCAACAACACCGCTTCATTTGCTCAGGAAATGCTAAAATCAAGATTGTAAAGTTGTCATGCAGGCGCGAGTTAATTAAAGTGGGACGACGCATATTCTTGGCCATACTCTACAACGTTTCATGTGCCTATTATTGTTTCACACACATAAACACACGTGCGCGCGCGCACGCATGCAAAGTGGATGGTCGGCTCAGCTTCCCTGGTTTCCTTTGGATAGTCCAATATGTTCTATAAAAGAGTTATCATTTGGAAGCAAAGAATACACCACAGAACTCAAAAGTATGGAGTGTACAGATTTCTGGGCAAGACTAACTCCTTTCGGCCAATTAGGCCTCATCAGTGACCCTCAAATATTTTCAAGGTTCCACACAATGGAAAGAATGATCCCAAGGACAAGAAAATATATTCCGTTTGGATTTCCATCCAACACTTTACACAAGACATATAATTTTTAAAATTGTCTATATATTTTAGGACACGCCACCATGCCACGCCACCCAATCAACTCTCCCCACCTTCACCCCAACTTGCTCCTTTTATGCGTGGGGGATTATAAGAAAAATCCGTCTCGAGGGTCACTGTCCGGCATCACGAGGCTTGCCGAGTGATGCCGGACAGTGATCCCGAGGGACGGGTTTTCCGCCCCTCACACCCATGTAGAATTCGTTTTCTTGCATACCTTCTATCTTTTTACGCGGATTTTAATGCTGCAGTCACAACGGTTACCGACGTCCGCCATATTGTGATGGCACTACAGAAATGTTTAGTGACGTCACGTAACGTGCTGTGACGTCAACCTCAACGACGGCGCATATGAGGTCTTATTCAACCAGTGTATTTATCAAACACGCGGGAATATTCTATCTTGGGTAAGAACATCAGGGTTAGAATAGAATTTCTACTGTGGAGTTCCTTATCTGGTGTGCAAGAAGGTATTGATATATGCATTACAAAAGAAGACTCTTTTGTGACTTCCTGTTGACGATTCTGTATTTTCAACCCCTCCAAAACAGGCATGCGTAGCCTAGTGGGTAAGAACGCTGACTCTTATTCATAAGGTCTCTGAGGGTTCGAGCCTCTTTCAGGTCACATGTGAGCCGTCAATTTCTGCAACGGATTGTCAGGTGGTTTTTCTCCGGGTACTCCGGTTTTCGCCCACCTCTGATTAACGATCTAATTTATTTTTTGCAGTATGTTATTTCATATGAAGTTTATAAAACTCGCCTCGGGCAACAAATGCGGCTCACGACTGAGCTACGATTTCTCTTCGACCGCTCTACGATTTGAAAAATGATGCCGACTCGCCACGATTGTTTTGAACATTTCCAAAACAGCGTAGCCACTGCTGAACTATCACGCTCAAGATTATTGCCAACCTTCCTTGGACGTCGTTCACGATTCACCACGATTTCAAAAATCGTGGAGTGTCGTGGCGAAAATCATGACAGCGTGAGAACCCCTTTATCAAGTACCCTTATTTTGTTTGTTTCATTTGAGGTTTAACGTCCCCGTCAACACTGTGAAGGTCATTTTGGAGACGTTGCTTCCAATTTTGCGGGACTTTTTCCCGACATTGAGATGAAATGACATCTCAAGCACTGCTGCCCAATGAAACCAATAAGGTTTTTAAGCATGGATGGTCCGACTCGCACCGCATTGCCTGGGCAGGCTTAGATCCTCTAAGCGGTTTACCAGTACTCGTTTGCGGGTCGGTTTCAGCTCTGCGTGGAAGCATCATGCCGCCCATCTATTTCTTGAAGCCCCGATGGGCTATCAAGTACACTTAATTAACCCCCAGTATTATATGGAGTTATATGAAAACTTCCCTATGGACTCAAGAACGGGTTCGACTCAGCCATGGTAAACGAGCCAGCTATGTTCGAGCCACTGAATTTTCACTGTGTGTCAGATCTGTCCATGTTCCTTCATAAAAAATGAATATTAAGTAATATCGACTGTAATTTCTTATTTTACGTTTCATTAATTACACACTTTGATGTATCTTAAAGAGATCACCTTTCTGCATAGCATTAAGGTGGATGGCTACAACTGGTATATTTTCACCATTTTAGTTTAAACTTTATATCATTCAAATATAATAACACAAAACATATAAACACAATATCATTGGATAAGTACAATTATATCTGAAAGGGATACAGAAAAAAGTCGGTGACTTGTATGATCTGCTTCCCTGCTTTCACCATTTTTACAAGGGGAGCAATTGACATTTTTTGTGACCTATTTTTTTTTTTGTTAGAAATCATGGATATACTATGAAGAATATGTTCACTGTTAAAGGAAAGAAATTGCTATTTTTGAAGAAAAAAAAAAAAAAAAAAAAAAACATCCCCCCTCTCCTGATTGCTCAATCATCCCAGAACATGGGGGTTGGGATTGATTATGTTTGGTCATTTTGTGTGTTTGTTTGTTTGTTTGTTTGTTTGTTTTGCGGTTTAACGTCCCCGTATACACTGTATCGGTCATTTTGGAAAAGTTGCCTCCAATTTTGTTGGACTTTTACCCGACACTGAGCTGATATGACTTCTCAAGCCCTGTCGTCCAATGACCTTCATAGGGTTTATAAGCATGGACCGCTTTGCCTGGACATACTTAACTTCACTACAGCTGGTGTGTGGGAATGTGTGGCGGCGGTTAAACGTCTCCCTGCCCTACATCATAGTGTAGATTACATTTTCTTGTCCTTTGGGATCATTGATTCCATTGTGGAATTTTGAAAATATCTGAGGGTCACTGATGAGGCCTAATTGGCCGAAACTAGCTAGTCTGGCCAAGAAAACATGTACACTCCATATTTTTCACTTCTGTGTTGTATTCCTTGCTTCCAAAGGATAATCCTTTTAAAGAACATATTTAACTTCACTACAGCTGGTGTGTGGGAATGTGTGGCGGCGGTAAAACGCCTCCCTGCCCTTCATCGTAGTGTAGATTATATTTTCTTGTCCTTTGGGATCATTGATTCCATTGTGGAATTTTGAAAATATCTGAGGGTTGGCCGAAACTAGCTAGTCTGGCCCAGAAAACATGTACACTCCATATTTTTCACTTCTGTGGTGTATTCCTTGCTTCCAAAGGATAGCCCTTTTATAGAACATATTTAGATCCTCTAGGCGCTTTACCATTACTTGTGCGCGGTCGGGTTCAGTTCTGCGCAGAAGCATATTTCTTCAAGGCCCGATGTAAAATAAAGTAAATTTTCCATGACTCTTAAAATCACATTTTCGTTGAAATATGTGATATTTTGTCTATTTCTGCTGCAAACATAGATTATGGGTACTCGTTTGATCTGCATCATTGAGGCGTTTCCTACGTGCGTTAGAACCGCGTCATTCAGGCAGTTATAACGAGTAACGACAATTCTATGCGTGTGTTTTCGGCAAAGACAAGAACACATTTTCTCAAACTCTCCCCAGCAGGCATACGTCGCTAGGCAACGTTAAATCAACGTCGGGGCAACGTCATGACGTGACGTTGCACGTTGATGTGGCGTTGCAAAAATCGTCACCTTAGCGAAAAAAAAGTCAATAACTGACTTTTTGCGCTACGAAATGTCATGATTACGATAACACGCCCGTATGGCATAGTGCATTTTTTCACATCTCCAAAATGGCTACTTTTCTGATGAAAATATGCGATATTTTTCTTATAAATACTACAAACATAGGTTGTGGGTGCTCGTTAGAACCGCCTCATTGAGGCGGTTCTAACGAGTACCCACAACCTATGTCTTGGAGTAAAAATAAGAAAAATAATGTTTACCCCATTAAACCCCAGTTTTCTCTATATAAAGTGGGGTTTAGGGGGGTGTTCATTTCGCGGACTTGTTCACGTGATGATGACGTTGCACCAACGTTGATTGTAAGTTTCATAAATGGCATGATGTTGCACCGACGTTGATGTGACGTTGTAGTATTGTCATGACGTTACATTAACGTCAATCCGATATCAGAGTCGATCATTACCTGGGCTTGTATATGTTAGAATTACCGCCCCTGAACGTATACAACTTCCTGCTAACTATAAAGTTAGCTGAAATTGAATTTCCATTTCGTATTTTTACTTGTATACGTGATAATGTACTTTACTTCACAAAACAGGTCGTTTTTATTTCTTCCTAACAGTTCAATTTTCATAGAAATCTGTTTCCCAATGAGTTCTCTTATGAATGAATTTAATTTTCTATAAAATAAGATCTAAACCAAAATAATGAAATCTGTAAGGCTATAAATGACATGTAAAAATAAACGAAACACGCATTCGTAGAAATGTGAAAGATACTGTACCATGTCAATTTTGCAACTCCTGGCAATGCTGCAATATTCAAATATTGTATGACTGGGGTGTCTAAACCCTTATCCTGCTGCTCACGACAACCCCTACCTTGGCGAAAAGTGTAGATCCAAATCAGATGGCTTCTGAAGAAGCCACCTGATCAGGATCTACACCGTTTGTCATGCAATTTTTTAATCTGACAAATATATGATATCAAGGAATTTAATTGGTTGATAATCCGCAATGGGAGTGGCTTAATTAATTCAAGCAGCGATATAAGGATTAAACAGTTGCCACGGCAAAATAGCTTAGATGCGTCTGGTCCAGAACTGCTCTTATGTCACATGTGAATTTGTTTGTTTGACTGCTTAGGTACGAGGCGGTCAGTTTACCAAGTCACTATCCATGGGCAGGCTTATACCTATGGGGTTAACCAATACAGTGGACATTCTTTCGCCAGAAACTGACAACTGCCCTTCTTGAATCAGTGGAAGGGTGTGGCGTTTTTTGACACCACTGTACGTGCAGTGACGTCAAACTTAACGACAGCGTAGTTGACGTCCAATTCAACAAGTGTACACCAAACACGTATTTTTATACAGTATATATAATTATATATTAATCCTTTCCCCGGGTAGGATAAGCTAGGTATGATAAAATTTTCTATGCCACAGTTAAATCCAGGATTTTCTTATCTGGTGAGCAAAAATAGGATGTCCCCTCATACAATGCGTGTAACCATTATAATTGTTAGCTACGCACGAGCGTTTGAAGAAAGTAAGTTGGGAAAATGACAAAAGCCTTTTTTTACGTATCACCGCAAAATTGGAATTTTCAACTGCAATTTTATCGTCCACTGACAAGGCATCCTCCATACTATCAAAGAAGATCGAGAAAGGTTAGGTGAGATAAGAAAGGTAAGATAAGAATTGCTATAGATGACTTTAAGACGCCATCGGTTATTAAGGAAATCGATCCCATAATGCAGTGTTCTCGCGCATGCGCAAAGTACGCAGGGCAAAACCCGCTAAAATATTGTTAGAAAACCAGTGACTCGAGAGGTTACTCGTGTCATCATTTTACAAATAAGCAATCTGTAATAATTTGTCTGTCTGTTGGTGTTGGGGAGGAGTTACTACTCTCTCTCTCTCTCTCTCTCTCTCTCTCTCTCTCTCTCTCTCTCTCTCTCTCTCTCTCTCTCTCTCTGTGTGTGTGCGTGTGTGCGTGTGTTTTACGCGTCACAAGCAGCTAAGGTCATACGGAGACGGGATCTCGGTTTAAAGACTCACCTTGTTCAAATTGTGGCATTCGATTAATAGAGGATCTTACGTAAGTCGTCACAAAAACACGCCTCGTATATAATTTTGACACCTTGAATCCCGCTTTTATATAGTAAAACTGGGTTTACAGGGAAAACCTTATTTTTCTCATTTCTGCTCTAAAGTATAGATTGTGGGTACTCGTTAGAACCGCCTCGACGGGGCGGTTCTAACGTGTACCCACAATCTATATTTTGAACAGAAATAAGAAAAATATGACAATTTTTCATCTTAAAAATTTCGATTTTTCGGCGGTAAAGTTTACAAAGTATTTGCATAGGCGTATTTTCGTAATGTGTTCATGTATTCTAGAATTTATTAGAGTTGAGGAAAAGGGATAAAATGCGAGGTTTCACCGAGCATTTTATCCCTTTCCCTCATGCACGAGTTTAATAAATTCAATAATACATGAGCACGAATGCAAGATTTTATTTATCACATGACATTTAAAACTCATTTAATGCATTTTTTTTACAAAAAAATGTCAATATTCTGCCATTAGTAAATGCGACGTAGTTAAGGACGTCTTACATGTAACGTTACGGGACGTATCTAACTAATTCGCATATTTAATCTACTAGAGGATTACCGAATTTATTGCATAACGTTATTAGATTCTCAGACGCGACGCCATATTATATAAAAAAAGATACAACACATTGTAAATTCACGGTTGTTTTATTTCATGTTTACCTTTATTTTTACTTTCAGACAACAATGCAGCAGAGACATTCACACGCCCTTGGCGGCTTTCCTCGTCTTCTACGCAAGAGTAAAGTGTGGCCCAGTGATCAGGGCTCGGCTATTTCTATATCTTTCGCAGAAAATGATTTTCAGAGTTGTAGGTGTTTTAAGTATAATATCACATCGAAGAAAGAGAAACGACGCCACACAATTAGAATAGGAGCATTCTGTGTCATCATGTCATCTTTTATCGCTGCTGTGGTGTTCTTTGACATTTCAGTTGATTTTAAAACACTGAAAAATACTCGTTATAATACAGAGGAATACGTGTCTTTTCTGTCAAAAGCGGACCAGCTAGTCTGTTTCCTAAATAATTTGTGTATACAATATATACAAAATTCTCCTCAGCTCTCAAATAAATCTAGCATATTAAATTTTACAATGTCTGACTGGATAGTTGATGCAAGAAATACCACTTCTTCTGCAGGGTTCTGTGTACTTAATACCTCATTAAGCTTCTGTCCAGATTTAAAGATATTTCAGACAAGACGTTACCCATTAGTTACATCCAATTTGACTTTATTTAGTCTATTGGAAGCCACTGAGACAATCTTCCAGACACTCGATATTCTTGTTAGCGCAAGTGAAGGTGGATTGCACGATGCATTATCGGTTCATATGCAACATTACTACGCAATTATATGGCTGTATAGAGAACTCAGCATGATAACTGCAATACATGATAGGACGAATGACTGTCACTATGCAAAACAAAACTACCTGAAAACCAAACATTTTGCCGCCTCTCAATTAGCACTGTTGAGTATAAACCTTTTTAACTCTCAGGACACTCTCTCCTCGGACTGGAAACAGTTTGTTCAAAAACACGGACAAGATGCTACTGACATAAGCTGCAATAATACCTCACACATTGTCTACCTCGCAGATCAGGTCAGCACTCTTATTTATATAATACATTATATCCATACATCTCTGTCCCTGAAGAGACAACAGTCAATCAAGAAGTTCGAGACCCAGTCTGAGGAAGCCTCTGTAAAACTGGCTGTGAACTCCTCAGTCCTGCTCTTACTTGGAATTTTAACAGCAACAGTTATTGTCATCGTTAATGCTATGAACCAGTGGATGTACGAATTTTCTAAACATATAAAGGATCAAAATGTTGAGATCAAGCTTCAGAAACAGTATGCTGATAATCTGCTCTACCAGATATTACCTCCCTTTATTGCCAACCAGCTTATGCAGAACAAGTCCGTTCCGCCGGAATCGTTCGACTGTGTGACCATCTTTTTCAGCGACATTGTCGGGTTCACTGAAATCGCGGCGAAGAGTACTCCGTTTGAGGTAAGCACAAAAAGCCCGGGTACAATAAAAGATTTAAACTGGTTTAAGGTATATCACAAATGAAATTCGTTTTTGATCGACTATCTCTCAGTGATAAAACACTTAAGGTAATGATATATGACTGTGGTTGTTCTTAAAGATCATAAGAATAAAGGTTTTGTCACATTTTCCACGGGACAAGAAAGTTATTTACAAGGAAAGTACATAAAAAGTCTGTTTGAAATGAGCCGCAGTGTCACCAGCAAGAAAAATAACTATAGGTGTGTGACGTCATCTGCAACCTCTCAGTTGGCTAGAAACGCATCACGTGCAAGCCGCTAATCTGCGGTAGATGCATAGCGGGCACTATAACATTTGAATTGGAACGGTCCAAGCCCAGTCTTATAGTGCCCGCTACATTTACGGAGATAACCGGAAAATGTTTACGGACAAGCACGATTAATTTACTGTTTTTTTTTTTTTATGTCTGGTAGTCGCTCACTTGAATTGCAGGAGACCAGCTTTACAACAACACGTCCTTCGCCTTTCAAATGTCATATGTTTGCGGTGTATCGTTTTGCAGTAGATGTTCAATGCACTAACAGTTATAGGGTTATGAGATGCCCTCGGGCCAGGACCTTGACCGTCGGGTTGATATGGCCCTCGCCTGCGGCTGGGGTCACATCAAACCGGTGGTCCATAAACCCTGATAGTGTCCTCAGCTTAGGTTTAAATACAGTAGAACTTCGATGGCTCGAACACGGATGACTCATTTATCATGTGTTACGAGCCAGGCGTAGCAGAAAGAAAAAGCAAACAAGCCTTTTGGAAAAATTTAACAAAATTTATTTACAAGTTAACTTTAACCTGTAGAAGTAAGAAAATTAAATGTACTTAGCTCTGTAATGAAATATCCTGAATGAACCTATTTTCCTTGATCCCACAGAATTCACAGTCCAAAATGAAAAGTAATATCCTTTATCAATTCAAAACAGAATTTAGAAATAACTTTTTCTTAAAAGTCCAAACATCAAACTCCAAAGTCTGACTCAAAGGGAAAAATCAAGCTATTTTATAGACCCCAAGATTTCTCTAGAACATTCCAGAGGGCTGTGGAATAAGATGATGTAATTTTCTAAAAATAATGCAAACCTGAACTTTCTGGAAGGTTCCAAAGTACTTTTCCTTGTAAACAAGATGTTTACGAATAGAAATTAATCTGTGACTCTGGTTTTCGAGAATATTCTATAAGAAGGTTAACAAGATATTTATAGCACTATTAGGTCACCCAGTGGGTTGAAAGTGGGACTCAGGAAAAATAAATTCTTATGCATAACACATGGATGTGTCGAACCCATTCTTGAGCCCCTAGCGGAATCCTCTACATAAGAAATGGTGGGGGATAATTAAAGAGATTTTAGTCTTTTATCCTACAAATGTATGCAGTGTGTACTCATTAGAATCGCCTCGATGAGGCGATTCTAATGAGTACACACAGCATACATTTTTATTATAGAACACCGAAAAGATGTCTAAAAAATATCTCGTTATGCTTCCTGACAGTAACCTCAGTGGCTCGAACTACCCCTTTCTCGAACAGATTTTCGAGGTCTCCAAGGTGTTCGAGCCATTGAAAGTCGACTGTGCTAATGCTTAAAATATGCAACCAGCGAAGAGTTCGTCTTTACTTAATGCTGCCCATGTGACATTTAAAACCCCCGATCAGACTGCTCTGACTTTGCATGAGACTTTCGGATGAGTCTTTAAACCGAGGTCCCGTCTCCGTAAGACCTTAACTGTTGGTGGGACGTAAAACTCAAACACTCACTCACTCTGAATCTGCACGGGCTGCATATATCAGCGTGTTTAATTTGCTTCGCCATGGCTCAGTTGTTTTCTTTCGCATTCAGTGGCTTGAGACGGCTGTCTACTTTCGGCATAATTTTCCCTAGGTACGTACCCATTCTTCGTGATTTTCCCTAGGTTTTCTTTAAAATGGGAAACTCTATTTTATTTAAAATATGGGATTTATAGAGAAAGCGATCAAGTTTCTTTATCGGATGTTCAGCCTCCCGAGGTTTATTTATCCCATATTTAAAATTGGCTGAGTCAGTTTTTGGAGCGTAGCTGTTGCAGCGTAGCTCCAGTGAGATGAGAAGTGATTTTGGCACTACTTTCACTGCATATGACCCAATCACCATTGAGAACATAGTACCCCGTGTTAACGTAGTAGATTATTACGCCATGCAGTATCTTCATATAGACTGCTTCACAGACCACGTATTTCAAAACGGAATAGACGAATAGTTTTAATAGATGAACTGTGTAGCAGTCTAATCGTTTTATAGTTCAGTTTATATAACCCAGTTTACAGCCCATTTGTACCATAAAATCCCAAACCTAGCAACTTGCAAACAAGACAAACCCAGATCAGATACCACAGAACGCGGAGTCTCATTATGCCCTTCACTGCATACTTACAAAAAGGTTCAGCCATTTTTGCCAAATATTTCGTGGAAGCCACAACCTGACATCCCTGATTTTAAAATGAACTCATTCCATACTGATATAAGGTGTTGAAGATTCCGTTCGTTGAAAATGGGTTAAAAGTACGCAGTGTGGCTCGATAGTGTATTACCAAAATAAGAGAGTTGGAATGAGTTTAGACAGGTGCACGTCAAGGCTTATATTGTAAGGAGTAAACTTTGCAGTTTAGACACAGATGAGACGCCACTTATTGTAGCGTCTGATCTGGGTCTGCTATGTTTGTCTCTAAAAAGGGAAAATTTTGCAGTTTAGACACAGATGAGACGCCACTTATTGTAGCGTCTGATCTGGGTCTGCTATGTTTGTCCCTAAAAAGGGAAAATTTTGCAGTTTAGACACAGATGAGACGCCACTTATTGTAGCGTCTGATCTAGGTCTGCTATGTTTGTCCCTAAAAAGGGAAAATTTTGCAGTTTAGACACAGATGAGACGCCACTTATTGTAGCGTCTGATCTGGGTCTGCTATGTTTGTCCCTAAAAAGGGAAAATTTTGCAGTTTAGACACAGACGAGACGCCACTTATTGTAGCGTCTGATCTGGGTTTACTATGTTTGTCCCTAAAATGGGAAAATTTTGCAGTTTAGACACAGATGAGACGCCACTTATTGCAGCGTCTGATCTGGGTCTGCTATGTTTGTCCCTAAAAAGGCTGCTAGACTTATACTCAGAGTATGGGTCAATGTGTGTGTGTGTGGAAGGGGGGTGGGGGTGGTGTGGGGCGCAATGTTACTTTTTTAAAGCGACCTGTCTGCGTCCTAGGCATGTGACCATAGATAAAGCAAATTATCAGCTCAGACGCAAGTTCGATACCTGCCGGGTTCGGCAACATTCTATCCAGGAGATTGATCGTGAAATCTGTTCCACGGTGATTCTATCCGATCCGCGCTGATTCAAGAAGGGCAGTTGTTTGTTTCCGGTAAGACTGTGTACTGTGCTGTATTGACAATATCTAACCAAAGAAATTGCCTTAATGCCAGATCATTTCATAAATGGCCTCGTCGAGGCAATTTATTTTTATATAATAATAACGGAGTATAATGTCTGAACCTCTTCAAATATTCCTATGGATTGATATTGACAATAACTAACCCAAGAAACTGTATTATGCAAGATCACTTCATAAATGGCCTCACCGATGCAATATATATTTAGAAAAATGTTAACAGAGTATAATGTTCAAACCTCTCTGAATATTCCGATCATTTTTGGCATTCGGATTGATATTGACAATACCTAACCCATGAGGCTGTTTTATGCAAGATTACTTTATGAATGGCCTCGCCGAGGCAAAATAATATGAAAAATGAATACGGAGTATAACATCTAAACCCGGCTTTGATCATTTTCGGCATACAGGTGGATATTGACAATACATAACCCGCAGAATTGTCTTATGCCGAATTACTTTACAAACGGCCTCGCCTGGGCAAACTGAAAAATTATTTCGAAGTGTAACTTCTAATCTACTTGGAATATTTTTGACAACTGTTAGCATAAAGATAGATAATGTACAAATCTAACCAACGCGATTTCTGAATGCCCAATTTCTTTATTTTAGCCTCGGCAAGGTAAAAAATTCACCCACTGACACGGTCGTATAACTTTCAACCCGACGGGTATATTTTTATAATGTTTTGCATGCAGATGTAAATTGACAAAATCAAGCTAATGGTATTGTCTAATGCCAGATAGCTTTATAAACAGCCTCACCGAGGCAATTTTTAAAGACTGATTACGGATGTATAACTTATAAACTGCTGGGAAAAGTATGATAATTTTTCACATGAAGATAAACATCATCAAGACGTAACCAAGAAGAATGTCTAATGTCCAAGGTAATTTTTCAAAAACTGATTACATAAAATAACTTTAAAGCCGCCAAACAATTGCGCAAGCCGCAGCTACTGCACGAACTATAGCTCAGCAGAAATCTTCAAGTAAACTGTAGAACTGCATGGTTGCTGTATAGCTCAAAAACATTGAATGTGGGTTCGTGATAAAACTGCCTCGTCAAGGTGGTCCAATCAAGTCCCCGCAATCAATGTTTTGAGCAGAGATAAGAAAATATCACAATTTTATCTTAAAATTTCCATTTTTTTTTTATTTTTATTTTTTTTTTCCAAAAAATTGACAATGTATTTGTACAGGCGTGTTTTCGTGACGGTTGTTGCGGGGTCTACACCTTAGCGTGAGTTAATTTCAATATCGGTCTTGTTGCTTTAACACGACTTCTGGCCCAGAATAGCTTCAAACAGCTTTGTTAATTGGATCAATATGAGCTTGAATTAAAATACCAATCCGACGCTAAATCAAATTATCAAAGCTACGCTCCATCAGCACTCTCAGTGCTTTGATTAATGACAGATTCTATCTGTCTATTCTTGCTGTGCTACACGTTAAAAGTAAATCAGGCTTCAGTTCTTCCGGCTTTAACCGCCATAGAAATATGAGTCCGTACAATATGTAGTTCGGTTTGGCGCAGTAATCAAAATTGTACAAGCGTATTAGTTATCCTGTAAGCGTAATACAAACTTTTGAAGCAGACGACTTGACGATCAGCATTTCATATGAATCAGCTGCATCATGCGACGGGTATACCCAGATCAATGCGGCGTCTCCTCAGCAGTCTGCTCAGGTTTTACACTGTTTTCTATCAGTGCTGTCAATATTTAATGCTTAAAGACCAGCCTGCCGTTGGACCAGGTCAGCTGCAGGCAAGAATATTAATGGGTTTTCTTTCTGACTTTCGAGGTCAAGTTTAGGTCAGTTACAACTAAGGTGTATATTGACTTTTCGTGGAGAAATTGGAAAGAAAGGCTGTCCCTTTCAACCCCGGAATATGGTACAGACAAGGTGTAGGTCCTGTGATATAATTCTAAGTGCCTAATATTTAGCAGAATGGACGAGCCCACCTTCAGTGATGGAAGAGTGCACTCGGCCAGAAACTCAAGGCAGTGAATAAATCAAAGCACTGACAACACCCATGCCGATTGTCTCTAAATACAGGCTAGTCATGAACGGTTAAACTAATGCAAAAAAAGTGTAGAACAAGATCAGCACCGTGTTCTGTGGCGTTTGATCTGAGTTTATATTGTTTGCCAGATCAAACATTTGATTCATGGGCAGATTTTACAGATAACACTTACATGTACCGAACACTGACAAACGATGTGGCTATGTTTGGGTTGATTGTTAGGCATTCGGCCCGAAGTTGCTAATAAGAAAAGCGCTTCAGTGCTAATGTTTACGTGACTATCAATGACTTGTCGGAATAACTTTTTGTCTTGTAGAAAATAGCCGCAGTGAGATCAGGGTATTCCGTAAGACGGAAGAGGGTTATCCTGGACTCAGAGGGTGAGCTTGGCAGACAGTGTAGACCAAGATCAGACGCTGCAGAGCGTGTCTTCTTATCAAAATCTTCAGTATTTGTTTGGAATTCCAGAGTTAAATATAACAGTTTTAATCTCAGCCCAGGACTATTACTCCAACCTAGACCCCGTATTCTCAGTGCTTTGATTTCTGAAACCAAACGATTACAACATGCTTAGGCACCATGCCCTTAAGTACAGTCCTCCTCACGCCGCGGTTCCTCGACAGGCTAAGATCCTCTAAGCGGTTTACCAGTACTAGTGTGCGGGCCGGATTCAGCTCTGCGTGGAAGCATCATGCAGCCCATGTATTTCTTCAAGCCCCTATGGGCGGGGGCGAGCATTGGGTGAATCGGGTGAAATAAGTGTAAATGTGTGGCGAACTATGGCATGCAGTTAGCGAACGCAGCGTCGTGTCATTAAGAACATTCGGAATAGAGTTGTCCACAACCGACCAGACAAAAACTGTTACTTATGGACAATAGCATTGTTAAAACTTGAATTTTAATGTTTGGTTTTGAAAACGTAAATAGTTTCTTTCAAAATTTGAAACATCGAATGGCGTTTCATAATGCCACAGGTCTATAGATATCTGCAAACATATCATATATTGGACTTTGCAGAACTACCTTTCTAAATTTTAAGATCTTTTTAGAATGGTTTTCTGAAAACTTTCACAGTGTTATGATTTTCTCATAGAATCTGTCATGATCTGTCTATATTGATTTAATATAGCTGCTGGATCATTTTGCATTTAATTCTAAGAACTGTTCTCTTAACATACGAGTACCGTTTATGCAAACGGTAATGATCGTAGTGACACAAACGCTGACTGAAGCAAAAACTGTATAGAGCGCCTTTTATTGTAGTGAATGAAAATAGAAGCAATAAAATTATTGTAGTGATAAAACAATGTAAATACGAGAGTACAGTAACCAAACACACACCGGTTACCGCGGTACACCGTGACGCGACTGAGTGTTTGGGTACACTAAACACGGAACAAATGGAACAACAAACACGGATATTGAAAACCGTATTTGGACGTTTTTATCCATTATAAGCGCCATTTTTCAAGAAATAGCCAAGAAGAACGATATACATTTGCCCTTTAGTTGAAAAATTACAATATGTACCGTGTACGCTTGGCCATTCCTAAAACAAAAAAAGTGTTTTGGGTTGTAAGGTGTGTTTATGACATGGAGACAACTTTTTACAACAGATGCACAATACACAGTCGCTATAATCCATAAAAAATGTCACATACAAAATAACCTGTTTGCTTGTTTGAATTGAGCTTTGACGTCTCTGTCAACACTATTAAGGTCATTTTGGAATTGTTTCCAATTTTGCAATTCTTTTTATCCGTCACTGAGAATTAGCGACATCTCAAACCTACCACCCAATGAGAATAATAGGGTATATGAAGGAACGGTCGGACGGGCACCACTTTGCCTGGGAAGAGTAAGACCTTCTAAGTGGTTAACCAGTAGTCCTGTGCGACGGGTTTCAGCTCTGTGTGGAAGTATCATGCAGCCCGTTTATTTCCCAAAGCAGCGGTGGATGGGACCCAAGAATAATCTGTACATAAACATGTAAACAATATAAAACTGCAGAGGGACCGTTCAAATAGCCAACAATGAGCTATACTGAGCAAAACCAACTTCAATGAGACAACACTCACAGTGCAACCACAAGAATCTGCAAAATAATTTGTGAGTAAAGACGTTGCGCAAGCACATAGTCTGATCGCTGAAAGCAGCAACGAAAGACTAGCCCCGTATGCAAGTTCTAGCATACCAGACGAGGAAATCCTAGATTGTACCCTGGAATAGAAACTTTTATCGTAACCGGGTTTTCTACAAAGTGAAGGTATTGAAGTCGAGAATTCTGAAGTGTTTAACTCAAAGGGTGTCTGATGTGCGCTATTTGTATAGAAAGTCGTGTACGCTGTCCGTAATGCGACGTCACTAAACGTCATAATAGACGTTAGTAGTCGAAGTGACCGCATATTCAAACTCTAAGTTTTGAGATTGAAGTAATGCAAGAAAAAGAATCCGAAATGGGTGTGCCATGAAATGTTCTCTTTGGTAATCATTCTGTTTTACTCACCTCATAAACCAAGGGTCCTGGGTTCGATTTTTGGCTTCTCCAAACTTTCTGACGAGTCGTTAAACTGAGGTCCACTCTCTGTATAACCTTAGCGGGTTGCTGGGACGTTAAACTCAAAATACACAAACGGTCATTTTCTCCCTTTCACTGACTTAAGAAGGACAGTTGTCAATTTCTGGCGTAAGAATATGCACTGTGTTGGTTTTATAAGCCTTCAATGTAAACTAACTGGCTCGATGTGACCTAAATAGTGTTTGCTGGGCTGTTAAACTCCCAACCAAGCGAAGAAACAAGCCAGCCAAAGAAATATGTGTGAGGGATAGATAGAGAAGTTTGTCTGTCATACTCCGGGGCGTAGCTACCTGTACGCAGATACGCACTTGCGTACACATTACAAACGTAAAAATAGACATTTTTGTTTGTTTGATTTCAGGTTTAACGTCCCCGTCAACACTGTAAAGGTCATTGTGGAGACGTTGCTTCCAATTTTGTGGGACTTTTACCCGACATAGGGATGAAATGACATCTCAAGCCCTGCCGCCCAATAAAACCAATAGGGTTTATTAGCATGGACTGTCAGCCTCGCACCGCGGTTCCTGGACAGGCTTAGCCTCCTATAAGCGGTTTACCAGTACTAGTGTGCGGGTCAGTTTCAGCTCTGCGTGGAAGCATCATGCATCCCATATATTTCTTCAAGCCCCTATGGGCGGGGGCGGCCAAAATTAGACGTAGAAGAAAAAGAAGATGAAGATGAAGAAAAAAAAAAGAAACAGAGAGAAGAAGAGGAAGAAGAAAAAAAGAAGAAAATGATGATGAAGAAGAAGAAGAAGAAGAAGAAGAAGAAGAAGAAGAAGAAAAGTTGTATTCGTCTAGGATATACGCAACACTATTTATTAGCTAACATAGTTTCCTCCTCTGCCACGGGGACCGCACTTACAGGAAAGAATTTGCTCCCTGAGCAAATTCTTTCCTGTAAGAGTGGTCCCATTTGGTAAACGGAGCTATTATTTTTCGCATTTTCTTTAGTGATGCAGATGCAGTGCAGATGCAAAAGCTGCTCACATTTTTTTCAGCAAAAATATTAGCATATTTGCTATATTAAATGATCAAAGTTTTAACAAAACGTTAACTAATGATGTCGTTAGTTTTTGACAACTGGCCCCAGAAATTCACATTTTTCCAGCAAAATTACATGTATAATGGTATTTTTGCTGAAAATTGTGAACAGCTTTTGCATTTTTTAGCAAAAATTTTAGCATATTTTCCATATTAAATGATCAAAGTTTTAACAAAACATTAACTAATGACGTCGTTAGTTTTGAACAATTGGCCCCAGAAATTCTTTTAGAGCTTCAAATCCTATTTTTAAAAATCGTTACATGATAAACAGAATCTTACGTCTGTTGTCATTGCACATGAAACTTATGAAACCAGCCTAGGCTCGTTTCATAAATTTCATTTGAAATGACCATGAGTGTAATATTCTCTATTTTATTTTTGAAATATTGTTAAACTCTATTTCCTAAATGTGTCAATGATGTCATTTGAAATGAACATGAGTGTAATATTCTCTATTTTATTTTTGAAATATTGTTAAACTCTATTTCCTAAATGTGTCAATGATGTCATTTGAAATGAACATGAGTGTAATATTCTCTATTTTATTTTTGAAATATTGTTAAACTCTATTTCCTAAATGTGTCAATGATGTCATTTGAAATGAACATGAGTGTAATATTCTCTATTTTATTTTTGAAATTTGTGCTTGTTTATATGGAATGTTAATAGATAATAAGCAATTCAGCGATATTTTAAATATAACTGATATCAAGACCAAGGATTTTCAACTCTAAAGTCGCTAAACACAACTAGTATGGGGCGCCCTTCCACTGTTTGTTATCTATTTATAGATATCTATAATTATTAATGGATATCCATAATTCGATTTATGGATATCCATAATTCGTCTTGGCAAATAATTACAATAAATAATAACTGAAACCAAAGGCTTTTCCGGTGAATTATGGATATCCATAATTCCAAATATGAATATCAATAATTCAGTCCGATTTATAGATATCCATAATTCGATTAATGGATATCCATAATTCGAATTATGGATATCCATAAATCGAATTATGGATATCTATAAATATGGATTAAATAGTAAAGCGGCACCCCATAAACTAGCAGACGCCATTTTTTAAAATTATTTTCTTACTTTTCAGGGAATAATAAGGCTTGCGAGGCAAACATTTATACGAAACAACAAGCCTTACAATAAATAAAAATAGATTATCGCATGCTCTAGAGTTTTGCTTAGTGCTTTTAGTACAAAACGTTTAGTAGTTTGTTTATGGTTTCATTCATCCGTATTTTTTTTTTTTTTTTATTCTTCTTTCTCCAGCTTTTTTTGGGTCGATTGTTTATCATTCGGCTTAAAGTTATAAAGCATAGTTGCTTCTCAATGCTGAAGTCGCCGTGAATATCACTGACGTGTCGTAATCCAGATAACGGTTATTTTTAGAACATTACGAAAACACGCCTATACTAACACAGCGTGAATTTTTCGCCGACAAAACTAAAATTTTAGAATGAAAAATTGTTACATTTTCCTTATTTCTGCTCAAAATATAGATTGCGGGCACTCGTTAGAACCGCCTCGTCGAGGCGGTTCTAACGAGTACCAACAATCTATATTTTAGAGCAGAAATAAGAAAAATAAGATTTACCCCCACAAACCCCAGTTTTACTATATAAATCTAGGGTTCAAGGGGGTCAAAATTATATAGGCCTGTTTTTGTGATGAAAAGCATCGCTTTTCTTATCGCTACGAGGTCAGAGTGTTGCGCAATAGGGTAATCTATACAATCTGGACTGGTAAACTGGTTTGGCAAACAGTGTAGACCCAGATCAGACGCCAAAGAAATCGGCGTCTGATCAGGGTCTACACTATTTACTCAAAATTTAAGGGTAAGACGAAACAGTCTGGTCTCGGCTCAGGAATTTTCCGTATTTTTTGCTCCAAAATGACTACTTTTCTGATGAGAGTCCGTGATTTTTTTTCTTATAGGTTGTGGATGCTCGTTAGAACCACCTCATTAAGGCGCCAAAATCTATGCCTTGGAGCAGAAATAAGAAAAATAATGTATTCCCCCATTAATACTAGTTATAAAGTGAGGTTTATGGGGTGGTCATTTCACGGACTTGCTCACGTAATGAGTGCTTTGAATTTACAAAATTCCACGAGTCCTAAATTTCATCAATTCGTGGCGACTCGTGGGTTTCCTGGTCTGTGTGGAATAGGGGTATGAAACGAAAATTCCGACCGTAAAACCGCCGATTTACCTCCCCAAATGGCAATTTTGAATACCGCTTTCCCCTTAACTCAGTTCAGTAACAAGGTTCGTACATTTCGGTATTATTGTTTTTCATCGCTCAAAAGTTATGATCTGTTGTCTGACCAATGACATTGATCATTTTTACTTTGGTAACGTTTAATAAACAGAACCCAATGAAAATAAAGGACTCATACTACCGTGCTGTGGTTTTATATACTGGATTTTGGTGAAACAATACAGGGAGATGCCTCCGTGGTGTAGTGGTTACGCTACTCGCCTTGTAAACCAGGGGTCGCAGGATCGATCCCGGGCTTCTCCAGACTTTCGGATGAGTCTTTAACCCGAGGTCCCGTCTCCGTATGACCTTAGCTGTTGGTGGGACGTAAAACTAAAACACTCACTCAAAACAATACAGGGAGGTACAATGACTAACAAACGCCACAGAACGCGACGCTTGATTTTATGGGTTATGAAGTTTAGGGTTTGATGAAGCAGGCCATATTTCCAGCCTAAACACAGATACAGTCGATGCACCAGCGTTGTCACTGTTTTGATACCTTTTAGACCGTTGGGTAAATCGGCTTGTAGCATCACGAAAACACGCCTATACAAATACGTTGTAAACTTTATGGCCGAAAAAATGAAAATTTTCAGATGAAAAATTGTGATATTTTTCTCATTTCTGCTTAATATGTAGATTGTGGGTACTCGTTAGAACCGCCTCGATGAGGCGGTTCTAACGAGTACCCACAATCTATATTTTAGAGCAGAAATAAGAAAAATAATGTACACCTCTGTAAACCCCAGTTTTACTGTATAAAAGTGGGGTTCAAGGGGGTCAAAATTATATAGGCATGTTTACGTGATGGGCAGGTGAACTGCCATGTTCTGTGTCAGCTCTTGGTTCATTTTGATCGCTCTTGGGCGCTGGCATCAATCAGAGGCATTCAGTCTGCTCGAACATTCTGACATCGGGTTTCAGGGGTTCCGCTTGGTATAATGTTTTCGGAAGACCTTAACCTTAATCCAGATCGCCGTGTTTTTGCTTCATAAACTTTATGTTTCGTAAGTATAAGTTTGTTTTCAAGAACTCAGTTCTTGTGTGGAAATCGACATTGATTTTATACAATAATATGTATAATTATTGGCCATTCAAAACTGAATTCCAGCGGGATTCACATTTGACCGTGTTATCCGTCTGCTCTTTTGGAAATCTCTCCAGGCGACGTTGCCAGTAAATTGTGACCTACAGATATGTGCTCGGTTCTTCTGTACGAAATACAGGAGCAGGTACCGATTTGAATGCGCAGTCAGCGATAACTCCGATCAATCTGCGCATTTCTGTAGTTCGCAAGTCACATGACTCACCTATGGACAACCACGAATAGCAGCGAACAAGAGACTGCGAATAGGCCAGACCGCATCGGTGCGTAGTCAACCGTCATTACGAAAACAAGCCTAGTCAAATAAACTGGCAATTTTATCACCAAAAACGAAATGTTTCAGATAAAAGCGATATTTTTCATATGTCTGCTCAAAAACATAGAGTGTGGTTACGCGTTAGAACCGCCTCTGTGAGGCGGTTCTAACGAGTACCCATAATATATGTTTTTGAGGAGAAATAAGAAAAATAATGACTACCCCTTCACTACACTACAACCATGAATAGCAGCGAATAGGAGTTTGCGAATAGATCAGACCGCATCGGTGCGTTGTCAAACCCCATTACGAAAACACGCCTATTCAAATTTTACAATCAAAAATGAAATTTTCAGATTAAAATAAAACATATTTTTCACATTTCTGCTCAAAAACATAGATAGTCGGTACGCGTGAGTACCCATAATATAATATGTTTTGAGGAGAAATGAGAAAAATAATGAATACCCCTGTAAACCTTAGTTTCACGGTATAAATGTGGGGGTTTTAGGGGGAGGTGTCAAAGTAATAAAGGCTTGTTTTCGTGGTGTGAATTTTCGCGTGTCACATATAACACATTGTTCTTGTTTCTTAGACACGGCACATTTGCAATTGCATCGGAAAACAAAGTAGTTTAATGCCATCTGCAAAACGCTAATGAACTACTTGACATAAGAGGAGATACACGAGAAAGAGGCGTTAGGATTCTCCTTTTTTCTTTTTTTTTAGGGGTGGGGATACGAGCGCACAGCCGATTAATATGATTATACATGAAGACACTGTAAGCTCTCTTCCACATATCTGCCACCAGAAAAGGCTTGTGTGCAGCCTCACCAAAGCCTTTGCCGGTCGACTACATGATAAATATCTGACGCATATGTGATATAGAGCTTAACTTCGGATCAGAAATAATAGTAATTATTGTTAATATTAAGTCATAGAAAGTTTAGAAGCACTGGCGTATGGGTCGCACAAATCAACAACGGGCTTTACCGCATGTGCGCCACGTGAAGACTCAGATCAGCCTGCGCATCCGCGCAGGCTGATCTGAGTCTTCACACGCTCTGCGCAATGTGTATTTCATGTTTCTTGTTTCTTTACGCGTCTTCATGTACCCAGAGAAGCTCTGTGTGTCCCCGCCCATCGGGGCTTTGGCCTTATGGTGCTTTCACGCAGAGCTAAAGCCGACCTACCTTGAGTACTGGTTAACCGCTTAGAAGGTCTAAGACTGCTCGAGTCGGACCGTCCCTTGTTACAGCCGCGCAACTATCAGTTTAACGAGACGACATCCTTCGTCGGTTCAGTTAAAACCACAATGGCACGCGGAACAAGAGTTTGCGTCACAAGTGACGTGTTTGTCAAACAAAGAAGCCGTTGCCCATATGTAGCATATTTATTAACATTAAATCAGTTGTTAACATTAAATTTTCGGCCCCAGCTAAGCAATCGTTCCGCCCACGTTGTCGGTCATCTCCAAAACCTGTTCAAAAGCTTAACACGGTGCGAAAGCACTTTCGGTGCGTCTTGGAGTTTCGTTGCAAACGGCAGCAAGCGTGCGACGGGGAAAAGTCGTATTGCTAAATTGCTGGTTGCGTGGTTGAATAAACCCTTGCGGTTTCTTTGTGTGGCAGGGCTTGAGAAGTAATTTCATCTCAATGTTGGGTAAAAGTCCCACAAAATTACAAACAACGTCTTCAAAATGATATCACGTCAAGTAAACACGCCTATATAATTCTGCACCCCCCCCCCCACCCCCTTGAAAAAATACAAGTGAAGGCAATGACCAGGAATCGATAAATTAACCCACACTCCCATCAGAGACACAAAGGGAAAGAAACACAGACACGAAACAACTAGACCTTAATTGAAACTTCACTAGCGGAAAGAAAAACTTTTATATAGAACCCCACTTTTATATAGTTAAACCGAGTACCCACAGTCTATATTTGAGCAGAAATAAGAAAACTATCACAATTTGTAAGCTTAAAATTTTCTCTTTTTCGGCAATAAAATTTACAATGTATTTGTATAGGCATTTTTTCGTAATACTAAAACCTCGACTCAAACAAAGGCAAGCTTTGACTCTGACTAAGTTTGTTAAGTGCCTGATCTGGGGCTTCTCTGATCGCGCATGCTTGATGACACCTTTTTGCTTGGTTTGTCTCTCATTACGCTGACACACCCGTGCGACGTAGTGCATTTTTCACACCTCAAAAATGGCTACTTTTCTGATGAAAAACCGTAATAATTTTCTTATTTATACTCCAAACATAGGTTTTGGGTGCTCGTTAGAACCGCCTCATTGAGGCGGTTCTAACGAGTACCCACAACCTATGTCGTGGAGCAGAAATAAGTAAAATAATGTTTATCCCCTATACCCCAGTTTTCTGAATAAAAAGTGGGGTTTAGGGGGTCTTTATTTCACGGATTTGTTCACGTGATGCTTATGCGGCTCGTCAAGTGAAAATGATTCTTCGAACATTCTCGCGCGCTCAGCGAACTCTCAAACCCCGCTCTATAAGCAGAGAGTCGTTCAGGTCGGCCACAGTGACTTTTTGGTCAGTGAGTGCGGATATTGTATATGTCAGACCGAAGTCTGTGAACAGAATGCTCTGGTGCTCCGTCTGACAATGGTGTAGCACCATTTACGCAGAATCGCAGTTACGTACATATTGCCAAAGAAGAGGAAGAAGAGGAAGAAAAAGGGGGTGGTGGAGGCGAAGGTGGAAGAAGAAGATGAAAAAGAAAGAAAGAAAGAAAGAAACAAACACGCTTTTATATTCGATTTTGGGTCGGAACACCAGGGTCAGAACATATCTCTATCCCACGGTAAAATCACGGATTTACTTGTCTGGTGTGCAAGAAAAAGATGTATAAGAAGTAAAATGCCTATGTCGGTATGCGTCAGTATAAAACACAACTCTCATTATGTGCATCACTCATGAATGTCACTTTCTACTTCATCACAGGGGTTACTCTTTAAGCAAATTATTCCCACCTTTATACACGTTTTGTAATCTTTGGGGCGATATTTCGAGAATTTTCCTTCATTTGGCATTACGAAAACACGCCAATACAAATACATTGGAAATTTTACCGCCGAAAAATAACATTTTAGGATGAAAAATTTGTCTTATGTTTTCTTTCTTATTTCTCCTGAAATTATAAATTGTTGGTTCACGTTAGAACCGCCTCCTTGTTTAGGCGGTTCTAACGAATAACAACAATCTATATTGTAGAGCAGTTCAAAATATAATTTGTGGGTTCACGTTTGAACCGTCTCATTGAGGCGACACTAACGAATACCCACAATCTATATTTTTGAGCAGAAATAAGAAAAATAAGGTTTACCCCCTATGAACCGCAGTTTTGCTATACAAAAGTGGGATTCAAAGGGGTCAGAGTTAAATTTTGGTTTCATGATGGGTAAACCTTATTTTCTCCTTGCTGCGCCAATGATTTTTGCCTTCGCGGTGAGCATTACCGGAAATACATATCCTCGTGTCGCGGCACAAATTGTAAAGACACACGTACGACGAAAGATCTATGCTTCCCTCTGTCCATGGCGACAACCTCCGGATAAACACTAAATGGGGAATTTCTGTTGTCCTGCTCTGGTAATTAGAATAAAAAAATATAAAGGTTGCCTTTGGAAACAGGCTATAACAAAGAGTCTTGTTATAAGTGATTCGCATCATAAACAATAGTTTGTAAAACTGCGGAAGTACAACAACTCTAGTTTCTACATGCAAAATTTCACGACTCTTGCTGGTCTGTGCAGCTGAGGCTTATATCATAAAAGTAAGCGCGCCTTGATGACATCTTTTCTCGTGGTGGGGCTCAAATTATTGTTCTTGCGGCACTTATTGTGCTCCTATTGTTGCATGTGTATTCTACCCGCTATTGTTGTCGTGAGAGAGAGAGAGAGAGAGAGAGAGAGAGAGAGAGAGAGAGAGAGAGAGAGAGAGAGAGAGAGAGAAAATAATAAATTTATGATTTATCTAATTTATTTACCGTTTAACCCTCCCGCTTCCCTCCCCTAAACACTCGCACACCACCCCCACTATATAAATCCGGGTTTAAAGGGATGCTCATTTTTCTTTACTTACTAAAGGTTGGAACATCTGCAGACGTCATTTTCCAATTTATTTATTTACTTATTTCAGATAAAATAATGTTTGAAATAACATGTGAATCGTCCGTCAAGCAGACGATTGACTTGTAATTGCTCCTTTTATTACTGAAACATAAAACTAGGGTTTGTTCTACAACTTTCTTTGGTGCTTTATGGGTTAAAGTGGGTTGTGTTCCTGGCCCGGTCACAGCGTCAACCAGAATAGTTCAACCCATTATTCTCCGGGGATCATGGACTCGATTCCGGGCTCCTCCAGATTTTCGAATGAGTTTGTAAACGGAGCTCGCTTTTCCATATGACCTTAGTTATTGGTAGGACTTAAAACTCAATCAAACAAACACTTCTTGGTATTGTCTGATAAAAAACACCTCTGACACGGTGCATTTCGCTTTACTTCTTAACGGCGATTAGCTCTTATTTGAAAGATTTTCCTGTGTTTTAAAAATGCGAAAAATGAATGCTGAAAATTAATATGCTAGAAATGAAACGCCCGTCGTGTCTCAATTGTTTGATACTCTTTATGGGTTTGGTTTCTCGGCCCTTTCAAGATTATTTCACATATCGAGCCTAACGTTAAGCAGAGATAGGCAAAGACAGTTGTACCCGGGAGAAAATCCACATGATCTACCGTTGCAGAATATGGCGTTTCACATGTGATCAGAGTGGGTAAATTCTGTGTTTAACCCTTTTTGTACCAAATGGAATCTTCTTCCTTAAATACAGCAGGAGTTCATTTCAAAATTTAGGGGTGTCAGGTTGTGTTCTCTTCAAAATTGATTTGGAAAAAGGCTTAACTTTTCGCAAACAGTGTAGGCCCTGATCAGACGCACGAATTTGGTTCATAAAGGTCCAAAGTTTCAGTCAAAAATACACACACTCCATCTTTTTTCAATACATGTTTTAGGCTTGAGGGCAAAATTGCACCCTTATCATGTCATTCACTCATTAGACATTGAAAGTCAAACATGGCTAGCGATGCAAAAGCAAGCTTTTCGTCTAAAGTTGAGTACCGTGCTGTTATTTGTTACTTATATTTGAAAGGGAAAACAGGTCGGTCGGGAAATACATTGCGAGTTGACCGATGTTTATGGGTCTTCTGGACCAAATTACATGTAGTTAAATTCCGGGTTTGGGAATTCAAACGCGGTAAACGTCTTTAGCTAACTCTGACGGTTCTTCTGTCGCGGTTCATTTTTGTTATGGTTTGTCTTTGAGTGTGTGTATCGCTTGTATTTTTTTTTTCTTTTGGATAGCCAATTGGCCATTTTGTGGGAAAGTAACTGTCCTTTTGGCTTTCCGCTACTGGTGTTTCCTTTAGGGTCTAGTTATTTCATGCACGCCCCCGCCCATAGGGGCTTGAAGAAATATATGGGCTGCATGATGCTTCCACGCAGAGCTGAATCCGGCCCGCACACTAGTACTGGTAAACCGCTTAGAGGATCTAAGCCTGTCCAGGAACCGCGGTGCGAGGTGGACCGTCCATGCTAATAAACCCTATTGGTTTCATTGGGCGACAGGGCTTGAGATGTCATTTCATCTCAATGTCGGGTAAAAGTCCCACGAAATTGGAAGCAATGTCTCCAAAATGACCTTTACAGTGTTGACGGGGACGTTAAACCTCAAATCAAACAAACAAACAAAAATAGTTATTTCATGCCTGTGTTTCTTTCCCTTTGGTGTCTCTGATGGAGCATGTGGGTTAATTGTATCAATTCCTGATCATTGCCTTCACTTCTATTTAGAAGACGAAACAAGATCTGGACACCCATCAGATTCCACCGATGAAGAAATGTTCAACAAAGTACGGGAAATGGTTTACTCTGATATGCGAATTAAGGTGGAAGAAATAGCGAATGCTTTACACATTTCGAATGCTAGCGTTTCAACAATTTTACATGATCCCTTGGGTATGTGCATGGGTCCCAAAATCGCTTAACGATGAGCAAATTTCAACTAGAGCATCAGTATGCAGCGCGTTATTGAAGCGGCTTAGGTAAAAAAAAAAGAGGATTTACTTTTTCGTCTGGTGCCTGAAGATGAGACCAGGGTCCATTATTATGAGCCAGAGAATAAAACTCAAAGCCGCCAGTAGGTAGGGCCGGGGTCTCCGAGGCCAAAGAAGTTCGAAACGCAACTCTCTGCTGACAAGGTTATGGAAACTGTATTTTGGGATGCACCAGGCGTTATTGTGTTGGGCTTTTTAGCAAAGAAAAGTACAATAACAGGTGCGCTTTATGCTAATTTGCTCTACCAACTGAGAACTGCGAGCCGTGAAAAACGCCGAGGTAAAATCACCAAAGGGATTCTGCTCCAACAGTCCACACTTGCAAAATGACAATGGATGCTGTTGAGCGGAATGGGTACGAGCTAATACCGCATCCCGCCTATTCTCCGGGCTTAGCTCCTAGTGACTATTTCCTAACCCCAAACTTGAAATAGGATATCCGTGGACGTCATTTCCGGTCGGTCCAACGAAGCAGCCGTGGCGGCATTTGAGGAGGTGGTCGGATACAAGAACCCTGGCTTCTTCAGGTCTGGGCTGATGATACTGGAGCAGTGTTGGTCCAAGTGTATCATCTAGAGAGCACAATTACATCGAAAAAGACCCAGAAATAAGTCAGACTGTTTTTTATTGACTCGCCCTTGTAACAGCTAATATTTAACTGCTCATATTTCCAAACCACATGGTGAATTTGGTTCGTATTTGGTATGAGGATAGATATATGTCCAAAACTTCATTCAGCAATTCCAACACCCATGTGACTGGCCTCAAAGTCAAGGTCACAGACTTAGTGGTGTGTTTTTGTTTGTTTGTTGTTGTTTTTTAATGTTAATTTTTTTTAAAGGCTAATATTTTCCCAACCGTATTATGTTATTTTTTTTTTTTTTAACAAACCACATAGTGAATTTGGTTCATATTTGATATGATGATAGAAATAGGTCCAAATTTTTATTCAGTTATACCACCACCTATGCCTATGACCTCAAGGTCAAGGTCATGGACTTAGAAATTGCTATTAAGAGCTCATATTTTCCTAACCATATGACAGATTTGGTTCATATTTGGTTTGATGTTAAGATATAGGCCCAAAATTTTATCCAGCTTTTCCCCGCCTATGACCTCGTGGTCAAGGTCACAGATATAAAAATTGTTATGCTAATGATTTTACATCTCGTACGTATTTCCCAAACCAGAAAATGAATTGGTTCATAGGTCCAAAGGTTTAGGCGATTCCTACACATATACATATGACCTCAAAAACATTCCCCAATTGAACTGTGCTGTCTGATGACAGCTCTTGTTATAACATGATGTTATGTACTTACTAACTTCGGCTTTGTATGATAATGTATTTTATTAGGTTGTTGATTTGTTGAATGACCTGTATTCCAAGTTTGATATCCGCATCGAGACATATGACGTTTACAAGGTGGAGACAATCGGAGATGCCTATATGGTGGCCAGCGGGGTACCACAGAGGAATGATAACAAGGTCAAACCAATGTTTTACATTAGTGGCTATTTCGTATTGAAGTGATGAACTTGACGAGCGAAAGAACGTCAGTCCTCGCTTCATAATTTTGTGACCCTTAGTCGAGATTCACAAAACTGCATTCTTGGTTCACATATTCTATAAATCTGTATGAAATAACTGCAAACAATAAGGTTCTTTTAACTGTAGGACAATATAGGACACATTTTTCAGACCTAATATGTTCATTTCATAGATGCTTTGCAAGGGGATTATTCACATTCGGGGGAGGCAACTTTGACAACACTTTATTTAAGAAAAAATAAATCAGCTCTGGCAGTGATTTGTTGAGTAACAAGTCACAGTTTGGAGGTCACTTGTAAAGTGGGTCAAATCACTAGCGCATAGCGCGAGTAATTTGTGTATTTACAACTAACTCTGATGAATCACTGAACCAATCACACAGACAGGCCCCCGCCCATCGGTGCTTGAAGAAAAAGATGGACTGCATGATGCTTCGACCAGAGCTGAAACCGACCGCACACGAGTACTGGTAAACCGCTTAGAGGATCTAAGCCTGCCCAGGCAAAGCTGTGCGAGTCGGACGGTCCATGCTTATAAACCCTAATGGTTTCATTGGACGACAGGGCATAAGAAGTCATTTCATCTCGATATCGAGTAAAGGTCACACAAAATTAGACGCAACGTCTGCAAAAAGACCTATACAGTTTTGAAGGGGACTTTTAATCTCAAATCAAACAAACAAACAAAACAAAACAAACAAACAAGCAAAAGAAACAAACAAACAAAACATAGAAGAGCTGATCGAATTCGATTCTAACACACTAGAAATCGACAACTTCAATTTTTTTACCAATCTTTCGCCATAATGTCAAGCCAACATTATTGGCTGTAGCACACGTAAGTCATTTTGCAATGTTTTTTTTTTTTTTTTTTTGTTTTTGTTTTGTTTTTGTTTTTAGGCGAAGATTAAGGTTTAACCGCCTAACGTCAACGAATCTTCGAGTGACGTCATAAAATGGCGGCTTTTCGCGTCACGACCTTCATCGCATTGATTTATGGCAGACTAAATCACAGTTCCTGCCTGCTGTCTGTGTGCATGATACAGGCGCGCTGTGTTATAATCGCCAATATGAATCAACCAAGAGTAGATCCCTTCTTCAGTATTTGGCATGCCAACAGGAATATGCAATATATATCATCATTTAGCAGATAACTGTATTTAAAATTGTCATTTTGGAAGGCAGCCTAAATCGAAGGTTTTAGGGTCGGAAATTTCGTTTTACGGCGAAGCGTTGCCGGAGCCGTAAAACGTAATTTTCGACCGTAAAACCGACGATTTACCTCCTGAAATGACAATTTTCAATACAAGAGAGTTTTAAGTTAAAAAACTATACCATTTTGCCCAAGGCGGCAAGCAAATGCCAGCCAACGAAAAGCGAAAATTAAGAAATGAAATTTATTTTTCTGCAGTTCATGGCAGTATAAACGCAATGGGTCGCTTGCAAAGTAAATGAACCCCTTGTAAACTTTGCTAGCGACCCACTGCCGTTCATACTTTCATGAAAAGCAGAAAAAATAAGTTTATTTTTTATATTTACATTAATTGCCCCTCATCACTGGGCGAAAAAATGCTTGTAGGGCAAATTTTAAAGCTGAAAAACATTTACACGCTGTTTTTTCTACAAAGAGCGGAGCAGCGTTGACGTCAATAACGCCCGTAGAGAACAATGGATGACGTCACTTAACGTCACTGAAAATCATGTAATTCGATGCGTTCATGGAAGTATGAGCGCAATTGTTTTCTATAGGTTTACGTTAGACTTTACACTGGAAATGTAAATATTTGGCGATGACGTCGCAAACTTTCTAAGTTATACAATGAAACCTCGCGTTATATACGCAAGTGCATTACATAGAGGATCTTACATGAGTGTTCATGTATTATTGAATTTATTAAACGAGTTGAGGAAAAGGGATAAAATGCGAGGCTGTGCCGAGCATTTTATCCCTTTTCCTCAACGAGTTTAATAAATTCAATAATACATGAGCACGAATGCAAGATTCTATTTATCATATGACATTTAAAACGCATTTTATTCACGATTGTTTACAAAAATGTCAATATTCCGCCGTTAGTAAACGCGACGTCGTTAAGGACGTCGTACATGTAACGTTACGGGACGTATCTAGCTAATTTGCATATTTAATCCACTAGTGGATTATCGAAAATAATACATGACGTTATTACACTCTCAGACGCGACATCATATGATAAAATGTTGCTTTTACAGTTCTTAAGAATTGACTGAATCACACAAAAAAAAAACCAGGAGAATGTTTTGATCAAAACTTGGAAGTTTTTGTTGAGGCGACAAAGCATCAGTCTGTGTACTTTTCTCCCATCCAATTTTCTATATGTTCATTTTTTTCACATAATAGGAAGCATATTTGACCTTTCCGTAAAATGGACAAATGTCAACGCAGTATGTATCATTTGAGCAAACGAGGTATGCATGGAGACCCAAGTGCTTCACACAAAGTTTCACGTGCAGTTTCTTGCGTTTTTTAAATGGTTTATTGACATGGCGGTCATCTCGGTCAAAGAACTGGAACATTTTGAGCTTTTGGTTCCCAAGCATAGAGGGGCTGTGATGAAAATTGTTAAAATCTGGAAGTCATTTGAAAATGTTCATGGCCGACGACGACTGATCATGGTGTGATTATTTTGTTTTCTCAGTCGGATGCGGGTCTGACTAATTTGTGATCATGAGGTCGCGGGTTAGATCCCTGCCGGCAACATTTTTTTTTTTCGTGGCGAACGGGCATTGTCCTTCTCTAACCTTCAGCCCTTTGAAGACGAGCATTCGTATAGTATTCGAATAAGAATACAGCAGGCAATTACGCAAGGTCTGGTTGTTGATACATGTATTGTACCGATTAAAAGCTAACGTATAGGCCTGCCCACGAAAAGCGCAGTTAGGTAAACTGAACGACTCGACATGACCTAATATGTGTTGTATTGGCCGTTTACTCCAAAACAAACCTACATCATAATTTATTTTTCAGCATGTGGAGGAGATTTCAACGATGTCCATAGATTTGTTGTCAGCTATAAAACAAGTAAAGAATCCTCGTTTCCCAGATCAAGATATACAGGTCCGAATAGGTATTCATTCAGGTAGGTTAATTTTCTGAAAGGAATTTTACTTTGGATTTACGACCATTTCAAGCCTATTTCAAGAATTGTCTGAACCGATTTTTACTCCACATTATTCTCAAACGTCCATTTAATAATGACCTCGGTAAGCCACGCTTTATATGGAGACAAGTAGAATTTAAAAGGGTATACGTCATTTGTCATACTTTAACTCAAAACATAGACCCTGGATGCTCGTTAGAACAGACTCAAAGAATTTTTCCCCATGAGACTCAAACCTACAACGCTTAGGTATTCTTCTGCAAAGTGCTTACATATCACAGCTTATCACACTGATGTACTCATAAGGACCTAATCACAGAGTGGGTGTGTGTGTAGTAGTCCGTTTATTTCATATTCCAAATATGGGTAATGAAGTGACCATTATTTCCTATATAGTAATTCAGCTCTATGTAAAAAGCATGGAATATGTAAGCACCTAATTTACTCATTCATAAATTTAGAAAATGAGGTGATCTTTAATTAATTATAATACTTCTGCTCTATTTTTAAACTCATGGAATATGAAAGGGGTTTATTCACGCATATATTTCACATTGTTGGATTAATCAATTCTAAGAACTTAAACATGCTAGGCCTCTTCCATAACACTAAGGCGATAAATATTTTACTCTTAGATCATTATATAAAGAACATTCAAGTACAAAATTAAATTCATCTTCTAATGTCCCACAAATTGAACATTTTCTTTCGTCAATTTGCTTTCAGGTCGAACCCATCTGCCAGCCTCTATTACTTATCTATGAGATGACATTCTATAAGTTTACTAAATGCTTGGCAAAATTTCAATACATGTATATTAATGTTTTCCAGATATGGTTAAAACCAAAATATTGCAATAGCACCATAAAGGTTTGCACGTGATGAATAAGCTAATCTTTTCAGCCAGCCATGTATGAAAGTATCCGTCAACACGTTTACTGAGGTAACTCAAGCTGCCAAATTCGCCATAAACAAAGTCATTTTGCGTTGATTTCTTGACGCCTAAAAGCTTTTTGTTTGTTTGTTTGTTTGTTTTTGCAATACTGCATGTGAACCCTTTCAATGGCATTAGCTTCTGCGAAGCCCCAAACCTCACACCCATAATTAAGGATGAGTGAGACAAGTTTATCGAATAAATCTAAATTATGTTTCGGAGATATGAAGGTCAATTGATACAAATATTTATTCAGCCTAAAATTTGCTTTCTGCGCTTGTCCAGCGACAGTATTTTGCGCCTCGGAAAAGGATCCTCCTACAGTAAATACTTCCCCTAAATATTTTAAGTTTTGGACTATTTCTCATGGTAGTCCGTCATAATTAAATGATATGTTTCTCGAAAGCGCACCACCTTTCCGAAAAACAAGAACTTGAGTTTTCGAAACATTTATGGTCAATTTCCATCTCTTACAATACGTACTGTGCTAATAAATTTAACCCACATTGCAACTCATCTGCAATATTTGCAAAAATCGCTATGTCATCAGCATAAAGTAACATGGCTACTTTGACCATATCAACGTCTATAAACTCTATACCCGAAATAATGAATTGTTCTTCGATGTCATTCAAAAATAAGCTGAAAAGTAATGGAGAGAGAAACTCCCCTTGTATGTGTGTGTGATTGGAGGTGAGTGGGGTGCCTGGACGAATAAGAAACGGAATAGTTCAGAAAAGTAAAGTGAATTAATTCTGTTGACGTTCGTTAATGGAATGGCAGCATAATACTGGATGTTTTAGGTTGTCACATTTCTACTGTGCAATAATAATAATAATAATAATAATAATAATTAGAACAATTTATAATAATAATAAATAATAATAATAATTAATAAAACTAATGATTATTATGATGATGATGATGATTAAGACGCCCATGACGATGAATATTTTACGACGATATCATATCATCAAATGTACCTCGCATGTTGTACTCAACAGAACAAAACAAATGTTTTTGGTAAAGTAACATGGTTGCTTCAACATCATTACATGTACTTGTAGGTCCATGTTGTGCAGGCATTGTGGGAAGAAAGATGCCCCGTTACTGTTTGTTTGGTGATACTGTCAACACTGCCAGCCGTATGGAGTCAACAAGTTTGCGTAAGATCGGTCGATTTTTTTTTTTCATGTTAATAAGTCCGTGTAATGAAGACCACTCTAAACAGAAGTGAAGGCAATGATCAGGAATCGATACAATTTACCCACAGCTTCGATCAGAGACATTTTGCATGAAATGTCAAAAGCTGTTTACTGAGATAAATTAAAAACACTTTTTCCAAATATCGTCTGCCGGATTACATACCCATCATGCAGATAGGTGAGCTTGCTAAAGCCAGAAAACATTCAAACAGTGAGGTTTAAAGCAGAACAGGGTTTTTTTAGAGTTATTTTTGCTATTTTGTAAGTTTTAGGAATCTTTAACAAAAGGGCTAGGAAAAATAGGTCTGTAGGTAAGGAAAACTTCTTTTTTCTGGATGGCCATAAAATCGCACGGTCGGCACAAAATATATGGTCGATCGGGTTAGCGGAAGAAACAAATGTATTTTTAGCCATCTACTAATACTAATTTGCCATCACTAAAACACGCCTGTATTATTTTGACCCCTTAAACTCCAATTTGATATGGTAAAATGGGGATTTACAGGGGTTTTGCTCTTTTTCGTATTTCTGCTCAGACACACAGATTGTCGGTACTCGTTAGAACCGCCTCGGAGTAATTATGGACTCAAACTCATTTCCAATGGCTAGGTCGTTTTTCAGTCCTTAGAAAATTCTTCCAATAGCTACATTTACGTATATTAAGGATAATGTATGCTTTTGTTCCTAATGTGGGATGTTGTCATTAGAATTGGCTCAATGCGGTGATTCTAATGAGTATATACAATTTGTTTAATAGAAGATCTGAGAGATATTTTAATCCGTATCCCGCTGTTCACGACAATCCCTACCTTTGCAAAAAGTGTAGTTCCGGACCAAATGGCTTATCAGGATTAGACAAATTGTGGGTATTCCGATGGGTACTAATTGCGCACCTCTTGTGGCTGATCTGTTCTTGTATTGTTATGAAAGAGACTTCATTTTGTCGCTTTCCATTGATAACCAATCTGAAATTATTGAAGCTTTTAGCTCTACTTCTAGATATTTAGATGATTTATTAAATATTGATAATACCTATTTTGATGGTTTGATCAGTCAGATTTACCCCCTAGAACTTCAGTTAAATAAAGCAAATTCTTCTGATACCGAGGCCCCGTTTTTGGATTTACATCTATCTATTGTAGATGGATTTGTTTCGTGCAAAATTTATGATAAACGCGAAGACTTTGATTTTGAGATTGTAAATTTTCCCTTTTTTGGATGGTGATGTTCCTCGTGCGCCATCCTATGGCGTTTATATTTCGCAATTAATTCGATTTGCTAGAGTGTGTAGTCATGTTACTGACTTCAACACTCGTAATAGATTATTAACGGCTAAACTCCTTAATCAGGGTTATCGGTACCATAAACTACGCAAAGCCTTTTCAAAATTTTATAGACGCCATTCTGATTTAATTTCAAAATTCAATATTGGACTTAAATCTCTTCTGCAACAAGGTCTATCGGAACCCGAATTTTATGGTGACTTAGTATATAAATTCAGAAAAATACATAACCGCAATGACTTCAGCACCCAATTTCGTAAAATCATTCTTCGATATAAAAAGATTGGGTACAACATGGATATTATACGACAGACTGCATGCATGGTAGTTAACCCAATCACGGTTGGCAACTTTGCTTCCCTCTTTAATTGCACGCCGGTGGGTCAGGCCTCAGATTCTATGACGGCTCCAACGTAAAGGCTTATCGAAAATTAGAGAGATAATGCTGGTTGGTGCCTGATGCTCTGTCTCTGGTCGGGCTCATCGGAGTCTAACTGTTGGTTTTCTTTTGCTCCAGCATTTCTGTGGTTTCTTGCTGTCGAGTCCTCACCGTTGTCTCACCTCCGTGGTTCTTTGATTTTTGTGTTCACGGAGATGTTGCACTGATGAGTTAGGAGGCCTTCATGCGGACTGAACAAATTATATGTCTAAATCGCGACGGAAGTAAGGGCGAGGATTGTGGCCACGTAAAATCGATTTAAGCCCCCCAGTGGAAATCTTCCACTGACCGTTCCTAGGCGGCTCTTCTGTGGCGATTTATTTATGTTGTTGTTTGTTACTTACTGTGTGTATCACTTGTGTCTTTTGGTTTTGGATGGCCATATGGCCATTTTGTGGGAAAGTAACTGTCCTTATGGCCTTCCTTTGTTTAGGTTTTCATTATGGTCTGGTCGCTTAATGTTTGTATTTCTTTCCCTTTGGTGTCTTTTATGGGTGGAGTAAGTTAATTGTATCAATTCCTGATCTTTGTTTTACTTCTACTTTACACTGTTTGCCATGCAGTTTGTGAATTGGACAATACATTGTGTCAAGTAATTTGATTGGTTGACAGTCAGAAATGGGTGTGGCTTAATTTATTCAGCGGGATAAGGATTAAAGTTATCTCAAGTACGCCTACTGACCTTGTGCTATTTACCACCCCCACCTCCACCCCCCCCCCCAGTAACTCTATGAGAATCGTATATGGGTGTGAGGGGTGGGTGGAAAATCCGCCCCGAGGGACACTGTCCGGCATCACGAGGCTTGCCTCGTGATGCCGGACAGTGATCCCGAAGGACGGATTTTTCTATCCACCCTTCACACCCATATTGGATTCTTTCTCTTGCATACCTTCCATTTCTTAGCGCGGATTTTTAATGCTGCACTCACTTCGGTAACCAGCGTCCGCCACATTGTGTTGATACTGCAGGAATGTTTAGTGACGTCACGTAACGTGCTGTGACGTCAGCCTTAACGACGGCGCATACGAGGTCGTAATTAACCAGTGCATTTATCAAACACGCGATAATATTCGATTTTGGGTCGGAACATCAGGGTCAGAACATAAATTTCTCTCCCAGGGTAAAATTACGGATTTCCTTGTCCGGTGTGCAAGAAAAACTATTCATCTCGGACAAATTTTCATGGTCCCAGGGGTGTTCGAGGGATTAAAGTTAGTCAATAAATTACTACCGTGGTTCGCTAATCCTCATTCAAAGAGTACAATTATTGAAAGCTCTAAGTATGGCTCGAAATCCGCTCTTATGCTGATCTTTTTCGATTGTAACACAGTAAAGACAACAATAATTTCGTTGTTTCCTACAGATTCTCCCAAATTTTTGCAATCGTTAGAAGAAATCTTAACGACACAGTTTGAATGTAACACATGTATTTTATTCTTTTTCTAACATATTTGATGCGGGAAAATGGCGTTTCACCATCTGAAAGCAAAGAATCTACGATTGGCGTCATAAAACGGTGGCTTTTCAAGTCACGCTCTTCCGTCCAGTGATTTGTTGCATAATCAATCGCATTTCCTGCCAAAATAGGCGCTTTGATAGAATAAAGATTATATCATGTGCTAGGTCATATCTAATTTGAGTGATATTTTCGCTTTTTATCATATGACGTCGTGTCTGAGAGTGTAATAACGCCATGTATTATTTTCGATAATCCACTGGTGGATTAAATATGCAAATTAGCTAGATACGTCCGGTAACGTTACATGTACGGCGTCCTTAACGACGTCGCGATTACTAACGGCGGAATATTGACATTTTTGCAAAAAATCGTGAATAAAATGCATTTTAAATGTCATATGATAAATAGAATCTTGCATTCGTGCTCATGTATTACTAAATTTATTAAACTCGTTGAGGAAAAGGGATAAAATGCTCGGCAAAGCCCCGCATTTTGCTCGGCAAAACCTCGCCTTTTATCCCTTTTCTCAACTTGTTTAATAAATTCAATAATACATGAGCACTCGTGTAAGATCCTCTACATCTTTTTCACAGCTTTGATGATTCATGTGAGTAGAGCAACCCGTGACCTACTGGAGAAGTCTTCCTCAACAAAATACCATCTCACCTCGAGAGGTCTCACAGACATAAAGGTTGTATTTAATTGACATTTGGCACTTAATCCTAAAACGAGGGCGAGTCATTAAAGAACAGCCTTACTTATATCTGGCACAGGTGCTTGGCCCGTTTATTTGTCCCAAAAACGTGTGGAAGGTGTTTAAAGTCAAATATGAGTAAAACATTTTTTTCATACTGGTATAGAAAGCTAGACAAGGTTCACAACAAACCAACACCATTTTCACGGTACACATTAAATGTCAATTGGCACAGACACATTTTTGACACAGGAAGGTATATGCAGAACAACTGGATCAAGCTCATTGTGATCTACACGTCAAATTATCCCGGATAGACTTTAGTAGGACAACTAACTGTCACACCAATTCAATGGTTTTTTCACTGTTTCCCTGTAATTTCCTGTTGAAATCCGATAATGTCAGCACAAAAGCCAACACACCTATAAATATCAATGAATATGTTCTCACCTAATGCAAAAGTCTTCGCCAGTTAACCGTTATTACCAGCAATTTTCGCCTCTTTTGTGCGCGAGCAGGCATTCCTGGTTGCAATATTGTTTTCATTCTATATCTTGAAGCTGATGTAATCCGAGCGCTGATTGGTCGAAATCGCTGCAGTTCCCAAATTTGGACCAATCAGCGCAAAGATTACATCAGCTTCAAGATACAGAATGAAAACAATTCTGCAATGAGAAATGCCTGCTCGCACACAAAAAAGGTGAAAATTGCTGGTAATAACGGTTATCTGCAGAAAACTTTTGCATTAGGTGAGAGCATCTTCATTGATATTTATAAGAATGTTGGCTTTTGTGCTGACGTTATTGGATTTCCGCAGGAAATTGCAGGGAAACGGTGAGTAATAGTCAAGATATCCGTTGAGTAATAGTCAAGATTGACGGACCAACGTAGAGATGTAGATGTGGTGAAAAACCACTGAGTGGGTGTGACTGTTAGTTGTCCTACTAAGGTCTATCCGGGGTAATTTGACGTTTAGATCATGATGGGATTTTAACCAGGTGTTCTGCATTATTTTGATGAAATTCTGCATGTCTTAGGTTGAAGTTCATACAAAAACATACCTTCCTGTGTCAAAAAATGCGCCTGTGCCAACTGTCATTTTACGTGTACCGAGAAAATGGTATTGGTTTGTTGAGAACCTTGTCTAGCTTTCTACACAGGCGCTTGGCCCGTTGATTTGTCCGAAAAAAAACTTGTGGAATATGTAAAATGTTAAAATAGTATTTTTTCATACTGGTATAGAAAGTTAGACAAGGCTCATATTTTGACTTTAAACACATTCCACACGTTTTTGGGACAAATCAACGGGCCAAGCGCCTGTGATTTCTGTGTGAGATCGATTTCTTCTTTCTCGATGTAATTACCCTCTAGAATGATAACACTTGGACCAACGCTGTTCCAGTGCCAAAAGCCCAGAACTGAAGAAGCCAGGGTCCTTGTCTCCGACCCATATATCGACTTCCGCCATGTCTTCTTCGTTGGGCCGGAATGACTTGGAGTTTTATTCTCTGGCTCGTTATAATGGACCAAGGTCTACAGTCATCTACAGTCACCAGACGTGAAAGAATCATTTTCCTTTGGCCGAAACCAATTCAACAATGCGCTTCAAACTGATGCTGTGGTTACCATTTGCTCGTCGCCAAGGGATTTTGAAACCCAACGGTTGTTAGCTTTTGCATAATCAAGCGATCATGTAAATTGTTTAAACGCTTCCATGTGAAATGTGTAATACATTCGCTACCTTTATTCGCCAATCTGAATACATACACCAGATCCAATACTTTGTTACACATTTCTTCATCGGAGGCATCTCCTGGTTTCGTGTTCAAAAGACGTTCTAACATGTTTGAATTCCCCAACCCAGAATTTAACTTGTGCATACGATGGTGCAGAAGACCCACATACATTGGCCAACCACCAATGTATTTCCTGACCTGTTTTCCCTTTCAAATACAAGTACCGAATTACAGCACGGTACTCAACTTTTGACGAAAAGCTTGCTTTTGCATCGCTAGTCATGTTTGACGTTCAATCTCGTATGAGTGAATGCCACTATACGGATTCAATTTTGCACTAAATTAGAAGTAAAACAAAGATCAGGAATCGATACAATTAACTTACTCCACCCATCAAAGACACCAAAGGGAAAGAAACACAAACATGAAGCGACAAGACCATAATGAAAACCTATACAAAGGAAGGCCATAAGACAGTAACTTTCCCACAAAATGGCCATATGGCCATCCAAAATAAAAAGACACAAGTGATACACACAGTAAGTAACAACAACATAAATAAACCGCCACAGAAGAACCGCCCTGGAACGGTCAGTGTAAAGATTTCCACTGGGGGGCCTAAATCGACTCCACGTGGCCACAATCCCCGCACCCACCTCCGCCGCGACTTAGACAAACAATTTGTTCAGTCCGCATGAAGGCCTCCCAACTCACAAGCGCAACATCCCCGCGAACACAAATAATCAAAGAACCACAGAGGTGAGACAACAATGAAGACTCGACAGCAAGAAACCACCGAAATGCTGGAGCAAAAGAAAACCAACAGCCAGACCCCGACGGGCCCGACCAGAGACAGAGCACCAGGCACCAACCAACATTACCTTGAATTAGATCTGTCTAATTCTCAATAAGTTCTATAAAAGGGTTATCCTTTCGAAGCAAGGAATACACCACAGAAGTAAAAAATATGGAGTGTACATGTTTTCTGGGCCAGACTAGCTAGTTTCGGCCAATTAGGCCTCATCAGTGACCCTCAGATATTTTCGAAATTCCACAATGGAATCAATGATCCCAAAGGACAAGAAAATATAATCTACACTTTGAAGTAGGGCAGGGAGACGTTTTACTGCCGCCACACATTCCCACACACCAGCTGTAGTGAAGTTTAATATGTTCTATAAAAGGGTTATCCTTTGGAAGCAAGGAATACACCACAGAAGTGAAAAATATGGAGTGTACATGTTTTCTGGGCCAGACTAGCTAGTTTCGGCCAATTAGGCCTCATCAGTGACCCTCAGATATTTTCAAAATTCCAAAATGGAATCAATGATCCCAAAGGACCAGAAAATATAATCTACACTATGATGTAGGGCAGGGAGACGTTTTATCGCCGCCACACATTCCCACACACCAGCTGTAGTGAAGTTTAATATGTTCTATAAAAGGGTTATCCTTTGGAAGCAAGGAATACACAACAGAAGTGAAAAATATGGAGTGTACATGTTTTCTGGGCCAGACTAGCTAGTTTCGGCCAATTAGGCCTCATCAGTGACCCTCAGATATTTTCAAAATTCCACAATGCAATAAATGATCCCAAAGGACAAGAAAATATAATCTACACTATGATTATAAGCCTTTACGTTGGAACCGCCATAGAATCTGAGGCCCGACCCACCGGCGCGCAATCAAAGAGGGAAGCAAAGCCGCCAACCGCGACTGGGCCAACCACCACGCATGCAGCCTGCTGTACAACATCCATGCCGCACCCAACCCTCCCACATCGAAGAACGACCCCACGAAACTGGGTGTCGAAGTCATTGCGGCCACATATCTCTCTGAATTTATATACTAAGTCACCATAAAATTCGGGTTCCGATACACCTTGTTGCAGAAGAGATTCAAGTCCAATATTGAATTTTGAAATTAAATCAGAATGGTGTCTATAAAATTTTGAAAAGGCCTCGCGTAGTCCATGGCACCGATAACCCTGACCAAGAAGTTAAGCTGTTAATAATTTACCACGAGTGTTGAAGCCAGTTACATGACTACACACTCTAGCAAATCGAGTTAATTGCGAAATATAAACGCCATAGGAAGGCGCACGAGGAACACCACCAACCAAAAAAGGAAAACCTACAATCTCAAAATCAAAGTCATCGCGTTTATCACAAGCCCTGCACGAAACAAACCCATCTACAACAGACAGACGCAAACCCAAAAAAGTGGCCTCGGTATCAGAAGAGTTTGCTTAATTTTACTGAAGTTCTGGTGGGTGAATCTGACTGATCAACCCATCGAAATAGGTATTGTCAATATTTAATAAATCATCTAAATATCTAGAAGTGGAGCTAAAAGCTTCAATAATTTCAGATTGGTTATCAATGGAAAGCGACAACATGAAGTCTCTTTCATAACAATACAAGAACAGATCAGCCACAAGAGGTGCTCACAATTTGTCTAAATAACTTAGTACCGAATCTAATATAAATATTGTCAAGTAGAAAGGTGAGGGCATCACACACTTTCTGACATGACCATAGTGTATAATGTTATGTTCTTTCGAAGTGAAAAATGCATTTCTGACATTACATGCAATATAGAGAGAATCTTCTCTGTGAAAAGCCAATTCAATTAACTCATAAAGCTTTAAACATGTATTGAAACAAGGCATGGAAATCTTGGTTGTCCCGGTCAATTGTAAATGGGATAGGCTGGTAATTTACTCGTATTGACTTGCCCTCGTAATTAGACCCCTACTACTTGACCTGTAGTGATGCCCCGAACAACTATTTCTTTCCTAGAACTATTCCGCATTGGAATAGCTTTCCCGGTGCCAATACTGCAGAGGAGTTCAATGCCAATACGGTATAGGCTGGGACTCGGAGGTATGCAATTTAGCATATTGTAAATAGATTTACGATCTCATCCAGAGATTTTTGTGCGTTAAATTCTAGATTTAGCGCCCCGCCTAACTGTGGTAATGGCCAGATAAAACCGAGTCAGAATAACTAGAGAGATAGATTGAGAGATAGATCGATAGAACGGGAAAATATCTTCTCAAATATGCATAAATACACAAGAAAAAATAAGTTCATATTTTGAAACTAATGTCGTAAACTGATATTCGGCATGCATTGTGTGTCGCCTATAATGCACTGTACGATTATACATCGTGATACCTTTGTCGTCATATTTAGATCATAGATACACACTATTTTTATTTATTCGGAATTCGGATGAACCGTGTAGCTGGGTGACAGTACTGTTTTTCAAGCGACCTGAAGCCAACAGCTAATATGAACAGTTTCACTTAATCATTATCAGGTGAGGGTTGGGGATGGTGAGCGATTTTAGTAGCTCTTCTTTCTCGTGTTTCACTGTCTCTCTGCTTCACTCCCATTTGCCAAAGCCTTTGAGCATTTTAGTGCATTAGGCCTATCACATTACACTCTGCCAGTCAGTATATGGCTCCCGCCCATCGAGGCTTCAAGAAATAGATTAGGATGCATGATGCTTCCATGCAGAGCTGAAACGACCGCACATGAGTACTGGTAAGCCGCTTAGAGGATCTATGCCTGCAGGCAAAGCGGTGCCACTTGGACCGCCCATGCATAGGCCCTATATATAAACCCTATAGATTTCTCTGGGGGACAGGGATTGAGATGTCAAATCATCTCAATGTCGGGTAAAAGTCCCACAAAATTGGAAGCAACGTCTCCAAAATGACCTATACTGTGTTGACGGGGGCGTTAAACCTCAAATAAATCAACTTGCATTTTGGTATAAGCGTATTAAAAGCTGTTTCCCATTACACAACGTGCAGAGACACGCAGGTTTTGTCTCATCAACGCTAGTTCTGACAATCCTCCATTTTTATTTTACGTCAAGTTTATAACGAATATTTTGACGTTCATGACGTTGCGGTGCAACATTCGCTGCGGCGTTGCGGAAGTCAGAATAGTAATGGCTTCGAAACGGTCGTTTCACACCTGGCAATTTCTTTGAAATTGCATCAGGGTCTTTATATTTGAACATTTTCAATACGTTTTGATGGACCAAACTTCAAGCGCCTGTGCTTTTACAAGTCCCAAGTAAAGCCCGCAATTTAAAAAGAAGATTGGGTTAAAAGTGGTATACATTGTGTGTCTTTAGTTTTCCTCCGAAACATAGATTTTTGGTACTTGTAAGAAACATCTTCTTGAGGAGGTTCTTACGAGCACATAAAACATAGGTTCTGACTGTTGGTTTCGAGCACAAACGATCTATGGTTGGACTAGATGTAATAAAAATATCACAAATTTTCATCTGAAAAAATGCTAATTCTGGCGATAAGAAAATCGCCATTTTATCACAAGGGCGTGTTGTCGCAATGATGGCTTTTCCTGGGTGACCATTTCTTGTAGTTTCGATTTACCCTTGATCTGCTTGAATAAATCAGTTTAGCCACATCCATTGCTAAACATACTCGGAACAGTTGCTCAAAACTAACGATGACGGAAGTTAACATATGATTTAGACTGATCATTTAATATGGCATATTTGCTAACTTTTTGCTGAAAAAATGTGAGTAGCTTTTACAAATGCAAAAGCTGCCAACATTTTTACAGCAAAGAAAACGCAGGGTACTAGATATTGTACTCATTAGAACAGTGAACAATATGGCCATTGACGAGGTACTTAAGCTAACGATGCTTTAAACAACTGGCGCCACGTTTATTGAATTGGTGGTTTATATGGCTGTTCAAAATAAAAAATATCTAGAATGGCACCGTGGCCAAGTTGTTAAGGCAGTCTACTTCAGCGCTGATGGGCGCAGGTACGAGGCATGCTCTGGGTAATGACTGACAAATTATTTATTTCCCTCAGCACGCCCTCGATGAATGAGTACCTGGTACATTTTAAAGAAGGCTGAATGCAGAGAAAAGAGAGAATTCTGTCCACTTTTCATTCGGTGTGCCCGTAGAAAGAAAGGTTGTGATCTAACAGTGTACAGTCATTACAACCGCGACGGAAGTCTGGCTACGGGGCTCATTTAAAGCACAATGCATGCCAAAATTGTTCGGGGTGTAAATCCACTGTTAAAAAGTCGGAAAGTTTGTTTTACGGCGACCAGTAGGACGTAATTGACGGCCGTAAAACCACCAACTTTCCTCCCTGAATGTAACTTATGAATGCAGTCATCCCCATTCCAACGCACTTAAACATTTTTAAGATTTAGAAATTGTGTTTGCTTTTGATTGTGTGTCCGAAAAAAGTGTCAGCAAATATAAAGCGCCGTTACGTAATGACGTCGGGGTTTCGACAGTATATATCGCAGAATCTACCCAGCAGGCACACGTCGCAAGGGCAGCGTCAAATCAACGTCGGTGCCAACGTAGATGTGACGTTGCATAAAAGGCATGGCGTTGCATCGACGTTGATGAGACGGCACAATTACGTCATGTACCTGCTGGGTACTATCACAAATTTTGACGTTATCCAATCAGACGGTGCGTTACAAACAGAAGTGCATTTGAGTTTTGTTTGACTTGACAAAAACCTGTTCCTATATTTTATAGGGTAAAGGCTTAATGGAAACATTCTGGTTACACACGCGATCTGACATGGCAGAAGCTAACGACAGTATGGTATGCAAATTTGTGCCGAAAAGGAAGAAAGCCAAACTGGCTGACAACGGAGCAAGCAATGGTGGTCTTGATTCAAATCCGGAAGGATCCTCAACACCAGATAAAACAGACTGTACAAATGAAATCAACCATAGAATATCCAGTGTATATGGTGCACCTGAAACGATTTCTCAGCGAAAGGAGACCCATAGTTTGTATGCTCTAAAAACAGTGTTCTGAAAGCAGAAACCAAAGATTATTCTATGTATGATATTTCATCTAGTAGTATTTTGAATGCTGAATCTGAAATCAGAGCTGTTTGTAATGGTAGAAAAATACAAGAGGATAACTCGGTCAGTAATGGTGTACAAAGAAATCCCCATAACGTGAGTCTAAAAATATCTGCAAATGTTGCTCAACAAGTAGACCCGGCACTGATATGATTTGACTCTTGAAACATCAGGAAATATCGCTAAACAAGTAGACCCGGCACTGATATGATGTGACTTGAAACATCAGGAAATATAGCTAAACAATAGACCCGGCTCTTATATCTTAGCTTTCTTGATACTCACAAACCATATATTGTGGCTATTCAGGAAACAAAGATCAACAGTTCAATTATTACTTTGCAGCTTTTCCTGAAACTTGTCAGCACAGTGTCTACAGAAAAGATAGTAAGTCTCACCATAACGAAATCACACCTATATAATTTTGACCCCCTTTAACCCCACTTGTATAGAGTAAAACTTGGATTTTCAGGTGTAAACATTATTTTTCTTATTTCTGCTCTAAAACATAGATTGTGGGTACTCTATAGAACCGCCTCGTCGAGGCGGTTCTATCGAGTCCCCGCAATTTACGTTTTGAGCAAAAATAAGAAAAAATATCAGATTTTCCAATACATTTGTATAGGTGTGTTTTCGTAATGTGGTGGTTGGGTGATGTTGCTAATTCAGAGACATCTCTCATATGCCATTCATGGAATTGGAAAACGACTCAGAATCTGTCTGGGTTAAGATTACTGCAAATAAAACTTCTAACTTTATAGCAAGTTGGTATCGACTACCAAATGACCCGGTCGAACACTTCCAATTGTTTTAAGATCAGCTTGATCGAATTAAGGCTCAGCATAAGAGTAAAAATCTTCCCACAGTACATATCGCAGCTTCTGATCAGGATTTGCTTACAGTACAGGAAGGTAAGGGTTAGAGGAAAAGTACACAGTTCCGGATCAAATTTCCAGCCAAAACTCAGAGACAATCGAACCACCAGTGCTGTCAGTGCTTTGATGTTTATAGATTGAGCGGGCGCTTGACAAAACCTACAGTTAGACACATGCTATGGTCGGAGTCTCAGTTCAGCCAGTCCGTCAGGCCAGTCTGGTCAAAGCATTCTATTGTTGCCATATGAATAGCCCAGTGGCTATAGAAGGCTCAGGCAAACAGCGAAGACTCTGATCAGACTGCACTGATGCGCAGGCTGATCTGAGTCTTGGCTGGTCGCACAGGTCCTCATTTTAAGTCTTATCTTTAAGTCTTAAGTCCCCATCAAGTCTTATCATGCTGTATGTGACATTAATGTGTTTTCTGTGGAAGCTATCTGAGTTTCCTCAGAGAAAATAGCCAAAGTAATGGTCATCTCACCAATGTCACTTCATATGAAATTTATGGACCTCACCAAATATGTTCTATAAAAGGGTTATCCTTTGGAAGCAAGGAATACACTACAGAACTGGAAAATATGAAGTGCACATGTTTTCTGGGCCAGACTAGCTAGTTTTGGCTAATTAGGCCTCATCAGTGACCTTCAAATATTTTCAAAATTCCACAATGGAACCAATGATCCCAAAGGAAAAAAAATACAGTAAAATTCCTATATCAAAGTAGAAGTAAAACAAAGATCAGGAATCGATACAATTAACTTACTCCACCCACCAAAGACACCAAAGGGAAAGAAATACAAACATTAAGCGACCAGACCATACTGGAAACCTAAACAAAGGAAGACCATAAGAATAGTTACTTTCCCACAAAATGGCCAAATGGTCATCCAAAATTAAAAGACACAAGTGATACACACAGTAAGTAACAAACAACAACATAAATAAATCGCCACAGACGTACCGCCTTGGAACGGTCAGTGGAAAGATTTCCACTGGGGGGCTTAAATCGATTTGACGTGGCCACAATCCTCGCCCTTACTTCCGTCGCGATTTAAACAAATAATTTGTTCAGTCCGCATGAAGGCCTCCTAACTCATCAGTGCAACATCTTCGTGAACACAAAAAATCCACGAACCACAGAGGTGAGACAACGGTGAGGACTCGACAGCAAGAAACCACTGAAATGCTGGAGCAAAAGAAAACCTACAGTTAGACTCCGATGGGCCCGACCAGAGACAGAGCATCAGGCACCAACCAACATTACCAAGAATTAGATCTAATTCTCAACCAGAGGACCAGTGGTCCTGAACCGCTCACCTGTCTGGTGACAATTTTCCCATATTGGCAACTTTTCAAAATAAGCAGGAATTGAAGAAAGCACAGAGCTCTCACGGAAGATACTGGGCAAATCTATAAAATCCATAGCCTTATTAATGAAGGATATTTTGAAGAAATGGCGTTTATGATTAATTTCAGAATCAATGTAAGGACGGAGAGTATGCCGAGTATAGCCTCTAGTTAAGAGAGCCGCATCATATAACTGATTAGAACTATCGTAGAATTTATTCGCCTCGGTGTCCAGAAGACGTAAAACAGAAACGGGTAATGAACTTAAAAATGAAAGCATAGAGTGGCGTCCCTGATTTAATAATATAATAGACAGTCACTTAAGTCTAGTAGACCACCTTTGGGACTGTTCAAAAGTGGTCTTTAAGACCGCTTTTGAACAGTCCTAACGGTGGTCCCTGACCAGAGGACCCTGTATGCAGAAAAAACAAAGACAGAATAAATGCAGCTTACTAAAAAAGCTTTTCAAAGCAGAATATGCCTTAACTTTAGGTGGTCTTAATAGCTGAATTTCACTGTATAAACTACACTATGATGTAGGGCAGGGAGACGTTTTACGGCCGCCACACATTCCCAGACACCAGCTGCATTGACGTTAAATGTTCTATAAAAGGGTTATCCTTTGGAAGCAACGAATACACCACATAACTGGAAAATATGAAGTGTACATGTTTTCTGGGCCAGACCAGCTAGCTTTGGCCAATTAGGCCTCATCAGTGACCCTCAAATATTTTCAAAATTCCACAATGGAATCAATGATCCCAAAGGCTTGTTTCCATTATTTCATATTAACCCTTAAAATGCCGAGAAAATCTACATCTGAAAATGTCTTCTCCTTATGTCATCTGCTGAATCTTCTTGCAAACTTTTAAAGAATATTTTGGCATACAGACAAATATTTTGGCATACAAGCAAACAGTGCGAATCAAGATCAGACCAGTCTGATCTGGATTCACACTGTTTGCAAAAATGAGTTTTAAAGTAATCAGCAGACGTCAAAGCAGACAACAATGGTCGTGAATGACATTTTATGGGTTAAAAGTTCTGTGAGATCCTCTACTTAACCCATTTTGTACCAGAAACCCCAAAAATGGGTAGTTGGTAAGCAGTGCAGGCCCAGATCAGACATCGCAGAACGCAGCTTCTGATCAGGGCCTCCACTGTTTGCTAAACGTTCGGTCATTTTCAAAATAAATTTTGAAGAAAACACAGCCTGACACCCCTAAATTTTGAAATGGATCCCTGCTATATGAGTGAGTGTTCGAGTTTTACGTCCCACTAACAGCTTAGGTCATACGGAGGCGGGACCTCGGTTTAAAGACTCATCCGAAAGTCGGGAGAAGCCCGGGATCGATCCTGCGATCCCTGGTTTACAAGGCGAGTAGCGTAACCACTGCACCACGGGGGCTTCTGGACCCCTGCTATATAAAAGGAGGAAGATTCCATTTGGAACAAAATGGGGTAATGGCATGCTGATCAATATAGACTAGTGATTTGACAAAACAACAGAACTCCTGGTGGATTATATGGCACAGTTTAATGAAGAGATAGCATATAAAATAATCGATGAATATGTCATTGTGTGCCACACCATTCAAATCAGAGTGTAGGATACCTGGGTCCGAGGTTATAAAACGTTTTTTCAAGCTCAACTATTTCAGCATGAAATCTGTCCTGCTCATAAATTTTAAAATGCCAACAATAGTTATTGTTGGCTTTTTAAAATTTATAAGCAGGACAAACAACATTCCATGCTGATCCGAGCAGACAAATTGCCTTATGTGATTGTTTTGATTTTTTAGTTTGAATTGAAGTTTTACATCCCAGTCAACTCCATATAGGTCATTTTGGAGACATTGTTTCCAATTTTGTGGGACTTTTACATCCCAGTCAACACTATATAGGTCATTTTGGAGACATTGCTTCCAATTTTTTGGGACTTTTACCCGATATTGAGATGAAATGATATCTAAAGCCCTACCATCCAAGCAAACCAAAGCATACTCAGTTTAAGTGAACGTGAAAAGACGTTTTATATCCTCGGGGCCAGGATGTCTGCTCAGTCATCCTTATTTGTATTACAGAATGTGACGGCAACTGCTTTCCCAAAATTTCCAGGCTATTCCCTTCCCTGTTGCTTTCCCACACATTTCAAAGTAAAGACCTTGATCAGTTTGTGCAGATGTTCGGTCACTCTATTCAGACATAATAATAAGCAGTCACACTGATCAAACTATGCAATTCTAGGCCCAGTTGTTCACTGCTAAGAGTGACATTATGTATCATAAACCCTTTTTGTACCAAATGGAATCTTCCTCCATATATAGCAGGAGTCCATTTCAAAATTTAGGGGAGTCAGGTTGTGTTTTCTTCAAAATTTATTTAGAAGATTGCTAAACTTTTTGCAAACAGTTGAGGCCCTGATCAGACGCCGCACTCTGCGGCGTCTGATCTGGGCCTGCACTGCATGCCAGGCTACCCATTTTGGGGTTTCTAGTACTAAATAGGTTAAAACTTGGGGGCCAGTTGTTCAAAGCATCTTTGGTAATAAGCTCATCAGTGAACATATTGTTAACTTTTCTAGCAAGTCTCGAACTATAAGATTTTCCTACTATAATGGTAGTTTGAAAACATGAGTAGCTTTTGCAATAGCTACTCACATTTTTTCAGCAAAACTATTAGTAGATTTGCTGTATTAAATGATCAAAGTATTTGCAGAGTGAATGATACAACATTTAATGTTACGTTAACTGAACACCTTCAAAAGCTTTGAACAACTGAACTCTGAGCATTAGCTTAGAACAACTCGGCCCTGAGCATTAGCTTAGAACAACTCAGTCCTGAGCATTAGTCAGAACAACTCAGCCCCGAGTCAGCCCTGAGCATTAGCTTTAAACAACTGGGCCTGCATATTAGCTTTGAACAACTCAGCCCTGAGCATTAGCTTTGAACAACTGATCTCTGAGTACTAACTTTGAACAGCTGGGCTCTGAACACAGCTTTGATCAACTGGGCTCAGAGCATAAGCTTTGCACAACAGTTTCTGGGCATTGGACATTAGCTTTGGACAATTTGGCTCTGAGCATTAGCTTTGAACAGCTGGGCTCTGAGCATAGCTTTGATCAACTGGACTCAGAGCATAAGCTTTGAACAACTGGGCTCTGAACATAGCTTTTATCAACTGGGATCTGAGCATCTGCATATATCAACTGTTCTCTGAGCATTAGCTTTGATAAACTGATCTCTGAGCATTAGATTTGAACTGGGCTCTGAATATTAGCTCAACACATAATACATGTACAAAGCTCATCTCTGTACGGCATGGCTTAATGGCATATGAAATATACAAAATACATATATTCAAAATAAAATTCAAGTATACAAAAACAGAAATTTGAGGGCAAAATAAAATGCAAAACATGTCATTGACTGCTCAGTTTTGGTCGGTTTGTTTGAGTTTTATGTCTCTCCAACAGCTAAGGTCATATAATAGAGCTGGAACCATGCTTTAAAGACTCATCAAAATGTCTGGAGAAGCCGTGAACAGAACTTCCATACTTGATGCAGCTGGAACCTTGCTTTAAAGACCCATGTAAAAGTCTTGAACTTCCAAACTTAATGCAGTTGCTGGACTATCAAGTCAAATAGAGCAGGCCCTGATCAGAAGCTGCATTCTGCGGCGTCTGATCTGGGCCTGCACTGTTTGCTAAGGTACCCCTTAAGGGTTTCCCGCATGCAATGGGTTAGCCCATTTTAACGGTAGACTATTTATCTCGTACAGGAGTCAACAGACAACCTGGATGAATTGGGGATTTTTGTTTGTTTGATTTGAGGTTTAACGTCCCCATCAACACTGTAAAAGTCATTTTGGAGACGTTGCTTTCAATTTGTTGGACTTTTACCTGATATTGAGATGAAATGACATCTCAAGCCCTGTCGCCCAATGAAACTAATAGGGTTTATAAGCATGGACGGGCCACCTCGCACCGCTTTGCCTGGGCATGCTTAAATCCTCAAAGCAGTGTACCAGTACTCGTGTTTGAGCCATCAAAGTTCTACTTACGTGGATGAGCTGGGGATAAGTTTCCTCATTTCTTGTAAGAAACATGTCTTGGATACTTGCTAGAATCACCTCAATGAGATCTTTACAAGCTGCCCCACTGGCATGATTCTTACAAGCACACGCAACATACATAGTTTATTGAGAAAAAAGATAAATTTTCCCCCAAATTAACCTCAGTATTCCTAGCTCCTAATCTGGAGTTAAGGGGAATGGGAACACCTTCAGGGGAGGCAACCCCTGCAAAAGTATTTTTGTTTCCCATGTAAATAGGGGTCAACTCTTAATTTGCTCCCGAGGAGAAAATTCTTTCCTTTAAGAGTAGATCCCTTTTTCAGTGGAACAGGGCTTATAGAAAAGTGAACAGGAAGTCCCAAAAATTTTCTCCTTTTGAAAAGTCTGCCAGGTGTTTCCAGTCCCCTTAACTGACCTAAAGGGCTTTGTTGTAGCAAGACTCAGAGATGAACACAATAGCGTTTTAAGGAATGCAGCAAGATCAATATATAGCATATATACCAGCAAACACACTGTACCATTTTCATCTAAATACTCAGACATCGATGGTCAGGTCCCGACCAGTTTGGTTCAGTTCAAATTTGTGTTAATATAAGAAGAACCCATCAGGGCTCAGTTGTTCAAAACATGGGATGTCATATCTTCACCCTTATCCTGCTGAATAAATCAATTTAGTCACGCCCATTTCTGATTATCAACCAATCAAATCACTTGATATACAATATCCATTCAAATTGGAAAACTGACTGACAACAAACAGTGTACATTCTGATCAGATCTGATCTGAATCTACACTGTTAGTAAAAGTAGAGGTTTCGCTGCTCAGCAGGGTAAGTTTTAACATATTGTTAAACTTTGATCAGCTTCTATTTTTACTAATATTTTTGCTGAAAAAAGAAGTGAGTAGCTAAAGCTGCTCACATTTTTCAGGTAAAATATCAGAGTATTAGATATTGGACTTGCTAGAAAGTTTACATTTTGACCACTAACAAGCTTATTAAGCTAACAATGTTTTGAACAAGTGAGTTCTGGGGCCAGTTGTTCAAAACTAACGTCAAAGTTAATTAACGTATCATTAAAACTTTAAACATTTTATATGGCAAAAATAACACTTTATTAGGTATTTTGCTTACCAGAAAAGATTTTGTTTGTTTGATTTGAGGTTTAACATCCCCGTCAACACTGTAAAGGTCATTTTGGAGACGTTGCTTCCAATTTTGTGTGACTTTTACCCGACATCGAGATGAAATGACTTCTCAAGCCCTGTCGCCCAATAAAACCAATAGGGTTAATTAGCATGGACGGTCCACCTCGCACCGTGGTTCCTGGACAGGCTTAGATCCCTTAAGCGGTTTACCAGTACTAGTGTGCGGGCTGGATTCAGCTCTGCGTGGAAACATCATGCAGCCCATATATTTCTTTAAGCCCCTATGGGCGGGGGCTTAAAAGATAAAAGATAACTCACGAGCTCATAATGGGGAATGGGAAAACCTTCAGGGGAGGCAACTCCTGCAAATGTATTTTTGTTTCGGGTCAACTCTTAAAGGAAAGAATTTGCTCCTGAGGAGCAAATTCTTTCCTTTAAGAGTAGACCCTTTTTCATTGGGACAAGGATTATAGAAAAGTGAACAGAAAGTCCCGAAAGTTGTCTCCCTTTGAAAAATGGCGGAAAAATCTGTCAGGTGTTCCAACTAGGTTTCGAACACTAGTTAGATCTACTTTTAGTTCGTGACAAAAATAGAATCCCCATATATGACGTTATGCGACGTTCATTTTTGGCCTTGTTTGTTTAGGCCATGCCTGAATCGGAAAAAAATATGATGCTGAATACCGTGCCATAAGTAACGACACTCAGAGACGATACCATCGCCATGTATGTGTAAAGTGACAGATTTATTTTTAGAACAGAAATTCCGAACACATGTTCAGAGCGAAAGGTAAACACGAATGAAAACGACCATTTTCACCAAGTTCTGAAGTGTACACATGACAAAGGAGTATGCATTGAAGATAAAAACCAGAAAAAAATTTTTGAGACCCGGTAGCTCAATAATACACCTTTAAGCCACCAATGTTTTAAACAACCGAGTTCTGGTCCATTGTGTATTGTAGGATAGCATAGCTAAGTTTACCTCTTTGGTGAGAAGTTTGGACTAACTTCCCATATCACAGGTCCTGGTGAATGGAAGTTGTTTGACTGTTTCTGACCAAACTGGTCTGAACTAGCCTAGTTCAAAAATGGAACTCAAAAATATATAGACTACAGTAAATATAAATAGGACCTACACATGAAAAAGTTTCTGCTTTAGTTACATGGGTCATTTTTCTGTATAATCTGTACATTTTTTTTTATAAAACATGGATGTTTTAACCCACTGCATGCGGGGAAACCACTAAAGGGGTACATTTGCAAACCATGCAGGCCCAGATCAAATGCTGCAAAATGCGGCATCTGATCAGGGCCTGCACTATTTGCTAACAGAATTTTCCAGCAAAAAAAGAATAAAAATGAAAAAAAAAAAGGCCTGAAATGGACTTGTCCAACATATAGCAATGGAAGAGTCCACTAGTAAGTATACAATGGGTTAACCAACACAGTTTCAGCTTTATGCCTCAAAAACAGCATCATAAGAAAGTTGTGGCTTACCAATAAAACATACTACAAAAAGCATTCATGCAATACAAATTATGAGCAATCACTATTTACAAAACCTTATGGCCATTACAATCCAGGCAAAACAAATCACCTGAACTTGGACTTGTACAATCACAAACCAAATATAATTTCAGGGGAGCTGATACCGGCCCCCGCCCATTGGGGCTTGAAGAAATATATGGGCTGCACGATGCTTCCACGCAGAACTAAATCCGACCCGTACACGAGTACTGGTAAACCACTTAGAGGAACTAAGCTTGCCTTTGGTTTCATTGGGCAGCAGGGCTTGAGATGTCATTTCATCTCAAAGTCGGGTAAAAGTCCCACAAAATTGGAAGCAACGTCTCCAAAATGACCTTTACATTGTTGACGGGGACGTTAAACCTCAAACCAAAGGGGAGCTGATACACACAGTACATTTTCAATTTTACAATGGAGACAAATTTTGTAACTTCAAGTCAATTTAAGCAACCCCCCACCCCCACCCACACAGCCCACACCCGCCCCCCTACAAATGAAACATTGATAAAATCATACAAATAATTTGGCACAATTAGTTTTGGCAATGACTTGCATGTACATTATATATACACTATACTGAACCTCATCACATGAACAAGTCTGTGAAATGAGCACACCCCTAAACCCCACTTTATATAGAGAAAATGGAGGTTCACAGGGGTATACATTATTTTTCTTATTTCTTCTCCAAGACATGAGTTGTGGATACTCGTTAGAACCACCTCAAAGAGGATAGATATCTAATGAGCATGCACAACCTATGTTTGCAGTACAAATAAGAAAAATAACAGGGGCCAGTTGTTCAAAACTAATGATGTTGTTAGTTAACGTATCGTTAAAACTTTGATCACTTAATATTTTTGCTGAAAAAATGAGAGCAGCTTTTGCATTTGCAAAAGCTGCTCACATTTTTTCAGCAAAAATATCAAAATTTTAAATATTAAACTTGCTAGGACAGTTAACAATATGACCACAAATGAGCTCTTTAAGCTAACGATGCTTTGAACAACGGACCCCAGATTTTCATCAGAAACGAAGCCATTTTGGAGATATGAAAGAACGCACTATGTCCCAAGGGTGTGTTATCATATGGGCCCCGTCAAGCGATTTTCGTACTTATCGCCTATGCGAGCAGCGAAGGTTCAGGCGAGCCTGCGCATCCGCGCAGTCATGCCAGAACCTTCGCTGCTCGTTCATACAAGCAGTGAATCAAGAGGAACCTTCAGACAGAAAGCCATATCCCTGGCCCCTCTGAATGGCTGGGCATGCACAGTTAAAATTTGTCATGACGGAATGCTCGAAGACACAAATTCGCTTGGCGGGGCTCATATAAATGTAACAGGCCTCCATGAACTGGTGGTTAAGATTATTGTTTGTTGTTTGATTTGAGACTGTAAAGGTCATTTTGGAGACGTTGCTTCCAATTTTGTGGGACTTTTACCCAACATTGAGATGAAATGACATCTCAAGCCCTGTCGCCCAATGAAACCAATAGGTTTATTAGTATGGACGGTCCGCCTCGCACCGCAGTTCCTGGACAGGCTTAGATCCTCTAAGCGGTTTACCAGTACTAGTGTGCGGGCCGGAATCAGCTCTGCGTGGAAGCATCATGCAGCCCATATATTTCTTCAAGCCCCTATGGGGGGGGGCCAATTAAGATCATTGACTCTTATATATTAGATCTCTCACAGCTGTGGGTTTGAGTCTCACTCAGATCACATATGAGATGCCAAGTATGGAAATGGAATGTCAGGTGGCTTTACTTTGGATACCATACTCCAGTTTTCTCCACCTGATTAAAAATCAGTTTGATGTTAGTAATCTTGAAAGGGCAGTAAAGCTCAAGTCAAGCTACACTTAAGCTACATGTACATGAATAAAAATCTTACCCTTTTTAGAAAAATGCTACTAAGCAAACAAAAATATAAAAAGTAAAATATTAATTGTGTATTAATCAAGAGACAAAAATTTAAGCGCATACAAATCATTAATTAACATTTTACAATAAGTTTGATGTTTTATAACACAGGCAGGTAATAACACAGATAGAATATAGCATCTTTGTAATAAACATTTCTACATTTTAAACAGCATTATTGTGAAAGCTAGACAACAAAAAAAAAAGAGGAAAAGACTAATTCATATTGAAACTAGACCACAATCTCTTTATAACACTATAAATGGGGTCCAAATCAGAAACCCTGTTAGTTACAGAACCATGTTATCCCAACAAAAATTTATAGATTATATAGAAAAATGACCATTTATGGTCATTTTTCTATATAATCTACCGGTATACATTTTTGGGACCAAAAAAATGTACATATTTTATAGAAAAAATGACCATTTATGATCATTTTTCTATATAATCTATACATTTTTGGGACAAAAAAAAAAATGTACAGATTTTACAGAAAAAATGACCATTTATTATCATTTTTCTATATAATCTATACATTTTTGATATCCATCTTGAAAAAGTGTTATGTTCAAAACCGTGTTATAATAGTGTTATAATGAGGTTGAGCTATATCTTCATTAAAACAAAATTCATCTTGAAACTATCTTTATGAAACAGGAAGGAAAAATAAAATTGGCAAAAATATTAATCAAAGCACTAACAGTACTGGTGGGTTGATCGTCTCCGTGTATAGTAGTCGCAGATAAGATTGATTAGGCGGAGCTATCGTTTGTACCTGCCTTTGGAATGTTCTATTGACAAAAAGGTAAACCAAGTCACCCAGTTGTGTAAATTCAACTGTGACACGAACAAAGTTGTGGCGTGTAGGACCATTTGGTCCGCTTGCAGAAAGTATGCAAAAGCCACTCTACCGAATCTTCTGGTGGTCTCCGCGAATTTGACATATATTGACAACACCTGAATTGCTCCGCCTAGTCAATTTTATCTGCAACTACTATACATGCTGGGAAAATGGTCTTCAATTCATGATCTTTAACCAAACAGTGTAGACACTGATTACTGTTGGCCAATAATAATTACTATCTGCCAACTATCTGCCATTTTTAAACAATGTGCTGGATTAGTTGTACAGTGTGGACCCCGATCAGACACCACACAAAGCAGCATCTGATCAGTTTCTACACGGTTTGCTTACCGATCATAAACTGAAGGGTAAAACAGACTAGTCTAATCCCCTATTCAGAATCATTTTTCCAACTTCAACTTGCACATTCAGAGAAAGTTGACCTACCTGTACATCAGAGAAAGTTGACCTACCTGTACATCACGAAAACACGCCTATATAATTTTGACCCCCTTGAACCCCACTTTTATATAGTGAAACTAGGGTTTCCGAGTTATACATTATTTTTCTTATTTCTGCTCTAAACTATAGATTGTGGGTACTCGTTAGAACCGCCTCATCGAGGCGGTTCTAACGAGTGCCCACAATCTGTGTTTTGAGCAACTATAGATTGTGGGTACTCGTTAGAACCGCCTCGATGAGGCGGTTCCAACGAGTGCCCACAATCTATATTTTGAGCAGAAATAAGAAAAATATCACAATTTTTCATCTTAAAATTTTCATTTGATCTCCGATAAAGATGGCAATGTATTTGTATAGGCGTGTTTGCGTAATGAATCTCAGACCTTTGATTAACCTTTCTGCCATACTTTGTTTAACCCTTGTCCTGCTGAATATTTTAATCTGCCACACCCACTACTGATTATCAACCAATCAGATTGCTTGATGCAAATTATTGCAACAAATTCACAATCTGAATGGCAAACAATGTAGATCCTGATCAGATGGCTTCTGACGAAGCCATCTGGTCTGGATCTTCATTGTTTGGAAAATAAGGCATATCCGGGTTCAGCAGGACAAGGGTTAACATACCATGCTGTCAGTAAACGATGGAATATGAGATTGCAACTTAAAAGAATAAGAATCCAATAAAATGTTAAAAATATATACTCTGTATCAAAAGGGATCAATATTATACCAGATTTAGGATGTATAAAAAATCATCAAATAAAATGCTGAAACCAACTTAAATCACTCTTTTAGACAGAAATAGCAGTTCCTACAACCTGATGAAAATATAAACACCTGGGGACCATTTTTCAATGCATTGTTAGCTTAACGAGCTCATTATTGTTCAAATTGTTAACTGTTCTGGAAAGCATAATACCTTATATAGTGGTAATTTGCAGGACAAATGTTAGAAGCTTTTGCATCTGCAAAAGTTGCACACACTTTTTTCAGCATTAATAGCACAAATAGCAATACATTTGCCATATTAATAGCTCAAAGTTTTAACGATAAGTTAACTAACAACATCGTTAGTTTTGAACAACTGCCCCAGGTGTTTATTTTTACACAACACTGATCTCACAGCGATAGGAATAGCGCTGCCATTTTCTATAACCAATACCATGATGGTCACTTGGACATCAACAATGAAAAGCTTCTGTGTTTAGAAACTCTGGCTTGATTGACAAACGATCAAAAAAAAAAATTGCCATTTTTTTCTGGAAAATCTTTACATTTTTGTTCTGCTATCACACACAGAGTCGCTTTGGTTTTAAATCTTGACCTGCTGAATATTTAAATATGTCACACCCACCACTGGTTATCAAACAATCAGATTTCTTGATGCAAATTATTGCAACAAATTCACAATCTGAATGACAATGTAGATCCTGAACAGATGGCTTCTTCAGAAGCCATCTGATCTGGATCTACATTGTTTGAAAGATAAGACATATCTGGGCTCAGCAGGACAAGGGTATCTATACAATATAATTTTAAATAACTACATTATGTATATGAAATCAAAAACCATTCAAAATTTCAAAACATTCATTGTACTAGTAAAATATTCCTGATTTAAAAAGTCACTAACACCACCCAGTCTTAACCCTTGTCCTGCTAATCCCGGATATGCCTTATCTTTGAAACAATGTAGATCCAGATCAGATGGCTTCTGACGAAGCCATCTTATCAGGATCTACATTGTTTGCCATTCAGATTTTGAATTTGTTGCAATAATTTGCATCAAGTAATCTGATTGGTTGATAATCGGTAGTGGGTGTGGCATATATGAATATTCAGCAGGACAAGGGTTAACTGACCTGTTGTAAAGTTTATCATATATTGACAACCTGTCTAACTACCTTATTTACCCCAACTATTCAGACCCCTCAAATCCTTACAATCATTGTTCTAAAATCTGAATTCACCTTATTTGCATTATTTGGTGGCTCCCAGCTTGCACATTGTCAATATTGGAAAAACAGGTAACCATACCCCCCTGACCTCTCAAGGTCAGGGGGCTCTGGTTTCCTGTTTTTCCAACACTGATAACCTTCAGACAAGGAACAAGCAGATAATGCAAAAAAGATGAATGGCGAATAAGTAAGATTTGCTACCCGATTTTGTGTCTTAAGATAGCTGGATGAGTGGCAAACTTTGAAGACCATGGGATATCAAAGGCCTATCTGTCCAGGTACATAGAGTACCCAGAAATAATTTCAGAGGAAAACAATGTCCCCCCCCCCACCCCTACCATAAATGTAACTTAAACACCCTTTTGAATGTGAAACTTAGGTTCAGTGACCAAAAATCTAGGGTGAAAAAAGCCGATTTTAGCCAAAAACTGACACTTTTTGGGTGCCTGTGACCTTAAAAAAATGTCATTAAAAAAGCTCAGAATCAACAAAATCTATTTACAAAATCTTTGGAAGGTTGTAATTATTTATCGTACCCAAGTTTGACCAACATTCATCGATTCCTCAATAGTCAGGTTTTGGGAGCCTGTGACATTGGAAATAAGTCTTCATCAAAATCTAATGAAATCTGTTGGAGATTAACATTATATACTGTATCATGATTGACCGAATTTGATCTATTCGTTTATGATGAGATAGCGTGTAGGAGAGTCAAAATTGACATTTCTGGGAGCCTGTTGCCTCAAAAATAAGATCAAGGTTACCTCATGACACAGCTAATTTCTACTCACATCCATAACAACAGATAAGGTTGGTATTTTGTGATAAGGATAGTTTTTTACAATACTCCATAAAAACCTATGCCAAGGTGGTTCTAATGAATACCCTCAACATAGGTTTTTATGCAGAAATATGGAAAACTATCAGTATCACAAAATATGCACCTTATCTCTTGCTATGCTTACATCCATTTCTCAAGGTTGGTCAGTAAATACCAGCAGCGGGAATTCCCACTGGTATTTACCGGTAATTACCGTCCTGGGAAATACTCCAAATTTCAGCAAAAGTGGGAAGTACTGGGAAATAGTGGGAAATATGACTTTTGTTTTGCTATTTCATAGAAAATCACTATAATATTTGTGTAATTTAATTGAAATAATGAACAGTTAGCTATTTTGCAATATGTCTCCTCATACATATATGTCATAAGTCTGCTTTTACTCAACCAATAAAAGCATAAATATAAAGTGATCTGTTGAGATGTAGGGTGCAAAGTGTTATTTAAAATCACTCATATGCTTAAGAAGATAAAATACTATAATAATCCAAATATTATCGACAGCCATGCCTGGGCAGACAGTGCAAACCCAGATCAGAATCACATAGCTTCTTTAAGAGAGTTTGCCATTGGAACTATATGTTTCGTATGCAACACTAAACCACACAGTTCATTTTTTAATTTAAAATTTACAACAACTCTTTGGATGTTTGCATTTTAACCCTTTTGGTGCCAAATAGAATCTTCCTTCTTATATATAGCAGGGGCTCATTTCAAAATTTAAGGGTGTCAGCTTGTGTTTTCATCCAAATTCATTTGGAAAATGACTGAAGTTTTAAAGAGCAACCAGTGGAAACCCTGATCTGATGCCATGTTCTGATCTGGGCCTGCACTGTTTGCCAGGGTACCATTTTGGGGTTTCTGGTACAAAATGGGTTAAGGATACTAAGGATTACACTAGAAAAGGTTTGTTAGCAAGTAATCATACTCCTAATGCTTAAAGGTGTGATAATTTAATTGTTTGTTTGAGACAGGTATTAAAACAACACAGTTAATTTAAGCATAAAAGGTTTCTTAAAGGCATTTATTCTCGTTTATTGAGGACCATCATTGCATTACATAATATTATATTGCCCTCAGTGCTGACTGAAAAGAAGACCTCTGTCTTCAACAGGTAAGGGCAACTTGGGGAAAAATCAATAGTTTACTAACTGCTGACTAGAGTGTACCTTATTGATTTTCCCCTTAAGTGCCTCAGTCAGGGATTTAACAAGAGCTACTTATCACCATATTAGGGGCTGCCTTTGATCTACTACAGAGGGTATATCACAGGGGGCAATAAAACAATTATGAGCACACGGTGTGTCCTACCTTACAAGAATAAATGCCTTTAAATTATCTACAGATCTATACTCACTTAAGTATTAAAATTACATGTATTTACAAGTCAAAGGAAATAGCTGAAAGTTAAAAACTAATATTTTAGAATCACATTTGAAAAGAAATTAAATACATTCTATGTGCAGGCAAGGGGCTATAGATCTTGCAAGTTATTCAATGTAAAAAGGGCTGGGAAATCCTTCACAAAATTCACTTGTCCTACATGAATAAGTAAATGTAAACTTTGGTAAATGTTGCAAGGACTATTACAAACTTTTTACTTGTCCTTCAATTTTTTGTCATTGCAAGGAGACATGTGGAACTTTCAAGCCCTGCAAGAACTTGAAATAAATTTTGCTTTCAAATAGCTAGGTAGTTGGGGTATATTAAGCAGTCTCAAATGGTACCACCTATGTAAATATAAATTTCCCTGTATTTCCCGGGAATTCCCTGTATTTCCCGGGAATTCCCTGTATTTCCCGCCGTCCAGGGAAATATGAGTATTTCCCGCTTTTTTGCCAACCTTGCCATTTCTAGCATCCTTCTAGAGGGAAATTGACAAACAATATAAGCCAAGATCATATGTCACAAAAGTTTTCTGCATTAGGATCTATATTGCTTGAACACAAAATAAATAAATTTCTTAAAAAAAAAAAAAAAAAAAATCATACAGATAAGACCCAATACATGTGCAACAGACTTGTGTGACTACTACTGACTAGTTTGAGATTTTCATTTTACGCAAGATACATGTATATTGATTCAAAATTGATTCTGCAATCACTCAATAATAATGATTATACGGAGGACCCGCGTTATAACGACATTGGTTATAACAGCAAAACTTATTCTAACGACAATTTATATGGAATGAATTCTTAGCTCAACGTTTAGCCTAAATTCAGAGCGGCTTGGGCTTCCCTCGGGTTGGAAATGCCCAAATCGATTCCATAGTCATGAAAGATTCTTATAATTTAATACTCCAAGAAACAAATGTAATAGACATTTGTTAGAATCGCCTCATCGAGACGATTCTAACAAATAACATTTGTTTCTTGGGGTAATGATGTAGAAAAGACCTTTTATAAACTAACAAAACCATAAATGGGATTCTTTATAACGGCAAATTCAGTATAACGCCACAATATTAGGGAACAAATACTGTTGTTATAACGAGGGTCCTATGTATCAGGTACACATAATAGCTACATGTTCATAAAACATTAATAATACAAGGTTCATAATCATCAGCAATACAAGGTTCATTAACATCAATCATAATAATCAATAATAAACTGTATCCTTAAACCCTTACATTCAAGTATTTTAAGCAGACAGTGTAGACCCTGATCAGATGCCGCATACTGCGGCATCTGATCTGGGTCTACATGTTTGCCGAAACCAACACATGAATCTAATTCCAAATTCTATAGATAACTCTCTTATGCAACACTCTAACCCCACAGCAATAGGAATACAAGTTTCTCAACCTTTAGCAGGCTCTAGGCTAATTCAGCAAATGACAATTATAGATAATTTTCTTATTTTTATTTTTCGCAGAAAACAGGACTTGACATCTTGTAGGAGACAATTTGCATGAGATGTAAAATATTGTTTTCTGAAAAAATTAGAAAAATATTTCAAAATGCCGTCTGCTGCAAAAATACCCAGCATGCAGAGCATTAAGTCTCATTGAGACTGAATTTCAAAAGAAGTGAGGGCACACTTACAAGGGAGAAACACTTAATAGAATGAACACAGTACTACCCAAATCAGGAAGTCCTGACCCAAAAATTAATATGAAATTAAAACTGTTATCATGGTTAACACAATGACTTTTGCAGAAAAAAAAAATACAAAAGGCTTTTAACACATCAAAAGAAACCCTGTCATTTTTTTTTTTTTTTTCGCATAAAGTTTTTATTTTACCAAATACCATTGCTGTTACTTAGTGGATAACGTCATGTCCATGTCATAACAAGAGCACCGAATGCGGGTGCCAACGCTCGGCTGCACCCCCTTTCCATAATGAACAACTAGTCCGAGTTTCAAGTAAGTATGTTCGGTAATGACAGCGATATTACAAAATGTCCAAGTTTTTGCACAACTGATCGGTAAATACAGCTCAGTCTGTCAGTCTTTGTGAGTCCTTAAATACGGTAAAACTAGACCAGTAAGTAAATCGCAATAATTGCTGCACTGTCAATTCAGAGACAAACCATCTGTGTATTTATTACGGTTCAAGTATGACACTATTGTTAATCCCTGTCATAAAATTGCCACCCTGCGGTGCGTGTCGATAAGGTGTGAAAATATGGTCGTTATGATTCTAATTGGCGTTTATCCTCCAATCACAAAATTTAATCCACAATCAATGTGAAAATGATTTAATCGCTCCTCAGACAATTAGCTATATCTAACGGTAGATATTTGCATAATAAAAACGGACTTTTCTATGATCTCATGAATGGTTATGTTTTGGCGCCAAATAGCAGACGCTGGACGGGAAAAGTCGAACGCTGTTGTTTATTGACACGGAGCCTTTGGGGATAATTCGGGAGCTGTGCAAAGCGCTGGTTTTCTATCCACCTCTATTCACAACCGTTTAGCTATCGAGAAAAGGTTTTTAACCTGTTCCAAACATTTTTATGAAAGAAATACACACAATGACATTAAACACGTATGGGGGTGCTAGCGTCGGATAACGAAATTTACCGATCGCATGCAGAAAAATGGTAGCGGTGGTTTGTGGGCGGCGATTTATATCAATTCAAAAATCACTGATCGGCTTAGTCTGTATGTCTGGTCTTCGCCGGACATTGCCTGAAAAAAGCCTGCAGTCCATGACCTCGGCTATAAGACGGGGTCATTTTGGAGGGAAAAAATCCTCGTCTTATAGCCGAATTTTTACGGTAGGCCGAGCTAGGATTTCGGTGAATCACACGGCTGTTGTTGTTGTATACGTCACTTTAGTGTAAGCTGCCCAGCATTTACAAGATTGTGTAATGGAGTGAAAACCAAAACAAACTTTACCATGGCCAACTACCAATATCTACAAGCAACATTTCAGGTTGCAAAAGATGACAGTCACAAATAAAGTGACTGAGGCCATCAATCTAATACAACATTTAATAGCACTTTCAGATAGTATCTTTATTTCCCCTCATAACATTGGGACGATTCTTTTAAGTACCTTTGTTTTGTAAGTAGGTTTAATGATATTTACCCATGAAAACTCCCTTCTCTTTCCATATATATTGTAGTTTTCCAATTACCAGTGTGTTTCAGATTGCTACATAATATATCGTGATACGTATCGTGATACGCAGTAACCGTATCGCGATATATCGTGATACGAAAATTCTGACAATACCCATCCCTAAACGCAGCATCTTCATTATGAAAACACGCATATATAAATACATTGTAAATTTTTTCGGCGAAAAACAAAAATTTTCAGATAAAAAGTTGTGATATATTTCTTATTTCTCCTCAAAATATAGATTGTGGGTACACGTTAGAACCGCCTCATCGAGTACCTACAATCTGTATTTTAGTGCAGAAATAATAAAAACTAGAGCCGTCAGTGAAACTGACTAGGGCCCCGGCAGCGCTATCAGAGGAGTAGTAAACAATTTTGAGGACGGACAGACAGACAGACAGACAGATGGACAGACAGACGGATTACTACAGGGCACCCACACTTTCAGTGTGGGGGCCCTAATAAGGTTTACCCCTGTATTGAAGCGAGGTTCAGGTGGGTCATAATTATATAGGCGTGTTTTCGTGATGTTGACGCCTTTCGTGACAACCCTGTTTTCTCTGCAATTTCTTCTGAAAATTTTCAGTAATAAAATCCAAATCAGAATTTTTATTTGACAAACACAATCTTACACTCAGGGTCATTTCATATGAAATATAAGGAACTCGCCAGAGGCTCGTTTAATAATTTTCATATGAAATAACCACTCCTGCAACATCCTATTTACATTAAATAACCCCTTTCTTAGTTTTAATCCATTTTGTACCAGGAACCCCAAAACTGGGTAATTGGCAAACAGCTCAGGCCCAGATCAGGCGCCACAGGCGGGGGATCTGATCAGGGCCTATACTGTTTGCAAAAAGTTAAGCTATTTTCCAAATTAATTTTGAAGAAAACACAACTTGATAACCCTTAAATTTCAAAATGGACTCCTGTTATATATAAGGTGGTACAAAGAAGGGTTAACAACTGGGTCTATATTTCATTACCCTCTCAGATACCATTGCTATTTACACGAAATATAAAATACTGAACGAGATTGCACTCTGTGAACACCATATTATGTATATTCTTCCATCAAATTTCTATTGAGGCTGTATTTTTGCAAATACGGTGAAATTCCACTATTAAGACCACCTAAAAATAAGACTAATTCTACTTTAAAAAGCTTATTTGGAAGGGTGCAGTTATTCTTTCCTCGTGTTTTCTGCACACAATGTCCTCTGGTCAGGGACCACCTTTGGGACTGTTCTAAAGTGGTCTTAAAGACCACTTTAGAACAGTCCCAAAGGTGGTCTTAATATAGGAAATTTTACTGTACTTGACTTTCTGAATTAATTAAGATATATAGGCGTGTCTCTACAGTCCTCTTTTCAGTGATAAAACAGTGCAGAATATGCATCTACAAAAGGAGATATTCCTTTCTCAATTGTATATTTAATTTAAGGTTTAAAGTCCCAGTCAACACTGTATAAGTCATTTTGGAGATGTTGCTTCCAATTTTGTAGGACTTTTACCCGACAGTGAGATGAAATGACACCTCAAGCCCTGTCGCCCAGTGAAACCAATAGGGTTTTGTAAGAATGGACTTTCCGACACTTAACGCTTTGCCTGGGCAGGCTTAGATCCTCTAGCTTAGATCCTCTAAGCTGTTTACCAGTACTTGTGTGCGGTCGGTTTCAGCTCTGCATGGAAGCATTATGCAGCCTAACTATTTCTTTAAGCCCCAATGGGCAGGGGCTTGATTCCTTTCTCAATGTAAAGCCACTGAGAGTTTCACGGAGGACAGGAGACAATTCTACTGAAGAGCATGCATCATGTTAACAAGTTCACGTAATGAACACCCCTCAAAACCCCACTTCATACAGATAAAGCTGGGCTGTCAAGGGTATACATTATTTTTCTTAGACATAAGTTGTGGGTACACGTTAGAAACGCCTCAATCAGGTGATTCTAACGAGCACCCAGAAACCTATGTTTGGAGTATAATTAAGCAATATATCAAAAATCTTTATCAGAATTTTTTGGGGGGCAGGGTGGACATAAAAGAATGCACTTTGTCACATGGGTGTGCTATTCTAATAACTCAATTAGTAATCACTGAAGACTGGTCATAATTTACTGTCTGGACAATACTCTTATTGTGATTTAGACAGTTTCACCCATTTCTCACAGCTGCTTCTGGTATACAGCACATTTTTCAATCATTCAAAGATGCAATAATACCTTGTGGTTTTTGGAAGAACTCTTATCATCTGTAAACCAGCTTTCTTTGATAGGCTAAAAACTTGGGAATGTTATGCAATGAAAAACAAAATTGTCTGTGTTATTGCGTTGAAAATATATAAATGAATGAGATTCTTACAGGCGTTTTTCAAATGTGTAATGGAATGTGTACAGGTGATACCTTAATGTGAAATGGAATTTGTACAGGTGCTCACTAAATGCCTAATTTTTACCACATACCCTACAGTGTTATTGATAAGCTTTTGCCCGAGAAGTACTGTTACTCCTTCAACCAAAGACATAGGCGTATCCTGTGATTCTTTGAGAGTATCGGTACTCCTAAATTCAAAACTAGGGTCGTATCTTCATCTGTCATCACAGGATGGCTGCTGAGTGCACTTATAATAATGTCAGACGTGGCAATGGCCATATGTAAAAGACGTTATACACATATTCTATCATCGTAACATACCGATATACATTTTCATGTTAATAAGCAGGCGGACAGCAAATTGAAAATTACTTTTTCTTCTAAAGAATGTAAATCCAGCCAATGTGGTCGTCTACTTCGCATGTGTTTTTTGGAATTTCCCAGACGCCATTGAAGGCTCGTTTTGATCACACTGTGCAGGCTGGTCGGAGTCTTCAGCCGTCACACACATCATATTGCCATCAAAACGTTTTCAAGCCCATGTTTTGTGTCTGCAGCGGCCCGATGTGCTACGCGTTCAAAGGCGGGAAATCTCAACGAATTGTAGCAACTGCATGCGATTGGTAAAAGGCGAAAAATTCAGCGCTCAGCAAAAAATACAATAAAACGTGCGACCAGTGAAGACTCAGATCAGCAAGCGCATCTGTGAAAGCTAATCAGTCTGTCCCGGTTGCTGTGTTTGCGTTCTTTTATGATGCGCTGCCAGTCATTCTGCTTAATGTTCAAAGACGCCGGCGGGACATCTTAGGGTGTTAATTTAATCGGCTACTTGATAGATAGCTGTATATAAGCATGCACTGCATGCTGACCACCTGTGATTCACAATTAGATATATGAGTACCCAAGTATTACAGGTTAATCCTGCCATTGTGACTCAATAAATATAATTTTGGTCAAATGTATACGGAACACGGCGGACAAAGAAATCAGTCTGTGCAGCGGTGGTTCTATCTCAGACGTGCATTGACGACAATGTGCGAGAAAAAAATACGTCAGGATGATAAAAGTATGAAAAATAGAAGTGGAGTCAAAAGTAATCAACCACCATGATGCAATAATCAAAGGCGCCGATATACACGTGTCGGAAAACGGTAATAAACAAGGTTTTTAAGCCTCCGGTTAAGAGTTTTCGCCAATGGCCAAAGGAAGCGAAAAAAATGAGTCATGGACGCAAATTTTCTTGCATCTTCGACCTGCGGACGCTAAGCAGAAAGAGCTAGCGCTAACGCTGCCTGGTCGGATATATATTCGCTGTTACATGAATTGTAACTTTCCTAGCCCAGATTTTGTTGCTTCTGTTTTGTTTTTCCACAAAATACAGAGTAATCCATTTCAACGCGAATTTCTGCGATTTGGGAGAAATAGCCGCCAGAAATCTCCTGCATTTGATTTTTTTCTTGTGTTTTTCCGGAAAAAATTGTCAGGTTCTCCACAAAAAGAAAAAGTGGTCCTAACTTTTTATCGTCTGCGCGTCTATTTTGATATTTAATTCCTAACTACATGACAATGTGAATCTGTAGATCTGTCGAACCCATTTTTTTTTCTCGAAGATGACACTTCGTAGAAGTCAATGTGGTTGCCTAACAATTTTCAGGATCGTATTTTTATGCACGCTTCTCATAAAGTTACTGTTCATGCTTCAGGCGTTGTTAATAACGTTAATAATGCGGGCGGCTTTCCCTTAGATAATAAATACCGTTATGTAATCACGCATCAATAATCGGTTTCCTCATCATGTTGATAGTTGTCATAACTTGAGGCTGATTAAATATAAGCGGATCGGTATTCAAGATATGATCGTCAAAAGGTAAGGTTGAAGTGTGTCAGCGTAATTCAAACAAATGCCCTCATTCATGAATGGATGAAGTTCAAATCGTTCTTGAAGATTGGAAAAGTTTTTGTTGAAGACTATGATGCGGCGAAAATTACCGCGATTTCGATTGCTTTTTGTCAGGCGTCACGTTTTTTTTTTTTTTTTTTTTGTTTCATTGCCGATACGACTGCAAAGGAACGACCTAGGCGTATCGCCAATTTGACGGTCGTATTTGGTACGACTTTTTCTTCATTTCTAGTCGTATTTGCTCGATTTTAGAGTCGTATTTACGACGATACGACCCTTATCAATTACTCTGAGGTCCCTGTTTGTAAAACTTTAATGATTCAATGGCTCATATATAGAGAATACCAGGTTTGTGTCTTTTGATATCAAGTTATCAGGCAAGGCTTCGAGAATGCTTGTAGAATCGTGAAGCTTGCCGAGCAATTGTACATGTGTTCTCGAAGACGAGCCTGATAAACTTGATATCAAATGACATGAATCTGGTATTCTATTTATCAGTTTATCCCCTTGTACACTCTTAAATTAGCAATTTACGGTCAGTTATTGATGGTCCTCAGTGCATCCAAGCATTCTGGTGGTAGATATATTTAGTATCAGCTGACCAGGTTTTTCCTATGATATTTTTTTTTTCAAGTAATATTGCCATTTTTCCCAGTTACAATAACATTTTTTTGTCATTTTCCAGTACTCCGGTTCATTCATAAAAGTGCAATGTCACATTGACATGATAAAGCTCACTTGTCCTGAGATAGCAAATCTTTATCAGGTCAATGCATTACAATGCAATATATACAGGGGGTAACTGACAAACCATCATCTATGGCTTATTTGTTTGAACTTGTTCTTCAGTCCTAAGAAAAATTTGTCAATTAGCTCCAGACAAAAAATATGTAGAGATCATTTAGGGAGGTATTTTTTTCTGGAAAACGTATGTATATCTTGTGTGTACTCATTAAAAAAGCCTTGATAAGCCAATGTGAAACCAGTGAGCCCCAGCAAGGGGCCTTTTTTGGCCCCAGGGCTATAATTTGAACAATGTTAGTACAGGTCCACAAGATGATATCAAAGACTTCTGGTTTCAGACATAAAGATTTTTAAAGGTTTTATTGATTTTCCCATATTTATTGCCATGACAACCAGAGTTCTGCATGGAATGGAATTCTTCCAATAGATCTGAGAGAAGACTACCCAAAAATCATTTCTGCCAAGTTTGGAAATAATCTGTTCAGTGGTTTAGGAGGAGATGTTGTTTGAAGAAATTGTGGATGGACGGACAGATGGACAATGACAACAACAGACTGTGACAGATCACAATAGCTCCCCCGAAGCCTTCGGCTCAGGTGAGCTAAACATGTTGCCAACCCAGTCTGAATCAAAACCATGTCCTCTTTACCAGTCAGACTGAGCTACTAAGGCAGACTCCTTCATCTGGTGATTCCAAGTACACCAGAACCTCATTATAACACAGTTTTGGATATATACCACAACCTCTTTATAACACTATTGTTGGGGTCAAAAACAGATGCCATGTTAGTTAAACAACCGTGTTATATCCAAACAAAAATTTATAAATTATATAGAAAAATTACCATTTATGGTCATTTTTCTATATAATCTATACATTTTTGGGATCCATCTTGAAACCTTGTTATATCCAAAACCATGTTATAATGAACCATGTTATAATAAGGTTGTGGTGAAATAAGTTTCAAGATGGATCTCAAAAATGCATAGATGGTATAGAAAATCATTTTTCAATATAATCTACACATTTTTTTTTGGGGGGGGGGATGATATAACACGGTTGTGAAACTAACACAGTTTCCTCTTTGGGCCCAATAAATAGTGTTATAAAGAGGTTGTGGTATAGTATGATTTCTTGAGCAATCTTCAGGAAGAATGTTACAGACCGAACCTACGACAACCTATCACCTATGACAACCTATCACCAGTGAGACACGCAGCTTGCTGAGCTACGGAGGCAAGCTCATTGATGAGGTGATTTCAATGAGTAAGATTTCATGATCAATATATTGCCCACCCAGCAGGAGGTATCAAACCTGCGACCTCGTGATCGCCAACCAGACTAAGCTACCAAGACAGACTCCTTGATGAGGTAATAGCAATCAATCGCCCCTATGTCATAAAACTGGAAAACCATTATAGCATGCACCACCACGTGATAATTTTTCTGACAAACATTGTAACTAAAACATCTTCTAAAAATCAAACAGTAGCCTGGAAACCCATAACTCCGTTCACCTAAGGTTGGGCAATCCTGCTTTCAGTTATTTGTTGCAAGGATAATTTTCTGCAGGTATTTTTTAAACATTTGACTAAATGCCTATGAGAATCTCAATATTTAATAAAATAAACATCACTTCTGTTTATTCTACAGCCATCTCGAAATGCAGGGTGTGTTTGGGGCATGTTCTCATAACTCCGTTCACCCAAATTTATTTGATTATCGTAAGTAATCAGGTTAATTCGATGAATATTATAGATGATGAGTATTTTATTTAGACTGTGCACTATTCTAATTTGTTGATACTTTTTATTTTCAGTCACATGCTTGTCACTGGTTAGAGATTATTTTGGGGTACCCCTAAAATATTAAGCATTTTATAATAAATTTCGATTTCTGTGAATTAATTTGTAAATCAAAACTGATTTTCTTCAAAACAGGTTGCAATGCTTGTTATTAACTACAAATTCTGATGTGACAAAACTGTGAAAATGATTCCTTTTCATATTAATTAAAAACGAGGGTGAACGGAGTTATGAGAATGAACGGAGATATGAGAAAAGGGGATACAGGCCAAGATCAGATGCCACAGGGCCCAAATATTGCGATAATAAACATGTTTTATTTTGTTAGGATTTCGTGCTATTCACCTTATTTGCATTATCCGCTGGTTCCTAGTCTGAAGGTTATCAGTGTTGTTAAAACAGGTTACCAGACCCCCCTGACCTTTTAAGGTCAGGGGGGGTCTGGTTACCTGTTTTTCCAATATTGACAATGTGCAAGCTGGGAGTCAGCAAATAATGCAAATATGGTGAATACAGACTAGACTGGCACAGGACTGTTTGTCCAAAATTAATGATGCCCCTGAGTGCTAAGAATAGCCCAGCTATAAATAGCTCAAACCTGCAAGAAAATCGATCCCTATTCCAATGAGAAGCACATTTCTAAGTTACATATCAAAACAAAATGTCTAAAAATAAACCATATCTTGCACTGTTATTAACCCTATGTGCCCATAATTACCCCTGACTAAAAGAAATGTTCAATAGTCCCAATGGTGTTTTTAACTACTGAAGCCCGACAGCAGCGACTAATGTTTTCATCCATAAATTTCAAAGAAAGCTGTTTTACTGTATTTTGAACCCCTGTCCTGCTGAATCAGAATATGTTCTACCTTTCTCAAACAGTGTAGATACAGATCGGATTGCTTCTTTATACAAACAGTGCAGATACAGATCAGATGGCTTCTGAAGAAGCCATCTGATCAGTATCTACACTATTTGACAGTCAGTTCATGAATTTTTAGGAATAAATCACACAAAGAAGTCTGATTGGTTGAAAGTCAGAAATAGGTTTGGCTTTACTCAGGCCTGACAAATCTAGTTTCAGCCACTTGCCCGGTAGCTATCAGTCTGCAGCATCTTCAAAGTGGCTCAGAATTACAATATTTCCTATATTGCCTATTCATTTTTCAGGGCAAGTTTGTTTGTTTGATTTGAGGTTTAACGTCCCCGTCAACACTGTAAAGGTCATTTTGGAGATGTTGCTTCCAATTTTGTGGGACTTTTACCCAACATTGAAATGAAATGACATCTCAAGCCCTGTCGCCCAATGAAACCAATAGGGTTTATAAGCATGGACGGGCCAACTCGTACTGCTTTGCCTGGGCAGGCTTAGATCCTCTAAGCGGCTTACCAGTACTCGTGTGCGGGTCTGTTTCAGCTGTGTGGAAGCATCATGCAGCCCATCTATCCATCTATTTCTTCAAGCCCCGATGGGCGAGGGCCAATTTTTCAGGGCAAGTGAAATAAACAAGAATTTCGCTGAAAGCTATGTCTCACCTGCATATACTTGGCCATTTGGTGGACGCTAGGGTGGTCGAAAATGTTGATGGTGTGATGAACGGACAAACAAACGAATGCAAAATGGAACTCTTATATCGCGCAATACTAAAAGCAGGTGTGATAAAAATCACGTTGAGCCAAAATTTGTGCTTGTCCTGAGCAACTGGGCAATAGATTGGTCAGGCCGTATTTTATTAATGAGCCAGCGCATGAAAAAATCTACAAGAAGTCTTGAGTGACCAGCGAAGACACAGATCAGCATGCGCATTCGTGCAGTCTGATCAGTGTCTTCGCTGAATGCATGTACCTTCTTAAGGCTAATATCTATGCAAAGAGACATAAGCATAAGGTCTTGTCATTGTGGATGGGTTAGCAGATTGATTAGGGTCTGTGCTGGTCACACCGGTCTTATTGTAAGTTTTGTTATGCGCCGGCTCATTTTGGAGGGGCTTGGAGTGTCCTCTGGTCAGGGACCACCTTTGGGACTTCAAAAGTGGTCTTAAAGACCACTTTTGAGCTGTCCAAAAGGTGGTCTTAATGTAGGAATTTTACATCATTTTACAGTGAATTAATATATTCAGCAGGACAAGAGAGAGACAATTACTGAACACCATACAGGTTGTTGGAATATGCCTCAGAGACACCATCAGCTGGCTGCTGTGGCAAGTCTAGCTCTACTTCTGGAGCTTCTCCCATTCCACAGGGAGCTGGTGGCAAGTCTACAGTCAGCCCTTGATCATCTGTCTCACCTCCGTCTGCATCCTCCAGTTTGACCTTCTTAACCTCTGTAACATCTTCAACTTCAGCGTAGATACTAGACCCTGTGGCAGCCGCCTCACTGTAGGGTGGAGGTACGCATATATTGTCTATTGACGTGTAATGTGGTGGATCCTCGTCAAGGTCGGAATCTTGTTCGGACATGTACAGTGACGTCTGCTTCACTTCCGTCTGCTGTGGTGCTGCCGTGTACAGAACATTACTGAACCCAGCACTGGCGGTTTCTTCATATCTCTTCTTGTACCGCCTGAAAATTTTTTATTATTTTGTTTTTCATTTTTACTTATATACAAAATCCTCCTAAATGGTAAAACGAACATATGTTTGCTGAATAAATGTACATTAAGGAAACACGCCTAAACAAATACATTGCAAACTTTACCGCCGAAAAACAATTATTTTAAGATGAATAAAAGCACGCTAACACTGCATGATACCCCACCACTGCAAGATAATATGGTTATAGCCTTGCCAATAATAGTGGTACTTTTAAGTGTTATAGTTATCTGTAAAACTTCACTAAGGCATTCAATATAGTAAAGGAACTACATACATGTATATCAAAAGGGCAGATAATACAATAACCAGAAAAGCAGAGTGACTGTCCTTGGCAATAATATGTGTCCTTTAGTGTTTTAAAATTTGAAGAAAATCCATGAAAAGATTCTTAAGTTATTGATCGCAAACTCCAAAAAAAAATTGTGAGAAATTAATCAAGTTATCGGTCGGAAATGGTGTGGATGGAAGGACGAACGGACAGACACCGGAGGGTATATTATAATACCCCAGCACTATCGTGTGATGGGGTATAACAAAAAGAAGAAAAGAAAAAAAAGTCATTCCCGATATAAACATGTAGGCACAATTTGAAAAAAAAAATGTGAAAAATTAATCAAGTTATCGGTCGGAAATGGTGGGGATGGACGGACTGACAGACGGACGGACGGACAGACACCGGAGGGTATATTATAATATCCCAGCACTATCGTGTAATGGGGTATAACAAAAAGAAGAAAAGGAAAAAAAAAAAGGTAAAAAAAAGGAATGAAAAACAAAAATGAGAAAAAAAAAACGAAAAAAAAAAAAAATTCATTGCAAAAAGAAAGAAAAGAAAAATAAATGGAAAAAAAAAAGAAAAGAAAAAAACGAGAAAAAAAGGAAAAAAAAAGAAAATTCCATTCCTCCACGGGGGTTTGAACTCACGCCCCTCAGATTCATAGCACAAATTAATCCAGTTATTGGTCGGAAATGGTGGGGACGGACGGACGGACAGACACCGGAGGGTATATTGTAATATCCCAGCACTATCGTGTGATGGGGTATAACAAAAAGAAGAAAAGGGTGAAAAAAAAAAAAGGAATGAAAAACCAAAAATGAGGAAAATTAAAAAAAATAAATTCATTGCCAAAATGAAAAAGAAAGAAAAAGAAAAAAGAACACACACACAAAAAAAAGAAAAAACGAAAAAAACAAAAAAATTTCCATTCCTTGCTGAGATTTGAACTCACGCCCCTCAGATTCATAGTCAACAATAGGATTTGTAGTCCAGTACTCTAACCACTACACTGACAGTGATAATCAATATATTTCATAAATTAAAGGAATAAATGCGCAGAAACTATTTAATGGGAATTGTTAACGACCAATTTTTCGTTAAATGTTAACGCATTTTGTGTATTCACAACACAAAACCTGCTTATTATGGTCGTTTATACATCAGTGCAGTTTCATCCAAATATTCCATATAGTAAAGGAATAAGTCCCCAAAAACCATTTAATCGGAATTTTTAACGACCATAATTCCGTTAAATGTTAATGTATTTTGCCCATTTACAATCCCAAACCACTCATACCCAATGCCAATGTGTATACAAAATTTGAAGAAAATCCGTGAAAAAATATTCAAGTTATTGATCGGAAACGCCCCAAAACCCCTTATTTTGAACTAAAAAGGGCCATAACTCTGTCAAATGTTAACGGATTTTGCCCATTAACAATCCCATACCACTCATTCCCGATATATACATGTATGCAAAATTTGAAAAAAATTCGTTAAAAATTACTCAAGTTATCGATCGGAAATGGTGCGGACGGACGGACGGACGGACGGACGGACATACGGACGGACGGACGGACGGACGGACGGACGGACGGACGGACACCGGAGGGTATATCATAATACCCCGCCACTATCGTGTGGTGGGGTATAAAAATTGTGATATTTTTCTTATTTCTGCTCAAACTATAGATTTTGGGTGCTCGTTAGAACCGCCTCATCTATATTTTAGAGCAGAATTAAGAAAAATAAGGTTTACCCCTGTAAACCCCAGTTTTACTATATAAAAGTGGGGTTCAAGGGTGTCAAAATTATTTACAGTCAAACTTTGATGGCTCGAACACCTTTGGGACCTCGAAAATCTGTTCGAGACAGGAGTAGTTCGAGCCACTGAGGGTTACTGTCAGGAGGCATAACAAGATACTTTTGGACATTTTTTCGGTATTCTATAATGAAAATGTATGCTGTGTGTACTCATTATTAACCGCCTCATGGGGGCGATTCTAATGAGTACACACAGCATACATTTGTAATATAAAAGACGAAGCTCTCCTAAACTGTCCCCCCCCCCCTCCCCACTATTTGTTATGTAGAGCATTTCCCTAGGGGCTAAAGAAATGGTTCGACTCAGCCATGGTAAACGGGTCATCAGGGTTCGAGCCGTCGAAGTTTCACTGTATGCGTGTTTTCGTGATGAGGTAGCTTTCCCATTTGCAAAAGCTATTCACATTTTTTTTCAGTCAAAACACTAGAATACTTGACCTATACTACTCTTTGAGCTAATTCTGCAGACGGCAAGTTGATAGTTTCTTTCTTATTTTTCCTATGGAGACAATTTGCATAAGATCCTGGGAAAAATATTTCAAAATGTCGTCTGCTGAAAAAATACCCAGCATGCAGAGCACTAAAGTTAAAACAATTAACCTACTTTTGCTGAAAACATGTAGTAAGGCCATACCAAATTAATTTATAGATTCTCATCCCAATTTTGTGAAAAATTGGGGCGGGTGGAACATTTTTATTTTTTATTTTTCAGGATGCTTTGTCGAACAGTACAGAACTGGTAGATGAATTGAACACATCATGAAATTGCATGTAAAATGGAAATAAAGTCTTAAACCAATGTTTTTTTAGTTTTATTTAATTCAGAAATCAGAAAAGTTGTCAAGATATTGACTAGAACTATTAAATTGACTAGAATTAATTGACTAGTAGGTTATATTCAAAAACTGCTGTGAGAGGTGAATACAATGAGCAAACACATTGTGTTGGACTGTACTGTGGAGATGGTCAGAAAGATATACTGAGATGAGAAAATCTCCATATATAGCCTGTACAGGAAGATTTCCCACACTACTCATCCAAAATGAGTTATAATTACTTTGCCCAGGTAGCCGTTTTCTCCTGGAGAAAGGCCTCTGTTCATTACTGAGTGTTCCCCCTCATGTTTATTTCTGGGTACAAAAACTTGGGGTAAGAATCAAATTCAGGGGGTATGAAATTTTGCAACGAAAAGAAATGTGTGAGAAAACCTGTATACTTGTCCATATTTGTTACCATATTCGGTAGTGAATTACCCGCATTTTCATACTACCCGCACCCCATTTTTTCCAAAATCTGGGGGAAAACTGTTATTCTGTTGTATTACCCGCATGGAACATTTGCTGGAATTTTGATGGATGCGTAAGTGAGAAAAAGTAAGAATTTGGCCAGTTTTTGTAACACACAACGGAATGCGCGATCGTCTTCAAAAGGCGGGAAAATGCACACGCTTGCGAGTATCACCAGAAAGCATGTATTTTACATTAAAATGTTGAAAAGACTTTACCTGTTCACCATTGTTATTTATTTATAAACCCACATATGCCCGCGGCCCTTTTTGGGACATCGGCAAACAGTGCAGTCCCAGATCAGACACCTCAGAAAGACGCCGCAGACATCTGATTTGGATTTACACTGTTTGATGATTTATAACGGTTCAATTATGACACTATTGTTAATCCCTGTCATATGATTGCCACCCTGCGGTGTATGTCGATAAGGTGTGAAAATATGGTCAAGTTATGTCTCTAATTTGCGTTTATTCCCCGATCATAAAATTTAATCCGCAATCAATGTGAAAATTATTTAATGGCTCCTAAGACGAGTTGCTACTACTATTCTACTAATTCGTGAATGATTATGTTTTGGTGCCAAATAGCAGAGGCTTGGCGAGAAAAGTTGAACGCTTTAATTTGTGTTAACACATCTGTATGCTGTTGTTGGTTAATGACACGGAGCTTACAGAAAGCGCTGTTATCCACAACCGTTTTGCTATCGAGAATTTTTTTACCGTTTCCAAACATTTTTTATGAAAGAGATACGCCCCATTAAGATAAATTAATAGACACGTGTGGGGTTGCTGGGGTCCGATGACGTCATTTACCGATCGCGTGCAGAAAACAAAAAAACTGTAGCGGTGGTTTCATCTCATTGATTCGCGCCCGTCAATTTCGGACGCTCGAAAAAAAATTGGCTGATTCGCCCCAGTCAATTTCGGATGCGAGGAAGTTCTATGCGCCGGATTCAAGTCTGTGGGTTATCAAAGATCTATTTCAGCGAATCGGCTGATTCGCCCCCATCGATTTCGGACGCTCGAAAAAAATCGGCCGGTTCGCCACAGTAAATTTCGGATGCGCGGAAGATATACTATGCGACGGACTCAAGACTGCGGCTTGTCCCAAATCTATTTCAGCGAATCGGCTGATTCGCCCCCGTCAATTTTGGACGCTCGAAAAAAATCGGCCGGTCCGCCCCAGTCACTAATTTTCATAAAAACCACATCGTGATTTTATTCTGGAAATTGATCATGCAAAACAACAGGTAGACGCTCGGTATCGGATGATGCGCGTAGTATAAAGCGTCGCAGCGACTTGGATGACTAAGGAAAAAAAAAAATCTTGGCCAATTCACCCCAATCGGTACGAAACAGTCGCACTGATAATGTTTCTGCCATTTTTTTTTTTTCTTAAAATGAAAAATTTTCGGGCGGGCGGTTTTGACTTGGATCAAAGTTTCAATGATATATTTACGAAATGAATTTTATTTTTCTGCTGTTCATGAAAGTATGAACACAGTGGGTCTTGTGCAAAGTAAATGAACCCTTCAGGGTTCATGTAAACTTTACTAGCCTCCCGCTGTCATTCATACTTTCATGAAAAGCAGAAAATTTAAGTTTAGTTTTTGTATTTACATTCTTTGCCCTTCATCAGTGGGCAAAAAAATGCTTAAAGGGCAAACTTTTAAAGCTGAGAAACATTTACCCATTTACAACGAGCAACAGTGTAGATTTCACCAACACCAATAGAGAACCATGGTTTAGATTATTAGATTACATCACTGAAAATCATGTGACTTGATGCGTTCATGGAATTATGAACTACATTGTTTTCTATAAGTTTTACATTAGACTTTATCCCCCCCCCCCCGCCAATCGGGGCTTAAAGAAATATATGGGCTGCATGATGCTTCCATGCAGAGCTGAATCCAACCCGCACACGAGTACTGGTAAACCGCCTAGAGGAGCTAAGCCTGCCCAGGCAAAGCGTAGACTTTATCCGCCCCCGCCCATTGGGGCTTAAAGAAATATATGGGCTGCATGATGCTTCCATGCAGAGCTGAATCCGACCCGCACACGAGTACTGGTAAACCGCTTAGAGGAGCTAAGCCTGCCCAGGCAAAGCGGTGCGCACGAGTCAGACCGTCCATGCTTATAAACCCTATTGGTTTAATTGGGCAACAGGGCTTGAGATGTCATTTCATCTCAATGTCGGGTAAAAGTCCCACAAAATTGGAAGCAACGTCTCCAAAATGACCTTTACAGTGTTCACGGGGACGTTAAACCTCAACTCAAACAAACAAACATTAGTCTTTACACTGGAAATGTAAATATATACTAATGACATTGTTAGTTTTGAACAACCCGACCTAGTTTCCTAATTGACTACTGTACATTACACTCAGTAATGATGTGAAACATGACAGTGTGTCACGTCACAACAAAAAGATTTTTGTTGAATATTTTGTTTGAAGTCTGTGCCTTCTAATACATACTGTAATAATCCTAAGTATTGGGACAAACAGGCCTAAGCAAACAGTGCAGACCCAGATCAGACTGCTCCTGAATGAGCAGTCTGATCAGTGTCTACACAGTTTGCAATTCCGTATCCCAGGGCTCAAGAAACTAAAGAATCCAAATCGGTCCAGCCAGATTTCCCCGAAAAATACGGAAACTGCCGATCGGTTTCGGTAATTTCCGTAAACGTCCTTGGCGATTTGCAATTTCAAAATGTGTTATTAGCGTAACGAATGACATACCAGTGTTGCTCTTACACTTGTCAACGGATATGAGACGGCCCCTGCCCATAGGGGCTTGAAGAAATATATGGGCTGCATGATGCTTCCACGAATCTGGCTGAATCTGGCCCACACACTAGTACTGGTAAACGGCTTAGAGGATCTAAGCCTGTCCAGGAACCGCGGTGGGAAGTGGACCTTCCATGCTGATAAACCCTATTGGTTTCATTGGGTGACAGGGCTTGAGATGTCATTTCATCTCAATGTCGGGTAAAAGTCCCACAAAATTGGAAGCAACGTCTCCAAAATGACCTCTACAGTGTTGACGGGGACGTTAAACCTCAAATCAAACAAACAAACGGATATGAGCACCAGTATCTCGATTATAAACAGCAATTATTGCTCACATCATTCACATTTCATCTACTTTCATCATTTTCTATGCCAGATTTCATCTACTTTTATTTTTCCAATATCGGGGTCACTCAGAACCTGAAAACCGCTAAAGGGAAACAACCGACGTGGGGCAGTCAAAGACCAGTTCGATGGTCACTATATTGTTTTCCCTTTTTAAAGCCTCTTAAATATTTCTTTTATTTCACGCATTTTATTTTTTTTTACAAATGGCGACAGATAATGCGGCCACGTGGTCGGAAAATGACGTCATACGGTTTCCGTTCACACAATACACATTAATGCTGTCAAGGACATAAAACACACACCTATTTTATGTCATTGATTTTAATACAGCATATTTCTAAAAAAAATCGTTTCAAACTGGTTAAAAATTGAAAAACGTTTCTTTACTCTCGAACCGAAAGATGTTGACACCAAAATCCATGAAATAAAATACTAAGGGTCTTGTTTACAAGCTAAATCAAGTATCACTATTGTCTTTACTGTAAGCAAGATGGGATACAGATTTTCCTAAAGTCTAAAGACTTTCTTCTGAATCCCATTTGTATAATATTGTTACTTTGCAGCTTCTATGTGTTGAATGCATACATATTAGTTATACAAATAAAATAAAGTTTTAACTAACTAAAAAAATAGCCATCGGAAGAGATGGCAAATCCCCCGACCAAAAGCCAATATGGCCTTCAGAAGATTGTTCACCAATAGAAAGTGCACCAGAATTAAACCAGCAATATATCACAAAAGTATTGCAGTTATGGCCATCACAAGATTATACTGTCAGGGGAGATAACTAAATAACCAGGGCACTCAGAAATGTGGTTCTTGCGCATGACATGCCTGCTTAAGCTCATGTATTTCTGTACAAAGTACCATCAATATGTCTCAAAAGGTATTGGAGATATGGTGATCACAAGCTGGTCATACTGATATATTGGAAGGGTAGATAACTCAAATACCACAGCACCAACAGTTGTGGTTCTTGCACATGACACCCATTCTGTACCTTGTATACAATTGTGCCAAGTTCCTTCAATATATCTCAAAGGGTGTTGGAGTTATGGCCATCACAAGGTTTTATTGCCAGGGGAGATAACTAAAAAACCAGAGCACTCAGAGTTGTAATTCTTGAGCATGACACACCTGCTTAACCTCATGTACATCTGCATCAAGTACCACCAATATGTCTCAAAGGGTATTGGAGGTACGATGATCACAAGGTTGTCATATTGTTATATTGGAAGGGGAGATAACTCAAATATCATAGCACCCAGAGTTGTGGTTCTTAGGCATGAAGCGCCGTCTCAACATTGTATACAATTGTGCCAAGTACCATCAATATATCTCAAAGGGTATTGGAGTTATGGCCATCACAAGGTTATATTGTCAGGGGAGATAATTAAAAAACCAGTGCACCAAGAGTTGTGGTTCTTGCACGTGACAAGCCTGCTTAACCTCATGTACAACTGTACCAAGTATCATCAATATATCTCAAAGACTGTTGGAGATGTGGCCATCACAAGGTAGTGATTCTATATTATTGGAAGGGGAGATAACTAAAAGACGATGGCACCCAGAGTTGTGGTTCTTGTGCATGACACACCGTCTCGGCCTTGTGAACAATTGTGCCAGGTATCATCAATATATCTTAAAGGGTATTGGAATTATGGCCATCACAAGGTTGCCACTCTATTTTATTGGAAGGGGAGATAACTCCAAAACCATGGCAACCAGAGTTGTGGTTCTTGTGCATGACACGCCATATCAGCCTTGTGAACAACTGTGCCAGGTGCCATCAATATATCTCAAAGGGTATTGGAGTTATGGCCATCACAAAGTAGTCATTCTATTTTATTAAAAGGGGAGATAACTAAAAAGTATTGCATCCAGAGTTCTGGTTCTTGCGCATGACACACTGTCTCCGCCTTGTGAACAATTGAGCCAAGAACCATCAATGAATCTCAAAGGGTATAGGAGTTATGGCCATCACAAGGTTGTCACTCTATTTTAGTGGAAGGGGAGATAACTCCAAAACCATGGCAACCAGAGTTGTGGTTTTTGTGTATGACGCGCCGTCTCAGCCTTGTGAACAACTGTACCAGGTACCATCAATATATCTCGAAGGGTATTGGAGTTATGGCCATCACAAAGTAGTCATTCTATTTTATTAAAAGGGGAGATAACTAAAAAAGTATGGCATCCAGAGTTCTGGTTCTTGGGCATGACACACCGTCTCCGCCTTGTGAACAATTGTGCCAAGAACCATCAATGAATCTCAAAGGGTATAGGAGTTATGGCCATCACAAGGTTGCATCTACGGACGGACGGACGGACGGACGGACAGACGGACGGACAGACGGACGGACGCCAGGCTGATCGCTATATCCCCCGAACCTATTCGGTCGGGGGATAAAAAAGGCCAAACGAGAGTTATAGAAAATTTTACATGGCCAAACCGAGTTTTAAAGAATATAAATAGATATTTCACGATTACACAAGCCTGAAACAAATCGCTTTGTTTACAAATGGCAACCGATATTGAAGCCACATGGTCGGAAAATCACGTCATGCGGTTTCATTTTAATTCATTCAAGGGCGTAATACACACGTGGTTTATGGAATTGGTTTCAATGGAGGGTATGTCTTAAATAAAAATATTGTTTAGGATGGGTGAAAAAAAAAAACATTTTCTCTCAAAGGCTTAACATGAAATTTTCAGACATGACAGGTGTGTATTGAAAATTGCACCCTGCGAATAAACCAGAGGACCAGTGGTCCTGTAAACGCTCACCTGACATCAACCCAGGGCTACCATTTGAACAAACTATGATAGGTCCGAGTAAATAAGTCCAATTTTTTTTAAAAATCCGTCCAATAATGGTCCAAGTACCCAATTCTACTTGCCAAGTTTCAATGTCATTGGCCTTATGGTTCCAGAGAAGAAGAATTTGAAAGGTTTTTACTTTGTATGGGCATGGACGCCATCTTGGTCATGTGACCTGGACCGTATTAGCAGTTTTCATTAGTTCATCGCATAAAGGCTCCGTATCAAATTTTATTTCAGTTCGCCCAGTAGTTTCTGACATATGGAACCTGAGTGATCTTGGTCCCAGACCTTTCTTACCCATAAATCTTCATGTATTCAGTTACTTTACATGATCTACCAATTTTTGTGACACTGTCTTCAATGGTTTCATAAAAATCCATTATTTTCACTTTTTCCCATGCAAAAGCCTAAGTCGGCAAATTTGACATTGGCGTAAAATAGGTCACGGTCAATCCAGAATCACCATTTGAACAAATTATGATAGGCCTGAGTGCTATGTGCCAAGTTTCAAGGTCATTGGCCGTACGGTTCCGAAGAAGAATGTTAAAGGGTTTTTACCATATATGGGCATGGCCACCATCTTGGTCATGTGACCTGAACCATATCAGCAAATTTTCATTTGTTCATCACATAAAGGATCAATATCAAATTTCACTTGAATTGGTCCAGCAGTTTCTGAGAAAAAAATGTTTGAAATATGGTCCCAGATCACTGAATGACCTTGACCATTCTTACCTATACATCTTCATGTATTCAGTAACTTTACCTGATCTACAAATTTTGGTGAGACTTTCTTCAATGGTTTCCAAAAAATCCATTATTTTCACTTTTTCCCATGCAAAAGCCTAAGTTGACTTTGATATTGCCGTAAAATAGGTCAAGGTCAACCCAGTGTCACCATTTGTACAAACTATGATGGGCCCGAGTACCATATGCTATACGCCAAGTTTCAAGGCCATTGGCGAAGAAGATTTTTAGAGAAGTTCTGGAGAAGAAGATTTATGACGGCTTTTTACTATATATCTGCATGGCAGCCATCTTGGTCAGGTGATCTAGACCATATTGGCAACTTTTCATTTGTTCAACACACGAAGGCTCCATATTGAATTCCACTTCAATTGGCTCAGTAGTTTCTGAGAAAAAAAAATGTTGTTTTTTTTTTAAATATGGAACCTGATTGACCTTGGTCAAAGGTCAATGAATGACCTTAGACCTTTCTTACCTATAGATCTTCATGCATTCAGTTACTTTACCTGATCTACCAATTTTGGTGACACTGTCTTCAATGGTTTTCTAAAAATCCATTATTTTCACTTTTTTCCGATGCAAAAGTCTTAGTCGGCAAATTTGACATTGCTGTAAAATAGGTCAATGTCAACCCAGGGTCACCATTTGTACAAACTATGATGGGCCTGAGTACCATATGCTACTTGCCAAGTTTCAAGGCCATTGGCCTTACGGTTCTGGAGAAGAAGAATTTTGAAATCTTTTAACCATATCTGGGCGTGGCCGCCATCTTGGTCACATGATCTAGATGGTATTGGCAATTTTTCATTTGTTCAACTCACAAAGGCTCCATATTGAATTTCACTTCAATTGGCCCGGTAGTTTCTGAGAAAAAAATGTTTGAAATATAGAACCTGAATGACCTTGGTCTATGGTCAATGAATGACCTTGACCTTTCTAACCCATAGCTCTTCATGTTTTCAGTTATTTTACCTGATCTACAAATTCTGGTGACACTAACTTCAATGGTTTCCTAAAGATCCATTATTTTCACTTTTCTCCATGCAAAAGCCTAAGTCGGCAAACTTGACTTTGCTGTAAAATAGGTCAAGATCAACCCACAATCACCATTTGTACAAGCTCTGATGGGCCTGAGTACCATATGCTACATGCCGAATTTCAAGGCCACTGGCCTTACAGTTCTGGAGAAGATTTTTGAAGGCTTATTACCATATATGGGCATGGTGGCCATCTTGGTCATGTGATCCAGACCCCGCAAACAAACTTTAATTGCTGGTCAATAGGTCAAGGTCAGCCAAGGGTCACCATTTGTACAAACTATGATGGGCCCGAGTACCATATGCTACATGCCAAGTTTCAAGGCCATTGGCCTTACAGTTCTAGAGAAGAAGAATTTTGAAGGCTTTTTATCATATATAGGCGTGGCCGCCATCTATGTCATGTGACCTAGACCATATTGGCAACTTTTCATTTGTTCAACTCACAAAGGCTCCATATCGAATTTCACTTCAATTGGTTTGGTAGTTTCTGAGAAAAAAATGTTTGAAATCTGGAACCTGAATGACCTTGGTCTAAGGTCAATGAATGACCTTGACCTTTCTAACCAATAGATCTTCATGTATTCAATTACTTTACCTGATCTACAAATTTTGGTGACACTGTCTTCAATGGTTTCCTAAAAATCCATTATTTTCACTTTTCTCCATGCAAAAGCCTACGTCGGCATATTTGACATTGCTGTAAAATAGGTCAAGGTCAACCCAGGGTCACCATTTGTACAAGCCATGATGGGCCCGTGTACCATATGCTACATGCCAAGTTTCAAGGCCATTGGCCTTACAGTTCTAGAGAAGAAGGATTTTGAAGGCTTTTTATCATATATAGGCGTGGCCGCCATCTTGGTCATGTGACCTAGACCATATGAGCAACTTTTCATTTGTTCAACTCACAAAGGCTCCATATCAAATTTCACTTCAATTGGTTCGGTAGTTTCTGAGAAAAAAATGTTTGAAATCTGGAACCTGAATGACCTTGGTCTAAGGTCAATGAATGACCTTGACCTTTCTAACCCATAGATCTTCATGTATTCAATTACTTTTCCTGATCTACAAATTTTGGTGACACTGTCTTCAATGGTTTCCTAAAAATCCATTATTTTCACTTTTCTCCATGCAAAAGCCTAAGTTGGCATATTTGACATTGCTGTAAAATAGGTCAAGGTCAACCCAGGGTCACCATTTGTACAAGCCATGATGGGCCCGAGTACCATATGCTACATGCCAAGTTTCAAGGCCATTGGCCTTATGGTTCTGGAGAAGAAGATTTTTGAAGGCTTTTTACCATATATGGGCATGGCGGCCATCTTGGTCATGTGATCCAGACCCCGCGAACAAACTTTCGTTCCCCCATCCCACTGAGGCTCCATATGAAATTTGGCTTTGATTGGCCCTGCAGTATAGGAGAAGAAGATCTTTGAAAATGGTGGACGGACGGACGGACGGACGGACGGACGGACGGACGGACGGACGACGGACCATGGCTATACTATAAGCTCACCTATGAGCCTAAAGGCTCAGGTGAGCTAAAAATTATATTCAAATACCGGTTCTATAGTAAGCCTTAAATTAACTAGAGCTGTCAGAGGATCTGACTATAGCCCCGCTTCAGCGCTGTCAGAGAAGAAAGTTATTTAAGCTGCAGAGAAAACAGTTATGAACAAGAAATAACTGTTGAAAATTTTACATTATCTGGAAAAACTCTAAGAGTTGTGAGCCCTTGTCCCTCATTTCAATGAGCATGATACATTACCAGAATGTCCATGTTTATACTAAATTTCATCTTCCATTTTTCAATGTTCAAAGGGTAATAACTCCTAAAGTAGGCAAATCAGAGTCAGGGTTCCTGCGCTCTGCACATTGTCTCATGGTGCTTTACACTTGTGTGAAGTGTCATGAGAATATCTCAAATGGTTTGTGAGTTATGGAGCCGACACAGTCAAAATTGCCTTTTTAAATGTTCAAAGGGCAATAACTCCTAAAGTAGGCAAACCAGAGTTATGGTTCCTGCACTCTGCACATCATCTCAAGGTGCTTTTCATTTATTTGAAGTTTCATGAAAATATCAGAAACGGTTATGGAGCGGACATAGTTAAAATTGCCATTTTTTAATATTCAAAAGCCTATAACTGAAAAAGTAGACAATCCAGAGTTTTGGGTTCCTGCGCTCTGCACACGTAATATGGTGCTTTACATTTGTGTGAAGTTTCATAAAATTATCTCAAACGGTTTTTGAGTTATCGAGCAAAGATGGCTAAAATTGATATTTTTCAATATTCAAAGGGAAATAACTCAAAAATTAGGCAATCCAGAGTTATGGTTCCTGCACTCTGCACACCATCTCATGGTGTTTAATGTTTGTGTGAAGTTTCATGAAAATATGTGAATGGGTTTTAAAGTTATGGAGCGGACACGAAAATTGTTAACAGACACAGACAGACACACAGACAGACACACAGAAAATACGAAAACCAGAGTTATGGTTCTTGCGCTCTGCACATTGTCTCATAGTGCTTAACATTTGTGTGAAGTTTCATGAAATTATCTCAAACGGTTTTCGAGTTATGAAGCCGACACTGTTAAAATTGCCATTTTTCAATGTTCAAAGGGCAATAACTCCAAAAATAAGCAATGCAGAGTTATGGTTCCCAGGCTCTGCACATCGTCTCATAGTGCTTAACATTTGTGTGAAGTTTCCTAAAAATATCTCAAACGGTTTTCGAGTTATGAAGCGGACACAATTAAAATTGCCATTTTTCAATGTTCAAAGGGCAATAACTCCAAAAGTAGGCAATCCACAGTTATAATTCCTTCGCTCTGCACATTGTCTTATGGTGTTTAACATTTGTGTGAAGTTTCATGAAAATATGTTAAGCAGATACAAAGTTATGGAGCCAACACAAATTAACGGAATCACGGAATTACGGAAAATGTTCAAAGGGCAATAACTCCAAAAGTAGGCAATCCACAGTTATAATTCCTTCGCTCTGCACATTGTCTTATGGTGTTTAACATTTGTGTGAAGTTTCATGAAAATATGTTAAGCAGATACAAAGTTATGGAGCCAACACAAATTAACGGAATCACGGAATTACGGAATGACAGAAGGACATGGAAAATCCAATATAGCCCCACTTTTTCAAAGCGGGGCTATAATGACTTGTGTAAACAAACTAGCGTATGTCCTGCATTGATTCACCTAATTTTCTCAGCTTGCAGATAACGCCTGAGGCCAGTGTTCACGGTTTAATAATTTTGACACACAGGTCAAATTTCGCTGTGATAAGATCGAAGAACCCGACATGGACTTGTCCGATTTTCACGTAGTTAGATAATGAACCGGTCTAACACCTTGTGCTGTAGGTGATTTGTGTATACATGCTTGGATTATCAGTGGCAAACGGTCAGCTTGTTTTTACAATGTAATGATTTAGCGAAAATTTTCGAACCAATTTTTTTAAAATGTCATAGAATTATGAACCGATTTTTTACTCTTCTTCTGAAGTCAAAATCGGTTTATGGCAACCGAATTCGGTCCGGAACCAGAAAACCGACATTTTCTCGAGCCCTGCCGTATCCACTTTTTAGACTCCGTGCTGGATCGTGAAACAAATTTGTTAAAATTTCAGAAGAATTACAGCAAGAAAATGGTGTCTTTCCTACCTCTTCAACAAGCATGTTTCTGATGAAAATTAATGATATATTTCTTATTTCAAGTCCAAACATAGATTGTGGGTGCTCATTAAGACCACTGTTACACAATCTTGAGTTTTTCTATGACATGAGCCGGGTTATTACCAGTTATAACTTGGGGCATGTTGTATGAGTTTGTGCGAGTTGCTGCTCTGTTCTTTTGGCCAAAACTGTTCTACAAGTCCCTCATGACATGCATACCTGCCAACTTTTCAAATTTTTCATGGGGGAGATTCTGCATGTCACTGCATTTTTCGATGGAATAAAGCGAGGTGAATATTTTCCCCAAAATGTCCATGGGGGAGATTTTTTTTCAAACTAGTAGACACACTCCAGTCCACTGGTACAATCAGAAAGGGATTGCATGTTTACATTTTATGTAATATCCAATAAATCACTGGTATAATACTTAAGCTTCAATAATTAACAGTATTTGCAATAACTAAAGATTGTCTGAATATATGATCTGTCTGAAATTAGGTTCTTTTACTCAGAAACAGTTTTCATGCAATTGCAAGAAGTGCTTAATGTCTGACTATAACAGCCTTTATTTTGCAAAACAATTGTTTCTGAAGTGTTAGAACACTCATTACAAAATAACAATACAATTCTTAGTTTGAGAGATAAAAACTACGATTTCCGTAGTCAAGAAAATACGTGACATTGCTCATTCATAGGTAAATATTTACTTTCATTACATCTAGGAGAGATTAAATAATTGTTCAAGCATACTTACATGAAAAGATCAGCAAATGGCATTCTTGTTCATGCTCATACAGATAGAAAACTGTTGGCAACTTGCATTTGTTTGTGGGTACTGGGTAATCTATCATTGGGTTAAAAATAGTCACTACAGCTAAAAATATACTCAGGGTTTTTCCATCTCCAAAATAGATAGTGAAGAAATCCAAGATATTCCAAATGACTATCCACAAACAATATGGCTGATAAAAATACCAAGCATGAGGAGGTGGAAAAATTGTGATTTTTGCCTTATTTTTCGCAACACGATCATGAGGTCAAAATGCATGGAATAATCATGAAACTCACTCCTAATGGGTTAAAGTTGGCAGGTATGGACATGTCCACATCATAATCAGAAAAACTGTGATAAATTTCTTCTATACATGTAACTAGTAATCTCGCCATAACTAGTACAAACTTGTTCTAAGTCGAGTTGTTGTGTCTTCTCATAGGAATGTCTTAGTAAACACACAATATCTAGGCATTACATAGTGCTTTGTTGTAGCAACTCGTGACTGACTCATGGTATTTCGTGTTATGTCGTAGTGGCTAACATCACACTAAACTCACATGAGATCCTATGACATTACTAAGAGATTAACATGACACGCTACAAATTAGGTAAGAGATCAGAACAAGTAAGCTCTGCCAACTTTCGACTATGAGTAGTCCCGAGAATCTCATAGTCTCTTGCCGACAAGCTACGAGTGTGGTAAGTAGAGGTGAGATGCGAAAAGACAACCACCAACATCTGGTGACATCACTAAGACATACTATGTGTTGTTAACTCGGTACAACTCTTAGTCGAACTCGGGACTGTGTGACAGGGGTATTAAACTGCCTCAGTGAGGCAGTTCTAAAAAATCAAACATTACAGTTCAGAGCAAAAATAAGGAAAATAATGTATACCCATGTTACCCCACTGTCTATACACAAAATGGGGTTTACAATGGTGTTCATTACACGTACTTGTTAACATAATTGTTGCTTTTTATAATATGTCATTCTTTCCCCCTACAACATTTGGTACCACTGGCTGACCATGACCTATAGAGGATATTTGATTTTTTCAGTGTAAGATCGAATTTTATTTCATCGTATGAACACCAAAACTGTTATTTTCACGAGTGGCTATGCAACTCGTGAAAATAGCAGTTTTGGTGTTCATGAGTGAAATAAAATTTGATCTTGCACTGAAAAAATCAAATTTTCTGTTTCTTACATGCTTCAAAAGGCAATATTTAGCGTCTTTAATGGTGTCGCTCACATTGGGAGAAAATTATCTTTGTTCCTGTTCGTTTCACGTCAATTTAGTGGTGTCTATCGTGTTTAGTGGGTATACTATTTGGGGTAAACTGAAAGTTTGCACCTGAGAAATGGCCTGGGATGGTATTATTATGAATGATTAATGAAATAATTGAGAGAGTAGTTTTCAAAAGAAGTTGCTGGCAAGTCTAACGTCGCGCGACAAAAGACGTGACGTCAGCGTCATAAATGACGTCAGTAACGTCCCCGTCACACATGAACGGGCTATGCGTCAATTAGAACACATTTCAGTATTGTTCAGTTATCTGACAAAGATAAAATTGAAATTAGAGTTAGATTTGAAGAAAAAAGTAGTCCCAAACAGTGAAAAATAAAAAATCGTATTTTCGCTGTTTGAAACAGTGAAAATATCGATTTATATTTCACTGATAAATCTCTATCATTCATTGAAAAGCATGTAAGAAAACACTATGCTACTTTCTTAATCCATTGTATGCAGGAAATCCCTAAAGGGGTACCCTGGCTAACAGTGCAGGCCTAGATCAGATGCTGCAGTGTCTGGTCAGGGTCTGCACTATTTGCTAACAGAAATTTCTGTCAAAAGTAGAATAAAAACGAAAATACATGCCTGACATCCCTTATATGACAAATGGACTTGTCCAACATATAGCAGTAGAAGAGTCCACTATTATACAATGGGTTAAACCCGTTTGGTACCAGAAACCCCAAAACGGGTAATTGGCAAACAGTGCAGGCCCAGATCAGACGCCGCAGAAGGCAGCGTCTGATCAGGGCCTACACTGTTTGCAAAAAGTTATGCCATTTCCCAGATAAATTTTGAAATGGACTCCTGTTGTATACATGTATAAGGAGGAAGATTCCATTTGGTTCAAAAAGGGTTATTGACACCACATAATTATACTGTTTTTGAGCCAGCGCACGACAAAACCTACAATAAGATATGTGCGCCCAGCAAAGACCCAGATCAGCCTGCACATCTGCACAGTCTGATCAGTGTCTTCGATGTGCACTCTAAGGACAGCTAAGGGTCCAATGCTCCTTCATGCAGCAAGAGAAGTGTCTGGTTAGACTACAGGGATGTGATGCGCAGGCTGATCTGATTCTTCCCTGGGCACACATGTAAATTGTAGGAAAAGCTGTGCCCCGGCTCATATGGTACTTACCTCTTACATAAGAACAGTCCAATGATGATACCAGCGATAAACACAAGGAGAAATGCCACAATCATTCCAACTACACTACCTAGACAAAATATAAGAAGCACCCTGAGAAACAAACTACCCCAATTTCGTAACATTTAGGGGATAACTGTATTCAAAATTGTGATCTGGGGAGGTAAATTGTTGGTTTTATGGTCAGAAATTTTGTTTTACGGTGACGTGTCCTTATTCCGAAATGCTCTCGGTTTGTCTATGCTTGTTACCTATGTGATACGAGTACACTATTCCCCACAAGGTGGAATATGTGTACTTTTTTTTGAGGTGGGGGGTGTAGGGAGTTAAGATCCATTCAAGCTTATTTCAATGCTTCTCCACAGGCTAGTGCCGGCCTCGGTAGCTCAGTTTGATGCGTGTCTGACTGGTGATCAGGACGCCGGTTTGATACCTGCTTGGGTCGGCAACATTCTTTCGTGGAGTTTGATCATGACATCTTTTCTATGGTCATTCTCTCCCGCTGATTCAAGAAGGGCAGTTGTCAGTTTCTGGCAAAAAAATGTGCACTGTACTGGTTAAACACTTAACGTATGAGCCTGTCCTGGAAAAGTGTGGATAGGTAAACTGACTGTCTCAAAAATAACCTAAAATAGTGTTGACTGAGCCGAAAAACCCCAATACAAGCAAAACAAAATCTAGTCCAGCTTATGCTGTCACATATGCGATAAGTAGATGTGATCTTTTATCACTTGTCTGCTATGTGTATTTTTTATTTGGTTTAAGGCCCTTTCAAGATCATTTCACCTATATCATGTTTATCATTAATCTGAAATGGCCAAAATCCTTAGCTCGTCAAGAAAATCCATCTGACCTTCCATGCAGAACTTGGTAGCTGAACAGGCCAACTCGTTCATATAAATACATGAATTTTTTACATGCTTTTCCAAGAAATATAGAGATTTCTCAGTGATTGTCAATGTCTCAAACATTGAAAATATGATTTTTATTTTCACTGTTTGTGAATTTGATGTTTTAGTTAGCTAAACACTATACAATCGAGCCCTGCTATACATGTGTATCATAAATTATGTCACACACATTTTCACGACATTCGGACATTGATGACGTCACTTTTAACACTTATGCAACGTAAATAATGCACATTACTCCAGATGAACTCAGCAACTGCAGACATTATTTGAATGCAAATTTCGAGTGAACTATTTGATAAAGTAACATTCCAAGCTGTTTTCGAGGTGCCAAACTTTGATTTTTATTTCAACATTATAACCAGTCCAAGCTGGACACCTCTAAATTGACTTGAAATTGCCATGGAAAAAGTTTGTTCACCATGGTGATGGCTGACACTTTAAAATTGCTTCAATAATTACAGTTTAAAGGTGCATTAATGAGCTATCTGGAAAAAATGCTTCCAAAAATAAAATACATATAGCCGGTATTTTTCTTTAAAACAATACAAATGAATGCATTTTATGCAAAAATGCGAACAATTATGATGACAGGTAAACGAGTTTGAGAGGGATTCCCTAACAAGGTTTTGAACACTAGTTAGATCTATTTTTAGTTCGTGACAGAAATAGAATCCCCATATATGACGTTATGCACTGTTCTTTTTTGGCCTTTTTTGCTTAGGCCATGTCTGAATCGGAAAAAAATATGACGCTGAAAACCATGCCATTATTAACGACACTCAGAGACGATACTGTCGCCATGTATGTGTAAAGTGACAGATTTATTTTTAGAACAGAAATTCCGACTACATGTTCAGAGCGAAGGGTAAACACAAATGAAAATGACCATTTCCACAAAGTTCTGAAGCTGTATTTGGCTCCAAAAGTGTGCACATGACAAAGGAGTATGCATTGAAGATAAAAACCAGAAAAAAAAATTTGAGACCCGGTAGCTCAATAATGCACCTTTAAGGGTAAACACAAATGAAAATGACCATTTTCACAAAGTTATGAAGCTGTATTTGGCTCCAAAAGTGTGCACATGACAAAGGAGTATGCATTGAAGATAAAAACCAGAAAAAAAAAAATTTGAGACTTGGTAGCTCAATAATGCACCTTTAGAGCATATAAGAAACAGAAAATTTGATTTTTTCAGTGTATTAAGATCAATTTTATTTCACCAAATGAACACCCCAAAGAAGTAGTTTTGTCATTTTTTATTTCACTCATGAACACTCAAAAGAAGTATTGTCACTCGTTGACAATACTTCTTTTGGGTGTTCATTTGGTGAAATAAAAATTGATCTTACACTGAAAAAAATCAAATATCCTCTATATGTTCATTACGATTACAAACCCATGCGACATAGTGCATTTTTTCACATCTCCAAGATGGCTACTTTTCTGACGAAAATCGATGATATTTTCCTTATTTTTAATGCAAACATAGGTTGCGGGTGCTCGTTACAACCGCCTCATCGAGGCAGTTCTAACTGGAACCCACAACCTATGTCTATGAGCAGTAATAAGGAAAATAATGTTTACCCCCTAAACACCAGTTTTCTCTATATACCGTATTCGCTCTAATTACCGCACTGTGCCCTTAGTTTTTTCAAAATTGTGTCAAAAAATCATGGTGAAAAATCTGCCTAATTAGCGCACACTTGATACGAAAAAAATAGCTTCCGAGATGATGCATACTGATATTTAATGGGATGGAAAAGGATACTTAAGTATTGCCTTCACTGTTGAAGAAATAACGGCATTTTTTTTAATAGATTTATTGTTATAGCTTCAAGGAGAGGTTACTGTAAAGTGTGCGCTTATGCATTGCCTTTTCAAAAATAGCTTTGGTGTGGGCTTATAGGAGCATGTGCGGTAATTAGGGCGAATACGGTAAGTGGAGTGTAAGGGTGTGTACATTTCATGAACTTGTTAGCGTGATGTACCTGTTTTCAGTCCTTCCTCTTGTGAAGACACCTGGTGACTGTGAACTCCTATCTGATTACCTGTGAAATTAAAACACAAAGCAGACTGATATCACTAGAACTGTTTACAAACCGATGCGGGGTCAAAAATTTATATCCTCAGAACGATTTAGAGTACAGAGAAAAATCATAAAGTTTTGAATTTCATCTCTTGTCCTGCTGTTTACGACAACCCCAACTTTTGCAAACAGTGTAGATCCAGATCAGATGGCTTCTGAAGAAGCAATCTGATCAGGATCTACACTGTTTGTCATACAGTTTGTGAAATGAACAAAACCATTCTATCAAGTAGAAATGTAATCTGATTGGTGGATAGTCAGAAATGTGTGTAGCTAAATTAATATATTCACCAGGACAAAGGTTAATCGGACACACTAGTTATCAATATAATCTCTTTTGATCCCAAAACAACTTGCATAAATCTGTATCAAAACAGAATTCGTTGCCATAACAACAAAAAATTCAAAACCATTACTGTTGCTAAATTAGCTAATATTTTGAGGTCCATCATCAGTGATTGATGATTGATGAATCAATGAAACTGATTGGGTTTTTTTACATGGTTTCTATATTTTTTTGTTTGTTTGTTTGGAGGTTAACAGCCCAGTCAACACAATTTAAGTCAAACTGGGCCAGACAATTTACCTAAACACACTTCCTGGGTTAACAAGGGTAAACCTTATTTTTCTTATTTCTGCTCTAAAATATAGATTCTGGGTACCCGTTAGAACCCCCTCAATGAGGCGGTTCTAACGGACACCCACAATCTATATTTTTCGGCAGTAAAGTTTATAATGCATTTGTATAGGCATGTTTTTGTAATAATATATTATTTTCCTTAATATTTTTTTCCAGAACCATAGAATGTAGGTGCTCGTTAGAACCACCTCAAAGAGGCAAAAAGGCAGTTCTAAAGAGCACCTACATAAAATTAAGTGGTTAGCCAGTACAGTGCTAATTCTTTTGCCAGAAACAGACAACTGCCCTTCTTGAAGCAGTGGAAGCCTGTCACTGTTACTGTATCAAATATTACCACAGCAACTGTTTGTGTGTCAGTCGTGTAAATAAAGTTACCAGTATCTATTGTGTTGCAGTCCATCTGTGAATAATTCACATGCCACTCTTAATGGTGATGAATTTGTTACAATCATCAATGACCTTCACCTTGTCACTATTATTGTACAAAATGTTACCATAGAAACAGTTTGTGACAGTCATATTCAATGACCCTGAACTTGTCAGTATTATTGTACAAAATGTTGTCATACACAAAAATTCCACTGAAGGCTATGTTGTGCCTGTGGTAGTGCAAAGTCACTGAACCACAAAATGTTGGTCAATGTGAAACAAGGTGCTTGCATAAAAGTTGCCATTCACCGTTGCAAGTTTGTAGGAAGGATCATTAACCCATAAGACACCAATCACGACAATTGTCGTTTGCTTTATGTTCTGCTGGTTACTTTAAAAGTCTTTTTTTGCAAACAATGTGGACCCAGATCAGACTGCTCATGTAGGAGCAGTCTGATCTGGGCCCACAGTTTGACTGTAGGCAAAAATTTTTTAAAAAGTTTGCATAAAAATTCAGCAGACGACATAAGCAGACAACATTTTCAGATGTAGTTTTTCTAGGTGTCTTAAGGGCTAATGAAGCTCTTATAGTTCTTGAGAAATGGTCTTGAACAGGTGGGTGAGTGCTAGGGTTGACACACAAGCCAGTGAACCATGAAATGCTGGTCAAGGTAAAATATGCATGCTTGCATTAAAAGTTGCCATCCCTAGTTGAAAGTTTGTACCAAGTACGATTAATGAAGCTCTTATAGTTCTTGAGAAATGGACTTGCACATGAGGATCACACTCGGGTTGTCGCAAATGTTTGATGGCTTGGCGAACAAATGGACAGACAAACAGGACATAGAGGATATTTGATTTTTTCAGTGTAAGATCGAATTTTATTTCATCGAATGAACACCAAAACTGTTATTTTCACGAGTGGCGTAGCGAAGTGAAAATAGCAGTTTTGGTGTTTATGAGTGAAATAAAGTTTGATCTTGCACTGAAAAAATCAAATTTTCTGTTTCTTACATGCTTCAAAAGGCAATATTTAGCGTCTTTAATGGTGTCGCTCACATTCGGAGAAAATTATCTTTGTTCCTGTTCGTTTCGCGTCAATTTAGTGATGTCCATCGTGTTTAGTGGGTATACTATTGGGTGTAAACTGCAAGTTTGCACCTGAGAAATGGCCTGGGATGGTATTATTATGAATGATTAATGAAATAATTGAGAGAGTAGTTTTCCAAAGAAGTTGCTGGCAAGTCTAATGTTGCGCGACAAAAGACATCATAAATGACGTCAGTAACGTCCCCGTCACACATGAATGGGCTATGCATCAATTAGAACACATTTCAGTATTGTTCAGTTATCTGACAAAGATAAAATTGAAATTAGAGTTAGATTTGAAGAAAAAAAGTTGTCCCAAACAGTGAAAAATAAAAAATCGTATTTTCACTGTTTGAAACAGTGAAAATATCGATTTATATTTCACTGATAAATCTCTATCATTCATTGAAGAGCATGTAAGAAAAAGATTTGGACTCCTATTTCATGACATGCTTAAAGCAGGCACAACCAAAACAGATGTGGTGGCCATTTTGTGATAACTGAAGGATAGTTTTTGTCAATTCTCCATAAAAACCTATGTTGTGGGTATTCAATAGAACCGCCTCGGTGAGGCAGTTCTAATGAATACCCACAACATAGGTTTATATGGAGAAATAAGGAAAACTATCCTTCAATTATCACTAAATACCAACCTTATTCTGTGGTGGGTATTTTGTGATAATTGAAGGATAGTTTTTGTCAATTCTCCATGAAAGCCTATGTTGTGGGTACTTATTAGAAACGCCTCGGTGAGGCGGTTCTAATGAATACCCACAACATAGGTTTATATGGAGAAATAAGGAAAACTATCCTTCAGTTATCAGAAAAATACCAACCTTATCTGTTGCTATGAAATATTGTGCTAACTCTTATCATGCTGTTCACGACAACCCATATCTTTGGAAACAGTGCAGATCCAGATCAGATGGCTTCTGAAGAAGCCATCTGATCAGGATCTACACTGTTTGACAATCAGTTTATGAGTTTGTAGGAATCAATAACATCAAGTTATCTGATTGGTTCAAACTCAGAGATGGGTGTGGCTAAAATGAATATTCAACAAGATAAGGGCTAAGTTACCTCTTGTGTTGCAGTCTATCTGCGAACAGTTCACCTGACCATTTTCACAGTGACACCAATTACAATCGTCAGTGACCTTGAATTTAGCACCATTGTTATACCACACGTTTCCATGGTAACAATTTTTGTTTTCTGAAATCATGATACAATTAAAGGGAATAAATACGCTGTTGCAAATGTAAACAAGAGGGCCCAGAGGGCCCTGGTTCGCTCACCTGATCCAAAGCATAACAAGTGGGCCCCGGGCAGGGTCAATTTTGGCCCCAGGGCTAAAATTTGAACAATCTTGGTAGAGGTCCACAAGATGAAGCTTCATATAGAATATGAAAGACCTGGGCTTTCTGGTTTCAGATAAAAAGATTTTAAAGGTTTACCCTGCATATAGAAGTCTATGTAAAACAAGATTTTCCCTATATAAGTCTATGTTAAACCAAAGGGCCCCGGAGCGGGGGCATTTTTGGCCCCAGTGCTATAATTTGAACAATCTTGGTAGAGGTCCACTAGCTGAAGCTTCATAACAAATATCAAAGACCTAAGCCTTGTGTTTCAGAGAAGATGATTTTTAAAGATTTTCCCTATATAAGTCTATGTAAAACCAAAGGGCCACACGGCGGGGGCATTTTTGGTCTCAGGGCTATAATTTGAACAATCTTTATAGAGGTCCACTAGCTGAAGCGTAATAACAAATATCGAAGACCTAAGCCTTGTGGTTTCAGAGAAGAAGATTTTTCAAGATTTTCCCTATATAAGTCTATGTAAAACCAAAGGGCCCCGGAGCGGGGGCATTTTTGGCCTCAGGGCTATAATTTGAACAATCTTGGTAGAAGTCCACAAGATGATGCTTCATACCAAATATCAAAGAACTGGGCCTTGCAGTTTCAGAGAAGAAGATTTTTCAAGATTTTCCCTATATAAGCCTATGTAAAACAAAAGGGCCCTGGTGCGGGGGCATTTTTGGCCCCAGCACTATAATTTGAACAATCTTGGAAGGGGTCTACTAGATGAAGCTTCATACCAAATATCAAAGACCTGGGCCTTGAGGTTTCAGAGAAGAAGATTTTTCAAGATTTTCCCTATATAAGCCCATGTAAAACCAAAGGGCCCCCGTGTGCGGGGGGGGGGGGGGGGGGGGGGGGCATATAATTTGGGGCATTTTTGGCCCCAGCACTATAATTTGAACAATCTTGGTAGGGGTCCACTTGATGAAGCTTCATACCAAATATCAAAGACCTGGGCCTAGCGTTTTCAGAGAAGAAGATTTTTCAAGATTTTCCCTATATAAGCCCATGTAAAACCAAAGGGCCCCCGTGCGGGGGCATTTTAAGCTTCAGCACTATAATTTGAACAATCTTGGTAGGGGTCCACTAGATAAAGCTTCATACCTAATATCAAAGACCTGGGCCTTGCGGTATCAGAGAAGAAGATTTTTAAAGATTTTCCCTATATAAGCCCATGTAAAACCAAAGGGCCCCCGTGCGGGGGCATTTTTGGCCCCAGCACTATAATTTGAACAATCTTGGTAGGGGTCCACTAGATGAAGCTTCATACCAAATATCAAACACCTGGGCCTTGCAGTTTCAGAGAAGAAGATTTTTTCAAGATTTTCCCTATATAAGCCCATGTAAAACCAAAGGGCCCCCGTGCGGGGGCATTTTTAGCTCCAGCACTATAATTTGAACAATCTTGGTAGGGGTCCACTAGATGAAGCTTCATACCAAATATCAAAGATCTGGGCCTTGCAGTTTCAGAGAAGAAGATTTTTAAAGATTTTCCCTATATAAGCCCATGTAAAACCAAAGGGCCCCCATGCGGGGGCATTTTTGGCCCCAGCACTATAATTTGAACAATCTTGGTAGGGGTCCACTAGATGAAGCTTCATACCAAATATCAAAGACCTGGGCCTTGCGGTTTCAGAGAAGAAGATTTTTTAAGTTTTCGGTGAAAAAAATCTATTTTTGGCTACTGTGACCTATATGTGCAACGGACCGGAACCATTTGAACAACTTTGAAAGGGGACCACCTAAGGATCATTCCTGTGAAGTTTGGTCAAAATCCGATCAGTGGTGTAGGAGGAGATGTCGTTTGAAGAAAAGTTTACGGACGCACGCACGGACGCACGGACGGACGCACGGACGCACGACGGACGACGGACAAAAAGTGATCCCAAAAGCTCACCTTTTCACTACGTGACAGGTGAGCTAAAAAAAACAGGTTTCTCACGACTTGACTAAAGTATTTTTACTCAATTTTCTAAGTGTAAAAATACTGAATAATATCGTAATGATCCTAAGTATTGGAACAGATTGGACTATTAAAGCAAACAGTACAGACGCGGATCACACTGCTACTAAAGGAGCAGTCTGATCAGGGTCTCCACTATTTGCCATTCTGTCTGCACCTTTTGGACTCCTTGCTTGAAATTAAAACAATTTTTTCAATAATTTTGGAGAATTACAGCAAGTCCTTGAGGGGTCCAATTTTTTAGGATTTTAAAGGAGGTCTTTCAACAGGACTTGGATTTTTATTTCTGAATATTTTAAATGAAGAAATACAAAAAATTTCTTAATAATCTTGATGGCGTTTTAGGCTTTTACCCATTAATGTCTGTAGGCTGGTGGAATTTTATACCACTGATTAAGAGCCTTTGTTCTAAGTATTGTTAGCTCACAAGCTCTTTAGTGGCCTCAGGCTTGTTGTACAAAACTAACGACACTGTTAGTTAATGCAAGTCTAATGCTCTCGTATTTTGCTGAAAAAGCTGCTGTGACAATGTTTTGCATTAGCAAAAGCTACTTGCATTATTTGGCAAAAAAGTTACCATGTATACTGTAGTACAAAAATCAACAATATGTTAGCTAATGCCATTGTTAGCTTTGAAGACCACTGTTGGCTTTGAATGCCATTGTTAGCGTCTAAAGCCATCATCAGCTTTGAAGGTGATCGTAAGCTCAGAAGGTCATTGTTAGCTTTTAAGGCCATCATTCTATAGCTTTGAAGGCCATCGCTAGCTTTGAATGTCATTGTTAGTTTTGAATGCTATTGTTAGCTTTGAAGGCCAACAACAGCTTTGAAGGTCATTATTAGCTTTGACGGCCATCATGAGCTTAGAACACCATTGTTAGCTTTGAATGCCACCATTAGCTTTGAAGGTCAGTCGAAGCTTTAAAGGACATCGTTAGCTGTGAATGAAATCATTAGCTCAAAATGCCATTGTTAGCTCTGTATACCATCATTAGCTTTGAAAACCATTGTTAGCAAAGAATGCCATTGTCAGCTTTGGATGCCATCATAAGCTTTGAATGCCATCATTAGCTTTGAAGGTCATCCTTAATTTTGTACACCATTGTAAGCTTAAAATCCATCTAAACCTCGTTATAACACGGAACTCCAGGTCCAACCAAAGGACCGTGTTAGTTAACCGAATCGTGTTATAAACGCCGACCGTATTTGTCACAGATCAACCATTGACACAATGGTGATCAATAGTTTCCCAAACATGATGATGTGCGGTCCGGTTAATGACCGTATTTCCCGACTAAAATGTGTTAAGAACTAATCAATGGCAGTAAATACCATGGCCCATCAAGTCAAACGAGTCACATTAATCGAAACCAGCTGATAAGCCATGTTTTATATCCAGAAATCGTCCGATCTGACAGGGAGTATGACACCATTTTGATAGCTGGTTCCCAACTAACTTTGTTGCAACTGAGCGTCCGAAACCGTACCAAACTACAGTACCGTTAATACATTTCAATGGTGAAATTACCGGGTTAGGGTTTGGAACTGGACAATGAGCAACACTTACAAGAAATTTGAATTACTTCCCTTGAATTGTCTTACCCTTAATATTTTAGCCATTTCAAACGATTTTTAAATGGCACACATGGTGTGTGAATGATTTTTTACTGCGAAAATCGATCTTGAATATGCTTTATCATTTGCTCTTAAGCTGGAATAAATTTGACTTTCTTTTACATGCGGCTCTAGAAAATGTGTTTTATTGCAGTTGACCGATCACATCGTTTGCATCGATGTTTAAAATTTCTGCTGAGCAGTGATCCTTACAAGAGCGTGATAAATATTTTTTTCCGGTTGCGTAACTGAATTCTTTAATCTCTTTATCTCATTAAGCCAACACTTTTGATTGTGCCGATGGCAGTTCATGTTTATCATGCGTGTCAAGCTAAACAAGTTTATATAATGTATATTCAACTCTGCTTGAGGCCTGCAATAAATATCAAAAAGTACCGTTATAAACCGTGTTAGCTACCGTATTACCACAGTCAAAAGTGAGAGGAAAATAAATCTGTTGTGCTTAAAACCCGATACAATCCTTGGATAATATTTATAAATGTTGGTTGGGGAAAATTTGGGGTCCAAACCAAAACCGTGTTATATCCGAATTTGTGCTGTAACCAATAGTGCTATAACGTGGTCCGGGTGTACCATCATTAGCTCTGAAGGCCATTGTTAGCTCTGAAGGTCATTCTTAGGCTTTCAATGTCATCGCTAGCTTGGAACAAGTGGACCCTGGAATACTTACCAGTTATACAAGCCATCTCCGTACACCCCGCATTACCATTATAGCAATGGCATATGTTACAACCATCTATATCAGGAAAACTATCTCCAGTATTGTAGGTTTTGTTGCCATAGTGACACAGGGAACCAGCATCTGTAAATTGAAAGCTATATATATATTTTTCCATTTTTCAAAGGAAGACAACTTTTGGGATTTCATGTTCACTTTTTGTATAAGCTCTGTCCATTGGAAAAGATGGTCTACTCTTAAAGGAAAGAATTTGCTCCTCAGGAGCAAATTCTTTCCTTTAAGAGTTGACCCCTAATAGACATGGAAGACAAAATACTTTTGAAGTAGTTGCCTCCCCTGAAGGTGCATCCAATCCCCTTAAGGCAAATCAAACCACTAACAGCAGCAGTAGGTCTACTGTCTCTTAGTAAGTTAGTTAGGAAAATGGTCATAAATGAAGATTTAGACTCTGTTTCATTTGCCCTTAAAATTCTATATTTTAACAACAGTGTACAGCCCTGATCCTGTGGCATGTGATCTGGGTTTATATGGCTGGCCTGGACCCAGCATAAGAACTAAGTCCATGTTCTACAGATCACCCTCTTTACACTGCACTCTGACACCAGAGACAAAAATAAATTATCTTAAGGAGAATGGGAACACCTGGCAGATTTTTCCGCCATTTTTCAAAGGGAGACAACTTTCGGGACTTTCTGTTTGCTTTTCTATAAATTCTGCCCCATGGAAAAGGGGTCTGCTCTTAAAGGAAATAATTTGCTCTTCAGGAGCAAATTCTTTCCTTGAATAGTTGACCCCTAATAGACATGGGTGACAAAAATACTTTTGCAGGAGTTGCCTCCCCTGGAGGTATATACAGTATAGCTGCAATATATCGCAGTAGTCGGGGTCCATACCCCGAAAACCGCGATGTGGTCGGAGCGCGATATAAGTCGCGGTAGTTTGCCGAGATGCCAATACAAGTCGCGGTGATACCACGGGCCAAAAAACTATACAACAACAAAACTGTCATTTTATTGTGTTATGATTTCGGGCAAGTGTAAAAAAAATCGTCTACACTTGTCGTTGTTGTTGTTGTTGTTTCCAGTTTCCCCGTGTCGCGGGTCGTCAGCTGGTGGGGTCCCAGGGAACTAATCCATTCTGGCACTACACCTTAGCCGTTCGGTGCTACCCCCATTCCACGTTGCCGGTGAATGGGGAGACCATCGCTCGGCTCCAGCCCCATCCGTCCGTGTCTATCGTAAGTCCGCTGCAGTCGGTCCATTTTGTCTTCTACTCGACGTTATAATTTTTTGCTTGTCAATATGCCGAACCGTGTCAGAGCAGGAAAGGGTCAATTTTGATATTGGTATTTTTGTTTTTTTTATTTTTTTTTTATTTGATTTTTGTATATTTATGTAACGTATGTACATTTTTACATTGTTTGGTCTGTTTCCCCATCTTGTTGAGTGGTCTATTTTTTAAGTATATATGCGGGCGGATGTGCTTACCCCGCCACGGACCTGTTTTGTTTGTTTTTCTTGTGCCTTAAAGGTGGCGTTGTCCGTTTTAAGGCAAGCCCACCCGCTCACAGTTGCTGGGGAGAACAGTTTTTGTACCTGCAAGATTAAGCTAGTGGTTTATATTTTGTGTCGTTGTTTTTTTTGGTTTATCTGTACATACAATATGTAACATAATAACATAGAGTGCTGGCCTACGCCGTCTCGGGCTTGAACTCGTATTTATTTTGTTTATGAGTGACGTCTATCGCGGAGGATGTGCATATTAGGTCAATCCCTTTTTATGCATTTGCCGTTTTAAGTTAAGAAAAAGTGATGCCTTCCTCGACGTAGGATGCCGCACTCCGCGGGACCATAAGTGGGTCAGTCGCCATGTTTGCATATCATTAACGCATCCTACGTGAAGGAAGGCACCATAGGAGGAAAGCGTATTCCTGCCTAGCCATTTAAAGCCCGAGATAACGTTAGCCGATCTCCTTTGTGTTGTTGTCCTTTTTGGGACAAGCCCATCCGCCCACAGTTGCTGGGAAGGACAATTTTTGTACCTGCAAGGTTGTGCTTGAAGATTATATTTGTGTTTTGTTTCTTCTGTACATACAACATATAACATAGTGACATGGTGTGTTGGCTTCCGCCGTCTCAGGCCCAAATTCGTATTTATTTTAGTTAGTGGGTGACCTCTATCGCGGAGGATGTGGAAAGTAGGTCAATCCCCTTTCATGCTTTTTCGTTTGAAGTTAAGAAAAGGCGATGCCCTCCTCGACGCAGGATGTCGTATTCTGTGGGACCGTAGGAGAGTCATTTTGTGTCGCCATGTTTGCATATCACTATCGCATCCTACGTGTAGGAAGGCATCAAAGTAGAAATAAAAGTATTCTTGCCTAGCCGTTTGGGGACCCGAGACAACGTTTGCCAATCACTTTAGTCAAAGTGGTTAGTGCAAATTGTTATATAATCATGAAGGTCGCATACAAGCGTCCGCCTGCGCACGTGCGCAGTCGAGCGCTCCTATGCGATCTTGTTTTTAATGTTTCATATTTACACAAATAAAAATGTTTGAAATCGCTTTTTGAGAAAACTCTTCTTCTTCTTCTAACTCCAGGTTTTTGATCTCTCTTTTCTATACTATCCTCTCTACTGTATTCCTATCCTACAACTATCGCTATATCTACCTATCTAGTGTGGTTGTATGTTGGTTTAGTTTCGTGTGGGTGGTTGTGTGTGTTAAAAGCCTTCCTTCAGGTTGCGCTAAGTCATGCCCTAGTTAATTTGTTAATTGCCCTTGTCTGTATTGATATGTGGCCATCTTGACCGTCTGTCTTCATTACGGTCATGGCGCAATTTGCTGTTTTTGGTGATTTTTATGTTATGCGACAAGGGCAGTACGGAGGGCTGTATGATATACCAGGTGAGATGCGGTTTTTCAGTCGTGGTGGTATGCAGAAGGCCCTTTTGAGGGCCCCCAGGTCATTCCGTTTGGGTAACCTTATAATGTACATCCTTTATTCGAAAGCGAAAGTTCCGAAAAAATAAAGAAAAAGATGTGATAAGGCGTCTTGTTTCTTATTTCTGCCCCACTTTTCTGTATGCGTTCCTGAAGGAGAGGCTTTGTTTGCTTGTGTGCTGTTGTGTCGTTCTCCTTTGGGTTGTGTGGCTCTCGATCAGCCAGGATTTTGACGCAACGCTGCTCAGTGCCAAAGTCCTAAGACCGCAAACCCCAGCGTTACATCTCGTCCTGATTTCCCTTTTGCCTCACCCCCTCAGGAGGGGCTGGGCGACGGATTTTCCTTGTGGTGGGTCCATGCCCAGTCCCGGCGTGCTTTCGTGTGGTCCTCTTTCGGGCTGTGTGGCTCCCGATCAGCTAGGGCTTTGGTGCAGCGTTCATAAGTGCAAAGCCAGTGGGCCGCAACCACAACGCTACACCTTGTCTTAACTTCTCGCTTGGCACACCCCCTCTGGAGAGTGGGTCGGGGCCATGGATTTTCCTTGTGGTGAGTCCATGCCCCGTTCTGCTATGGTCTTCTCACAGTGATCCAGGGATCGCTGTCACCGATAGGCACTCCTTAGTGCAAAGCCGAGGCCGCAACCACAGCGCCTATCGTTGACTTTGTTCCCCTTTTCGCTGTGAGACGGCCGCCCTTTGATCACTACGGCCCTTTTTGGTTGGTAGCGTCTAAGGTGCAGTTCGAATATTTATTTTTACTGTTCTGAACTCGGGTCTCTAGAGATTTTGGTTTAAAGTATGTATTCTCGTACGGGGTGTGTTTTACGGTACAATGCGATTATTTTTGTCTGCGCCCTTATTTTTCCCCTATATTTTGTCCAGGTAGTTTGTTTTCTCAAAGAATTTGAAGACCGCGTCCCTCATTTCCTTTGAATTTAGATTGAGCAGAGAAACCGCGTTTATCTCCCCTTGGTATCCTAATGTTGTCAGTTCTCCCTTTAGTTCCCTTCTGGCGGGGCCGTGTGCGGGGCACTCTGCGAGGTAGTGTTGAATACACTCCACCCCGCCACAGTGCCCGCATAATGGATCGGCCTCGCTATAGAAGATGTTGTGTGCATTTAGTCCGTTGACCCCAAGTCTTAGTCGTGTATATATGCGATCGAGCTTTCGGCTGTCGCTATATTGTACCAATTTCGGGGTCAAGGACTGACAGATCGAGTGTCTAAAGCCGTGTTGTCCCTGCCATATGCGCGCCCATTCCTTTTTGATGCTGGCCTTAATGATTGCGTATACTTCTTGTGGGGTGCGGAGGTAGTCAAGTGCCTTTCCCCGGGTCAGAGCTTCTTTGGCCAGTGTGTCCGCGCGCTCATTCCCCTGCACGTTGCAGTGGGAGGGGATCCAATCTATGTTCAGGGTGATACCTTGTTTTAGAATTTTGTGTATTAGGATATGAATGTCCTGCAGTATATCTGGTCTTGTAGTGCTATTCCCAGAGTTTATGCTTTGTATTGAGCTTAATGAGTCTGTTAGTATAACAACACTATCGGGTTTTTGTTCCTGTATCCATTCCAAAGCTTTTTGTATGGCTATAAGTTCTGCAGTGTAGACTGTGAGGTGCTGGTTAAGTTTGAATTTTTGGTCGAAGTTTAATTCTGGTATTGTGAAAGCACACCCCGTTTCTTTTTTGTCAGCATCTTTGCTTCCATCAGTGAAAATTTTAAGCGCTTGCTTATAGTTTTCACTGATGTGTGATTCTGCGATCTCATTGCATTTTTTCTGTGATGTTTCATTTTTCTTTATGACACCCGTTAGTGTTGTTTTTGCGCATAGGCTTCTTAAGTAAAAAACTTCCGGATATGTTTGTTCCGCTGTTTTGACCTGCTCGAGGTCATGGTTTTTAATTAGGTCCTGGACTTTGATAATATAGGGGATCTTTCCTCTTAACCTATCTCTTTTAACATGATTGGGCGTGTCGGCGATCATTTCGTTTATGGGGAGACTTTCCCTAAGACTGCTTGAGCGGGCCCAGTACTTGAGTTGCAGTTCATCCCTCCGCAGGTGCAGGGGCATGACGCTGCATTCAATCTCCAGGTCCAGGTTCCGCGTTCCCCTGTATGCGCCAGTAGCGATTTGAAGGGCCGTGGCCTGTATGCTATCTAGTTTTTTCAGGTGTGAGGGTGCCGCAGACGCGTATGCTTGGCAGCCATAATCAATTTTGCTTCTTATGAGTGCTGTGTACATTTTGATCAGGGTTTTCTTGTCTGCTCCAAAGTTAGCCCCATAGACCGCCCTTAGCACATTTAGGTCCCGCTGGGACCTGGACACCAGGTTTTCAATGTGCAGTCTCCATGTTAGATTGCTGTCAAAGTACATGCCCAGGAATTTGGCATGACCGGCGTACTTTATTTCCTGCCCGTCATACTTCAGCCTGGGCATGCCCTTTGTATCTGCGAAATTTCTATTGTAAACTACCACTGTTGTTTTTTCAGTTGACAATTTGAAGCCCCAATTTGTAGCCCAATCATGTATGGCATTTAACGCTTTTTGTAATGCAGGGATGGCACTTTTCGGTTTTTTCGCGGTTTTCCATACTAAGCCGTCATCTGCGAACATGGATATTTCCAGCGGTAATGCATTAAGTGTTTCCTGCAGTGTGTTCATTAATAGGTTGAAAAGGATAGGAGATAGCACCGACCCCTGGGGGGAACCATTCTCGCATTCATAAAAACCGGACACCTCGCTACCTATTTTTACGTTCATTTTTCTATCAGTCAAAAAGTCTCTGATCCAGGTTAACATTTTTCCTTGAATTCCGAATTTGTTTAGTTTTAGGAGGACCGCCCTAGTCCATAGTAGGTCGAAAGCTTTTTCTAAATCCAAAAATATCGCTACCAGTGAGTGTTTCATTAGTTTTGCCTTTCGGATGGCGGATTCCAGTCTGGTGATTTGATCAATGGTAGATCTATGTTTTCTAAAACCTGATTGTTCATTTGCTAAGAGGTTGTTTTTCTCAATGTGTGCTGTTAATCTAGATGCTTCCATGGTTTCCATGATTTTACATATGGTTGATGTGAGTGAAATCGGCCTATACGATTTCAGCTCGTGGGGGTCCTTGTCTGGTTTTAATATTGGGACGATGGTGCTCTCCTTCCATTGTGTAGGGAGGGTCCCCACGTCCCAAGATTTATTTATTAGTGCGAGAAGTTGATTTTTTCCCTTTTCTGGTAGATTTTTTAACATGTCGTAGTGAACGGTGTCTGCCCCGGGGGCGGTGCTCTTTTTCTTATTAAGCGCGCTCTGTAGCTCCCTATGGGAGAAGTTCGCATTGTATGCACGGCACTGGCCAGCGTGATCGGCGTCTTGAACGGCCTGCTCAATTATTGGGTCCTGCGTTTCCCTAATGCGCCTAAAATTTGGGTCTAAATTTTCGTTACTGCAGACTTTCCGGTAGTGTTGTGCTAAGATTTCTGCTTTTTCATTGTTTTCGTGATATCTTGCGTTTCCTTGTTTTAAAACTTCTACCGGTTTTAGTGGTTTTCCATTAAATCTTTTTATTGTTTCCCAAATTTTCTTAGAGTTTGTTTTATATGTGAGAGTAGACACAAAATCCCTCCAGGCTTGATGTTTTGTTTGTGTTAAAAGGTATTTTGTTTCCTCCCTTACGCGTCTATATTCTTCTAAAAGTGCGGCTGTTTTGTTTTTCCTGTATTTATAGTATATTTTATTTTTCTTTTTGACTGCCTCGCTACAATTTTCATCCCACCATGGCAGGGTGTTTTTATGCTTATTTTTTGGTTGCGTTTTTGGTATTGATTTTTCACATGCCGCCATTATTTCCGAAACAAAATCCTCATTGCTTTTATCGATATTTGTGCCTTCGAGGGATATGTTAATGTGTTTAAGTTGCTGCCTAAAGAGGTCCCAGTCTGCTTTGTCTAATTTCCAACGTCGGGCAGGCCGCTGCGTTACGCATTTGTGAGTGACGTTGAGCGACGTCAGGATGGGGAAGTGGTCGCTTCCCATCGTGTCGTCTCCCACGTGCCACTCACTAGATCGGCATAGTGATGCGCTGACCAGTGTTAAGTCTATGGCGCTCGTGCTTCCGCGCTCGACGTTGAATCGTGTGCCACACCCCGTGTTTAAGATTACATAATCTGTGCTATTTATGAACTCGACCAGTTCTAGGCCTCGCCGTTTGTCGTATGTGGGGTTGTGGTTTGTCTCCCATAGTTCATGTCTGGCATTGAAGTCCCCCAAGAAAACTGATTTTTTCCCCACTTTTTTATAAATTTCATCATAATCGTCAGACGTTACATTTGTTTGGGGTGGTGCATAAAAGTTAACGATGTCTATGTTTTCATTTTGTCCAAAAAGTCTGACGATCACCACCTCTATTTCTTTTTTTGTGTGTCTAAATTTGATTTCTTCCGAATCTAGTCCTGATTTGATAAAGGTGGCTAGTCCTCCCCCATGTTTCCCCTTTTCCCTACTGAAACTGACCGGGGTTTTATATCCTGGAAGTTTTGTTGGTTTACTATCTTTTTTTGAGAAAGTTTCTTGAATAGCTATTACCTCCGGTGTGTAGCCTAAAGTTTCTAGATAATGGCCTAAGGCCCCGAGTTTTGTTCCGTTCTCCTTGCCAGACAGACTACGGGCGTTCCACTGTAACACGCGGATTTTAGCAGTGGTGCTGGGATCCATAATTAGGCAGTAATATATTTTTTGTTTTAACGGCGTTAGTTTTTACGTCCACCCTTGATCCTTGGTCTAGGATCGGTGGAGCTATAGTCCGCGTTTTTCCTTAAGAGCTCTTGTGGTTCGCGTTTGTTATGTTGCCTCCTTGGGATTATTGTTTTCCGCCTATTTTGTGCGGGTGCAGGTGCGGTGCTTATTTCTTTTTCTTTTGTTGCTTCTGTAGGTGATTGGGGGTTCTCGCTGTTTGCGGTGTGTACCCCTGTGGTGCCCGACGTATTCATGTTGTCGGTTTCCATTATGTTTGCGGTGGCATTTTCGACGACGAGGTCTATGACCTCATCTGACGCCTTAGTGCTCAGCAGATTTTGTTTGTTGAGCTCGTGCAAGATTGAGCTCGTGGCTTTTTTTATCGCCGCGGCGATTAGCGTTTCGACCTCCATTTTTGTGTAAGTCTCCTTTGTGTTGTGTGCATGGGGTGCGGTATGGGCCGCACTGGGGGTTGCAATGTAAGCCGCACTTGGGGATGCGGTATAAGCCGCACTGGGGGGTGCGGTATAAGCCGCACTGGGGGGTGCGGTATAAGCCGCACTGGAGCTCATGATTTCTTGCGCGGTATTTTGTGTTTGGGCTTTTTTTTGTTCCCAATCTCTGGCTATTTGACCGTTTATTTGGTCGATTTGCGCCTTGTAATTGAGGAAAATGTTGCACCCGCGCCATGCTACTTCATGGCCGGCTAATCCGCAGTTTGCGCATTTTTTATTGTGTTTAGTTTTGCATTCATTGTGCTTATGGATCCCAGCACAGTGCGGGCATGTGCTTTTTTTACTTCTGCAGTTTTTTTCCTAGTGTCCATATTTTTGACATTTTTGACAGCGCAAATACTGCAAAAAGCATGGTTGCAGAGGATAAGTGATATCGGCTGTACTGGTTAGCTCGAAAGTCGGTGTTTCCTTATTAAATGTCAATTTGACTAAATCGAGATCTTTGCCCCTGGACGCTATCCTACGTGCATCGCAAATCTGATAGCGCCCAAAGTCAAACATCTCCCTGAGTTTTTCCTGCCTGATATTTGCCCCGATGTTCAGTGTTGCGTATGTCATTTTTTGTTGCTGGTTATTGCGCATGTTGTTTGCGCTACCTTGTAGTTCCACTAAGCTTGTGCCTATTGTAATTTTGAGTTCGAGCCCCTGGTAGTGAAAACCCTTCGCTTTTACTTCTTTGGCAGCCGGGATTTTGAAAATGGGGCCCTTTCCCTTCCCAGGGGCATGGGCTTCGATGACCTCCCCTATGTAGGTCTTGAAACTGGTCGCAAACTGTTCCATTTTCTGTATGGGGAAAGCGCCCCCCACCAGCGCGAACATAACGTAAACGTACGTCATGCCCGTCGCCGCTGTTTGGCGCGCCTCCGTTCTTTCCTTGCTTGAGGCGGGGGTAGGGACGTGGGATTGAGCCCTAGCCCTAGCCATGCTCCCCTCTTTGTGTGTCCTCCAATTTTTTTTTGCCCACTTCCGTGAAGCCCCCTTTCTCCATGTCCTCCTTCTCGGCCCCAGAGTCAATGACCAGGACTGAATCCAGGTCTTCCACCCCCTCCCCCAATCCAAGGTTTATGGCCTTAGGTAATGGGCGCCCCTCGAAGGACTCCCCCTCTGAGTCGCTTGACAGGTATGTCCTATCCCGCTTCTGACCTGCTGCCTGGCTCTGATCAGTCTGATCAGGGGCCACCTTCCCTTTAGAAGACCCGGGTTTTGGGGTTGAGGTCATGTTTGACCCCAGGGATCCCGGCAGGGCGAGGATTTTTTGCCTAATCTGGCCCTCCCAGTCCTTACCCTGAGGGGCGGGCCCTCCAGGGAGGGGCTCAGAGAACTCTGTCTCCGAGCTCCCCCCTGCAGGGCTCGCCACCAGGTCCGCAACCATATCGCAAACATCCCTGGTGTTGTCCAGGCCCTCCCCCTCCCCAGCCAGCTGTTTTGGATCAGCAGAGTCCACCCCCGGGCCCGTACCCTGGGTCCCTGAGCCTGTCGCGACCTCATCATGTGTCTTTGATCTCATTTTTCTACCAATCAACAATACTAACAATACTAATCAACAATATACTAACAATATACTGACAATATACTAATACAATATACTAATCAAGATGTCACTTTTTTACACTTCTAGAAGCCAATTTTCACAGCTTGGAAAGGTGTGAAAATAGGTATGACACGGGGTATTGTGTCAAGAAGGCAAGATAAACGCAAAAAATAATAACTGAAGAGAGAGATTAATACGTCCTACCTGTCCGAAGACTGAACCTGGAGTGTCTACACTTGTCAGTCTTTTTGTGTCTTTAAATACGGTAAAACTAGACCAGTAAGTAAATCCCAATAATTGCTGCACTGTCAATTGAGAGACAAACCATCTGTGTATTTATTACGGTTCAAAGATGACACTATTGTTAATCCCTGTCATATAATTGCCACCCTGCGGTGCGTGTCAATAAGGTGTGAAAATATGGTCAAGTTATGTCTCTAATTGGCGTTTATTCTCCAATCATAAAATTTAATCCACAATCAATGTGAAAACAATTTAATCGCTCCTCAGACAATTAGCTACATCTAACGGTAGATGTTTGCATATTAAAAACGGACTTTTCTGCGATCTCGTGAATGTTTATGTTTTGGCGCCAAATAGCAGACGCTGGGCGGGAAAAGTCAAACGCTGTTGTTGGCTATTGACACGGAGCTTTTGGGGATAAGTTGTGCAAAGCGCTGGTTTTCTATCCACCTCTATTCACAACCGTTTAGCTATCAAGAAAATATTTTTACCAGTTTCAAACATATTTTTTATGAAAGAGATACACACAATGACATTAAACATGTGTGGGGGTGCTGGAGTCGGATGACGTCATTTACAGATCGCATGCATGAAAATGGTAGCGGACATCGTTGTCTGATTGAGCATTGAGTGGCTTACTCAGTTATGACAAGTTTGGGGATTAAGACTAATTGTTCGCCAATACCTGTTCTAACTGACGCTTATTTGATTATTTGGTTATAATGTGTGAACTGACAATTGGCACCTGGTTTGACCTGGTTTTAAATACATTTTAACAACTTAAAACTCTTATTTTTTTTTTAATTATGAATTTTTAAGGGAAAAAAAAAACGGGATCCACGGCGCGACCGCGATAGATTGGACATCGCTAAATATCGGAACGGGATATATTGGAGCTATACTGTACAGTCACCTTAAAATAATGTCACCTGGATTTTGTACATGGTCGGCAGTAGACACATGGACAATAGCAGGTAAGAAGCGGTGTGGTGCAATGGTAAAGCATCAGATTTCAGATCGAGAGGTAGCTGGTTCGATCCCCGCAAGCGCCAAATGTTGTTTCCTTGAGCAAGAGACTTTATCCACATTGCTTTGAGTTGATTGATAAACCATCAATGCAAAAAAAGAAGCAATGACAATTTGTTTTGATTTGAGGTTTAGCGTCCCCGTCAACACTGCACAGGTCATTTTGGAGACGTCCCTTCCAATTTTGTGGGACTTTTACCCGGCACTGATATGAAAAGACATCTCAAGACCTGTAGCCTAACGAAACCAATCAAGTTTATAAGCATGGACAGTCCAACTCGCACTGCTTTGCCTGGGCAGGTTTAGATCCTCTAAGCGGTTTACCAGTAATCGTATACGGTCTGTTTCAGCTCTGCGTGGAAGCATCATATAGCCCATCTTTTCCTTCAAGCCCCAATGGGCAGGGGCGGTAAGCCATTATAGGCAATGGAAATAGAAAGATTTATCACATGACGTCGCGTCTGAGAGTGTAATAACGCCATGCATTATTTTCGATAATCCACTAGTGGATTAAATATGCAAATAAGCTAGATACGTCATGTACGACGTCCTTAACGACCTCATGTTTACTAACGGCGGAATATTGACATTTTTGTAAACAATCGTGAATAAAATGCGTTTTAAATGTTCATATGATAAATAGAATCTTGCTTTCGTGCTCATGTATTATTGAATTTATTAAACTCGTCGAGGAAAAGGGATAAAATGCTCGGCAAAGCCTCGCATTTTATCCCTTTTCCTCAACTCGTTTAATAAATTCAATAATACATGAGCACTCATGTAAGATCCTCTATATACAAAGTCATAAAAATCTACTTGTTTGGGATAAGGTAAACATAGCAACAGATATGGCAGGTATTTTGTGATAACTGAAGGATAATTTTTCTGATACAGTCCAACCTGTATTAAGCAAGCACCTAATGGATAACCAAAATGTGCTTGCTTAGACAGGTGCTTGCTCAATACAGGTGATTTTTACGCATTTTCCTTATTTGGGAACTGAATGCCTGCTTGCTTCAGACAGGTTGCTTGCTTAATAGAGATGGATACTATGACAGGTTTTACTGTATCTCCATATAAACATATGTTGTGGGTATTCATTTGAACTGCCTTGCTGGACAAACAATATAACAACACATACATGTGATACATAGAGGATCTTACATGAGTGTTCATGTATTAATGAATTTATTAAACGAGTTGAGGCAAAGGGGCCTCGCATTTTATCCTTTTTCCTCAACAAGTTTAATAACTTTAATAATAAATGAGGACGAATGCAAGATTCTTTTTATCATTTGACATTTAAAACGCATTTATTCACGACTGTTTTACAAAAATGCCATTATTTCGCCATTAGTAAATGTGACGTTGTTATGGAAGTTGTACATGTAACGTTACGGGGCGTATCTAACTAATTTGCATATTGAATCCACTAGTGGATTATCGAATTTATTACATGATGTTATTTCATTCTAAGATGCAATGTCATATGATAAAGTGTAATTTTTCTCATTTCTACTGTAAACATAGCTTGTGTGTGCTTGCTAAAACCACCTCAATGAGGCGATTCTAACATACACCCACAAACTATGTTTTGGAGCAGGAATAAGCAAAATAACATAAAGCCCTGTTAATCCCAATTTTCTCTATATAAAGTGGGGTTTAGAGGGGTGTTCATTACATGGACTTGGTAGTATGATGTATTCAGGGCTTTAGGTAAGACTGCGTACCTCGTAAATTACGAAAATTTCTATAATCTGGCATGTATCAGGTATGAAAAACAAAAATAACATTACACATTTAATATACTTCGAGAGCACATTACAGTTTGGTTTCTGCAGGTTGTTGACTATGTTAAGAAAATGGTAGAAGATATCCAAATGACTTGAGTGGCATCCCCTTGTTTCGGTCATTGAGTGAACTGCACCCAGGCAAGGCAAGGCAGGGCAGGGCAGGGCAGGGGCAGGGCAGGGCAGACAGATAATGAATACACAACAAAGCTTTTGTGTGTCTTTACAGTACTCCTTAAAATTTCTCGTTACTTCTTTTTTTGTGTAAATGACTGAGTATTGTACTATTTCAGCAGGGCAGGGCAGGGCAGGGCAGACAGATAATGATTACACAACAAAGCTTTTGTGTGTCTTTACAGTACTCCTTAAAATTTCTCGTTACTTCTTTTTTTGTGTAAATGACTGAGTATTGTACTATTTCAGCAGGGCAGGGCAGGGCAGGGCAGACAGATAATGATTACACAACAAAGCTTTTGTGTGTCTTTACAGTACTCCTTAAAATTTCTCGGTACTTCTTTTTTTGTGTAAATGACTGAGTATTGTACTGTTTTGGAAAAAAAATTAACATCTAGAGCCCTGACGCTTTACATTATCCTTTATCCCATTTTGTACCAGAAACCCCAAAACGGGTACACTGGGAAACAGTGCAGGCCCAGATCAGACGCCACAGAATGCGGCATCTGATCTGGGCCTTCACTATTTGCAAATGTTCAGTCATTTTCCAAAGAAAATTTGAAGAAAACACAACCTGACAACCCTACATTTTGAAATGGATTCCTGCTATTTGTAAGGAGGAAGATTCCATTCGGTACAAAAAGGGTAATTTATCTGACACCAAATACCTACCTTATCTGTTTTCATGGGTAACAATGAGCCATGACACAATAAAATGTGTCTTCAGACTATAAGAATCTTATATGGGCGTGAGGGGTGGATTGAAAAATCCGTCCCGAGGGACACTGTAGGGCATCACGAAGCTTGCCGAGGGACGGATTTTTCTATCCACCCCTCACACCCATATTGGATTCTTTTTCTTGCATACCTTCCATTTCTATTGCGAATTTTAATGCTGCAGTCACTTTGGTTACCGACGTCCGCCATTTTGTGATGACACAACAGGAATGTTTAGTGACGTCACGCATGACGCCGCCGCACATGAGGTTGTAATCAACCAGTGCATTTATCAAACACGCCATTATATTCAATTTTGGGTCGGAACACCAGGGTCAGAACATAAATTTCTATCCCAGGGTAAAATCACGGATTTCCTTGTCTGGTGTGCAAGAAATGTATATCCAGCGCAGACCAAAATCACCATACCAACCAACTCAAGCAGAATACACGCTTTCTCACCTGCTAGATAGCACATTCAAATACAGTAAAATTCCGCTATTAAGACCGTCTAAAATTAACACTAATACTGCTTTTAAACAGCTTATTGTGAAGGCCTCACTTAATTTTCCCTTGCAATTTCTGCCCACAGTGTCCTCTGGTCATGGACCATCTTTGGGACTGTTTAAAAGTGGTCTTCAAGACCACTTTTGAACAGTCCCAAAGGTGGTCTTAATATAGGAATTTTACCGTACTTTTCAACTGGAAGAACTGTAATTATAATTACCAGCTTTTGCGTATTCCCCATCCACATTGGTAGCCTTTGCATCTTTCAGAGTAACAAACACAGGTTTAGGGGAGGTAACTCTAGTTGTTGGTGCAGTAGTAAACTTCCTTGTGGTGGTATCCCTGTTCCCAGCAGCCTTCAGGGTGGCTGCTGCCACATTTGGCCTCTTAACCGTTGGTAAGGGAAGCATATCTGTGGAGATAACACTAAACTTTAATGGGAATGCACCCACACAGGGGAACCTGGCCCCCACCCATCTGGGCTTGAAGAAATAGATGGGTTACACAATGCTTCCACACAGAGCTGAAACTGACCACACACGAGTACTGGGACCCTGCCCTGGCAAAGCGATGTGATTCCGACCGTCCATGCTTATAAACCCTATTGGTTTCATTGGGCGACAGGGCTTGAGATGTCATTTCATCTCGGTGTCGGGTAAAAGTCCAACAAAATTGGAAGCAATGTCTCCAAAATGACCTATACAGTGTTTGCAGGAACGTTAAACCGCAAATCAAACAAACAAACCCACACAGAGACAACTTCAGGGCTGGAAAAATCTTCTTAAGTTGTACAATCGCCATAGTGAAATCTTCATGCTGGAGACAAGTAATATTTTTTTTCCAGTTCCTATAGAAATAGCCAAAGACTACATGCCCTTGGTCATGCAGGTCGAGTGAAAATTAAATTCTCAAGTCTTGAACTCTTTCAAAAATGGTTTCATATTCCTTGTTTTTCTGGAGTCTACTTTTAAAGCAAAGAATTTCAGGAGCAAATTGTTTTCCATTAAAAGTGGACCCTTTTTAGCTAGTCTGAAAAGATAACTCCTATAAATAATGCTTAACTCTTATCCAGTAGTTTGTGACAACCCCTACCTTTGCAAACAGTGTAGATCCTGATCAGATGGCTTCTTCAGATCAGATTGCTTCTGAAGAAGCCATCTGATCAGGATCTACACTGTTTGTCATGCAGTTTGTGAATTGAACAAATTTAGTATATCAAGTGATTTGATTGGTGGATAATTAGAAATGGGTGTGGCCAAATTAATTTATGCAGCCGGATAAGGGTTAAAACAGGCATAACAAAAATTCTAATGCACTTGCCTATGTAACGCGACTTCTGATTGGATAACGTCAAAAATTTGCGACAGTATATTCTGCGATATACTGTCGGAAACCGACGTCATCATGTCAAGTCGCTTTTCATTGGTTGCCATTTGGTTTTACGCAGCTCACCAAGCTTGCCGCCTTGTGCAAAATAGCACAATTTTTAACTTAACAACCAAATAAGCGCATTAGAATGGGGATAACTGTATTGAAAATTGTCATTTGGGGAGGTAAATCGTCGGTTTTACGATCGCAAATTACGTTTTACGGCTCGGCTAACGCGTCGCCGTAAAACGAAATTTCCGACCGTAAAACCTCTGATTTACCTCCCCAAATGACAATTTTAAGTACAGTTATCCCCTAAATACTCTTCTGGCTAGATGCGCTGAAGTGAGTCTTTGCTGGTCGAGCAAATAGAAAATCAAAAATGGGTTCCTTTAAGCCTTATTGTAGGTTTTGTCGTTTACTGACTCATTTATCTGAGCTAACATTTATCCTACTTAACCCTTGTCCTGCTGAATATTCATATATGCCACACCCACTACTGATTATCAGCCAATCAGATTATTTGATGCAAATTATTGCAACAAATTCACAATCTGAATGGCAAACAATGCAGATCCTGATCAGATGGCTTTGTCAGAAGCCATCTGATCTGGATCTACATTGTTTCAAAGATAAGGCATATCCGGGATTAGCAGGACAAGGGTTAACACCACAGCCCCTACCTTTGCAGTGTAGATCCAGATCAGATGGCAATCTGATCAGGATATACAGTTTGACACTCAGTTTGTAGAAATGAATGAATTTATTATATCCAGTTATATGATTGGTTGATAGTCACAAATGGGTGAGGCAAAATTAATTTATGCAACAGGACAAGTGTGTTACAGTAGAACTTCAATGGCTCGAACACGTTTGGGACCATAAAAATCTGTTCGAGACAGGGGTGTTCGAGCCACTGAGGGTCACAGCCATGAAACATAACAGCCTTAATTTTGGGACATCTTTTCGGTGTGCTATAACAAAAATGTATGCTGTGTGTACTCATTAGAATTGCCTCATAGAGGCGATTCTAATGAATACACACAGCATACATTTACAAGAGAATAGGAAAAAAAATCCTTAATTACCCTCCCTTTTTCTTATGTGGAGAAATTCCCTTGGACTCAAGGACGGGTTTGACTCAGCCATGGTAAATGAGCCATCGGTGTCCGAGCAATCGAAGTTTCACTGTATGTTTTCAGGCCCTTTCAAAATCACTTCATTTATATCAAGCCGATCGTTAATCAGAGGTGGGCGAAAGCCAGAGTAACCAGGGAAAAAACACCTGACCTTCTGTTGCAGAACTTGCTTGGCATCTCACATATGGCCCAAGTGTGGCACAAACCGCAGTGGTGAGAGACCTAACGATTCAGAGTCAGCATCCTTACCCACTAGGCCACAGGGGCCCCTAGGACAAGAGTTTACCCATTGTTGGCTAGTGGACTCTACCATTGCTTGTGTAGGACAAGGCCATTTGTCATATAAGGGGTGTCAGGGCTATTTTTTCATTTTTATTCTGTTTTTGACAGAAAATTCTGTTAGCAAATAGTGCAGGCCCTGATCAGACGCCGCGTTCTGTGGCGTCTGATCTGGGCATGCACTGTTTGCCAAGGTACCCCTTTAGGGGTTTCCCCGCATACAATGGGTTAATGACTGTAATACCTACCATACTGACAAATAAATCCATATTCAAACCTAGTAGCTGCACAGAAATAATCATGCCATTTGTAACCCTCATCCAGTCTTAGACAAGCACAGTCCTCCAAACACCAAGCATCAAATAGAAAACAACTTGGCTGTCCCGAGTCCCAGTTCGTGTATCCTGACCCTACATTCTGACCTGTAATATATAGAGGATATTTGATTTTTTCAGTGTAAGATCGAATTTTATTTCATCGAATGAACACCAAAACTGTTATTTTCACAAGTGGCGTAGCCACGAGTGAAAATAGCAGTTTTGGTGTTCATGAGTGAAATAAAATTTGATCTTGCACTGAAAAAATCAAATTTTCTGTTTCTTACATGCTTCAAAAGGCAATATTTAGCGTCTTTAATGGCGTCGCTCACATTCGGAGAAAATTATCTTTGTTCCTGTTCGTTTCACGTCAATTTAGTGGTGTCCATCGTGTTTAGTGGGTATACTATTTGGTGTAAACTGAAAGTTTGCACCTGAGAAATGGCCTGGGATGGTATTATTATGAATGATTAATGAAATAATTGAGAGAGTAGTTTTCCAAAGAAGTTGCTGGCAAGTCTAACGTTGCGCGACAAAAGACGTGACGTCAGCGTCATAAATGACGTCAGTAACGTCCCAGTCACACATGAACGGACTATGCGTCAATTAGAACACATTTCAGTATTGTTCAGTTATCTGACAAAGATAAAATTGAAATTAGAGTTAGATTTGAAGAAAAAAGTAGTCCCAAACAGTGAAAAATAAAAAATCGTATTTTCACTGTTTGAAACAGTGAAAATATCGATTTATATTTCACTGATAAATCTCTATCATTCATTGAAAAGCATGTCAGAAAAAATACAATTCAACCGTTATGGTTGTTTCAACTCGGAGTCTAACTGTTGGTTTTCTTTTGCTCCAGCATTTCAGTGGTTTTTTGCTGTCGAGTCCTTACCATTGTCTCACCTCTATGGTTCTTTGATTATTTGTGTTCACAAGGTGTTCCACTGATGGGTCAGGAGGCCTTCGTGCAGACTGAACAGATTATTTGTCTAAATCACGACGGAAGTAAGGGCGAGGATTGTGGCCACGTAAAATCGATTTAAGCCCCCCAGTGGAAATCTTTCCACTGACCGTTCCAAGGCGGTTCTTCTGTGGGGGTTTATTTATGTTGTTGTTTGTTACTTACTGTGTGTATCACTTGTGACTTTTTTATTTTGGATGGCCATATGCCCATTTTGTTGGAAAGTAACTGTCCTTATGGCCTTCCTTTGTTTAGGTTTCCATTATGGTCTGATCGCTTCATGTTTGTGTTTCTTTCCCTTCGGTGTCTTTGATGGGTGGAGTAAGTTAATTGTATCGATTCTTGATCTTTGTTTTACTTCTACATTGTTTGAAGACTCGTTTGACTGGTACCATAATGATCCTAAGTACTAGGAGCAGTCTGATCAGGGTCTGCACTGTTTGCCATTCTGTCTGCACCTTCTGGACACCTTGCTGGATCGTGAAAACAAATTTGTCAAAATTTTAGAAGAATTACAGCAAGTCCTCAAGGTGTCCGAATTTTTATGATAATTAAGGTACTCATTAGAATCAAATTTTAAAAGCTGCAAAAATATGTTTGGATTAAGAAATACATCATCTCTAGCAGGAAATTGCTAAGTAATAAATCACAATTTGTTGGTTAGTTATTTTGTTTAAACTGAGGTTTCACATCCCTGTCGACACAATTTAGGTCATTTTGGAGACGATGCTTCCAATTTGGTGGTACTTTTTCCAGACATTGAGATGAAATGGTATCTCAAGCCCTGCCATCCAAACAAACCACTATCGTTTATATGCAGGGGTGGTCCTACTCGCACCACTTTGCTTGAGCAGTCTTAGACCTTCTAGGTGGTTTACCAGTACTCATGAGCAGTTGGTTTCAGCTCTGCGTGGAAGCATCTTAGATGATTCCAAGCAGAGCTGAAACCAACCGCACATCTTGCAGCCCATCTATTTCTCAAAGCCCTAATGGGCAGGGTCTAGGTCAGTCATGTATATCTATTTATCATATGACGTCGCCTCTGAGAGTGTAATAAAGCCATGTAATATTTTCGATAATCCACTAGTGGATTAAATATGTAAATTAGCTAGGTACGTCCCGTAACGTTACATGTACAAAGTCCTTCACGACGTCGCGATTACTAAAGGCCGAAAATTGATATTTTTGTAAACAATCGAATAAAGAATGCATTTTAAATGTCATATGATAAACAGAATCTTGCATTCGTGCTCCTGTATTATTGAATTTAAAGCCTCGCATTTTATCCCTTTTCCTAAACTCGTTTAATAAATTCAACTAGATCGCGCAGTCGATGGCGCGCCATCGCAAATCCCCACGTTTTGACCTCTTCCAGGGACCCCTGGGGGCTGGTCCAAAAATTAATGTGCTCTTGCAGAAGCCATTCATGTAAGTAACTCACACACCAAATTTGGTTGAATTCCAATGAACGGTATAGGAGATAGCCGGACATACGGACGGACAGATGGACAGAAAGACAGACAGACGGACGGAGGCGATAACAATATCCCCACTTTTCTTCAAAAAACGTGGGGATAATAATACATGAACACTCATGTAAGATCCTCTATAAAGTAAACCAAATCACGAGTACATAGTCCAAAAGATTTTTATACCACCATTAAAATCTTAAAAATTCGGACACCTTGAGGACTTGCTGTAATTCTCCTAAATTTTAACAAATTCTTTTCATGACCCAGCAAGGAGTCCAAAAGGTTCAGACAGAATGGCAAACAGTGTAGACCCTGATCAGACTGCTCCTTCAGGAGCAGTCTGATCTGGGTCTGCCCTGTTTGCTAAAGTCTATCTGTCCCAATACTTAGAATCATTACAGTAACAACTAACAAAGAAACTGTGATTTATCACTAAACATCACGAAAACACGCCTATATAAATTTGACTCCCTTGAACCCCACTTTTATATAGTAAAACTGGGGTTAAAGGGGGTATACATTATTTTTCTTATTTCTGCTCAAAAACATAGATTGTGGGTACTGGATAGAACCGCCTCGTCGAGGCGGTTCTATCGAGTCCCCAAAATCTATGTTTTGAGCAGAAATAAGAAAAACATCACCATTTTTCACCTTAAAATTTCCAATTATTGCCCAAAAAATTGGCAATGTATTTGTATATGTGTGTATTCGTAATGACAATTCACAGAATAGAGCTGAACTTCCACTCCAACACACTAAAACTTGACAATAACTGTTGTTTCCTTCCAAGTCTCCCAACATTTTGTCATTGTTAGAAGATTTGTTTGTTTGTTTGTTTGTATTGGAGTTTAATGGCCCAGTAAACACTTTTTTAGGTCATTTTTGAGCCGGTCATTTTACCTATACACTTTTCCTGGGCAGGCTTATACATAAGCGGTTAACCAGTACAGTGCACATTCTTTCACCAGAAACTGACAACTGCCGTCTTGAATCAGCGGAATGGAGAGAATGACCGCAGTAAAGATCGCATGATCAATAGGGTTGGCTAATCGGTGCTGAAAAGATATCGATTATCAGTTCTGGCATTGCGATCGATAATCGATTAGTAATCGCTAAGGTTTTTGTCATAATATTACCTGTCTGGCTTTCTGTCTGAGCATGGCTATTACCACATGTTGCACTTTACCATATGTATAGTTGAACAGGCAGGCCTGGGCAAACAGTGTAGTCCCAGATGAGACGCCGCAAAATGCAGCGTCTCATCAGGGTCTGCACTGTTTGCCACTGATCAAGCTATTTTAGGCACAACTTTGGGTAGTAAATTGCACTTACATGTATCAAATAATCGATTACAAGCAAATCAGTACTGATAATCATTTTTGTCGAATTTATCGATCGATTAATCGATTATACGATTAATCGTGTCAGCCTTAATGATTAATCACCATGAAAGTCCTTTTGTAACATTTTTGATGCAAGAAAATGACATAACACTACTGACATCAAACGATTTACGTGTGTCATCATAAAATAACGACGTCTCGTGTCACCCTTTTCTGCACAGTGATTTGTTACAGTTTACAGTTCCTTTCCATAACCTATAGGCGTGCTGTGTTAGAATATAAGAATCTGATATGGGTGTGAGGGGTGGATGCATAAATCCGTCCTGAGGGACACTGTCCAGCATCATGAGGCTTGCCGAGTGATGCCGGACAGTGATCCCGAGTGATGGATTTTTCTATCCACCCCATATTGGATTCTTTTTCTTGCATACCTTCCATTTTTAGCACGGATTTTTAATGCTGTAGTAACTTCGATTACCAATGTCCGCCATATTGTGTTGACACTGCAGGAATGTTTAGTGACGTGCTGTGACTTCAACCTTAACGACGGTCGTAATCAACCAGTGCATTTATCAAGCACGCGGTTATATTCGATTTTGGGTCAGAACACCAGGGTCAGAACATAAATTTCTTTCCCAGGGTAAAATCACGGATTTCCTTGTCTGGTGTGCAAGAATATAAGAATCTGATATGGGGTTCTGTTGTAGATGAGCATTTCCAACCCGAGGGATGACCATGCTGAGCGGAACCTACAACCCTTGGGATGACCATGCAATCCCGAGGGTTGGAAACGCCCATCAACAATAGAACCCCATATTGGATTCTTTTTCTTGCACAACACCTCCGGTTAGTTTTGACAGCTCTCACATGTATATTGTTTACAAAATAAAAGTAGTGCGGAAGCAGTTCCGGCAGTTGAATAGAATTAAGCGCATTTTTGTTAGTTGCCTGGGTTGGAACACCAGGGTCAGAACATCAATTTCTATCCCAGGGTAAAATCACGGATTTCCTTGTCTGATGTGCAAGAATGCTTGTTAGTATCACAAAATATGAACCTTATCTGTTGCTATGGGTATTTTATGATAACTGAAGGATGGTGATTTCTCCATATAAACATATATTATGGGTATTCATTAGAACCGCCTCAGCAAGACGGTTCTAATGAATACCCACAACATAGGTATTTATGGAGAAATGACAAAAACTATCCTTCAGTTATCATAAAATATGAACCTTATCTGTTGCTATTGGTATTTTGTGATAGCTGAAGTATGGTTTTCCTTATTTCTCCATAAAAACCTATGTTGTGGGTATTCATTAGAACCGCCTCGGCGAGGTGGTTCTAATGAATACCCACAACATAGGTATTGATGGATAACTGACAAAAACTATCCTTCAATTATCATAAAATATAAACCTTATCTGTTGCTATGGGTATTTTGTGATAATTGAAGGATAGTTTTCCATATTTCTCCATATATACCTATGTTGTGGGTATTCATTAGGACTGCCTCGGCAAGGCGGTTCTAATGAATACCCACTACATAGGTATTTATGGATAACTGACACAAACTATCCTTCAATGAGTATTTTGTGATAACTGAAGCATAGTTTTCCTTGTTTCTCCATATAAACCTATGTTGTGGGTATTCATTAGGACCGCCTCGGCAAGGCGGTTCTAATGAATACCCACTACATAGGTATTTATGGATAACTGACACAAACTATCCTTCAATGAGTATTTTATGATAACTGAAGGATAGTTTTCCTTGTTTCTCCACATAAACCTATGTTGTGGGTATTCATTAGGACCGCCCCGGCAAGGTGGTTCTAATGAATACCCACAACATAGGAATTTATGGATAACTGACAAAAACTATCCTTCAGTTATCATAAAATATGAACCTTATCTGTTGCATAAGAAGGAGGTTAATTAATGGATAATTTTCCTTATTTCTTGTTTGAAAAGTATTGTGGGTACAAATTAGAATCGCCTCACTGAGGCGGTTCTAATTAGTACCCACAACATATGTTTCAAAGGAGAAACATGTTTTGGGTACAAATTAGAATGGCCTCATTGAGGATATTCTAATTAGTACCCACAACATGTGTTTCAAAGGAGAAACATGTTGTGGGTACAAATTAGAATCGCCTCACTGAGGCGATTCTAATTAGTACCCACAACATATGAGAGATAAAAAAAACTTTTTCCAGAATTACCTCCAGGGCTCCTCCTTAACTAAAGCTATGTACATGTATCATAAAATTTCTATATAAAGACCAATTTTCGAACTGTTCGAAAGTGGACTTTAAGAACACTTTGGTGGTCTTTAAGACAGTCCCAAAGGTGGTCCCTGACCAGAGGACATTGTGTGCAGAAAACACAAAGAATGAATAACCTTAGTCTTCTAAATAAGCTTTTTAAAGCAGAATTAGTCTTAAGTTTAGGTGGTCTTAATAGCGGAATTTCACTGTATATCAAAGATGCCAACCCTTAAAGGTGCATTATTGAGCTACCGGGTCTCAAATTTTTTTTTTCTGGTTTTTATCTTCAATGCATACTCCTTTGTCATGTGTACATTTTTGGAGCCGAATACAGCTTCAGAACTTTGTGAAAATGGTCGTTTTCATTCGTGTTTACCCTTCGCTCTGAACATGTGTTCGGAATTTCTGTTCTAAAAATAAATCTGTCACTTTACACATACATGGCAAAAGTATCGTCTCTGAGTGTCGCTACTTATGGCATGGTATTCAGCGTCATATTTTTTCCGATTCAGGCATGGCCTAAGCAAACAAGGCCAAAAATGAACGTCGCTTAACGTTATATATGGGGATTCTATTTTTGTCACAAACTAAAAATAGATCTAACTAGTGTTCGAAACCTAGTTAGGGAATCCCTCTGAAATTTGTTTACCTGTCATCATAATTGTTCGCATTTTTGCATAAAATGCATTATTTGTATTGTTTTAAAAAAAAATACCGGCTATATGTATTTTATTTTTGGAAGCATTTTTCCGGATAGCTCAATAATGCACCTTTAATGTTGCTTATCAGGAATATGAAAGACACTTTTCAGGAATCTGGGGACATTTTCAGGAATGCCACGTATTTCACAAGAAATGTTGCAAAAACTTAACAAAATGCACTTACACAAGACAAACGTCAATATCACCTAGTATGGTACCCTCTTCCTTCCTCCAATTTAAATAACTGAGTTCTGTTGTTTTACATATGTAGCTGACTTGGCCATTCATAGAATTCATAAGAAAATGTTTGTTTATTAGAAAACTTGTAAAGTACATTTGTATACTATATGCATAGTGGGTCTCACCAATCACAATTTAAACTACATGTACTTGCTCAATGGCAGCAACAGACATGATTTAACAAGAACCATGCCAAAAGCCATGATGTGCCTGTATGGAACGCATAATTTGGGCTGGAGCTAGGTTGTTGCAAAAGTTTACGGTTTGACAAACAGATGGATGAAAAACAAATTTCCTATTATCAAGCCAAGCTTGAAACAGGCACAACAAAAATAACTCAAATCAGAACTATTTCCTATTTTTTGGGCAATGAAAATAAAACAATTGTTTTGTTCAGCCAATATTTGACTCCAACTGGTACCCAGACAATGGATCTGTCTTGTCCTGTCATGCCTGAGGTTGAGACCAATTTGCCGTTCCATTGGGGCTTGGGCTGCATGATGCTTCCACGCAGAGCTGAAACCGACCACACACAGAGTACTGGAAACCGCTTAGGTCTAAACCTGCCCAGGAAAAGTGTTGTGAGTTGGACTGCCAAATGCATATAAACCCTATTGGTTTCATTTGGTAGCAGGGAAGGAAATGTCATTTCATCTCAATTTCGGGTAAAAGTCCCACAAAATTGGAGGTAACGCCTTCAAAATGACCTTAAACCTTATCTTGCTGAATATTCATTTAAGCCACACCCATTTCCATCTATCAACCAATCAAATTACTTGATGTAATTTATTGCTACAAATTCATGAATTGTAAGTCAAACAGTGTAGATCCTGATCAGATGGCTTCTTCAGAAGCCATCTGATCTGGATCTACACTGTTTGCAAAGATAGGGGTTGTCGTGAACAGCAAGATAAGGGTTAATTGGGTTAGCGGGGACATTAAACCTCAAACAAACAAACAAACAAACCTGTGACCCATTTCCAGTTTTGTTCCTCCTGCATGTCTGTGGCCCCAATCCAGATCCCATTCCTCTCCCACCGTATCTCCTTCAAGCTCTTCTCGACAAACACTTGTATGTCTCGACGGTGGATTGTGATGAGGTCACCTCCCTTATCCAAACAGTATTGTCTCCCTTCATGCCAAAACATTTCTGTGGGTACGAACTGGTAGCATTTACCATTGTGGGTTTTTAGACTTCCACCTTTGCGACTTTTAGGTGGACATCGATCAAATTTGGAACCTGAAAAGATAATATAAATCAGTGCTTGAAAAATCTTGAAAATCTCATTCTTCCTGCACATCACATGAACAAGTCTGTCCAATGAACATCCCCTTAAACCCCACTTCATATAGAGAAAACTGGGGTTTACGGGGATATACATTTTCTTATTTCTGCTCCAAGACATAGGTTGTGGGTACTCGTTAGAACCGCCTCAATGAGGCGGTTCTAACGAGCACCCACAACCTATTTTTGCAGTATGAATAAGAAAAATATCACGGATTTTTCGTCAGAAAAGTAGCCATTTTTTTTAGATATAAATAATGCACTACCGGTATATCGCAAGGGTGTGTTATTGTAATGATAACTAAGGGTGTATAGATTTCAGTAGCTCTAATCAGTTTTAGACAGAGAACCGCAAATCTGGACATTAAAAAAATGCAGGCCCAGATCAGACCCCACGCTGATCAGGGCCTTCACTGTTTGCCAAAATCCCAATCATTTTCCACAAAAATTTCTGACAAGAAAAATGCCTAATGGCATTATGGACGGGTTTTTCAGTAACTTTTTGGCGCGGGCAAAGGAACAACCTGCATATGTAACAGGAGTTGTAAGAAGATCACATAACTTGCCTATAGGGGCCTCTTTTGAACGTGTTTTCAATCGAGCCAGTGCATGACAAAACCTACAATAAGACACATGTGCCCAACGAAGACTCAGTTCAGCCTGCACATTTGCACAGTCTGATCAGAGTCTTTGTTGTGCACTCTAAGGATAGCTAAGGGCCCAATGCTCCTTCATGCAGCAAGAGAAGTCTCTGGTTAGACTATATGGATGCACAGGCTGATCTGAGTCTTCGATGGGCGCACATGTCTTATTGTAAGTTTTGTCATGCGCTAGCTCAATTATGCAGTTTTTTCTCAAAAAAAGACTTTCTTTTGTAAAAGAGTCCAACAGCAATTCAACAAGAACCAGAAGGTACCCCTTAGACTCGACAGAACAAGAAATCTTGTTTTAAGTGTTTTTGTTAAAAAAAACACAAAAGGGCCAATTGGCCCTGTACGGCTCACCTGTGTACCAGAAAATCATTAGTGATGTTTAGAATGCCCATCGGAGCTTGAAGAAATAGATTGGGCTACATGGTGCTTCCACGCAGATCTGGAACCGAACGCAGATGAGTACTGGAAAACAGCTTAGAGGTTCTAAGCCTGCCCAGGAAAAGTGGTGCCAGTTGAACCCTCTATGCATTTAAACCCTATTGGTTTCATTGAGCAGCAGAACTTAGATGTCATTTCATCTCAATGTAGGGTAATAGACCCACAAATCTGGAAGCAAATTCTCCAAAATGAACAACCATTTGAAGTCTATGGGAGCTAATGGGCCCATGGGGGTGGCCAATTTTGATCCCAGGAGCATGGTTGGCCGGATTTATGTAGATGATTACTTGACGTTGCTACATGCTACATACCGGTACATGTATTTAAGCTCTGGGCCCTGTGGTTTCAGAGAAGATTTTTTTATTTTTTCCGATTGTAAGTCTATGGGAGCTAAAGAGCCCTGGAGTGTGGCCAAATTGGATCCCAGGGGCATAATTGGCAGGATTTATGTCCGTGACCACTTGACTTTGCTAGACTAAATATCTAAGCTCTGGGCCTTATGGTTTCATTGAAGAAGATTTTTTAATTTTATTCCATTATATAAGTCTATAGGAGCTGATGAGCTCGGGCGTGACCAATTTTGACACCAGGGGCACGGTTAGCAGGGTTTATGTAGGTAACTAATTTATGTTGCTAGATACTAAATATCTAAGTTCTGTGCTTCACAGTTTCAGAGAAGGAGATTTTTTAAGCTTTTTTCCATTATGAGTCTATGGGAGCTAAGGGGCCCTGAGGCGTGGCCCATTTGTACCCCATGGGCATGATTGGCAGGATTTATGTAGGTGACCACTTGCCGTTGCTCCATGCTAAATATCTAAGCTCTGGGCCCTGTGGTTTCAGAAGAAATTTTTTGAAGCTTGTTCCGTTATGAGTCTATGGGAGCTAAGGGGCCCTGGGGCGTGGCCCATTTGGACCCCGTGGTTTCAGAGAAGAAGATTTTTGAAGATTTTTTTCCATAAGGCATCTATGGGAACTAAGAGGCCCGGGATGTGGCCAATTTGGACCCCACGGGCATGATTGGTCGGATTTATGGGAGCTAAGGGGCCCCGGGGCGTTGCCACGGCAGGAATTATGTAGGTGATCACTTGCCTTTGCTACATGTTAAATATCTAAGCTCTGGGCCCTGTGGTTTCAGAGAAGAAGATTTTTAGCTCGCCTGTACGAAGTACATGGAGAGCTATTATTGTTTTTGTTTTTTTTACAAGTCTATGGGAGCTAAGGGGCCCCGGGATGTGGTCAATTTGGACCCCAGGGGCATGATTGGCAAGATTTATGTAGGTGACCACTTGACATTGTTACAAGCTAAATATCTAAGCTCTTGGCCCAGTGGTTTCAGAGAAGAAGATTTTTGAAGCTTTTTTCCATTATGAGTCTATGGGAGCTAAGGGGCCCCAGGGTGTGGCCAATTTGGACCCAAGGGGCATGATTGGCAGGATTTATGTAGGTGACCACTTGCCATTGCTACATGCCAAATATCTAAGCTCTGGGCCCAGTGGTTTCAGAGAAGAAGATTTTTGAAGCTTTTTTCCATTATGAGTCTATGGGAGCTAAGGGGCCCCGGCATGTGGCCAATTTGGACCCCAGGGGCATGATTGGCAGGATTTATGTACGTGACCACTTGCCGTTGCTACATGCCAAATATCTAAGCTCTGGGCCCTGTGGTTTCAGAGAAGAAGATTTTTGAAGCTTTTTTTCCATTATGAGTCTATGGGAGCTAAGGGACCCCGGGGCGTCACCCGTTTGGACCCGACGGGCATGACTGGCAGGAATTATGTAGGTGACCACTTGCCGTTGCTACATGCTAAATATCTAAGCTCGGGGCCCTGTGGTTTCAGAGAAGGGGGTATTCAATATTTTCCTTACTTTTGCGCAAAAACATAGATTGTGGGTACTTCTCGTTAGAACCGCCTCACCGGGGCGGTTCTGATGAGCACCCACCACTAATGTTTGCTGTATAAATAAAAAAAATATATCACAAGCTTTCATCAGAAAAATCAACATTTTTGAGATATGAAAGAAAGCACTGTGTCACACGGATGTGTTAGCCTAATGTTTAAGAAATAGATCAGCTCTAACTGTGATTTGTTGTGTAATAAATCACAGTTTGGAGGTCAGTTGTAAAGTAGACAAATCACGAGCGCATAGCGCGCGTGATTTGTCTACTTACAACTGACCGACAAACTGTGATTTATTACCCAACAAATCACTGGCTAGAGCTGATCTATTTCGATTCTAACACGCTGAAACTCGGCAATAATGCTGTTGTTTCCTCCAAATTCTCACAACTTTCCGCCATTGTTACAATAAATCCCGCTAAAATTATCGACTGAAACACATGCATTTATATCCTTTTCTAACGTTGTCGATGTGAGAAAATGACGCAACACCGTCCAACGTCAAGGAAATCGACTAGTGACGTCATAACTTTGCAGTTTTAAATGACGTCACTCGTCACGCTCTTCCTTGCTGTGATTTGTTGCAGAATAAAACACAGTTGTTTTCCATTGCCTATTTAGGCGCGCTGTGTTAGAATAATAAATAAATTTATGGATTCGTAAATTGGTGAGATATATATATAAAAAGGAATACACCTATGCCCGATAATTTATGTTATACAGTCTGGTTCTAGAAATAACTATTTGGATGATCAACATATTGCCGCTCCAAACACCACTGCGGTGGTTCAGACGCACTGGGTGAGATTATTGTGAAATGATCCATATTCCAAATTTTACAAATTAATTTGTGAAAAAGGGCATGCACACAATATGGTTATAAAATGAAAATAGTGTGTATTTTATATAAATGTCCTAAGAATATGGTGAAAACCGGGGTGAAAATGGTCCGTTCCGGTCCATTCCGGGAATAAGGTCCGTTCCAGTAAATTTACGCACACATAAGCTAATCCTTTTAGACAAAGGTCTAAAGGGTGCTGCCAGCATCCCAACAGATGACCTTGTTCCCCCAGCTAGACACTGTAGAAATCACCATTCGTTGGTGTATCAGACCCTTACTGCAACAACTGACATTTATAAAGAGTTGTTCTTCTCCAGAACCATTAGAGATTGGAATGCCCTTCCCGATTCGATTATTTGAAAGCTGAAGGTGCTGATGATTCTGTAGCTAAATTAACCTCTTTGGTTAGAGCGAGGGACTAACTTCTAACCTAACAGGTCCTGGTGTATGAATGTCATTTGAGCAGTAATAATTCTGATTCTTGATTCTGGTCGCATCTCTCCGAGTGGCCACTTTTCAGGCCCGGTGCCAGCCGGTAACTAAGGATAAGCTATCCTTCCTTAGGCTGACGTGGCAGGGCGATGATGCTTCTTGAATATTTGCCTCGTCTCACCTCTCATAAAAGTTCAGCAGTGAAAATTAGTCTTACAGTGAAAGGTGGGCGAAACGACTAGGGGGGCGAAATGACTAGGGGGGGGGGGGGAAATGACCAGGGAGGAAACGTCTACGATGCGAAATGACTAGGGGAGGAAATGGTTTGGGGCGAAAAGTCATAACATGCATCGAATTTTGATGCCATATTTTTGAGTAAAAAAGTGTGTGTTATACACGCCAAAATATGGCATACCAAATTGACTACAATATTTATCTTCATTGTGACATGATTCCTGGTGTATGAATGTCATTTAAAGTGTCACCAGTAACAATTCTGATCTGATTCTAAAGTTGGCAGGTGTATGCGACCGATCATAGTATCAGTAGAAAGAAAGAAAAAGTAACAGACGGGGGTCAGGAACTTGTCAAAAAGAGCGTGATAGCTCAGTGGTTAGTGCACTTGCCTCTGATCTATCTATTTATCTATATATCCTGCAGCACCCTCTCGCTAGGATTATGTGCAGCTGCACGCTGATGCTAGAGGTCCCGGGTTCGATCCCCTGCAGGGGCAATAAAATTTCGGGTGTCCTAACATGCTCCATTGGCATCATTTGCAAGGAGGAATGTCATAAAGTGCACCGTCCTTCAGATTGGGACGTTAACTGGAGGCCCTCTGTGCAGGGAGAACCATCCCCTGTGCAGGTTAAAGATCCCTACCATAATTACAGGATTACTGTGTTGGCTTTCATCCTACAAAACCTGGAGTGTAGGTAATATACACCTGCGGTAATGGTCAAATATGACCGACGCAGTATCAGAAGATAGATAAAATCAACAAAAATTGGGATGGGTCAGTGTAACCCGTCACCCCATCTAAAATTACGGAGTGTCTGAAAATCAAAGACAACAGTATGATCGTGTGGTAAAATGTTTGTTTCTAGATGAATGATGAAAATAATATCTTAAAGTAGATCTACCATAACATTCAGCAACAATGAAAATAACAACAAATAAAAAGTTCTTATGATTCGCCATTTTGTTTATTAAAGTAAAACACCAATGAACACATCCGAGCCGAAATGACCAGAATAGTAACGGTAATTACGAGAACTCAACCCATAAAATTTAAGATTGACATCATACAGGGCAAAAGATGATACTGATGTATTGCCATTACTCAAAGAAAATGGCGAGACCGTTTTTGATCATGATGGAAAATGCAGAATTCTACAGGAAGCTTTCTTTGGAGGGGGGGGGGGGGGGGGGGGGGGCACACATATTTCTGAGGAAATTTTTGATATTTTGATGAAGCCTTCAGACAGCAAATTGACTTTGTTACCGGGAAATTAGAGATACAGATGACTCACTGAAACTTCAGGCTGACATAGATAGATTAGGATGTTGGGCCCGTAAATGGGGCATGAGATTTCAGCCAGTTAAATGCAATATTATGCAGATATCAAGGAAGAGGTCTAATAAAGTTGAGGCTTCTTACACTTTAGAGGGATCGGTCCTCGAAAATGTGAATTCCATTAAATACTTTGGTGTGACAATCACTCACGATTTGAGATCTGAACTGAGATGGTTTTTAAGGTAACCGGGCGCTATAAGCACATAGGGGCTACCCCTAGACCGAGTCCAGGATTAGTTTTCCCACTTTCTAAAGGCTTTTGCATGGAGTTGTACACTAATTCCGGTGTACTCCTCTCGCCTCGGTCGCGGTGCATTAAAGATGAAAGTGGTCTGTAAGTTTCTGTAGTTTTTGATGTATTCTCCAAAAAAGTTGCGGGCTGTCAATCGCGGCTATGGAACTTTGGTCAATTCGACCTGCAAATCGTGTTCCATATCCAGTGCCCGTCTTGCCGTGGTAGAGGAGGGAGGCTAGAGGCTAAGTTTAAGTGCTTCTGGGCTGCGAATCGTGGCAGTTGTCAGCGGTGTACAAATCGTGCTGGTCTGCCCGTGCCCTTCCCCTATTAAAGATAGAAGCACTGTAATTTTGAATTTTGAACGCCAGGTCTAAAGTGGGCTTGAAGCGACAGAGAAGTCATTGCCAATTTCGGCTGCAAATCGTTACTTCTCTGTCTCGCCCGAGAGCAATCTAGGTTATGTTGCTCTCTCTTAGGGCCGCGCGGTTGGCGTCGGATAGGTTACACATGAAGTAACCTTGCAGTACCCTTGGGAAACAGGGTTTTCGGACTTGCGGCCCTAAGTTCACGATAAATCCTGTAACCCAGTGGGGTTACGTTGATACACCCATCGTTGTTACCGCGTCGAAGAAGTTTTTGTGGAGCTTCTTTGTCTTCTTTCTGTTAAGAGGGTTGCCTTCCGTCTGTTTTTCTAGATAGGTGTACCAGTTCTCGATGTGGTACTTGGATGTTGGTCCCTTGAATACGTTCCAGCGGATCATTCCTGGGATGTAGAGGGCGAATGCAGGGAGGTCCAGGTTAACTGTTTCGTTGGGTCTCGGCTGTCGGATGAGTTCGATGATGTTCATCTTGTGGCGTTCTTGGATCCATGCTCTTCCCAGCGTGTACTTGCTGTGCCATGGTCGTTCCGGGTCATGAGTTCGGACTCTGAAGATTTCGCCTCCTTTTAATTTTGGGACGGGTAGATCTGTTCTAGGAGACTCGCGTTGAGGAGGATCGACGGTCGGCGTTTCTTCTGGTTCTGGTTCTGGCGTGGGTGCTGGAGCTGGGGCTGGAACTGGAGCTGGTCTTGGAAGTTGAGAAGATTTTCTACGTTGTTTCTTCTTTGGTGGTTCTGGTGGGGTTGGTTGAGTGGGCTCTGGTGAAGACTGCTCTGGCGGTGGCGGCGGTAGCTGGATGGTGGGTGCGGCGGGCGCTGGTGCGGCGTCGGTTGCTGGCTGGCGCTGAAAGGTAATCGTCGCTGGTGCGGTTGTCACGATCTCTTCTCTTGGAGGCGCTGCTTGCCAGGTCTGTGGCCGGATCTGTGTTGCTGGTTTCCTGGGTCTTTCAGGAGCTGGAAGGCTCAAGTCCCAGGTGAGGGAGACAGCTACCCTCTGCGGCTCAAGTTCTGTGTGTACTTGAGGCACGCCATGAAGTCGACAGGACTTCAAGAAGACTACCAGAGGTTCTGGTAGTCGGTATTCCTTCATAGGATAAGACATGTTGACTGAGTGAATACTCGATGACGAATGACCGACGGATTTGAGATGGAATACACACATTAGCAATATGTGTACAAAGGCGAATAGAACTCTTGGATTCCTGAGGCGAAATCTTCATCAGTGTCCCCAGGATGTGAAAGAGACAGCATACAGGGGACTTGTCCGCCAAATCTTGGAATATGGTAGTTGCATCTGGCACCCAAGCGGAGTGGTCATAAATGAAGAAATTGAAAAATAGAAGTAAAACAAAGATCAGGAATTGATACAATTAACTTACTCCACCCATAAAAGACACCAAAGGGAAAGAAATACAAACATTAAGCGACCAGACCATAATGGAAACCTAAACAAAGGAAGGCCATAAGGACAGTTACTTTCCCACAAAATGGCCATATGGCCATCCAAAACCAAAAGACACAAGTGATACACACAGTAAGTAACAAACAACAACATAAATAAATCGCCACAGAAGAGCCGCCTTGGAACGGTCAGTGGAAGATTTCCACTGGGGGGCTTAAATCGATTTTACGTGGCCACAATCCTCGCCCTTACTTCCGTCGCGATTTAGACAAATAATTTGTTCAGTCCGCATGAAGGCTACCTAACTCATCAATTCAGAATAGAGCTGCTAGATTTGTAGCTGGAAACTACTGCTTTGAAACTGGGAGCATGACTGGAATACTAGGAAAATTAAGATGGGAGTCTCTCAAGAAAAGGAGAAGAGACAGTAGGCTCATACTCTTATACAAAGGTCTAAAGGGTGCTGCTAGCATTCCAACAGATGACCTTGTTCCCCCAGCTAGGCACTGTAGAAAGCACCATTCAATGACGTTTCAGACCCTTACTGCAAGAACGGCTATTTATAAAGAATCGTTCTTCCCCCGAACCATTAGAGATTGGAATGCCCTTCCGGATTCTATTATTTCGACGGCGGAAGGCGCTGAGGATTGTGTAGCTAAGTTTACATCTTTGGTTAGAGCTAGGGACTAACTTCCCATATCACAGGTCCTGGTGTATGAATGTCATTTGACGTGTCACCAGTAACAATTCTGATTCTGATTCTGATTGAAACAAGACTCAGCGTGATCAGGAAACAGTCTCACAATGAAAATGGTGATGCATTCCTAAATAGATCCATCTCGTATGATGAGGTTGAAGCCAGTATACAGAGATTAAAGGCAGACAAAGCTCCTGGACCAGACGAATTTTTCACAAATATGATTGTAAAATCAAATGAAGTGCTCAAAATTGCAATAATGATGTTGTTTAGAGCATCTTGGAATTGCCTATGCCTACCAAAAATTTGGAAAAGTGCTAATGTGAAGTTTCTAAAAAAAATGGAAAAGACACATACTACCAAGCTGGTTCATATAGACCTGTCAGTCTGACAAGCGTACTGGGCAAATGCATGGAAAGGATCATCTATTCTAGGCTATATGCTTATGTCGAACACAATCAGCTTCTTGATAAAGAGCAAGATGGCTTTCGCATCAACAGAAGCACTACGCAGTCACTTCTCAGGTTGACTCAAGAGATATTATCTGGCTTTGGTGAAGGATATTGCACATTAGCAACATTTATTGATTTGGAGAAGGCATTTGATTCAGTTTGGCGTGATGGACTTCTTGTTAAACTGTATGATAAAGGAGTGAATGGAGCATTCTGGAGGTGGATTGCGAACTTTCTGTCAGATAGGACAGCTGCATGCTTTGTAAAGAATCAACTGGGAAGCCAGTTTATAACAGATGTAGGACTTCCGCAAAGAAGTGTATTATCACCACTTTTATTCAGTCTCTTTCGGTGTGACATTTAGTGAAAAGATTAAATTTGCTGATGATGGCACAATTTGGAATTCAGGAAATGACCAACATGAATTAGCAAAATCAATGAATCGGGATCTCAGCAGTTAAAATGAAAGGAAAACTGCTTAAACACACAGATAAGGTTAACGTCCTTGGTTTCATACTGGATAAGAAGTTAACATTTCATGACCATTTGGGTATGGTTGAAAAAAGAGCAGCAAAAGCGCTGGGTTCTCTGATGATTGTTGGCAAAACTGAAAAAAAAATAAGTACTCCTAATATGGTTAAGTTATACAACAGCATTGTTGTCCCACAAATGGAGTATGCAGCTCCAGTCTGGCAGCTTGCAAATTGCAGTTAGCTTGAAAAAATCCAACGCAAAGGTCTAGCACTGTGTTTGGGATGTCCTAGCACAGCTAGTTTGGAAGCATTGGAGGTACAAGCAGGTGTTTTACCTCTTGACCTTCGCAGAGAAGAACTTTCAGTTAGAACATGTACAAAAATCATGGCTAAGTCAGCTGATGAGAAGATCTGGCAAACTCTCGCTAAATGTCAGTCAAGACTGGTCTAACCCAAAGGAGAAAGTAACAACTCCATTTGGATTGATGATACGACAGGTTGATGATATGAAATCGTTAACTGACCTAAGTCTCAATGCTATTGAGCCAGAAGCAACATATTTGGAGTACATGGCACCATCAAAAAGAACGCCTGAATACTGGAGTAATCTGGGATCCTCAAAGTCAAGAACAGCCGCACAGGGGATAGAGTCAAGAGTGGTCATTGAGAGACTACTGGAGGGCATAGGAGTAGATACAGTAGTGGCTTTCACTGATGCCTCTTGCAGAGGAAATCCTGGTCCCTGTGGTGCTGGCTCTTGCATATTTCTACCAAATGATGAAAAGATAGAGCCCAAACAACCTGTGTTTAAGCTGGTTTCCATTCTCCTTGGTGAACTAGCCGCTATCAAGATGACACAAGATTTTATCCTACAAGAAAAGATGAAAAGAGAGATTGATACACTTTTGATTTTCAGTGACAGTCAGTGTGCAGTTGGTATTCTACAGTTAGGCTGGGATGACAAAAAGTACAAGAAAACAAGCCCTGACATCATCCAAGTTATGTTAGATTTACAAAGGAATGGGACAGAAGTAAAGATTCAGTGGAGTCCAGGACATGCAAATATAACCGGGAATGAGATAGCGGAAAGGCTTGCCAAGGAGGCTGCAAAAGAAGCAGAGGAAATGCCAGAAGATATAGAAGATGCAACATAGGCACAAATAAAACATGCAGCAAGAGAAGCAGTCAAGGGGAAATGGCAACGAAGATGGGAAATATCGGAAAAAAGGCAGAAACTTGCATCAATACCATCAAGTAGTCAAACTGAAGAAAATCAGTTTCAAGGGCACAAGAAATCAAAGGGTGATATTGCAATTGCAGAGTGGTTACTGCAAACTCAAAGACTACCTCCACTCTGTTGGTGCGGTTGATGATCCCTCTTGTCCGTGCGGTGAGAGAGAAACAGTAGACCATTTTCTCCTTGACTGTGAACTCTATGATGCTCAGAGAGAAATAATGAGGCAAGAACTCTTATTAAACTTGGGTGCAAGTGCCCTAGACTTGACTACTTTCTTTGACGAAAACCAAAACAAAGATGATGAAGAACAAAAAAATTACCGTAAAGACATCTACCAACAATTAGATGTCTTTATATCATCAACAAACAGATTTTAAATTTAACGGGTGGGGGTGGGGAAGGACATTTCAAGGTAATGGGGTTGTTTGGCGTACGAGTGATGCAATCATTATTTCTTCTGAAGGGCAGGAAGTGGCCGATACGGCTGTACCTTGCCTGACGATATACATAAATTCATCCTACATTATGGGAATGGGTGTGGTTCACATTTAATTACTACATGTTCTTTGATATATTGCAATCATCATTTGTTTTCATGGTTATATCTGGAGGACAGGAAGTGGCCGACAAGGCTGTACCTGGCCTTCAAAATTCATCAAACATTATGGGAATGAGTGTGGTTCATGTTTTCATGGTTATATCTGGAGGACAGGAAGTGGCCGAAACGGCTGTACCAGGCCTTCAAAATTCACCAAACATAATGGTAATTAGTGTGGTTCATGTTTTCATGGAGGACAGGAAGTGGCCAATACGGCTGTACCTGGCCTTCAAAATTCATCAAACATATGGGAATGAGTGTGGTTCATGTTTTCATGGTTATATCTGGAGGACAGGAAGTGGCCGACACGGCTGTACCTGGCCTTCAAAATTCATCAAACATGGGAATGACTGCGGTTCACATTTAATTAAGTACTACATATTCTTTGATATATTGTAATCATTATCTATATCCATGGCTATATTTGAACGGCAAGAAATGGCCGACACGGCTGAACCTGGTCTGAGGATATACATAAATTCATCATACATTATGGGACTGAGTGTGGTTGACTTTTAATTGCACGACCCGCAGAAAAAGCGACCGACTGAAGTCGGTTGATTTTCTAAGAGTGCCCTAAAATCACCGTATCATTCTGTCAGTCTGTCTGTCCGTCCGTAACCCGTTTGTGAAAATTGGTGATAGTGACTTAACCGATTGGAATATTTAAATAAATTTTGGCATACTGATAGATATCAATGAGATCTAACCAATGAACTTGCCAACTATTACATTCCATTTAGTATAGCCTCGCCGAGGCGAAAATGTGAAAGTTTTCGAACTGCTTCTCCTCGGAACCGTTGGGCCGATTGAAGTCAAATTTCATATGTAGCCTCTATGGGATGGGTAAAACCAAAATTTGCTCATGGGGTCCAGGTCACATGACCAAAATGGCCGCCAAGCCATATATGGTAAAAACCCTTCAAAAATAGTCTTCTCCAGAACCACTGAGCAGATTTCCACGAAACTTGATAAATAGCATCTGGGACGTAGGCCCATCATAAAGTGCTAAAATGGTGACCCTGGGTTGACCTTGACATTCTTTGTGCCTAGGTCAAACCTTGATACATATGCTTTTGTATTGGAAAAGTAAGAATGCATTTTATCCTGCAAACGATTCAGAATACAGTACTAAAGTATAAGATATATTTTTGCTCCTTACGATAAGGCGCATTTATTGGGGGAACCGTTTTAGGTCCAGGTCACATTACCAAAATGGCCACCATACCCATATATGGTAACACTCATAAAGCTAAAAGCATCCGGCGGGTCGTGCACTTCAGCTGAACACTGGTTACTACATATTCTTTGATATATATTGCAATCATTATTTTCAGGGCACTCGACTGGATTTTTCTTTACAGATTGTTCTCCTCAGATTGCAGTGGTATCTGGTGCCAGGATGATTACCCTTGAATCCGGGGGTGGGGGCAGATGCAGTGGAGTCGAAGGAATCTGGAAATGTGATTCATCCTTGCACGTGGTGCCGTTGGAGTGTGTTTGGGCATCGGCTTTTTGTCGCCGCTGCCGGGGATCAAGCCCGGGACTTCTGGTGTCGACGTCGGAGGCAAGTGGATTAACCACTGAGTTATCACGCTCCTTTAATCATCGGTCGGGGCACTAGACTGGATTTTTTTTTCTCCTGCTACAGTGGTGCCTGGTGCCGGAATTATTATTGCTGCAGCTCATGGATGGACCAGATTAAGCGGAGTCAAGAGGAGCTGAAAATATGACATGTTTAAATAAGTCTCTCCTAAACATTTTAAATATTGGTTTCTTTGTAGGATAGAGGAATGAAGAAGCACGCCATAATAAATCGTCTTATTTGGAGTGCATAACTGACCGGTATCGCTGGCCCGAACCTTTTGGCCTGGTGTTTGACTCGCTTGCTTTTTGACCCCAGGTTCGTGGCCTCAGTCCCCGGTCGGGGCACTTGGTACTTTTCTTTACAATTTTTCTCCTCAGATTGCAGGGGTGCCGGGATGGTTACTGATGGAGCCCAGGAGAGGTGCAGATGCAGTGGAGTCAAAAGACGCTGGAAATGTGATATGGTTACATGAGTATCCCCTGAGCATTTAATAATAATACTAATTGTCACGATAGTTATATCTCACATGTAATTCGGGTATATTATAGACTCTAATACTGGTCGCTGATATAGCTTATGGCACAATTTAGTGATATAGTGAAAAATCAATTGGTATAAGAACGCGAACCGAAGAGCCGCCTTGTAATTCAGTTTAATGACGTCCTTTATTGTTATTTTGACGTTGACTGGCGTAACGTAGATTTCTTGTATCAGATACGTTATGAAAACAGGTAAAGGCATAAAATATATAGAGGATCTTGCATGATTGTTCATGTGTTGTATGGTTTATTAGGCGAGTTGAGGAAAAGTGATAAAAATGCACGGCTTTGCTGAGCATTTTGCCCCTTTTCCGCAACGAGTTTGGTGGATTAGGTGGTACATGAGCATGAATGCAAGATTCTATTTATCATATGACATTTAAAACGCATTTAATTTACGAATTGTACGAAAATGTTAATGTTCCGCCGTTGGAAGACGCGACTTCGTTTAAGATGGCATGCGTGTAATGCTACGGAGCGTAACTATCTAATTTGCATATCTAATCCACTTATGGATTATCAAATTTATTACATGGTGCTATTACATTCTCAAACGTGGCATCATGTGATAAAGTTAGTTATATTGGGGGGATTCCTTTAAACAATGGCGGAAGATAGAAATTGAAGGAATCACTATTTTTTCGTCGACTGTATTGGAATCGAAATAGATTTGCTCTAGTGCCGTGGTTTATTGATTGATATATGGCTGCCTGTCGGACAGTTATGGGTTAACAAAACACTCGCACTACGCGCTCGTGATTGGATCTACTTTCCAGCTGACCTTCAGGCAGTAGTATGTCACTCAATGAATCACTGACTGACCTAATCTATTGCTTAAATATGGATCGAAATGTTTGAACTTTATAATGATTGTATTATGTCCCAAATGTTGTTAATATGTACGTATATAATCGAAATAAAAAAATTACAAAAAGTTAAAAAAAATAATAATAATAATTGTCTCTTTGTAGGATGGAGTGCAACAAAAAATAGTATATATAGTGCATAATTAATGATCTTATCTATATATAAACCCTGTTGATTGCTGTTTATTTCTGATTTTCATCATGTTGGGTGAAAGAGGGAGGAATATATATTAAAGGTTAAAGGTTTATAAATGTTAAAATTGGCGTACAAGTTCGGAAGGCCGCGGTGATGTAATGGTTAGCACGTCTGCCCGGAAAGGAGGAGATCCGTGGTTCGAGTCCCGGTTGCGGTGCGACCGATTTTTGTGCGCTAATTCATTTGTCTATTTCATTGTCTGTATCGTGCTTTACTTTGATTTTCATATAATTGCTCTGACACAGTAGAACATTTGTAAATCTAATAAATAAATAAATAGAATAAAATGGCCGCCGTCCGTAGGTTAAAAAAGAACCGAAAATGATAGGGTCGCCTAGGGCGGTAAATGAAAGGTCTCTAAATAGCGCTAATGACGTTAAAGGTTTATAAATGTTAAAATTGACGTACAAGGTCGGAAGGCCGCGGTGGTGTAATGATTAGCACGTCTGCCCGGAATGCAGGAGATCCGTGGTTCGAATCCCGATTTTTGTGCGCTAATTCATTTGTCTATTTCATTGCCTGTATCGTGCTTAACTTTGATTTTCATATAATTACTCTGATACAGTAGAACATTTTAAATCTAATAAATAAATAAATCTACTCGGCCAGTAGAAGGCTTTGAAATGAAATGAAATGAAACATTTTCAAAAATAGACAAAAAATTAAGTTTTTGCATATTATTAAGGAATGTTGTTATACATTTGATTAAAATATGGAAATAGAAGATAATTCTACCAGTTTTATACCAGACCACCTTCGGAAAATACTGTCGGTTCGAATGTCAGAGGATTCGCCACTTTGGATGTTCGCCACCAGAGTTTTCGCCACCTCTGTGAGAGGGTTCGCCACTTTTTTTTATTTTTGCCTTTGGAGGATTCGCCACCTTTTTTATACATGTTGCTTATAACTATTTAATTTTTGAGCAGGGTTTAAGTGAAGAAATAAATAAAGACTGTTTATAGTTTTAAACGCCGTTTGTTATTGCTTCTTCTAATATTTCCTATTTCCTAATAACAGACGAAAAGGGACCCATTCTAAAGCATTCATATTCTTCTGTAAGTTCCGTAGCTATTTACGGAATCAATCGAGTGCTGAATAGAGGGCGAGAAGTGTTCACGACAGTCAAATTATTTGTCACTTGTATGAAGTTGCAGGATTGGCGATAGCGCTGTATAAATGCACTGAGCGTTCCAAGAATGTTTCATCAAGGCAACACGCTATACAATGTGAGAAGTGTGAAGAATGACAGCATCGTCTTTGCAATACAGGTAACGAATGAATGATATAAGAAATCACGTAGAGTTATTTCTGTCTTAAATCATAGATTGTGTGTACAAGTTAGAACCCACCACATCCTAATATTGTACAATCGTATTTGTGTATTTATGTATTTATTCTAAATGCACACCAACACCCACCCAACCACCAAGCCCATTCAGTATTATATGTTATTTTCAATAGGTATCAGCCATACAGAATACAGACTTATGATGAAGGGTAAATCTGATGTCATTTGGTATTGCAAAGTATAAGTAAAACAACGATCAGGAATCGATACAATTAACTTACTCCACCCATCAAAGACACCAAAGGGAAAGAAACACAAACATGAAGCGACCAGACCATAATGGAAACCTAAACAAAGGAAGGCCATAAGGACAGTTACTTTCCCACAAAATGGCCAAATGGCCATCCAAATTAAAAAGATACAAGTGATACACACAGTAAGTAACAAACAATAACATAAATAAACCGCCGCAGAAGAACCGCCTTGGAACGGTCAGTGGAAAGAATTCTACTGGGGGAAAGAATTCCACTGGGGGGCTTAAATCGACCCCACACGACCACAGCCCCCGCCCCCACCTCCGTCGCGGCATGCACTAATTTTGTTTAGTCCGGACGAAGGCTTCCTAACTCATCAGTGTAACATCTCCGAGAACATACAAATAAAAAACTACAGAGATGAAACAAGGTTGAGGACTCGACAGCATACAACAACAGAATTGCTGAAGCAAAAGAAAACCAACAGTTATACTCCGAGGGGCCCGACCAAAGACGGAGCATTAGGCGCCAACTTACATAAAGAATACTAAAATAAAATAAAATTACATTTATGTTTTACGCTGGGACCGTCATATAATCTTAGGCCGGACCCACCAAGCCATGCAAAGACAAATCAGTTCTGGTAAGTTGCTCTATAATAACACTTCATTAAAACAGTGTATTTCAACATTTAACCCTTGTCCTCCTGAGCCTGGATATGCCTTAGCTTTCAAACAATGTAGATCCAGATCAGATAGCCATCTGATCAGGATCTACATTGTTTGCCATGCAAATTGTGAATTTGTTGCAGTAATATATATTGAGATATCATTGGTGTTGCTGATGATTAAAATAAATAACAGCTTGTCAATGAAAAACATGTTGACTTGTTGAACAGATGTTTCTTTCTTTTATAGCCTGACTGTCATGTCAGAGAGTTTTACTGCAGCTGCTGATGGCAGACTTTCTTTTGGGCATGTAGTTAACTCCACGGCCATCGACAGCCTACTGTCATCAGTATTAGAAGTAGAAGTAAAACAAAGATCAGGAATCGATACAATTAACTTACCCCACCCATAAAAGACACCAAAGGGAAAGAAATACAAACATTAAGCGACCAGACCATAATGGAAACCTAAACAAAGGAAGGCCATAAGGACAGTTACTGTCCCACAAAATGGCCATATGGCCATCCAAAACCAAAAGACACAAGTGATACACACAGTAAGTAACAAACAACAACATAAATTAATCGCCACAGAAGAGTCATCTACCATTCCAGCTCTATCAGAGTCGTTTCTAGAAATGATTGATGCCGACAGGAGAGAAGAGTAAGTTCGCAACTGATATTGAATGATACTATAGTCAGGTATGTTTATATTATGTTGTGTTGGTGCTCATCACGTTGCTTTCATATTTTCAGATATTTAGATACCACACCAAGTACCCATGTCACGCCTTTAAAATGGTCAGTGTCTCCAGCGAATGCCATCAGACTAGTCTTTCAAATGGTCCCACCCACATTCCTTCTACCAACATAACATATCTCGTACAGCGCGATGAGCCGGATAAAGTCATTGACATTGATTGGGTTTCCAGCTGTTTCCCATAATGAATCAGAGAGATCTGTAGAACAGACATCCACTATTGAAATGTGAGTAACTTTTACAAATAACGTTATTTTCGTTACATTTATATACTTTCTAGTAAATACATAACATCCACTAATCCATCGTTCAGATGAAGCTCCTGGAGGTAGAATTTCAGATGAAATATCTGATGGTGCCATACCTGATTGATCTTTTGACATTTCTGGCAGGAATTTTGACCAACAGCAGCCAATTCGGGAAGAGTAAGTAGAAACTATCCTTACCATAAATTGAAATAAGTATATTAAAACTAACATAAAATTTTCCTTATTTCATTGTTATGTATTTCTTTGTCAGGGGACTTGCAGATCCTGAGGTCAACGAGTATTTTTCATAGTGATGGACATATAACATTTGAAGAAATAGTCAGTGGCACAAAAAGGGGAGGCAGAAAGTTGGTCAGCAGTGATGGAGCCTACCTTTTTCGAGAATTTAAATGCTTCTATTTTTTGTTCTATAAACTATTTGTGCTCCGTTCATTACTAAATCCATTCTCATTTTAGAAGTCAGTCGAGAAAGAGAATGTTATATACTGGAGATGTAGTGTTAGGAGTAAGAAGCTAACATGTCACGCCTACGTTAAACAGACGTTTGAAAGAAGTGGTGCTCATGAACATGCTGCCGATCCAGGAATAAGGTCAAAAGTGAAAATTGCTGCAAAGGTAATTAGGTACAATTATTTCATCTGCTTTTGAAACCAACAACAAATTATAAAGCATACATACTGATATTTTTTCCCTTGCAACTTAGGTGAAAACAATTGCCAAGGAAGACGTTTTCAGACCAGCAGCTGATGTCGTCGAAGAAGTGATGAGAGATGCTGCATCAGAAAACCAACATCACCTTCCTAAAATGGCTAACCTGGCACGTGCGGCTAATCTTCATCGGCAAAGACTTCGACCTAAAGATCCAACTGATATGACCTTCAAAGGAAGTTAGCTTATTTCATATGGTTTCACTTAATATATGTACCATTACTTAGCCTGTTTTATCCTAATTCCCTGTATTCCTGCAATTTCTTTCAGATTGACACGAACTTCTTGGATTCTGCAGTTATCCTTGGGGATGTTAAAGTTGATGACCAGAGACATATAATTTTGGGTACCAGACGTTAACTCAGCCACCTTACAAGATTAAGAAGACGGTATATTGATGGGACATTTAAAGTTGTAAAGCAGCCATTTTGTCCGCTTTTGTCAGTCCATGGTTTTGTGAAAAGAGACGAAGACGCAAAGCAAGTGCCATTCTTGTTCTGTCTGATGTCACGGAGAACGAATAAGGATTACTGCGAGGTGTTTCAATGGGTGCTGACACTTCTAGATGACCCAGGCGTTGAGGGGCTTATGCTGGATTATGAAAAATGTGTTGTCATGTCTATCGCGTCTAACGCTAAGTTGTCAATAAATTTAGGAAACTAAATACCGTACGATCTATCATTTCATTGCAGGGCTATAGCAAGCAGTCCGAGAAGTGTTCCCATTGGCACAGGTGCGAGGATGCGTTTTCCATTGGGCACAAGCAGTATATCGAAAAGTACAACACCTTGGTCCGTCGACTGCTTATATGGAACGGCGAGACAAGTACCAGTTTATAAGGAAGGTCCTGGCTTTACCCTTTCTACGTGCTGTACACACGAAGGGAGCATTTGAAGCATTGGAGTCCCAAATTGCTGATATACAGAACGAGCCTTTACACAACCTCCTGGTTTACGTAAGACCGACATGGATTGATGGGCACTGGGATGTTGAAGACTGGTCGATATTCAGGGAGGCCATTCGCACCAATAACGACGTAGAAGGTATTGTAATTTCCTTTCTTTTTTCTAGTTATTTATTGATTAAGTAGTACCTTTGATGATTATATAACAACTGATTTATATCCTGTTTACTTTCAGGATGGCACAAGCGCCTCAACACCAGGGCTAGATAAGCAAAGCTGCCATTTTATGTGCTCGTCCAACTTCTATATGCTGAAGCCAAGGCAGTGGGTGTTCAAGTTAGGACCGTGTCAGGGAACATACAATGCAATGTTCAGAGGAAACAGTACAGCAATACTCATGGCAAGCTTTTTGACATTTGGGCTATGTATGAAAATGGCGAGCTCACTAGTTCAGCTCTTCTTCGCCGATGTTCACACATCATGGGACTGGCACCTTCACCATCACCATTGCAGGGAACTGATGAGATCTGAGGCAGCACATTTTAAAATGATATTTTAAATTGATTTTGTAAACCACTGACTTTTATAAATGGACCATGATGAAAAGCGCCTCCCCGTGGTGTGGTCTGGATACCCAACTAAATGCTTTCCATCCATTTTTAGCTCACCTGTCACGTAGTGACAAGGTGAGCTTTTGTGATCACATTTTGTCCGTCGTGCGTGCGTGCGTTCGTAAACAATTTCAAATAAGAATACCTCTAACACCCCACGGCCAATCTTAATAAAATTTCATATGAAGCATCATCAGGTAGGGGGAAAGGCTGCATTAGGTTTTTGGGCTGATCAGATTGGAATTCTGGTTGCCATGGCAACATAAAGCTCGCATAGACTTATAATGGGAAAATTTAAAAAATCTTCTTCTCTGATACCACAGGGCCCAGAACTTAGATATTTAGCTTGTAACAATGTTAAGTGGTCACCTACATAATTCCTGCCAATCATGCCCCTGGGGTCCAAATTGGCCACGCCCCGGTGCCCCTTAGCTCCCACAGACTCATAATGGAATAAAAGGCTTCACTGCAGCTGGTGTTGTGCCGTGTGGCGGCCGTAAAACGTCTCCCTGTACATCAACCATAGTGCAGTTTATATTTTACTTTTGGTCCTTTGAGATCAGTGTGAATATTCTGAGAAATCAGAAATAAATTATTGGTTTAGACTCATATTCTAGACAGGTTTTTAATTATTTGGACCCAATATTGATTTATATCAGTCTTTGAATCGACTGCCTATTCGAAATTCGCAAAATTACAGTATGTTTCCTCTGGCTTTCGTTGTCGGATCATTACAGGGTCACTGATGAGGCTTTATTAGCCGAAACTACGTAGTATGACCCATCTTCTTTCTTATGAATGTTTTCATTGCTCTTAAAAGAACTCATTTTTTATTTTTATTCAAAAATCTTCTTCCCTGAAACCACAGGGCCCAGAGCTTAGATATTTGGCATGTAGCAACGGCAAGTGGTCATCTACATAATTCCTGCCAATCATGCCCCTGGGGTCCAAATTGGCCATACCCCTCCCCCCCCGCCCCCTTAGTTCATATAGACTCATAATGGAAAAAGGCTTCAAAAAGCTTCTTCTCTGAAACCACAGGGCCCAGAGCTGAGATATTTAGCATGTAGCAACGGTAAGTGGTCACCTACATAAATCCGGCCAATCATTCCCCTGGGATCCAAATGGACTGCGCCCCGGGGCCCCTTAGCTCCCATAGACTCATAATGGAAAAAAAGCTTAAAAAATCTTCTTCTCTGAAACCACAGAGCTCAGAGCCTAGATATTTAACATGTAGCAACGGCAAGTGATCTCCTACATAATTCCTGCCAATCATGCCCCTGTGGTCCAAATGGGCTACGCCCCGAGGCCCCTTTGCTACCACAGACTCGTAATGGAAAATGCTTAAAAATCTTCTTCTCTGAAACCACAGGGCCCAGAGCTTAGATATTTAGCATGTAGCAACGGCAAGTGGTCACCTACATAATTCCTGCCAATCATGCCCCTGGGGTCCAAATGGGCCACGCCCCGGGACCCCGTTGCTCCCATAGACTCATAATGGAAAAAAGCTTCAAAAATCTTCTTCTCTGAAACCACAGGGCCCAGAGCTTAGATATTTAGCATGTAGTAACGGCAAGTGGTCACCTACATAAATCCTGCCAAACATGCCCCTGAATTTCAAATGGGCCACGCCCCATGACCCCTTAGCTCCCATAGACTCATGATGGAAAAAAAGAGCTTCAAAAATCTTCTTCTCTGAAAGCACGGGGCCCAGAGCTTAGATATGTAGCTTGAAACAATGTCAAGTGGTCACCTACATAAATCCTGCCAATCATGCCCCTGGGATCCGAATTGGCCACACCCTGGGGCCCCTTAGCTCCCATAGACTTATAATGGAAAAAAAAGCTTCAAAAATCTTCTATGAAACCACAGGGCCCAGAGCTTAGATATATTGAGCACGTAGCAACGGCAAGTGGTCACCTACATAAATCCTGCCAATCATGCCCCCTGGATCCAAATGGGCCACGCCCCGGGGCCCCTTTACTTCCATAGACTCATTATGGAAAAAGCTTCAAAAATCTTCTCTGAAACCACAGGGCCAAGAGCTTAGATATGTAGCATGTGACAATGACAAGTGGTCACCTACATAAATCCAGCCAATCATGCCCCTGGGGTACAAATAGACCACACCCTGGGACCCCCTTAGCTCCCATAGACTCATAATGAAAAATGGCTTCAAAAACTTTCCTCTCTGAACTCACAGGGCCGTAAGCTTAGATATTTAGCTTGTAACAATGTCAAGTGGTCACCTACATAAATCCTGCCAATCTTGCCCTTGGGGTCCAAATTGTCCATACCCTGGGGCCGCTTAGTTCCCACAGACTTTAATGAAGAATAAAGCTTCAACAATCTTCTTCGCTGAAACCACAGGGCCATGAGCTCAGATATTTAGCATGAAGCAACGGCAAGTGGTCACCTACATAACTCCTGCCAATCATACCCCTGGGGTCCAAATGGGCCACGCCCCGGGACCCCGTAGCTCCCATACTCATAATGGAAAAAAAAACTTTAAAAATCTTCTTCTCTGAAACCACAGGGCCCAGAGCGTAGATATTTAGCACGTTGCAAAGGCAAGTGGTCACCTAAATAAATCCTGCCAATCATGCCCCTGAGGTCCAGTTGGGCCACTCTCCGGGGCCCCTTAGCTCCCATAGACTCATAATGGAAAAAAAAGCTTAAAAATCTTCTTCTCTGAAACCACAGGGCCCAGATCTTAGATATTTAGTATGTAGCAACGGCAAGTGGTCACCTACATAAATCCTGCCAATCATGGCCCTGGGGTCAAAATGCGCCCCACCCCGTGGCCACTAAGCTCCCATAAACTCAAAATCGAAAAAGCTTAAAAAATCTTCTTCTGTGAAACCAAAGGACCGAGAGTTCCACTGACCTTTCCAAGGCGGCTCTTCTGTGGCGATTTATTTATGTTGTTGTTTGTTACTTACTGTGTGTATCACTTGTGTCTTTTGGTTTTGGATGGCCATATAGCCATTTTGTGGGAAAGTCACTGTCCTTATGGCCTTCCTTTGTTTAGGTTTCCATTATGGTCTGGTCTCTTAATGTTTGTATTTCTTTCCCTTTGGTGTCTTTTATGGGTGGAGTAAGTTAATTGTATCAATTCCTGATCTTTGTTTTACTTCTACTTTTTATATGTTTAGCATGGAGCAATGGCAAGTGGTCACCTACATATTAAATCCTGCCAGTCATGCCCCTGGGGTCCAAATGGTTCAGTCCCGGGAGGGGGTGGGGGGCTTAGCTCCCATAGACTCATAATGGAAAAAAGCTTAAAAATCTTCTACTCTTAAACCATAGGGCTTAGAGCTTAGATATTTAGCATGTAGCAACGGCAAGTGATCACCTACATAAATCCTGCCAATCATGCCCCTGGGGTCCAAATGGGCCCCCACTCCGGGGCCAATTAGCTCCCATAAACTCAAAATGGAAAAAAAGCTTCAAAAATCTTTTTCTCTGAAACCACAGGGCCCAGAGCTTATATATTTAGCATGGGGCAATGGCAAGTGGTCACCTACATATTAAATCCTGACAGTCATGCCCCGGGGGTCCAAATGGGCCACGTCCTGGTGCCCCTTAGCTTCCATAGACTCATAATGAGAAAAAACTTTAAAATCTTCTTCTCTGAAACTGTGAAGCACAGAACTTAGATATTTAGTATCTAGCAACATAAAATAGTCACCTACATTAATCCTGCTAAGTAGAAGTAAAACAAAGATCAGGAATCGATACAATTAACTTACTCCACCCATCAAACACACCAAAGGCAAAGAAACACAAACATTAAGCGACCAGACAATAATGGAAACATATACAAAGGAAGGCCATAAAGACAGTTACTTTCCCACAAAATGGCCATATGGCCATCCAAAATAAAAAGACACAAGTGATACACACAGTAAGTAACGAACAACAACATAAATAATCCGCCACAGAAGAACCTCCACGGAACGGTCAGTGGAAAGATTTCCACTGGGGGGCTTAAATCGATTTTACGTGGCCACAATCCTCGCCCTTACTTCCGTCAAATAATAGACAAATAATTCGTTCAGTCGCATGAAGGCCTACTAACTCATCAGTGCAACATCTCCGTGAACACAAATAATCAAAGAACCACAGAGGTTAGACAACGGTGAGGACTCGACAGCAAGAAACCACTGAAATCCTTGGATAATTTTTCTAACTAAAAACATTTAATTATGAAGACGCAGTTAGTTCCATTCTGTTCTATTTCACTTTTTAGTCTTACCTTCACCGGTTAAAATAATTCCTTGAATTTGATTGGTTAAAATCATTCCTTTGTTATAAACAGTTTATCACAGTTTGAACAGTTTTCGACAACGAAAGACGTGTTTTGAAGTCCAACACTCTTATTTTAGAAAGCCTTTTGTCGATTAATAGCTCTTTGTTTATCGAGCATTATCTTGATCTCCACTGTGATCACATTTATATTACTTATCTACATCTCTACAATTTTTGTTCGAGGAACATTATGGGTTTTAATTTGGTTATTTAGCCGAACTGATGGACTTGATGTCTAGAAGTGATAAAAGATCGTTGAGGAATTGCCCTAGAATAAACTATAAAAAGATGAGTGACGGAGAGAAACAGGAATCAACAGGAATTGATACTGAGAAAGACAGCAGGAAAGAAATCGGGTCTATCAGTAACCCCTAGGGCGCCTCCTTGATGTCACATAATTTTCCAAGGTCAGGGTTGTCAGCTGAATTCTACGACGATGGCAATGAAGACGAAGAAGAAATGGCAAAAAAAAAAAACAGCGTGAAATGGTTGAGCTGGAGAAAGAAGAGGCGAGAATTCAACGAAGGAATCGACTGGCTGAAATGAGAAGACAGCTACAGGTCCAGAAAGATAGGGTTTCTCAACTAAAAGGTAAAATTGGTGACACGAAATCTAGTGACTGTCGGAGTAAGTCTAAGTCTAAGCCTTCATTATCAAAGGCTGACTCTAAACTTGTGACTGAGAAAGAAGCTCAAGATGACAGTTATGTTGATATATATTATTTGAAAAAAAAAGACAATGAATTAAAACGGTTGGTCAAAAAAGAATTGAGCAAATTAGGGTTATCTAACCTTTTGAATTCTGTTTCATCTAGCTCAAGCAGTGGAGATTCTGTTTCATCAGAATCTGACAGTGATATAAGCTGTAGTAGTAGCAAAAAAGGTAGTAAGAAGAAGAAACATAGAAAACATAAGAAATCAGGCATTAACGCAAAAGCTTCTGACAAGGTCAAATTTCCGCAGCGTTGGCTTCATGCTCACTTGCAGTATGAATTTGTCAATGAACAATTAAAGTTTGATGACTTAGATTTCAAATTGTTTATTGCTGGTTAGTTGGAGATCATTGCTGCGGATGATTTGCCAAAGTCAGAAAAAGATGGTAGAATACAGTTTTTAATGAAATTGGTGTATTATAGTAATACTAATGATTTTAAAGGTATCAAAGCCTTTTATGCTGCATGGTTGCGTGAGATAGAATTAGGAAAAAGAAGCTGGTCTGATGATCCTCAGCAAATTGAGAATGCAATTCTATCAAAGGTTTTGCTGAAAAATAAATATTTTTCTGCATCGACCAAAAAAGATTCTGCAAATAAGCAAAATGCTTCCGAAGAGAGAGTTTGGTTTTGTTCAGATTACCAAAAGAACAAATGTTTGCTCAAGTCTAATCATTTATTAGTAATCAAAGGCAAACAAAGGCTTGCGACTCACATTTGCGCATCTTGTTGGTTAAAAGACAAAAATAATTTAGAGCATCCAGAATGTTCTTCTTCTTGTCCACACATTGCTATGTGACTTACCAATGGGTTATATGTTGCAAATAAGGATTTGAACGTTTTCAGGAAAGAAAAAGAAAGTTTGGTTGACTTATTTTTTCCAACCTTTTAACAAATCATTTCAGTAAAAATTTAAAACCTGAAAATTAAGCTACAAATGAAGATAAGGATTTTCAGGATCATATTTGTAAACATTCTTCTTCGTGTGATAAAAGCAAATATTAAATTGTATGATATCAATTATTTCCTGAAATCACACCATCAAGTAAAAGTTCAGGTATGTATAACTTTGAAAAATACAAAATTCCAGTTAATAGCAGGTTAAATATTCAATATATTAGATCTATGTTAGTTGATTATAAGGATAAGAGAATCTGTGATTTTCTTGAATTTGGATTTCCTTTAAGTTACACAGGAGATGAAAATGGTTTAGATGATCTAAGTTCTAAAAATCTATGGAAATTTAAAAATCATAAAGGCGCCGAAGAATATCCTGACAGTTTGAAATCTTATCTGGATAAAGAAAGTAAAAACAAAGCCATTTTGGGCCCTTTTAAGTGTAACCCATTTTTTTCAGTGATTAAAGTTTCACCTCTCAACACTGTTCCAAAACGAAACACATCAGAAAGACGTATTATATTAGATTTAAGTTTTCCTAAAGGTAAGAGAATAAATGATTTCATCAGTAAGGACTTCTATTTGAATGAAAAAAAAAACAGATTTGCTTTATCCGAGAGTCGATGACTTCATTCAGTTGATCAAACAAAAGGGAAGAGTCTGTTTATTGTTTAAAACTGACCTGCGAAGGGCATATAGACAGTTGCCTATTTGTCCTTCATCTTACAATCTTGTTTTTTATATATGGATAAAAAAAAACATATTTTCTGTGACACAGTTTTAAGTATGGGAAGCCGTTCCTCTGCTTTCTGCTGTCAAAAATTTACTAATGCCATTACTTTCATTATGTTCAAAATTGGTGTATCTGTTCTTAACTATCTAGATGATTCAGCTTCAGCAGAAAGAAAGGGAAATGCTACATTTGCATTTAAAACATTACAAGCAGTTTTACAAAAATGTGGAATTGAAGAAGCAAAGGACAAGGCGTGTCCAACTTCGACTATAATGACCTTTGTAGGGGTGTTATTTAATACAGAAACAATGACCATCGAAATTACTCCAGAAAGATTGCTAGAATTAGATATTTTGTTGAAAAGCTGGTTAGAAAAAAAAAAAAAAAAGCTACTTTAAAAGAAATCAAATCTTTAATTGGCAAATTGGACTTTGTAGCAGCTTGTGTCCGCCCAGGTAGAATTTTCATTTCCAAAATGTTAAAATGGCTTAAGATCCTATATAGGGAAAGTGACAACCATCATACTACATCCTACTTATGTCAAAAAAGACATTCTTTGGTAGTTCAAATTTCTACCCCATTATAATGGAATATCTATGATGCTCTATGAAGAATGGTCTTGTCCTGATGATTTTTTTTCGTCTGATGCATGTTTGTCAGGTTGTGGTGGTTTCTGGAGAGGGAATTTTTTTCATTCAAAATTTCCTGAAAGTTTTATACATAGAAAGCTAAGCATTAATATTCGGGAAATGTTAGCTATTTTAGTCTGCCTTAAACTGTGGAGCAAATATTTTAGAGGTCAGAAAATTCAAAATTTTTGTGACAATCATTCAATATGTCAAGTGGTGAATTCTGGGACACTCAGAATGAGTTTTTGCAAAATGGCTTAAGGGAAATGGCCTTTTTAGCTGCAACAGGAGAATTTCAAATTTCATTTTTGATTTTTATTTGTTCATTTGAAAAGTTCTGATAATAGATTGTAAGATCATTTGTCAAGATTTGATACAAATCGTTACCATCAAGAACAGTTCACGAACTAACAAAGGATTATGTTCTAGAAGAATGTGTTGTCTCAGATGAAATGTTTGTGTTTGATCATTCTTGGTAACTAAATACTTGTTTATTTTTCAGATGCTCAGATGGCCTCTTTAAAAAGGGATTTGAATCTTTCGAGGAGATCTGTTTATGCAGAAGGAACTGTTAAAATTTTTAGAACACAATGGGAAGCTTATTTATTGTTTTGTCTGTATTTCGGATTCTCATATTTACCTGCCAGCACTAACATATTGAGCCTGTATGCTCAATTTTTAAGCAGGTCTTTAAAATCAACTAAAACAATCAGAAATTACATAAGTGGGGTGAAAACAATGCACTTTTTATTAGGCTATTCAACTGATAACATAAATGAATTTTTGATAAGTCTGAGTTTGAAAGGTATAGCTAGATTAAAGCCATATTGCATTCGGCAAGCTCATCCAATTACTCCACAAATTTTGATACAGATAGCTTCCTGTTTGGATTTGACTAAATCTGACGATTTTGTTTATTGGTGCCTGTTCTTATTTGCCTTCTTTTTGTTTGCTAGAAAGTCTAATCTAGTTCCTACATCAAAAAAGATTTCAAAGCCAAAAACTTTTTACTAAGAAAGGATGTAAAATTGGATAAAGGAACTTTAGTCGTCACTATGAATTGGTCCAAAACTATTCAATTTGTTGAAAGAAAACTTGAAAACCCCTTATTCAAATTTCAGGTTCCATTTTGTGCCCAGTGGCAGCATAATTTTTAATGTGCAAAAAAAGTTAAGGCAAGTCCTAACGACTCTTTATTTAGTTTATCTCATAAAAAATGTATAACATATAGCAATTTCAATCAAAATTAAGGAGGATTGTGTCAAAAATACATCTAGACCCACAATTTTTTTCCTCTCATAGCTTTCGAAGAGGTGGGGCAACATTTGCATTTCAATCTGGTGTACCTTCAGATTTGATACAGTTACATGGAGATTGGCGTTCTGATGCTTACAAAAATATCCAGCATTTTCAATTAATGAGAAAATATTAGTATCAGAGAAAATGAGACAGCCCATTCTTCAATTATAGGTACTCAGTGCCTAAGTTCAGTCTGGAACAGTCTATTTGTGATGTACTCGACTAGTACAGTGTGGGATTTTATTTGTAAATATAATGGTGAAGACTTCAAATGTAATATATTTCGTTTCTTTATGTCATTTGTATTAAGTATTTACAGCATATTTTATATTTTTATCACGGGTTTTCCTCATTTATTTCAGACGGGGTCTACTAGCTGGTTGGTTTGGCGTAGATGCTAGTTTTCAATAAACTGTTGATTTATTGGACTAGCCTCATTTCCTTCTATGATAAAAGGTAAAACTGTGCTGAATATTTAATATTCTAATTTCGGTGTCTCCTTTCTATTTATTTCCAGAGGTTAGAAAGGTGACCATCATAAGTGACTCTATTGCTAAATATGTATCAGGCATTGAAGGTTGCATGGTTCAAGCATTTCGTGGTGATACTATTTCGAAATTGACTTGACGCATTCAGTCTCATCAAGCTGCTTTAAAGTAGAAGTAAAACAAAGATCAGGAATCGATACAATTAACTTACTCAACCCATCAAAGACACCAAAGGGAAAGAAACACAAACATTAAGCGACCATACCACAATGGAAACCTAAACAAAGGAAGGCCATAAGGACAGTTACTTTCCCACAAAATGGCCATATGGCCATCCAAAATAAAAAGATACAAGTGATACACACAGTAAGTAACAAACAACAACATAAATAAATCGCCACAGAAGAACCGCCTTGGAACGGTCAGTGGAAAGATTTCCACTGGAGGGGGCTTAAATCGATTTTACGTGGCCACAATCCTCGCCCTTACTTCCGTCGCGATTTAGACGAATAATTTGTTCAGTCCGCATGAAGGCCTCCTAACTCATCAGTGCAACATCTCCGTGAACACAAATAATCCAAGAACCACAGAGGTTAGACAACGGTGAGGACTCGACAGCAAGAAACCACTGATATGCTGGAGCAAAAGAAAACCAACAGTTAGACGCCGATGGGCCCGACCAGAGACACAGATTCTGATTCTGAATAAAACGATTTAAAGAGCTGTCAAAAATATGAAACAAAGAGATCACAGAGAATATTTTTATCACAGATTTTAGTCAATGAGCCATGCCGACTTATTATTGCTCTTCTTAAGATAAAGGAAAGACTGGTCAGCACAGCACCTCTTTTTCTCTGATCATATATACATATACATATGTGAAATAATAAGACATACACACATACATACATACATACATACATACATACATACATACATACATACATACATATATATGCACATACACACATATACATGTATACATATACATCTATTCCTATAGTTCGTCTGTCATTACTGACAATGACCAATCTTAATCATATTTGAAAAATGTTACTATTTGTGTTTTCTAAGATGGCTGATGAGACCGATTCTAGCGCTGAACTGTCTATTGCAAATAGAGCAACAGATGCTAGAGCAACAGATGCTAGAGGAAGGTAACAAGACGTTTCGCCCTCAAGACGTCCCCCCCCCTGGTCGTTCCCCCTAGCCATTTCGCCTCCTTTTTTGGCCCATAGTCGTTTCGCGCCCAAAATATTTTCCCATATTTTTTATATATAAAGTTTTATTATCTCCGTGTGTGGCAGAGACAAAGGGAGAGAAAGAAGAACATGTAATTTAAATGAAAATATTATTTAGGAATTATGATAAGTATTAACTATTTTGATCAATACCGTTAATCACATTGTTTATTTGATTTGACACTTAATGCGATTAGTGACGAGGTGTGAAAACACGCGCTCTTTGCAAAGTTTAACGTCTTTAATTATCGCTTAAGCACCTTTACCAGTTTTGTTTTAAATTGTTCGGTTGGTTCGTTAGCAGAGTAGAAGTAAAACAAAGATCAGGAATTGATACAATTAACTTACTCCATCCATAAAAGACACCAAAGGGAAAGAAATACAAACATTAAGCGACCAGACCATAATGGAAACCTAAACAAAGGAAGGCCATATGGACAGTTACTTTCCCACAAAATGGCCATATGGCCATCCAAAATTAAAAGACACAAGTGATACACACAGTAAGTAACAAACAACAACATAAATAAATCGCCACAGAAGAGCCGCCTTGGAACGGTCAGTGGAAGATTTCCACTGGGGGGCTTAAATCGATTTTACGTGGCCACAATCCTCGCCCTTACTTCCGTCGCGATTTAGACAAATAATTAGTTCAGTCCGCATGAAGGCCTCCTAACTCATCAGTGCAACATCTCCGTCGGCCTGCAAAGATTAATGGTGAAATGTGAAAACATGTACTCTATGAAAAAATAATTGTATTTAATTATCTCTTCTTCACCTTTAAATTGATCGGTTGGTTCTTTAACAGTTTCGGAAAGCAACGGTTGAAAATGGTAAAATTGTCATAATTGGTTTATCTTTTGTTTCTAGAAAATCTTCAAACGCCGACGATTGGAATTTATAAGCTTCGCCCAAAGATCCCAGCATCAGCCATCTTTGAATTCGTCACATACGCTTATCAAAGTTTTGTGGGAAAGTAACTGTCCTTTTCGCTTTCTATTGATGTTTCTATTAGGGTCTGTTTCTTCATGTTTGTGTTTCTTTCCCTTTGGTGTCTCTGATGGGAGCTGTGGGTTGATTGTATCGATTCCTGATCATTGCCTCCACTTCTATTTTCTAAAGTGGAATAATGTTTGTCTTATGTATTGCATGTCAGAATTGGGAAGTAGATGGCAGCCGCCATTCTATTTCTTTTGATGTTTGTGAGCGATGACTATATCGCCTATTTGGGATGGGTAAGATTTATTTATTTATTTATTTATTTTGTTCATTGTGTAGCGTTTTCTCATTATTACTTATGACGCTCGACTTCACGTGCTTTCCAGGAAGAACGAAATATCAGTCAAGTTACACCATCATGTGTTTAATTTAATGTTGGTGTTTACTTTGTTTTTTTTCTTATTTTGCTAATTGCACTCTTTTTTATAACATTTTTTTTCAGACCATGACAAAGTAGTCGTTAAGCTATATATTGCAAACATAGGTTGTAGGTGCTTGTTACAGCCGCCATATCGGGACGGTTCTAACGAGTACCCACCGCCTATGGCTTTCAAAGGAAATAAGTAAAATAATGAACACCCCTTAAACCTCAGTTTTCTCCATATAAAATGGGGTTAAGGTGGGTGTTTTTGGAAGAAAACAGCCTCAATAATTTTAGTGTAACAAGTCCTAGTCACATCTCTACGCGTGGCCTCTTTTAACTTTTAAGGCCCGGTGTCGACCAGTAAATTAGGGTAAGTTATTAGAGGTGAGTAAGTGAAAAGAAGTATTACAGTGAAAAGTGGGCGAAACGACTAGGGGCACGAAACGACCAGTGGGGGACGACAAGGGAGGAAACAACCAGGATGAAAACGTCTTGGGGGCGAAACGACTAGGGGAGGAAATGTTTGGTGGCAAAACGTCCCGGAACCCTAGAGGAAGACAGCTCTGTTGTTGATGCCTTAGCCCTGGCTTTGCGCTGTGCACGTTTCCTCTCAGCTTCACTGATTCTTTTTGCCTCATATTCATTGGCGCCCCGTTTGATGATACCCCTCCACTTTGCTCTGTCCTGTGCAATTTGTTTCCACGACTCTGTTGGAATGTTGAATTCCCTGAGGGAGGCTTTGGGGGTGTCCTTGTAGCGCTTCTTCTGACCGTCTTGGGAGCGTTTGCCCATTTCTAGTTCTCCATAGAGAATTTTCTTTGGCAAACGTTCCTCAGGCATTCTGGTAACATGACCTGTCCATCTTAACTGTACTAATTTCAGAAGAGTATGTACACTTTGCATCCTGCCCTCTTCAGGACTTCTGTGTCTGGAATCCTGTCTTGCCACTTAATCTTTAAGAGTTTTCTAAGACAACTAGTATGGAAGTGATTCAGTCTTTTGGCATGCCGTTGGTAAACTCTCCATGTTTCACATGCAGACAATAGTGTTGGCAGCACCACAGCTCTGTAGACTTTCAGTTTTGTGTCACAATCTGATTCCACCTCGATCCCGGACACTACCACGTAGTCGGCCAAATGCTGCTCTAGCTTTGGCAATCCTGGCGTTTACTTCATCATATACATATACATACATATACATACTCAACAATATTGAGTACAAACAAAACCCAAGTCCTTCAGCCTATCAAAAACGGAAGGGTCGAAAAAGGGAGGTAAACTGAAGGGAAAGGTTTCATAACAGCCGGTATAAATATCAAGATATATACATGTATAAGTTAAACACACAGAGTTAAGCACATAGAAACAGAAAGCACATGTTAATCTAAAACACACAGCAGTATAACTAAAAGTTATAAGTTATAAGAAACAAAATTAAACAGAGATTAAACGCAAAAAGCACAGAAATTAACTAAAAAGCAACTAAAAAGCAACTAAAAGCGGAACAACACAAAAAGAACATAAACTAAAAATTTAAAGCAACTACAAACTGTATTTGCATAAGAAGCATTTGCAGGAGGTGCCTCCACAGGTCCGGATCAGCCTCACAAACTCTTTGCAATTGTCTGTATTCCTCAGTTGGTTTGGGAAACTGTTCCAGAGCTGGGCAGCCTCATAGCAGAATGTCGCCTTACTGTATTTACTTGTACGAACCCTTGGGACTTCCACTAAGTTCTCATATCTGAAAGAATAATTTGAATTTTTAAAAGAAACAAGACTATGTAAATACTCAGGGGTCATCTTGTGTAAGATTTTAAAAACTTCGGTAGCCATTAAACGTATCCTGCTGATATGAAAAGTTGGCATATCAGCTTTTGGAAGTAGGTCTTCATATGAGCTTGTGAACAGTTTAAAGCTCTGTACTGCCTGTACTGCAATCTTTCAAGTTTATTTGTACTTGTTTTGGAGCAAAAATGTCAAACTAAAGGACAGTAATTAAAATTGGACCTAATAAAGACATATATTGACGTTTTGTTTCCAAGGTTAAAAGTTTGCTCAATCTGTTGCCTAGAAACTTTCTTACATATATTGGCAATATGTGTTTCAAAAGATAACATGTAATCGAAAGTGATGCCTAATACCTTAACCGTTTCTTCACATTTAACTTCATTTCCACATATATCCAGGCATTTGCAGTTTTCAAATTTTTGCCTAACACGATAGCCTGGAATTTTATCCGGATTTGCTTGCATTTTGTTGTCTGTAAACCATTTGATTAGAATGGTGTTTTCATCTTCCAGAACATGTCTGGTTATTTCAAGACTTTTATTGCTGGGTGATAGGGTGTTATCATCAGCGTAATTATATATGCTTGATTTAGGAACAAAATTAAAAACATCATTAATGAAAATGTTGAAAAGTAGCGGCCCTAGGATAGAAGCTTGAGGCACGCGCTTCAAAATATTTAGCCAATCACTGTAATTTTGACCTAATTAAATTCTTTGTTTCCTATCTGAGAGGTAGCTAGTCAGAAAAGTACAGGCTGAAACAGAAAGGCCATATGTACCCAGCTTCTCCACGATGAGTCCATGCGGAAGACAGTCAAAGGCTCTGGACAAATCCATCAAGACTGCGCCAACAAAATGTTGGTTGTCCAAGTCCTTCTTCCAGTCCTCCGCAAGCCTCACCGGGGTTGTCTGACAGCCAAAGCCCTTTCTGAAAGCAGCTAAAAATATTGAAAATCCCTTCAAAATGTTCACTTAGTTGTATAAAAACTAGTCTTTTAAATACGTTTGAATGGGAAGATAAAATACCTACAGGCCGGTAGTTTTTCTTCATAAAGGGGTCACCTTTTTTAACAAATTACTGACCTGGGCGGTTTTCAGGTCATCAGGAAATTGATTAAACTTCACGCAGTTATTGAAAATAGAAGTGACTGGGGAAGATATCATTTCTGCGGCTGTTTTGAGAATTAGTTGATCTACACCAGTAGACTTCTTGATGTTAGTATCATTAATAGTTTTGAATACTAATTGTTGGTCAACAGTTTTAAAACTGAAAGTTTAATATCCCTCCAATAGGCCAATTTCATGTATAGCACGTATGCTAGGATGGATATCATTACTCTGATGCCTATTCCCTTTGCTATATGAATGTAGAAATCATTTAGGACATTGCAGACATCTTTTTGGTCACTTATCAGGGTGTTATTTTCCATGAGGATTATATCACAGTCATTTTTGTTTGACTTTGAGCTCAGAAAGGGTTTTTTGTTGGTCAAAAATCAGTTGATTTTGGGCCTCCTTGACATCTTTCAAAGAAATATAGTCTGGTGGACTGTTTTCTGAGCTTGGCAACATAATTTCTTTGCTTACGGTAGGCTTCCCAATACGATCTACCTTTAAACTTTTTATACTTATTGAAAAACATTTTTTTTTTCTGAAAAATAGCTCTTCTTAGTTCGCTATTCATAAATGTTGGGGGTCTTTCTTAGTGTATTTCTGCTTGCGAGGAGAATGCTCGCCCACAACGTCCATCAAAAGGGTATGATATGCCCAACAGCCATAACTCACGTCATCGAATATTGTAGCTATGTGCAAAGGAGCCCGCTGGACATCGCGGACGAAACCCTCCTCGTCAAAACCTTTATAACTCCTAAAATTTACTTTTTGACGTTTGTTTGAGATACTGGTTTCTTTTAAGGCGGTGACTACCATATTATGACAGTCATAAGCCTGTGTCAAAATGAATGGTTTTAAAGAACATGTTTAGGCTATTTGTTAGAATAACATCAATTAAAGTAGGATAAAATCAATTAAACTAGGCAGCTAAGAGCTGAGAACCTAGCCGCGCACTACGCCAAGCTGCAAAAATCAAGGACGGTAGCCAGTTCGCAGGTACGGTCAGTCTCCCACAGCTTGGAATGTACATCCGATGTTGTGGAGCCTAACAGACATTTAACCGGTTAGTGGAAACTGTAAACACAGTACAAGTTCAGGCGGAATTAAGTGAACTGTCTGCAGAGGCTGCAGTGGAGCATTGTAATATTTTGGTGGAAAGTAATGGTGATTCGGAAGTAGTTTGTGTACACTGTTACAAAAGTGGAAACAGGACAGACTTACGCCGTTGTGAGGATGGAAATTTTACAGTTACTGCAGTAAAGACTGTCAGAAACTACACTGGAACTCAAATAAACAGTTGTGCAAAGCTATCCAGTAAACCAGCAAAATTAATTTTCAAACCACTCTGTGTGTACATAGAACTGAATATATTAGTTTTCGTCTACTTTATGCGTTTTAAGTTTGTGATTACGGATACTAAGGTGGTGGTGACAATATGGGTCAAGTTTCATATAAAAATAATAAGAAAAAGACACGGGCGTGGCCATTGTTATGTCCATGTCAACAATCAATCAACACTATGGTCAGGGATGAACACAAAAATTCTCTGTACAAAATCGTTTTGACAAAAAAAAGTAAAGTAGATAGTGATAGATGTTCTTTTTGAGACTAACAAAATGTTAAACATTTGTTTGAAGTGCTAGAGCTTGGGGAATGGATTCAAGTTTGGTTGCAAACCCATGGGGGTCTTTATCGATGAAACTCTTTATTTAATGTTTGGCTTAAATTACCCCGCCCCCACCCAACCCCACCTCCGTGACAGTACAATTCAGAATATCGCCTCTTTTTAGCTCACCGTCACGTAGTGACGAGATGAGCTTTTGGGATCACTTTTCGTCCGTCGTCCGTCGTGCGTCCGTGCGTCCGTAAACAAATTCTTTAAACGACATCTCCTAAACCACTGATCGGATTTTGACCAAACTTCACGGGAATGATCCTTAGGTTGTCCCCTTTCAAAGTTGATCAAATGGTTTCGGTCCGTTGCACATCTAGGTCATAGAAGCCAAAAATTTATTTTTTGCACCAAAATCTTAAAAAATCTTCTTCTCTGAAACCACAAGGCCCAGGTCTTTGATATATGGTATGAAGCTTCACCTAGTGGACCCCTACCAAGACTGTTCAAATTCTAGTGCTGGGGCCAAATATGCCTCCGCTCCGGGGCCCTTTGGTTTTACATGGGCTTATATCGGGAAGAGACTTAATAATCTTCTTCTCTAAAACCGTAAGGCCCAGGTCTTTGATATTTGGTATGAAGCTTCATCTAGGGGACCCCTATCAAGATTGTTCAAATTATAGTGCTGGGGCCAAAAATGCCCCCGCTCCGGGGCCCTTTGGTTTTACATGGGCTTATATATGGAACATATTTAAAAATTTTATTCTCTGAAACAGTAAGGCCTATGTTTTTGATATTTGGTATGAAGCTTCGCCCAACAAGGCCCAGGTCCCCCCCCTGGGCCTTCTAGTTTTAAAGGGGCTTATATAGGGAAAATCTTAAAAAAAAAAAAAAACTTCTCTGAAACCGCAAGGCCCAGATCTTTGATATTTGGTATGAAGCTTCACCTAGTGGACCCCTACCAAGATTGTTCAAATTATAGCACTGGGGCCAAAAATGCCCCCGCTCCGGGGCCCTTTGGTTTTACATAGACTTATATATGGAAAATCTTGAAAAATCTTCTTCTCTGAAACCGCAAGGCCCATGTCTTTGATATTTGGTATGAGGCTTCATCTTGTGGATCACTACAAAGATTGTTCAAATTATAGTGCTGGGGTCAAATATGCCCCCGCTCCGGGACCCTTTGGTTTTACATGGGCTTATATCGGGAAGAGATTTAATAATCTTCTTCTCTAAAACCGTAAGGCCCAGGTCTTTGATATTTGGTATGAAGCTTCATCTAGGGGACCCCTATCAAGATTGTTCAAATTATAGTGCTGGGGCCAAAAATGCCCCCGCCCCGGGGCCCTTTGGTTTACCCTGGGGCTTATATAGGGAAAATCTTCAAAAATCTTCTTCTCTGAAACCGCAAGGCCTAGGTCTTTGATATTTGGTATGAAGCTTCATCTAGTGGACCCCTACCGAGATTGTTCAAATTACAGTGCTGGGGTAAAATATGCCCCCGCTCCGGGGCCCTTTGGTTTTACATGGGCTTATATATGGAAAATATTTAAAAATTTTATTCTCTGAAACAGTAAGGCCTATGTTTTTGATATTTGGTATGAAGCTTCGCCCAACAAGGCCCAGGTCCCCTCCCCCCCCCCCCCCCCCCCTGGGCCTTTTAGTTTTACATGGGCTTATATAGGGAAAATCTTTAAAAATCTTCTCTGAAACCGCAAGGCCCAGATCTTTGATATTTGGTATGAAGCTTCACCTAGTGGACCCCTACCAAGATTGTTCAAATTATAGCCCTGGGGCCAAAAATGCCCCCGCTCCGGGGCCCTTTGGTTTTACATAGACTTATATATGGAAAATCTTGAAAAATCTTCTTCTCTGAAACCACAAGGCCCAGGTCTTTGATATTTGGTATGAGGCTTCATCTTGTGGATCACTTCCAAGATTGTTCAAATTACAGTGCTGGAGCCAAAAATGCCCCGCCCCTGGGCCTTTTGGTTTTACATGGGCTTATATAGGGAAAATCTTCTTGTCTGAAACGGCTAGGCCCAGGTCTTTTATATTTAGTATGAAGCTACACCTAGTGGACCCCTACCAAGACTGTTCAAATTATAGTGTTGGGGCCAGAAATGCCCCCGCTCAGGGGCCCTTTGGTTTTACATGGCTTCTATATGGAAAATCTTTAAAAATCTTCTTCTCTGAAACCACAAGGTCTTTGATATTTGGTATGAAGCTTCACCTAGTGGACCCCTACATAGATTGTTCAGATTATAGCCCTGGGGCCAAAAATGCTCCCGCTCCAGGGCCCTTTGGTTTTACATAGACTTATATAGGGAAAATCTTGAAAAATCTTTTTCTCTGAAACCACAAGGCCTAAGTCTTTGATATTTGGTATGAAGCTTCATCTAGTGGACCTCTACCAAAATTGTTCAATTATAGCCCTGAGACCAAAAATGCCCCCGCCTCTGGGCCCTTTGGTTTTACATATACTTATATAGGGAAAATCTCTAAAAATCTTCTTCTCTGAAACCACAAGGCCTATGTCTTTGATATTTGGTATGAAGCTTAATCGTGTGGACCTCTACCAAGATTGTTCAAATTATAGCATTGGGGTCAACAATGCCTCCGCTCCGGGGCCCTTTGGTATTACATAGACTTGTATATAGGGAAAATCTTGAAAAATCTTCTTCTCTGAAACCAGAAGGCCTAGGTCTTTGATATTTGGTGTGAAGCTTCATCTAGTGGACCTCTACCAAGACTGTTCAAATTATAGTCCTGAGACCAAAAACGCCCCTGTCTCAGGGGCCCTTTGGTTTTACATAGACTTATATAGGGAATTTGTTAGTTAGATTTGAGGTTTAACGTCCCCGTCAACACTGTAAAGGTCATTTTGGAAACGTTGCTTCCAATTTTGTGGGACTTTTACCAGACATTGAGATGAAATGACATCTCAAGCGCTGTCGCCCAATGAAACCAATAGGGTTTATTAGCATGGACGGTCCGCCTCGCACCGCGGTTCCTGGACAGGCTTAGATCCTCTAAGCAGTTTACCTGTACTAGTGTGCGGGCCGGATTCAGCTCTGCTTGGAAGCATCATGCAGCCCATATATTTCTTCAAGCCCCTATGGGCGGGGGCTTACTTATATAGGGAAAATCTTTAAAAATCTTCTGTGAAACCACAAGGCCTAGGTCTTTGATATTTGATGTGAAATTTCATCTAGTGGACCTCTATCAAGATTGTTCAAATTATAGCCATGGGGCCAAAAATGCCCCCGCCCCGATACCCTTTGGTTTTGCATAGACTTATACAGGGAAATTTGTAAAAATCTTCTTCTCTGAAACCAAAAGGCCCATGTCTTTGATATTTGGAATGGAGCTTTATCTAGTGGACCTCTACCAAGATTGTTCAAATTATAGCCCCTCCCCGGGGCCCTTTGGTTTTACATAGACTTATATATAGAGATAATCTTTGAAAATCTTCTCTGAAACAACAAGGCTCAGGTCTTTGATATTTGGCGTGAAGCATCATCTAGTGGACCTCTATCAAGATTGTTTAAATTATAGCCCTGAGGCCAAAAATGCCCCCGCCCGGGGCCTTTTGGTTTTACATAGGCTAATGTAGGGAATATCTTTAAAAAAAATTCTTCTCTGAAACCCCAAGGCCCAAGTCTTTGATATTTGGTGTGTAGCTTCAACTAGTGGACCATTGCCAAGATTGTTCAAATTATAGGCTTTGTTGATATTTGGTATGAAGCTTCACCTTTTTAGACCTCCCTCAATATTATGCACATTGTAGCCCTGCATGGGGTCAATGATGGCCCTCCCCGAGGCCCACTTGTTACTCTATCATATGGGTCAGGTGAGCGATCCAGGGCCATCATAGCCCTCTTGTTAGCTCAACGTCACGAAGTGACGAGGTGAGATTTTGGGATCACTTTTTGTCCGTCGTGCGTGCGTCCGTCCGTGCGTCCGTGCGTGCGTAAACAATTTCTTTAAACGACATCTCCTCCTAAACCACTGATCGGATTTTGACCAAACCTCACAGGAATGATCCTTAGGTGGTCCCCTTTCAAAGTTGTTCAAATGGTTCCGGTCCGTTGCACATCTAGGTCACAGGAGCCAAAAACAGATTTTTTTTCACCAAAAACTTAAAAAATCTTCTTCTCTGAAACCACAAGGCCCAGGTCATTGATGTTTGGTATGAAGCTTCATCTAGTGGACCCCTACCAAGATTGTTCAAATTATAGTGCTGGGGCCAAAAATGCCCCCGCCCTGGGGCCCTTTGGTTTTACATAGACTTATATAGGGAAAATCTTTAAAAATCTTCTTCTCTGAAACCACAAGGCCCAGGTCTTTGATATTTGGTATGAAGCTTCATCTAGTGGACCCCTACCAAGATTGTTCAAATTATAGTGCTGGGGCCAAAAATGGCCCCGCCCCGGGGCCCTTTGGTTTTACATAGGCTTATATAGGGAAAATCTTTAAAAATCTTCTTCTCTGAAACCACAAGGCCCAGGACTTTAATATTTGGTATGAAGCTTCATCTAGTGGACCCCTACCAAGATTGTTCAAATTTTATTGCTGGGACAAAAAATGCCCCTGCCACGGGTCCCTTTGGTTTGACATTGGCTTATATAGGGAAAATTTTTAAAAATCTTCTTCTCTGAAACCACAAGGCCCATGTCTTTGATATTTGGTATGAAGCTTCATCTAGTGGACCCCTACCAAGATTGTTCAAATTTTAGTGCTGGGACAAAAAATGCCCCCGCCACGGGGCCCTTTGGTTTTACATTGGCTTATATAGGGAAAATCTTTAAAAATCTTCTTCTCTGAAACCACAAGGCCCATGTCTTTGATATTTGGTATGAAGCTTCATCTAGTGGACCCCTACCAAGATTGTTTAAATTATAGTGCTGGGGCCAAAAATGCCCCTTCCCCGGGGCCCTTTGGTTTGACATAGGCTTATCTAGGGAAAATCATTAAAATTCTTCTTCTCCGAAACCACAAGGCCCAGGACTTTGATATTTGGTATGAAGCTTCATCTAGTGGACCCCTACCAAGATTGTTCAAATTATAGTGCTGGGGCCAAAATTGCCCCCGCCCCGGGGCCCTTTGGTTTTACATAGGCTTATATAGGGTAAATCTTTAAAAATTTATTCTCTGAAACCACAAGGCCCAGGACTTTGACATTTGGTATGAAGCTTCATCTAGTGGACCCCTACCAGGATTGTTCAAATTTTAGTGCTGGGACAAAAAATGCCCCCGCCACGGGGCCCTTTGGTTTTACATTGGCTTATATAGGGAAAATCTTTAAAAATATTCTTCTCTGAAACCACAAGGCTCAGGTCTTTGATATTTGGTATGAAGCTTCATCTAGAGGACCCTTACCAAGATTGTTCAAATGATAGTGCTGGGGCCAAAAATGCCCCCGCGCCGGGGCCCTTTGGTTTTACATAGGCTTATATAGGGAAAATCTTAAAAAATCTTCTTCTCTGAAACCACAAGGCCCAGGACTTTGATATTGGGTATGAAGCTTCATCTAGTGGACCCATACCAAGATTGTTCAAATTATAGTGCTGGGACAAAAAATGCCCCCGCCACGGGGCCCTTTGGTTTTACATTGGCTTATATAGGGAAAATCTTAAAAATCTTCTTCTCTGAAACCACAAGGCCCAGGTCTTTGATATTTGGTATGAAGATTCATCTAGTGGACCCCTACCAAGATTGTTCAAATTATAGTGCTGGGGCCAAAAATGCCCCCGCCCCGGGGCCCTTTGATTTTTCATAGGCTTATATAGGGAAAATTCCTTAAAAATCTTCTTCTCTGAAACCACAAGGCCCAGGACTTTGATATTTGGTATGAAGCTTCATCTAGTGGACCCCTACCAAGATTGTTCAAATTATAGTGCTGGGGCAAAAGATGCCCCCGTCCCAGGGCCCTTTGGTTTTACATAGGCTTATATAGGCAAAATCTTTCAAAAATCTTCTTCTCTGAAACCGCTAGGCCCAGGTCCTTGATATTTGATGTGTAGCTTCATCTTGTGGACCTTTGCCAAGACTGTTCAAATTATAGCCTTTGTTGATGTTTTGGTATGAAGCTTCACATTTAAGATCTCCCTCAACATTATGCACATTAAAGCCCTGGGGCCAATAATGGCCCTCTCTGGGGCCCACTTGTTACACTATGGATCAGGTGAGCGATCCAGGGCCATCATGGCCCTCTTGTGTTTTATATTAGGATCACTTTTTGTCTGTCATCTGTGCGTAAACAATTTCTTCAAACGACATCTCCTCCTAAACCACTGATAGGATTTTGACCAAACTTCACAGGAGTGATCCATAGGTGGACCCCTTTCAAAGTTGTTCAAATGGTTCCGGTCCGTTGCACATATAGGTCACAGGAGCCAAAAATAGATTTTTTCACCGAAAACTTTAAAAATCTTCTTCTCTGAAACCCCAAGGCTCAGGTCTTTGATATTTGGTATGAAGCTTTATCTAGTGGACCCCTACCAAGATTGTTCAAGTTATAGTGCTGGGGCCAAAAATGGCCCCGCCTGGGGGCCCTTTGGTTTAACATGGGCTTATATAGGGAAAATCTTTAAAAATCTTCTTCTCAGAAACCGCAAGGCCCAGGTCATTGATATTTGGCCCGAAGCCTTATCTTGTGGACCCCTACCAAGATTGTTCAAATTATAGTGCTGGGGCCAAAAATGCTCCGCCCCGGGGCCCTTTGTTTTTACACGGGCTTATATAGGGAAAATCTTTAAAAAATCTTCTTCTCTTAAACTGCATGGCCCAGGTCTTTGATATTTGGTATGAAGCTTCATCTGGTGGACCCCTACCAAGATTGTTTTAATTATAGTGCTGGGGCCAAAAATGCCCCCCGCCCCGGGGCCCTTTGGTTTTAAATGGGCTTATATAGGGAAAATCTTTAAAAATCTTCTTCTCTGCAACTGTAAGGCCCAGATCTTTGCTATTTGGTATGAAGCTTCATCTAGTGGACCCCTACCAAGAGTGTTCAAATTATAGTGCTGGGGCCAAAAATTTCCCCGCCCCGGGGCACTTTGGTTTTAAAAAGACTTATATAGCGAAATCTTAAAAAAATCTTCTTCTCTGAAACTGCAAGGCCATGTCTTTGATATTTGGTGTGAAGCTTCATCTAGTGGTCCTTTATCAAGATTGTTTAAATTATAGCCCTGAGGCCAAAAATGCCCCTGCCCCGGGGCCATTTGGTTTAACATAGGCTTATGTAGGGAAAATCTTTAAAAATCTTCTTCTCTGAAACTGCAAGGCCCATGTCTTTGCTATTTTGTATGAAGCTTCATCTAGTGGACCCCTACCAAGAATGTTCAAATTATAGTGCTGGGGCCAAAAATTCCCCCGCCCTGGGGCCCTTTGGTTTTAAAAAGACTTATATAGCAAAATCTTAAAAAAATCTTCTTCACTGAAACTGCAAGGCCATGTCTTTGATATTTGGTATGGAGCTTCATCCTCTACCAAGATCGAACAAATTATAGCCCTCGGGCCACACATGCCCCCGTCCGGGGCCCTTTGGTTTTACATAGACTTATATAGAGATAATCTTTGAAAATCTTCTTCTCTGAAACCGCAAGGCCCAGCTCTTTGATATTTGGTGTGTAGCTTCATCTAGTGGACCTTTGCCAAGATTGTTCAAATTATTGCCTTTGTTGATATTTGGTATGAAGCTTCACCTTTTTAGACCTCCCTCAACATTATGCACATTATGACCCTAGAGTCAATAATGGCCCTCCCCGGAGCCCCAGAGATACAGACTAAGCATTTTGGTTTAGGCGCCCAGATTGCCTTAAAACCAAATTTTACAGTAAGTTAATAGGCATTTTTATTCGAAACTTAGGCGCCCAGGCCAAAACTCAGGCGTCTTGGGCGACTGGGCGCCTGTTAGTCTGTATCCCTGGGCCCACTTGTTACTCTATGGATCGGGTGAGCGATCCAGGGCCATCATGGCCCCCTTTTTTTTGTTTTTTTTTTTAAGCTAAATTCTAAATTTAGCTACGCACCCAACTGAGGTAATGGCCAAATATGACCGACTCAGTATAAGATAGATAGATAGACCATTTCTGATCCGATCTTCATCAAACTTCATCAAACTTGCAGATAACCAGGAGGGGCTTACAGACTACGTTGAGTTCGAATTTGGGCTGCATGGGACAAACAGCTTTGGAGTTACCTGCCCTTGAGCATAAATATAAGTTTCATCCCGTTGAGCGTGAAAAATTTTCCCATAGACTTATAATGGAGAAAAGGACGTCTCCACTTTTTCTCAGCCATTTCTGATCCGACCTTCATCAAACTTACAGATAACCAGGAGGGGCTTACAGTCTACGTCGAGTTCACATTTGGGATTGATGAGACAAACAGCGTTGGAGTTAACTGCCCTTGAGCATAAATATAAGTGAAAAATGGTGTCTCCAGCTTTTCTCAGCCGTTTATGATATGATCTTTTTGTAACTTTTCATAAACGAGAACAAGCAAAAAATCTTGGACGAGTTCGAATTTGGCTTGAATCTGACGAGCGGTTTTTTTAGGTTACATCCCCTTGAGCGTGAAAAATTTGTTCCATAGTCTTATAATGGGGAAAACGACGTCTCCACTTTTTCTCCGCCACTTCTGATCCGATCTTCATCAAACTTGCAGATAACCAGGAGGTTATGTAAGTCTGTGTTGAGTTCAAATTTGGGCTGCACGGGACAAACAGCTTCTGCGCTACCTGCCCTTGAGCATAAATGTAAGTGAAATATGTGTCTCTAGCTTTTCTCAGCCGTTTTTGATTGGATCATTTTGTAACTTTTGGCAAAGAGGACATGCATAAAATCTCGAGCGAGTTTGAAGTTGACTTGAATCTGACCATCGATTTTCCAATTACATCTTGAGTGTGAAAGATTTTCCCATAGACTTACAATGGGAAAACGACTTCTCCAGCTTTTCTCGACCATTTCAAATCTGATCTTCATCAAACTTGCAGATAACCAGGAGGGGCATACAGTCTATGTTGAGTTTGAATTTGGGCCACACAGGTCAAATGACTTCTGAGTTACCTGCCCTTGAGCATAAATATTAGCGAAAAATGCTGTATCCAGCTTTCCGCAACTGTTTTTGATCTGATCTTTTTGTTACTTTTAGTAAATGAGGATAAGCATAAAATCTCTAATGTTCGATTTTGGCTTGAATCTGACCACAGGATTTCCAGTTACATCCCCTTGAGGGTGAAAAATTCCCATAGACTTACAATGGGAAAACGGTGTCTCCAACTTTGCTTGGCTATTCCTATCCTAACCTTCATCAAACTTCCAGATAACCAGAAGGAGCTTACAGTCTATGTTTAGTTCGAATTTGGGCCACATGAGACAAAAGGCTTTCAAATTACCTGCCCTTGAGCATAAATACTAGTGAAAAATGGTGTCTCCACCTTTTCTCAGCCATTTCTAATCTGATCTTTTTGAAACCTCCAGTAAACGAGAACAAGCATAAAACCTCGCTCCGTCGTCCACACCTTTGAACTTGAATATCTAAGTGACTAGCTGGCCAATCCCAACCAAATTTTGTGTGCAGCATCACTGGGTTGGGGGATTGACTGCATTTGGTTTTGAACCAGTTTTGATCAGAACTGTGGTTGCCATGGAAACAAAAAGGTTCCATAGACTTTATAATGGGGAAAACGACATCTCCACTTCTTCTCCGCCATTTCTGATCTGATCTTCATCAAACTTGCAGATAACCAGGAGGGACATACAGTCCTCATAGAGTTTGAATTTCGGCTGCATGAGACAAACAACTTTGGAGTTACCTGCCCTTGTTTATTGATTTGAGGTTTAACATCCCTGTCAGCACAGTGTAGGTCATTTTGGAGACGTTGCTTCTAGTTTTGTGAGTCTTTTGCCCAAGATGGAGATGAAATTATATCTTAAGCCCTTTCCACCCAATGAAACCAAGAGTCATTGTGCATGGATGGTCCAACTGGCACCACTTTTCCTGGGCCGGCTTAGAAGCTGTTTACCAGTACTCATGTGTGGTCGGTTCCAGCTCTGCATAGAAGCACTATTTAGCCCAGTCTATTTCTTCAAGCCCCGATGGGCATTCTTAAAACATCATTAATGATTTTCTGGTACACAGGTGAGCGATATAGGGCCATTTGGCCCTCTTGTGTTTAATATTAGGATCACTTTTTTGTCGTCCGTGTGTTAACAATTTCTTCAAAGGACATCTCCTCCTAAACCACTAATCGGATTTTGACCAAACTTCACAGGAATGATCCTTAGGTGGTCCCCTTTCAAAGTTATTCAAATGGTTCCGGTCCGTTGCAAATATAGGTCACAGGAGCCAAAAATACATTTTTTCACTGAAAACTTAAAAGATCTTCTTCTCTGGAACTGCAAGGCCCAGGTCTTTGATATTTGGTATGAAGCTTCATCTAGTGGACCCCTACCAAGATTGTTCAAATTATAGTGCTGGGGCCAAAAATGCCCCCGCCCCGGGGCCCTTTGGTTTTACATAAGCTTATGTAGGGAAAAATCTTCTCCTCTGAAACCACAAGGCCTAGGTCTTTGATATTTGGTATGAAGCTTCAGCTAGTGGACCTCTACCAAGATTGATCAAATTATAGCCCTGATGCCAAAAATGCCCCCGCCTCGGGGGGGGGGGGGGGGGGGGGCTTTGGTTTTACATAGACTTCTATAGGGAAAATCTTTAAAAATCTTCTTCTGTGAAACCAGAAGGCCTAGGTCTTTGATATTTGGTGTGAAATATCATCTAGTGGACCTCTATTGAGATTGTTCAAATTATAGCCCTGGGGCCAAAAATGCCCCCGCCCCGAGACCCTTTGGTTTGACATAGACTTATATAGGAAAACCTTTGGAATTCTTCTTCGCTGAAACTGCAAGGCCCATGTCTTTGATTTTTGGTCAATTATAGCCTTTGTTGATATTTCGTATGAAATTTCACCTTTTTAGACCTCCCTCAACATTATGCACATTATAACCTTGGGGTCAATAATGGCCCTCCCCGGGACCCACTTGTTACTCTATGGATCAGGTGAGCGATACAGGGCCATCATGGCCCTCTTGTTTTAAATCATTGAGCAATAATTCATTTTTAGATCATTAAACGGCTATAACTCTGCTGACAGTTGATGAAAAAGGTATGAAACTTCCCCAAGCTATATTTTGGCAACATATGATACTCCAAATTTAATTTGATCGAAATTAGTGGTTTCCTTCTCAAGATATTTGGCAAAAATGAATTTTTAGGTCATTCAAGGGCCATAATTCTGCTGAAAATGAAAGCAAAAAGCAATGTAACAGTCCCAAGCTATATCTTGACAACATAAATTCGTATAACATTTGATCGGAATCCATCATTTTTTTTTCTCAAGATATTGAGCGGAACCAAATTTTCATGCGAACTCGGAATAAATTATTTGGGCCCCGTCAAGCGATTTTGGTACTTATCGCCTATGCGAGCAGCGAAGGTTCAGACGAGCCTGCGCATCCGCGCAGTCTCGCTAGAACCTTCGCTGCTCGCTCATACAAGCAGTGACTCAAGAGGAACCTTCAGGCAGAAAGCCATATCCCTGGCCCATCTGAATGGCTGGGCATGCGCAGTTAAAATTTGTCATGACGGAATGCTCGAAGACACAAATTCGCTTGGCGGGGCCCATTTGTCTGAATCGCGACGGAAGTAAGGACGAGGATTGCAGCCACGTAAAATCGATCTAAGCACCCCCACTCTCCCCCCCCCTCCTCCACACACCCCACCCTCTTCCCCAAACCCCACCCAAGTGAAATACTTTTAACTGACCGTTCCAAAGTGGTCCTTCTGTTGTGTTTTATTTTTGTTAGTGTGTTTATCGCTTGTAACTTTTTTGTTTTGGATAGCCAGTTAACCATTTTGTGGGAAAGTAAAGTCTGTCCATTTGGTTTTCCGCTATTGATGTGGCCATTGGGGTCTTGTTATCTTTGTGTTTCTTTCCCTTTGGTATATCTGATGAGAGATGTGGATTATAATTGCATCGATTCCTGATCATTGCCATCACTTCTATTTTTCAACATCATTCAAGGGCCAAAACGCTGCTGAAAATGAACATAAAACACCCTATAGCAGTCCCAAGCTTTCCAAACAGTCCAAGGCGGTTCTTCTGTCGCGGTTTATTTTTGTTATGGTTTGTCATTGAGTGTTTGTATAGCTTATATTATTTTGTTTTGGATAGCCAATGGGCCATTTCGTCGGAAAGTAACGGTCATTTTGGCTTTCCGCTATTGAGGCTTCCATTAGTGTCTGTTGTTTTATGTTTGTGTTTCTTTCCCTTTGGTGTCTCTGGTGGGAACTGTGGATTAATTGTATCGATTCCTGATCATTGCCTTCACTTCTATTTTTTCATCATCTTGTCCAGAAAAATTGTATTCAATCACCCACCAAATGTGAGGTATTGGGCGGAAACAAATCTTTGACAAAATTCAAGGACCCTAACTCTCCTGAAAATAGATGCAAAATGTTGTGTAGCAATCACATTTAGCTAGACATTATCAGCATAAATTCACACACTAAATACAATCAAAATTAAGCATATGTTTCTTAAGATATTGAGCAGGAATGACTTTCTGCTGTTAGAAATGGGCCATCACTCCGTTGAAAATTGATGTAAAAAGCTATAGAAAAAATACCAAACTAGAGGCCGTCAGCAGAATTCAATCAATTTGTTTTCAAGATATTGAGCAGAAATGACGGCTGGACAGCAGGAGCATATAATTTCACTCACGGGGCTATCAGCTCTCTATATAATCTTCTAAGAGCTTATGTGATGGTAAGTCCACTAACCATTGGTTCCTGCTCTGAGAAGAAACTCCAAGGTTATCAGTAACCTGTCAGCATCATTCATTTTATTGGCATTTTTCAACAGCTCCTGTGGCTTGTGTATTTTACAAATTTTAATGGTTTACTACTGCCAGTAAGACATAGGCTACATCAGGGAAAAGCTGATGTTATACATGTAGACGGTAACAAAATCAACAGATCAGAATGCACTATACAAATAAACACATTTACTTAATGTTATTTTCAAGTTTCTTTTATCATATTTATGAAAGCCCAAGCTGAGGAAAACAAGAGGGCCCAGAGGGCCCTGGTTCGCTCACCTGAGTGTCACTGCCTCGAGGACAATCTACTTTTAGCTCTGGTGGCCACCTTGTTCATCAGCAGGGTGATTTTAGCTTATATGGTAGGGAGTAACCTAGAAGTTTTAATCAAATTTGCCTAAGGTTTTAGGAGGAGTTCATGTTTGAATCATATTTACAATATTTTTTCTATTTTTAGCTCACGTGGCCATTTTGTACATCTGAGCAGGATTGTTTTAGCTTTTTTGGTAGAGGGTCATCTAAGCAACATTACTTCAAAGTTTAAATGAAATTGGTCCAATGGTACTGGAGGGATGGCGTTTGAAGATTTTTTTTTATTTTTAACTCTGGCTGCCATCTTGTTCATCAGAGTAGAATGAGTTTACACTATTTTGGTAGGTAGTCACCTAGGCAATATTTCTGTGAAATTTGCATCCAATTGGCCCAAGGGTTTAGAAGGAGTTCACATTCTAAGCAAATTTACAATGTTTTTCTATTTTTTAGCTCTTGTGGCCATTTGTTAATCGTTAATGCTATTTTCCTAGAGGGTCATCTACAAAACACTCCAATGAAATTTAGAGGCCGTCATGGTGAAGTGGTCATGTTTCTTGCCTTGTAAACCAGGGATCCATCCCGGACTTCTCCAGACTTTAAGATGAGTCTTTTTAAACCGAGGTCCTGTCACCGTATGACATTAGCTGTTGGTAAGACTTAAACTCAAACACTCACTCCTATGATGTTTTTTAGAAAAGGGGCCATCTTGTTCATCAGAGTGGAATGATTATAGCTATTTTGGTATAGAGTCACCTATGTAACATTCCTGTGAAGTTTGAATAAAACTGGCCCAAGGGTTTAGGAGGAGTCCGTGTTTGAAGAAAATTTACAATGTTTTTTCTATTTTTAGCTATGGGGTAGACGGTCATCTAAGCAAAACTCCTATGAAGTTTGAATGAAATTGGCCCAAGGTTACAGGAGGAGTTGTCGTTTTTACCTGTGACCTCTATGTATGACCTTGACAGTTTAGGTACCAAACTGAATCACGCATGCAACACATCGTCTCATGATAGTTAACATTTTTTCCAAGTAACTTCAAATTCTATCAAAAAATAAGCAAGTTATTGACAAAACCCGAAAAAGGCCCATTTTTTACCTTTGACCTCTAAGTGTGACCTTGACCTTTGAGCTACCAACCTAAGTCATGCAAGCAACACATCCTCTTATATTGGTTTACATTTCTGCCAAGTGATTTCAAAATCCATCTCAAAATAAGAAAGTTATTGACCAAACACGAAAAAAGCCCCTTTTTTACCTTTGACCTCTAAGTTTGACCTTGACATTTGAGGTACCGACCTGCCTCATGCGCACCACACATCGTCTCATGGTTGTTAATATTTCTGCCAAGTAATTGTAAAATAGATCTCAAAATAAGAAAGTTATTGACCAAACACGAAAAAAGGCCCCTTTTTTTACCTTTGATCTCTAAGTATGACCTTGATCTTTGAGGTACCAATCTGCCTAATGTGCACGACAAATTGTCTTATGGTTGTTAATATTTCTGCCAAGTAATTTAAAAATCCATCTGAAAATAAGAAAGTTATTGACCGGACACGATTTGTCCATACATATATACATACCGACAAACTTCCAAGGGAGATAATTCAAAAAGTATAAATGCGAGAGCTATAGTTCTTGCGCACTGCACGTCAGCTAATGCTGATCAATATTTATATGAAGTTTTATGAAGATAGCTCAAACCTTTTTCAAGTTATAGAGCGGACACGAATGTGTTACGGAAAGACAGACAGACGCCCGGGGGAAAAACAATATGTCTCTCCGAAAAAAATTTTTCGGGGGAGACATAATTATTATCAATTACTTCAATTTTGTTCGCAATAACTACACAAGTACAACAATGCATTATTTTCTCTGAATTACCATGCATATATCAAAGAGCTTTCTAAAGGCTTTGGAGATTTTCATTGATGTGTAAAAGTCTCTTTTAATGATCCAATTTTCACAAACTAATCAATACATTCTGATATCTCCTAAACTATGTACATATCAAGTGGCCCCTAGAAGGGGGCAATCTTTGCTTTAGGGGTATAATTTGAACATTCTTGGTAGAGACAGGTCCACAAGACGAAGCTTCATACCAAATATCAAAGACCTTGGCCTTCTGGTTTCAGACAAGATTTTTAAAGGTTTTCCCTATATAAAACTATGTAAAACCAGGGGCCCCAGTGCTATAATTTGAACAAACTTGGTAGTGGTCCTCTAGATGAAGCTTTATAGCAAACATCAAAGACCACGGCCTTCTGGTTTCAAACAAGTAGATTTAAAATGGTTTCCCTATATAAGTCCGGGTAAAACCAGTGGACTCCTGGACGGGGCCATGTTTGGCTGCAGGGCCAATACAATACTAACAATTTTGGTAGAGGTCAACTAGATGAAGCTTCATACCAAATATCAAAGACCTGGGCCTTCTGATTACAGACAAGAAGATTTTTAAAGGTTTTCACTATATAAATCTATGTAAAACCAGGGGCCCTGGTGCGGGGGAATTTTTGGTCTAAGTCCTACAACTTTAACAAATCTGGTAGAGGTCCTCTCGATGAAGCTTCATAGCAAACATCAAAGAGCACGGCCTTCTGATTTCAAACAAGTAGAATTTTAAAGGGAACTAAGGGGGGGATTGTGGCCACATAAAATCAATTTAAGCCCCACAGTGGAATTCCTTTCCGCTGAACGTTCCAAGGCGGTTCTTCTGTCGCGGTTTATGTTTGTTATGGTTTGTCTTTGGGTGTTTGTGTCGCTTATATTATTTTATTTTGGATAGCCTATTGGCTATTTTGTTGGAAAGAAACAGTCCTTTTTGCTTTTCGCTACTGATGTTTCCATTAGGACTATTGTTTCATGTTCGTGTTCCTTTCTCTTTGGTGTCTCTGATGGGAGCTGTGGGTTGATTGTATCGATTCCTGATCATTGCCTCAACTTCTATTTGATTGTATAGATTCCTGATCATTTCCTCCACTTCTATTTCCCTATATAAGTCCATGTAAAACCAGTGGAGACCCTATGTGGAGCCATGCTTGGCCACAGGGCTATATTGCTAGAGGTCAACTAGATGAAGATTGTTCAATGTGTTCCCTATATATATAAGTCCATGTAATACCGATGGACCCTGGGGCGGGGCCTTTTTTGGCCCTAGGACTATAATTTGAACAATCTTTGTAAAGGTCCACTGCACGAAGCTTCATACCAACTTTCAAAGACCTGGGACTTCTGGTTACAGACAAGAAGATTTTTAAAGGTTTTCACTGTAAAAGTTGTAAAACCGGTGTACCCCAAGGCTGGGCCATTTTATGCCCCAGGGCTATAATTTGAACAATCCTGGTTGCAACTAGATGAAGCTTCATTCCAAATATCAAAGACCTGGGCCTTCTGGCTACAGACACAAAGATTTTTAAATGTTTTCCCTATGTAAGTCAATGTAAAACCATGGACCCCGGGGCGGGGCCATTTTTGGTCTTTGAAAAAACTTGCTAGAGGTCCACTAGATAAGGCTTCATACCAAATATCAAAGACCTGGGCCATCTGGTTTCAGGCAGCAAGATTTTTAAAGGCTTTCCCTATGCAAGTCCATGTAAAACTTGTGGGCCCTGTCGCCGCGGCATTTGCCCCAAGGGCTATAATATAAACAATCTTGGTAGAGGTTCACTAGATGATGTTTCATACCAAATATAAAAGACCTTGGCCTTGCGGTTTCAGAGAAGATTTTTAAAGATTTTCCTTACTTTAAGTCCATGTAAAATCAAAGAGCCTATAGCGGGGGCATTTTTGGCCCCAGCACTATAATTTGAACAATCTTGGTAGCCGTCCACTAGATGAAGCTTCATACCAAATAGCAAAGTCCTCGGCCTTGTAGTTTCAGAGGATAAGATTTTTAAAGGTTTTCCCTATATAAGACCATGTAAAATCAAAGGGCCCCGGGGCGGGGGCATTTTTGGCCCGAGCACTATAATTTGAACAATCTTGGAAGCAGTCCACTAGAAGAAGCTTCATACCAAATAGCAAAGACCTGGGCCTTGCAGTTTCAGAGAAGAAGATTTTTAAAGATTTTCCCTATATAAGCCCATGTAAAACCAAAGGGACCAAGGGTGGGGGCATTTTTGGCCCCAGCACTATAATTTGAACAATCTTTGTAGGGATACACTAGATGAAGCTTCATACCAAATATCAAAGACCTAGGCCTTGCTGTTTCAGAGTAGAAGATTTGTAAAAATTTTCCCTATATTAAGCCCATGTAAAACCAAAGGGCCCGTGGTGGGGGCATTTTTGTCCCCACCACTATGATTTGAGCAATCTTGGTAGGGGACCAATAGATGAAGCTTCATACCAAATAGCAAAGACCTGGGCCTTGTGGTTTCAGAGAAGAAGATTTTTAAAAATTTTCCCTATATTAAGCCCATGTAAAACAAAAGGGCCAGTGGCGGGGGCATTTTTGGCCCCAGCACTATAATTTGAACAATCTTGGTAGGGGTCCACCAGATGAAGCTTCATACCAAATAGCAAAGATCTGGGCCTTGCGGTTTCAGAGAAGTAGATTTTTTTAAGATTTTCCCTATATAAGCCCATGAAAAACCAAAGGGCCCCGGGGCGGGGGCATTTTTGGCCCCAACACTATAATTTGAACAATCTTGGTAGGAGTCCACTAGATGAAGCTACATGCATAATATCAAAGACCTGGGCCTTGCGGTTGCAGAGAAGAAGATTTTTAAAGATTTTCCCTATATAAGCCCATGTAAAACCAAAGGGCCCCCGGGGCGGGGGCATTTTTGGTCCAAGCACTATAATTTGAACAATCTTGGTAGGAGTCCACAAGATGAATCTACATACCAAATATCAAAGACCTGGGCCTTGCGGTTGCAGAGAAGAAGATTTTCCCTATATAAGCCCATGTAAAACCAAAGGGGCCCCGGAGCGGGGCATTTTTGACCCCAGCTCTATAATTTGAACAATCTTGGTACGGGTCCGATAGATGAAGCTTCATACCAAATATCAAAGACCTGGGCCTTGTGGTTTCAGAGAAGAAGATTTTTTAAGTTTTCGGTGAAAAACAAATCTATTTTTGGCCCCTGTGACCCAGATGTGCAACGGACCGGAACCATTTGAACAACTTTGAAAGGGGACCACCTAAGGATCATTCCTGGTAAGTTTGGTCAAAATCCGATCAGTGGTTTAGGAGGAGATGTCATTTAAAGAAATTGTTTACGCACGCACACATGCACACACGCACTGACGACGGACGACGGACGAAAAGTGATCACAAAAACTCACCTTGTCACTTCGTGACAGGTGAGCTCAAAACAACATCAAAAAAGAAAAAAAAACAGATACATGGAAAATGCCTTTTCATGTTGACAAAATTTTCTTGATACAGCCTTTCCTTACCCATTCTGTACTAGAAACTCCAAAACGAGTAACTGGCAAACAGTGCAGGCCCAAAACAGTCATGACAGAATGCGGTGTCTGATCAGGTCCTACATTGTTTGCAAAAGAGACATTTTCCATATAAACTTGACCAAAACACAACCTGACACCCCTAAATTTTGAAATGGACATCTGCTATATATTAGATGGAAAATTCTGTTTGGTACCGAAAGGGTTAACCCTTTACCACTCAGGGATTTTGTGAATTTCGCTTATTTTCACAGTGTTGCACCTGACAGCAACTTCAACTAGCCATTGTTTCATAATGGATGGTCTGTTTTACACCAAACTCGGTATGAATGTTCATTGGGCAGTAGCCTTTCAAATGCAATCTTTCATGACTTGATCATTGTTGTCATGGATAAGAGGGGGCACCTCAAAGTTGGCAAAAAGTGTGTTTTCACATGAATTTTTGACCACATTTGAATCTTCAAACAGCTGTCAAGGCACAATTAAGGTGTTTGGCACTGGCCATTTTCACTGTTTGCAGCATGTTTTATCAGCATCAATTTTCAGGCATTTTTGACTCCAGACACCCTCGGATATAAATTTTAGCGGCCGGTTGGGCCATAAAGCCAAAATTTATCGGGATGTGAGGGGGGGGGGGGTTGCCCCCCTTTAATCCCCTACCCCCCCCCCCTCCCCCAAAATATAATTAGTGGGGAGGCGCGCGAAAAAACAGGTCACTTTTTTGCCCAACAATTCCTAAAGCAAACATAACTATCCAGGGGTAGAAATGCAGATTTTAGATGCTTCTGTGGCTTAAAATGGGGGGGGGGGTGCAGACACGTAAAAACACGTATCTGAGTGGTAAAGGGTTAACTGAAATCTGGAAACATACTAAATTTTAGTCTAAAATGCATGAATTATATCTGAAATATTGTTTCTTGCAATAAAATGATGAAAAAACATTATTTTGGTCACTTGGGATTTTCTTCATTAACTGAAATCTGGAAACATACTGAATTTTAGTCTAAAATGCATGAATTATATCTGAAATATTGTTTCTTGCAATAAAATGATGAAAAAAAACATTATTTTGGTCACTTGGGATTTTCTTCATTAACTGAAATCTGGAAACATACTGAATTTTAGTCTAAAATGCATGAATTATATCTGAAATATTGTTTCTTGCAATAAAATGATGAAAAAACATTATTTTGGTCACTTGGGATTTTCTTCATTAACTGGAATCTGGAAACATACTGAATTTTAGTCAAAAATGCATGAATTATATCTGAAATATTGTTTCTTGAAATAAAATGATGAAAAAAAAACATAATTTTGGTCGTTTGGGATTTTCTTCATTAACCCTTTACCACTCACGGATTTTGTGAATTTCGCTGATTTTCACAGTGTTGCACCTGACAGCAACTTCAACTAGCCATTGTTTCATAATGGATGGTCTATTTTACACCAAACTCGGTATGAATGTTCATTGGGCAGTAGCCTTTCAAATGCAACCTTTCATGACTTGATCATTGTTGTCATGGTAAAGAGGGGGCATTTCAATTTTTCAAAAAGTGTGTTTTCATATGAATTTTTGACCACATTTAAATCTTCACACAGCTGTCAAGGCAACAATTAAGGTGTTTGGCACTGGCCATTTTCACTGTTTGCAGCATGTTTTATCAGCATCAATTTTCAGCCATTTTTGACCCCAGACACCCTCGGATATAAATTTTAGCGGCCGGTTGGGCCATAAAGCCCAAATTTTTTCGGGATGTGAGGGGGGCGTTGCCCCCCTTCAATCCCCCAGAATATTTTTAGTGGGGAGGCGCAAGAAAAAAAAGGTCACTTTTTTGCCCAACAAATCCTAAAGCAAACATAACTAACCAGGGGTAGAAATGCAGATTTTAGGTGCTTCTGTGGCTTAAAATGGGGGGGGGGGGTGCAGACACGTAAAAACACGTAGCTGAGTGGTAAAGGGTTAAGAGATTTACATTTCTTGTTCATTCAGTCATTAAAGTTACTGTGCGTAAAATGAGCAGAAAGGCCAGAAAATCTTTAAAATTCTTGAAAAGACTGAACGGAAAGAATTAATATATTTACTTAAGGAAGAAAAGGATTTATTCAATAACATGTTATCATCCTTGTTGAGTAAGGACTACGAAAATTATATGAAGCATTTCCTGCGGGAAGCCCAGTCTTTGAACATGGCATGATATCTAAACTGTTCAGTGCACTTGCAAACAGTTTGTTTGATACTTTAATAGATCAGTATAGTCAGATTGATAAAGGTGGTGCGACATACAGACGTTTTCAACTAAACTGGTACCTATTTTCTGGAAATTTTCTAGACAAAAGTACAAATAGTGCCCTTGATGTCCTAGTTCAGAATAATGAAAATGAAATTTCAGTAAATGTTCTTGGCTCCACAACAAAGGACATAAGAATCTACCTATCATGCTTACTGCGTTCATGTTTTTCATGTTTTCAACAGAGAGTTATTGAAATAAAAAGTAAGAAGAATGAAAATAAAAAGCAAACATATAATCATTATATTACCAGTGACAGTTTTGATGACACCAATATATCGGATTACAGGGGCAGTGATTAGGAAAATGCTTAGAAAACGGTACTCTTATAAATTCTTTAGTAGACTGTCAAGAAAGCGTCAGGATTTTACCAAAAACGATAAACAAAATCACACTGATAAATATCCTCCTGGCTTTCAAGTGCATGAGCAAGGTGGCCTTCTTATGGTTAAACCGAGAGTTCTGAATTTTGTAAGACATTTCAGCAGAATATACAGAATCAATGTCAATTCAAATACAGCCAACCCTCTTTATACCGACATTCCTTATAACGGCAAAACTCGTTATAATGACAATTTCAATAGAATGAATCGGGTTGGAAATGCCCAAATCGAATCCATTATATAGTCATGAAAGATTCTTGTAATTTAATACCCCAAGAAACAAATATTATAGATATTTGTTAGAATCGCCTCACCGAGGCGATTCTAACAAATATCTATAACATTTGTTTTTTAGAGTAATGATGTGGAAAAGACCTTTTATAATCTATCATACTCCTAACTGGGATTCTTTATAACGGCAAATTCTTTATAACGGCACAATAATACGGAACAAATATTGCCGTTATAACGAGGGTCCTTTGTAAAAACACATGTCTTGGCTCCCAAATGTTAAAACTTGCACATATAGTAGTTGTTAACAGCAAAACAACAAAATCCATGTTCTTCGACTGTGCTAGACATGTATCTGGAGGTTTTTCATTCTCTGACAGTGTTATATTGAGTGTATATAAGGAGCTTACTGACAAATTATTTAATACACTTTCTAATGAATTCTTAAAGACGCTCAAATTCTTAAGTGTAAATAAAGCTCAAGTTATGTTGAGAGATAAACTCGAAGTTCTGGCAGCAAAACGGGAAAAAATATGGGCTTAAAAAGTGTGACACTGGACTCATTAATGTATAATTACTTCTTCCTTAATGCCTTACTGCTGAGAGCCCAAGAGATACATTTCTATAGTCTTTGTCTTTTACTTTGTGTCCGCGAACAGTTTTTTTTTCACAATTAGACTTGATCGAGCTGTTGCATAGTTTGTTGAACTTAGATGTCCACCAGCTGAATACTTTAATTGTGAAAATAAGGTTTCTACAGCACTGTCATTCAAACGAACCGGCTCTATGTAGATCTGTGTTGGGATGTCTCTGAAAGAAAGACTTAACAAAATCTGTAAATCCATACAGTGTTAGTCGGGTTAGATCCCATGTCTGCCAAGCCAAAAACTCCTTGGTTTCAGAACTTTGAATATTGATGTGGTTTATTATTGCATCATCACACCAGCCAGCAAAAAAGTGGAAACCAGTGTCGAGATGGTTCAGAATTGGAGAGGCCACGCTTTTAATTGGGGTGTGTGACAGCAGTCCATGTTCAAATATTTTGTTACAGGCATCCAGGTATTGGAATGTTAAGTTCAACGATGTTTTATTTCCAGGATTATTCTCATGGATGTACACATAGTTGGAAAGCAAATCGGGTACCCGGTGAATCTCTCCTTTTTCTGCCCGTGCCTTTTCCCGATTAAACATATCAATTATAGCATGCTATCCAAACTTTACACCAACACATTCAAAACTTTTTGATCCATTTGATTGAGAGGAGTAAAGGGCAGCCATCAGGTTTTTCAACTGGTGTGAGGGACATATTAGAACATGAACATCTGTTCCTGAATAAATGTTTCGGAATGACGTGGACACTTTGTACCTATTTATTCCCTCATTTTCATGTACGGGAAAGACACCACTTAAATCGCTGCAAAGAAGCTTTAACAGTTTTAAATTTACACTAGCTCCATCACAAATCAGGAGCACTGTATCAAAACCAAACATGTAAAACAAATGAATTGTTTCCCTGACACATGACATGATAAATTTATGGTCTAGCCCATCCTCACTAGTGTAATAAGGTCCTAAGAGTCAACGTTGGAAACAATATCACGCCAAAGAAACTGTAATACATAGGAAGCTTTTTTTAGCTTCCAACTGTTGGTAAACATCATGTAAGGTGGACATGTCCTGGTGTGATAATGCGTGACCAATAAACTTGTTAGCCTTAGCGTTCCAATACACATTTGCTGTTACTTTTACCTCATCGAAAATAAGGGCACCTTCCCAAAGAGGAACTGGCAGGTTAGCCTGCAGTTTGACATCACTAAGATTGGCATAATTCTTTCTTTCCTCTTTCACCCTGTCATGCATAGGTCCTGGATCCTCTACATTCGCACGCATGTACTGCTTTAGGCTGGATACGTATGGCAGTGATAAGATATTAAAAGACTTATGGGCCTCGTATGCAGCTTTGCTGCGTGCAAATATCGCAAGAGCTATTCTATATGGAATGACACTAAACCGATTCCAACCATTTCCCATTTCATTTTTCATTTGATCACAATTATACTGAGTTTTGCTTTGTATGAAATCAGTATTCTTCAACATCTGCAGCAAAAAGTCAGAGTGAGGTGATTCTCTCAATATGTCTTGCAGCTCATCACTACATTTTTCCTCAACTGTGTTCATAATATTTTTAATTTGTGAACTGTGATCACGGTTTAAGAAACATTCATATTTATTTATTGATTCTGCCTGCCTTTTAAGTTTACTTATATGTTTTTTTTTTGCGCAAAACACGACCTTTTGTCTTGGGTGTCATCTTTGCAAATGGGGTGGTTTTTGGAGGAGTTTTTTTTTGGTAATGATGCACGTATTTTTTACCTTTGATTTGTTTGCCTCATTGAGCGGAGCAAATTTTTTGCATGGTTCACATGCATAAGATCCATATTGTTTTGAGTTGCACTTGGGGTTGTGCCACAACTGACATTCAGTACTATTCTGTAGTCACCTGCCCATGTCCTAAGTTTCTGAGGCTTCTTTTTAGGTCGTTTTGAAGTCCTAAGTAATCATCTTTTATCCCCGGAAACACGAAGAAATCACTCTTTGAATCCATTTCATCTAATAAAGCACTGAAAGACTAATCGTTTACATGCCCTTCTTGGAGAGTTTTTAGAAAAAACTTGGTGGCTTCTGTGGCGATTTATTTATGTTGTTGTTTGTTACTTACTGTGTGTATCACTTGTGCTTTTTTATTTTGGATGGCCATATGGCCATTTTGTGGGAAAGTAACTGTCCTTATGGCCTTCCTTTGTTCAGGTTTCCATTATGGTCTGGTCGCTTAATGTTTGTGTTTCTTTCCCTTTGGTGTCTTTAATGGGTGGATTAAGTTAATTGTATCGATTCCTGATCTTTGTTTTACTTCTACTTGGAACTTGAAATTACCATTATTGTCAATTACAATCCGAACTGCTTCTTTAAAGGGCACAGTAGTTTCTAAAAATATGGGTTCTCCTCCAATAAGAAGCCATCTTAAATCTTTCCCTCTAACCTCTGTTACAAACCCCTTCCTAATCACAAAACTTTGGACTTCTGAGAAAAGTCGGTTCACTTTTTGTTCTTCTTTATTAGTTTTAGGCAATACTGAAACAAATGCAGCCATGTTTTACGCTTATTCACAGTAACTGTACCAGTCAAAATCAACTATATGCAAATATCAATATGCGAAAAACAAATGCATTTATTTACTTTTTGTGTACTTATTTGTTAATTTTTGGTACATGCTGACAATTAAGACATCCTTCTACAATTTTTAATTCCTTTTGTTTTTAAATATTTATAGTGTTTCCTTCCCTATCTGTCTTTTGAAATATAAATGAGAGCAAGCAGAACCACATGTTAAGATAATCATCTGAAATTATACTTGTTGTGAATTATTAGTACTGTTAAACAAACATTTTATGGCTGCATAAACAGATAGATGCCAATCTCTGCTGGGAAGCAAAAGGCAATGGGATAATACACCCATAGGCTTAACATCAACCCTAGCTGATAGCCCCGTGAGTGAAATTCTATGCTCCTGTGGACAGACAATGCGAAAAGAGCATACCCCGTCTAGATACTTTGTTTGCGGATGGTATGAAAAGTACAGAAAAAAAAAATCTGACCGGAATCGAACTCTGTTTGCCCGAGTGATGAGCAAAGACCCTACGATGTCACCATGGGGCTGGTTTCTGATCAGGGCCTTCACTGTTTTCAAATTGCCAAGCAAATTTCCAAATAAATTTTAAAGATAAGGCAACCTGGAACTCCTACAAAGCACGGTTTATTGCAAACTCAAGCTATTGTACCACACTGAACTTTCTGAATTATTAACTTCATGTTTTACTGCCATCAGAAAACATGTGATTAAATATTACGACAAAGTCCTTGAAAGATCAAGGAGAATTGTATTTTGGTCTATAAAAATCTAATGAAGTTTTAAATACATTTAAATCCAGACGTTTTCGTGCTTCAAGTCTGTCTACTTATGATTTTTCCACCCTTTACACAACACTTCCTCATAACCTTATAAAATGAAAATTAATGATTTAATTGAATGGACATTTCATAGGGAAGACTCCTTCTATCTTGCATGTAATGTAAGAAATGTTTTTTTTTTTCAATTCTGAAGAGCATAAAACTGATACTTTATGGTCATGTCAGGAAATGTGTGAAGCTCTCACCTTTCTTCTTGACAATATTTACATAAGATTTGGTACTAAGTTATATAGACAAATTGTGGGTATTCCGATTGGTACGAATTGCGCACCCCCTTGTGGCTGATCTGTTGTTTGTTATGAAAGAGACTTCATGGTGCCTCTTTCCATTTAAAACCAATTTGAAATCATTGAAGCCTTCAGCTCGACTTTTAGATATTTGGATGATTTATTAAATATTGACAATACTTATTTTTCGGCCCCCGCCCATAAGGGCTTGAAGAAATATATGGGCTGCATGATGCTTCCACGCAGAGCTGAATCCGGTCCGCACACTAGTACTGGTAAACCGCTAAGAGGATCTAAGCCTGTCCAGGAACCGCGGTGCGAGGTGGACCGTCCATGCTAATAAACCCTATTGGTTTCATTGGGCGACAGGGCTTGAGATGTCAGAACTTCAGTTAAATAAAGCAAATTTTCTGATACTGACGCCCTGCATCCGCAACTAATATTGACATTTATGCCTTTGGCGCAAAGGATTAAGCCTTTTACTGTGCGCTGACCTTCTCGGCTTACCTGTACAGAATCTCTTGTTGAAAAATAACAGGAGCTTTAATGGAAAAGAATTTTTAATCAAATATAACTATTTTATTTTTCAATTTGACAACCTTGTTCTGTTTTGATCTAATTGCCCGCTTAATTCCCTTCAAAAAAATCAAATAAGTGCAACTTTTATTTAATTAGCTGGCGGCATTTTAATTTTCAAAATAACAACCCTTAATCCTTACATAAAGCATACAAAACTGTGGAAAACAACGACATTACACTACTTTAACAGCTAAAATCTTCATTTTCTGTTAATGTTGCAATAAAACGGGTGTATGAGACCTAATGTGTATACAATTTTGTGCACTCTGATAGCAATTATAATATTTCAAAATAATATTTAATAACGTCATTTTACGGTTAAATTTAGAACTTATACACAAAAAGCTTTATCGTTTACAGACGCGTGTAATCCCTAGGCGGATCATTTTTAATCGATAGTGAAATGAACACATCTTCGACTGGGCATCTCCTTGGAATGTAAATAAATCTAAGAATGCGGTGTCTGATTAGCGTCTAATTTATTTAATTATTTATGTATTTTATCATTCATGTAATTATTGATTTTCATGAACTGATTAGATTTTTGCACATTCTTTATACTTGCTACGCAAAGTTAAATAGACATTGCTAGTAATAAGATTTTTGATTACATTTGTTTGTTTTGTTTGTTTGTATGATTTCAACGGAAAGAAAGAAAGAAAAAGAAACCTATGTGAATTCGTCACGAAATTTCTAAAAAGTTAAAAATTAACTTGGTTATAATATATATCTTGATACAGGCTAATCTAATATTTCGCTGTTCGCACATTTTGCTGGAATACAAAAGGGATGTTTGTTTTATTTTATTATTTTTATGTTTGTAACATGTGTTTGATTATTTAAATGCTATTGTGAATTTAGTCTGATAAATCCGATAAGATCTCGAAAACACGCCTATATAATATTGACCCCCTTGAACCCAACTTTTACATAGTAAAACTGGGGTTTACAGGGGTTAATCTTTGGTGTGTTTTTTTTTTCATATTTTTCTTATTTGTGCTCTAAAATATAGATTGTGGGTACTCGTTAGCACCACCCCGATGAGGCAGTAATTAGAGAAATATCACACTTTTTCATCTTAAAATTTTCATTTTTTTTCGGCGATATAGGCTACAATGTATCTATACAGACGTGTTTTGTAATGATAACCGTTAATATGTCATAAATGCCTATGTAAATTGTTTTGTGTTCATTATTATTATCTTGATTGGGCTAGCAAGCCGTGTAATGAACATCCCATTAAATCCTGCTTTATATAGATAAAACTGGGGCTTGTTTTGGTATTCATTTTGTTTTATTTCTTCTCCAAGACATAGGTTGTGGTTACTAGTTACAGACACCTCGATGAGAATATAAAGTAGAAGTACAACAAAGATCAGGAATCGATACAATTAACTTACTCCACTCACCAAAGACACCAAAGGGAAAGAAACACAAACATTAAGCGACCAGACCATAATAAAAACCTAAACAAAGGAAGGCCATAAGGACAGTTACTTTCCCACAAAATGGCCATATGGCCATCCATAATAAAAAGACTTAAGTGATACACACAGTAAGTAACAAACAACAACATAAATAAACCGTCACAGAAGAACCGCCTTGGAACGGTCAGTGGAAAGATTTCCACTTGGGGGCTTAAATCGATTTTACGTGGCCACAATCCTCGCCATTACTTCCGTCGCGATTTAGACAAATAATTTGTTCAGTCCGCACGAAGGCTTCCAAACTCATCAGTGTAACATCTCCGTGAACACAAAAAATCAAAGAACCACAGAGGTGAGACAAGGGTGAGGACTCGACAGGAAGAAACCACTGAAATGCTGGAGCAAAAGTAAACCAACAGTTAGACTCCGATAGGCCCGACCAGAGACAGAACATCAGGCACCAACCAACATTACCTTGAATTAGATCTCTCTAATTCTCAATAAGCCTTTACGTTGCAGCCGTCATAGAATCTGAGGCCTGACCCACCGGCGTGCAATTAAAGAGGGAAGCAAAGTTGCCAACCGTGGTTGGGTTACTTACCATGCATGCAGTCTGTCGTATAACATCCATATTATATCCAATCTTTTTATATCGAAGAATGATTTTACGAAATTGGGTGCTGAAGTCATTGCGGTTATATATTTTTCTTTTTAAAAAACGTATGTTTTAAGTATTGATGAGTTTACATTAACAAATTCACTGTTTTTGAGATATCAAAAATGCACTATGCCGCACGGACGTATTATCGTATTTTTTTAGCTCACCTGTCACGTAGTAACAAGGTGAGATTTTGTGATCACTTTTTGTCCGTCGTCCGTCGTGCGTGCGTGCGTGTGTGCGTGCGTGCGTGTGTGCGTAAACTTTTTCTTCAAATGACATCTCCTCCTAAACCACTGTCCGGATTTTGACCAAACTTCACAGGAATGATCCTTAGGTGCTCCCCTTTCAAAGTTGTTCAAATGGTTCCGGTCCATTGCACATCTAGGTCACAGGAGCTAAAAATAGATTTTTTAAACGAAAACTTAAAAAATCTTCTTCTCTGAAACAGCAAGGCCCAGGTCTTCGATATTTGGTATGAAGCTTCATCTAGTGGACCTCTACCAAGATTGTTCAAATTATAGCCCTGGGGGGCCAAAATGCCCCCGCCCCGGGGGCCTTTGGTTTTACATAGGCTTATATAGGGTAAACATTAAAAAATCTTCTTCTCTGAAACCACAAGGCCCAGGTCTTTAATATTTGGTGTGAAGCTTTACCTGGTGGACCTCTACTAAGATTGTTCAATTTATAGCCTTGGGACCAAAAATGCCCCCGCCCCGAGGGCCTTTGGTTTTACATAGGCTTATACAGGGAAAATCTTTAAAAATCTTCTTCTCTGAAACAGCAAGGCCCAGATCTTTGATATTTGGTGTGAAGCTTCATCTAGTGGACCTCTACCAAGATTGTTCAAATTATAGCCCTGGGGGCCAAAATGCCCCCGCCCCGGGGCGGGCCTTTGGTTTAACATAGACTTATATAGGGAAAATCATTAAAAAATCTTCTTCTCTGAAACCACAAGGCACAGGTCTTTAATATTTGGTGTGAAGCTTTACCTGGTGGACCGCTACTTAGATTGTTAAAATAATAGCCTTTGGGCCAAAAATGCCCCCGCCACGGGGGCCTTTGGTTTTACATAGGCTTATACAGGGAAAATATTTAAAAATCTTCTTCTCTGAAACCGCAAGGCCCAGATCTTTGATACTTGGTGTGAAGCATCATCTAGTGGACCTCTACCAAGATTGTTCAAATTATAGCCCTGGGGGCCAAAATGCCCCCGCCCGGGGGCCTATGGTTTTACATAGGCTTATATAGGGAAAATCATTAAAAAATCTTCTTCTCTGAAACCACAAGGCCCACGTCTTTAATATTTGGTGTGAAGCCTTAACTGTTGACGTCTACTAAGATTGTTAAAATTATAGCCTTGGGGCGAAAAATACCCCCGCCCCGGGGGCCTTTGGTTTTACATAGGCTTATATAGGGAAAATCTTTTAAAATCTTCTTCTCTGAAACAACAAGAATCAGGTCTTTGAATTTTGGTAAGAAGCTTCACCTAGTGGACCTCTACCAAGATTGTTCAAATTATAGCCCTGGGGCCAAAAATGCCTCTGCCCAGGGGGCCTTTGGTTTAACATAGGCTTATATAGGGAAAATCTTCAAAAAATCTTCTTCTCAGAAACTGCAAGACCAAGGTTTTAGATATTTGGTGTGAAGCTTCATCTTTGGACCTCTATCAAGATTGTTCAAATTGTAGTGCTGGGGCCAAAAATGCCCCCACCCCGGGCACTTCGGTTTAACATTGGCTTATATAGGCAAAATCTTTAAAAATCATCTTCTCTGAAACCGCAAGGCCCCGGTCTTTTGATATTTGGTATGATGGTTCATCTAGTGGACCCCTACCAAGATTGTTCAAATTATGGTGCTGGGGCCAAAAATGCCCCCGCCCTGGGGCCCTTTTGTTTTTACATGGTCTTATATAGGGAAAAAAATGCCCCCGCCCCGGGGCCCTTTGGTTTAACATGGGCTTATATAGGGAAAATCTTTAAAAATCATCTTCTCTGAAACCGCAAGGCCCAGGTCTTTGCTATTTGGTATGAAGCTTCATCTAGCGGACCCCTACCAAGATTGTTCAAATTATAGTGCACAGGCCAAAAATGCCCCCACCCCGGAGCCCTTTGTTTTTACATGGGCTTATATAGGAAAAATCTTTAAAAATCTTCTTCTCTGAAACGGCAAGGCCCAGGTCTTTGATATTTGGTATGAAGCTTCATCTTGTAAACCTCTACCAAGATTGTTCAAATTATAGCCCTGGGGACAAAAATGCCCCGCTCCGGGGCCCTTTGGTTTTACCTAGACATATATCAGGAAAATCTTGAAAAATCTTCTTCTGAAACCACAAGGCCAAGGTCTTCGATATTTGGTATGAAGCTTCATCTAGTGGATCTCTACCAAGAGTGTTCAAATTATAGCCCTGAGACCAAAATTGCCCCCGTCTCGGGGCCCTTTGGTTTTACATAGAGTTATATAGGGAAAATCTTTAAAAATCTTCTTCTGTGAAAACCACAAGGCCTAGGTCTTTGATATTTGGTGTGAAATTTCATCAAGTGGACCTCTATCAAGATTGTTAAAATTATAGCCCTTGGGCCAAAAATGCACCCCCCCCCCCCCCTGCCCCAAGACCCTTTGGTTTTACATAGACTTACATAGGGAAATGTTTAAAAATCTTCTTCTCCGAACCGGCCCCGATAGCTCAGTTGGTAGAGTGTCCGCTCCGGGGAACGGGAGGTCTCGGGTTCGATCCCGGGCCGCGACATACCAAAGTCGTTAAAAATGGTACTAGCTGCTCCTCGCTTGGCACTCAGATTTACGGGGTAGAGCTAGGACTGGTCGATCCAGTGTCAGGATAATGTGACTGGGTGGAGTATCATGTAATGTGTCTGGGACATGATACTTCAGTGAGGCAGCACTATAAACGTGAGTATTGAGCTCCCTGTCGCAACCAGACACCGTCGTGATATGACTGAAAATTGTTGAAAGCGACGTTAAACCCGAATTCACACACACACACACACACACACACTTCTTCTCCGAAACGGCAAGGCCCATGTCTTTGATATTTGTTATGGAGCTTCAGCTAGTGGACCTCTACCAAGATTGTTCACATTATAGCCCCTGGGCCACAAATGCCCCCGCCCTGGGACCCTTTGGTTTTACATACACTTATATAGAGATAATCTTTGAAAATCTTCTTCTCTGAAACAGCAAGGCCGAGGTCTTTGATATTTGGTGTGAAGCTTCATCTAGTGGACCTCTATCAAGATTGTTTAAATTATAGCCCTGAGGCCAAAAATGCCCCGCCCCGGGGCCATTTGGTTTACATAGGCTTATGTAGGGAATAGATTTAAAAAATCTTCTTCTCTGAAACCGCAAGGTCCAGGTCTTCGATATTTTGTTTGTAGCTCCATCTAGTGGACCTTGGCCAAGATTTTTCAAATTATAGCCTTTGTATATATTTGGTATGAAGCTTCACCTTTTTAGACCTCATTATAGCCCTGGGGTCAATAAGGGCCCTCCACGGGACCCACTTGTTACTCTATGGATCAGGTGAGCGATCCAGGGCCATCATGGCCCTCTTGTTATTATTATCCTTTCATTTTTTTATTCATTCATTTATATATAATCTAACTATCATTACAAATTTTTCTTATTTATTTATTATTTATTTATTTATTTCAGCTGTTAAATGATTTAAGATAAGGCTGTACCCTTTTCCTTGTGTTCTTTCTATCATGTTGTGAAAAAGAATATGCGTGTACGAACCCAACTTTAATAAAGTAGTCGAGTAATCAGGGATCAGTATGATTTGGCGGTTCTGTGCACATATCAGTCAATGTTTATAGCACAGTCGGGGGGAAACATCACGGGTATTAAAGCTGAAGACAATTGTCGCTTCCCGTTTTATGACACATATAATGTGTATTGCATACCGGCTTCTGACCGTCAGGAAGCCTGAAGATTAATAGACATGCGCGCAAGGTGTATTGGATTACAAGCGTACCTTCGTTCCGGAGGGATTTAAATTTATCGAATGGTTCATGGTTCATTCTTTTATTCATATGCAGAAAGGGTGCTGTTTAGATAATGAGTATTATTATTATTTTATTGCGGCCCAGCCCATCGGGGCTTGAAAAAAGGTATAGATAAAGCTTTATTTAACGTCGCATCTTAGAAACAAATAGAGATTTTATCGCGACAAAGTATCCGTTAACAACATGCCTTCATTTATCTTCCTAGGACTTCCCCTTATAATGCGAGCATCAGCCAGGGGAGCTCCTAGTACCATTTTTAAACCTTTGGTATGGCACTTGGCTATCTGGGCCGCTATGAGCTATCGAGGCAGGAAGAAATAGATAGGATGCACGATGCTTCCACGCAGAGCTGAAACCGACCCGCATGCTTTGACGATCTAAGCCTGCCCAGTTGGAGTCGGACCATCCATGCTTATAAACCCTATTGGTTTCATTGGGCGGCAGGGCTTGAGATGTCATTTCATCTCAATGTCGGGTAAAAGTCCCACAAAATTGGAAGCAGCGTCTCCAAAATGTCCAAGAGCTAAATCCAGCCGCACGGAAAAAAGTCACAGGAAAAAAATCACAAATAAGAAAATAAAGAAATATTCCACTGAAAGGGTGTTGCTTGCAAAACGGAAAAACTGAAAACTTTGGATGGTTTAGAGAACATTGGTCTAAATGAGAACTGACGGGCAGTTGTCGCGTTGATGGGTCTCTTATTTGTTGGTCATGAACTGTCCGTCTGTTTCGAAAATTGTCACCTGTCTGCCCAATGTAGAATTCTTTGCAGCCATTACAAACTAAAACATACAATACATTTTTGACTGTGCAGCTCATGTTTTCTTTAACGTGAAATATTGTTATTTAACTGCAAGGAAGAGCCTTCAATAATGAAATTACAAAGTCCGCATCGTGGCTCATTGCATTTAGTAACAGATGGGGTAGTATTTGTTTCATTTAATTGAGATTTTATCAACATACGTGTTAAATTTGGAAGTTGTCGCTTGCATTTTATGATCTTGGTCTTGCTTATTATTCTATCCATTGTTTTATCAGAGTGTAAAATGCCCATGTTATTTTTTCAAAATGCCAAACATTTCTTTATGTTTTGGGTTGTGTGTTGAGATAAAAGGCGTTATTTTTTCCTCCACTTTTTCCTTGAAATTCAGCAATTTTTTCGTGGTATTTCTAAGGCTTTAATTATTCCAGACTGTATTATTGGAAGTGGATAGTTACGTTTGGTTAAAGTGGTGGCAAGTTTTTTTAAACGGTAGTTAAGTGTATTTTTATCTGGAACAATGGTACAGATTCTTCGAGCTAAGGAAAATGGTATATTGGTTTTTGTGTGTTTTGGGTGACAAGATTTGAAAATCAGGTATTGTTTAGAATCAGTGACCTTAAAGTGTATGTCTGTTGAAATGAAAGTTCCAGTTTTAATGACTAATATGTCCAGGAAAGGTAGTTGTACCGGGTTAACCTCTATTTTAAATTTGATATCCTTATGAAGAGAGTTAAGTATATTTTCCATTAAATTTAAATCTTTCTGTGACCTTTGCCAAAGTATGAAACAATCGTCTTAATATCTTTTCCACTGATTTTCTACATATTGTCCAAACTGTTCACCCATTTCTTGTTTAATTTTTTCATATAAATTTTCTTCTAAAAAGCCTAAAACTAATGTTGCATAAGTTGGTGCTACTTTGGTGCCCATGGCTGTGCCCTTTGATTGGTTAAAATGTAAACCACTAAAAGAAAAATTGTTGTTTTCTAAAATTAGTTTTAAAGCCGCAATAATAAAATCTTTTGAAAATCTTTCTGAAATTAAATCTGGGTGTTTTTCCAACCAATATGATACAGCTTCTATGCCTATTTTTATGTGGTATATTTGAATACAGGCTGACAATATCAAAAGAAACCAATAATGTGTTTTCTTGGATTTTTTTAGGTAAAAAATTAAGAAAAACTATATCATCCCGTAAATAACTTTTTACATGTTTCAAAAATGGTTTTAGTAAAATATCCATAAGGCAACTTAAGCTAAGCGGCTTGTTTCACATCTTTGGCCTGCAACAATTGGTCAAGTGTAAATCCTCCGGATCAAGTACTTCAATATATTCGGAATTCTTAATGTTGCATGCGTTCTGTATAAGTTTGATTATGTGTATTTTCGGTAAGCCATAAAAAGTACTTGTTTTGAAATCAAAATTAAGTAAAAAATCTGCCTCCTGGATGGTTATATCTTTATTCAGATTTATCAGTTCTTTTAATTTAGCAAATACTTCTTTTTCATTGCTGTTTGGAATATATGTATAGTATGATTCATCCATTAACATTTCTAAAATTTTTCTCTTGTAAAATTGAACATTCATTATCACAATACCACCACCTTTATCTGCTTCCTTGATTACTATGGATTTGTCATCGGACAGAGATTTTATTGCTTTTCTTTTATCTAAAGTAACATTATGTTGTATTTTGTTATTTTCGTAAGGAATACTATCACATACCGTTTTGGTTTTTGTTATGTAAGTTTCAAGGCTTGAGTTACGCCCACTGGGAGGGGTAAAACTTGATTTATTTCTCACTAATGAATATCTTTGTTCTTTGCCATCAAAATACTCTTGCAATCTTATTTTCGACAGAATTCAATTAAATCATCATCAAGCTCAGTGCTATTACTTTTTCCAGGTGTTGGGGTAAATTTGAGACCCATCAACAAGACACTTTTTTTCTATTTCATTAAGTTTACGGTTAGAAAGATTATATATTTTCGTAAATGTTTGTCTGATGTTTCAGCAAGGTTACCTCTAGTTAAATCCGGCTGTTCCAGTTGTGACGGCCTGTAGAAAAGAATCTATAGGTTCTTCTATTTGTCCATCGTTTTCTTTCATCGAATTGTTGGACCTGTTTTCCCATGGTCTTTTATAGATGTGATCACTGATAATCCTCCCCCTTCTCTGCTGTTGTTGGTACCGTCTGCTGTTTCTTGGTTCTCTCTGCTGTTCTTGTTGATATTTGTTGTTATCAAGTTTTGAAATAAGATGGGTAAGTAGAGTATGGATACTCTCATCTGTTCTTCTTTGGTTTTTTGGAGCCTCCCTCACTACATCGGCATACGGCTTTTGTTGACTTTGTGGGTGCGTTTGTTTGAAGTTGCCATTTCCAGCTTTGAAAAAGGGACTGGTATTCGCATACTGTATGGTGAGCTCTGCTTCATACTCTTTGAGCCAGTTCTCATTACTTTGCCATCTTTGGTGCGAAATTTCTTCGTTTCTTTTGACATGTTTCTTCCACATGTCGAGCATTAATTCAGCTACTTGTCCCGTACATTTGGTTTTAGCTCACCGTCACGTAGTGACGAGGTGAGCTTTTGGGATCACTTTTTGTCCGTCGTCCGTCGTGCGTGCGTGCGTGCGTAAACAATTTCTTGAAACGACATCTCTTAAACAACTGATCGGATTTTGACCAAACTTCACAGGAATGATCCTTAGGTGGTCCCCTTTCAAAGTTGTTCAAATGGTTCCGGTCCCTTGCACATCTAGGTCACAGGAGCCAAAAATAGATTTTTTCACCAAAAACTTAAAAAATCTTCTTCTCTGAAACCACAAGGCCTAGGTCTTTGATATTTGGTATGAAGCTTCATCTAGTGGACCCCTACCAAGATTGTTCAAATTATAGTGCTGGGGCCAAAACTGCCCCCGCCCCAGGGCCCTTTGGTTTTACATAGGCTTATATAGGGAAAATCTTTAAAAATCTTCTTCTCTGAAACCACAAGGCCCAGGACTTTGATATTTGGTATGAAGCTTCATCTAGTGGACCACTACCAAGATTGTTCAAATTATAGTGCTGGGACAAAAAATGCCCCCGCCACATGGTTTTACATTGGCTTTTATGGGGAAAATCTTTAAAAATCTTCTTCTCTGAAACCACAAGGCCCAGGTCTTTGATATTTTGTATGAAGCTTCATCTAGTGGACCCCTACCAAGATTGTTCAAATTATAGTGTTGGGACAAAAAATGCCCCCGCCACAGGGCCCTTTGGTTTTACATCGGCTTTTATGGGGAAAATCTTTAAAAATTTTCTTCTCTGAAACCACAAGGCCCAGGTCTTTGATATTTGGTATGAAGCTTCATCTAGTGGACCCCTACCAAGATTGTTCAAATTATAGTGCTGGGGCCAAAAATGCCCCCGCCCCATGGCCCTTTGGTTTTACATAGGCTTATATAGGGAAAATCTTTAAAAATCTTCTTCTCTGAAACCACAAGGCCCAGGAATTTGATATTTGGTTTGAAGCTTCATCTAGTTGACCCCTACCAAGCTGGTTCAAATTATAGTGCTGGGGCCAAAAATGCCCCCGCTCCAGGGCCCTTCGGTTTTACATAGACTTATATAGGGAAAATCTTAAAAAATCTTCTTCTCTGAAACCACAAGGCCTAGGTCTTTTATATTTGTTATGAAGCTTCTTCTAAAGGACCCCTACCAAGATGATTCAAATTATAGTGCTGGGGCCAAAAGTGGCTCCGCCCCGGGGCCCTTTGGTTTTACATAGGCTTATATAGGGATAATCTTTAAACCACAAGGCCCAGGACTTTGAAATTTGGTATGAAGCTGCATCTAATGGTCCTCTACCAAGATTGTTAAAATTATAGCCCTGGGGCCAAAAATGCCCCCACTCTGGGGCCCTATGGTTTTAAATAGACAAATATAGGGAAAATCTTTAAAAATCTTCTTCTCTGAAACCACAAGGCCTGGGTCTTTGATATTTGGTATGAAGCTGCATCTAGTGGACCTCTATCAAGATTATTCAAATTATAGCCCTGATACCAAAAATGTCCCAGCTCCGGGGCCCTTTGGTTTTACATAGACTTATATAGGGAAATCTTTAAAAATCTTCTCTGAAACTGCAAGGCCTTTGATATTTAGTATGGAGCTTTATCTAGTGGACCTCTACCAAGATTACTCAAATTATAGCCCTGGGGCCACAAATGCCCCCAATCCCAAGACCTTTTGGTTTAACATAGATTTATATAGCCCCGGGGCCATTTGGTTTTGCATAGGCTTATGTAGGGAATATCTTTAAAAGAAATCTCCTTCTCTGAACCTGCAAGGCCCAGGTCTTTGATATTTGATGTGTAGCTTCATCTAGTGGACCTTTGCCAAGATTGTTCTAATTATAGCCTTTGTTGATGTTTGGTATGAAGCTTCACCTTTAAGACCTCCCTCAACATTATGCACATTAAAGCGCTGGGGCCAATAATGGCCCTCTCTGGGGCCACTTGTTACACTATGGATCAGGTGAGCGATCCAGGGCCATCATGGCCCTCTTGTTTTATGATGTCTTCCATTTCTTGATCTAGTTTCCTTACTCTTTCGTTGCAGGATTCCACCCTGAGTTTTTCCATTTCTATTTCCATCCTGAAGTCTTGAACTACGGCTCTCTCTCTTAATTGCCTTTGGTTTTCATTTTCATACTTAATTTCAAATTTTTGAAGTTTTCGTGGATTGCCTTCTATCCATTTCTGATGAAAGAGAAGATTTCCGCTGTTGCGTACATAAGCCCAATACGCATCTCTTCTTTGGCTTAGTTTTCTATCCCAGATCTGGCCAATGCGCGATTTAATTTTCATAGCTTCTGCTTCTAGAAAATTTGCATTGGTGCTTTCTTGCATTTCTATATCTTGTGTATGGATTTCGCTATTTAATCTACTTTTCACATTTTCGTCCACACTTTTCATTAAATTAGGAATTTCTGAAGCCATAACCTCGTTAATAGCAGAGACTCCATGCACATTACTTTCTTTTATCACGGCGGTAAGTTCATGAATGGCAGAGATAATGATAGATAATTTTGTACTTATCTCACTTAACTGTCTTTTTTTGGATTCCTCTTGCACTGTAGCTGTTGACACTAACGGTGAATTTTCCGAGCTGCTTTCGCAATAACATGCCTCGGTTTTTCTACGTTTATAAATATTATATTTACATGGCAACAATACGTAACGTCGTTACTTCCGGCGTTACTAGTGACGTAAGCAACGTTACGTTGGGATTGTTAAATGACGGTATCATTTCAAACTCTGGTCATGAATACCCTGATGGCACATGTCTCTATCAGTTGATTGTTCAACTTTGGCTTGAGCTTAAAGATAAAAAGCTTTTCTTTTGCCCTTCTTAAAGTTATACTATCGGAGTACATTTTATAAAAGGGGCAAAAATTATACTTCGGAATGACAGTGTTTGCCCAATTTGCTGTGTTCACTGACTTTAAGCATCCTTGTTCTCGGGTCACGGATTTGTTGATTGTGAACTGTTACCCTCTGCCTTAATAGGTTTTCAGTTTCACCAATAAATTCCTCCCCGCAGCCTCTGCATTTCATGACATAAACTACATTTTTCACATCACATGACATGTGTTCGTGGATTTTAAAGTTAGTTCCACAGTTGAAGGTGAATGAACTTCCTTCTAACAAATGAATGCAGAGGCCGCAGTTCGGTCTGTTGCATTTTTTTACTTCTGCATTGCTATGTGACGTGAACTTAGCCCTTGTTAGCAAACGCTTTAGACTGTACGGCTGTCGTTTGCTCTTAATGATTTTGTATTTTGATAAAATGTTCCGCATTTTATCATCCTCTTTTAAAATTGGGACATTTTCGAGTATAACTCGAAACACAGTTCTGGATCTTTCGGGTTATTTGTTGACACGAACGGAATTAGGTTTTCTTTAGACTTTTCTCTTACGGTTCTTCGAGAATTTTTATCTAACGTCCATGCCCTGTTTATTCCGTATTCAATAGTTTGTAATGGATAATTCTGTTCTATCAAAAACAATTTAAGTTCTTTCATACGTGTATGCATAACCTGCTCTTCAGAGACGATTGACCTTAGTCTAGGTTGTATGGTATGTTTATTTTAGTATGCCTGGGATGACACGAGTTAAATAACAGATACTGCTTGCTGTCTGTTTCCTTATAAAATATATCGGTTTCTATTTTCCCAGCTTTATTTTGTACCAATACATCTAAAAAGCACTGCTCTACATTGCAACATTCTAAGGTAAATTTCAAATCTTTGTGCAGGCTATTTAGTATGGAGTGCAAACGTTCCAAATCTTCGGCAGACTCTGACCATGGTATGAAACAGTCGTCTAAGAATCGTTTCCAATTGCTAGCGAAGTATATTCCGAATTCCGGCCCAAATGATTTTTCTATTTCTTTGTAAGGATTTTCCTCGAGAAACAAAAAACATTAAGCGACCAGACTATAATGGAAACCTACAAAGGAAGGCCATAAGGACAGTTACTTTCCCACAAAATGGCCATATGGCCATCCAAAATAAAAAGACACAAGTAATACACACATTAAGTAACAAACAACACCATAAACAAACCGCCACAGAAGAACCGCCTTGGAACGGTCAGTGGAATGATTTCCACTGGGGGGCTTAAATCGATTTTACGTGGCCACAATCTTCGCCCTTACTTCTGTCGCGATTTAGACAAATAATTTGTTCAGTCCGCATGAAGGCCTCCCAACTCATCAGTGCAACATCTCCGTGAACACAAAAATCAAAATACAACAGAGGTGAGACAACGGTGAGGACTCGACAGCAAAAAACCACTGAAATGCTGGAGCAAAAGAAAACCAACAGTTAAGACTCCGATGGGCCCGACCAGAGACAGAGCATCAGGCACCAACCAACATTACCTTGAATTAGATCTCTCTAATTCTCAATAAGCCTTTAGAAGCCTCCGTGGTCGAGTGGTTACCCTACTCGCCTTGTAAAGCAGGGGTCGCAGGTTCGATCCCGGGCTATTCCCGACTTTCGGATGAGTCTTTAAACCGAGGTCCCGTCTCCGTATGACCTTAGCTGTTGGTGGGACGTAAAACTGAAACACTCACTCACTCAATAAGCCTTTACGTTGGCTTCGTCATAGAATCTGAGGTCTGACCCACCGGCGTGCAATTAAAGAGGGAAGCAAAGTTGCCAACCGTGATTGGGTTAACTACCATGCATGCAGTCTGTCGTATAACATCCATGTTGTACCCAATCTTTTTATATCGAAGAATGATTTTACGAAATAGGGTCCTGAAGTCATTACGGTTATATATTTTTTTGAATTAAGTCACCATAAAATTCGGGCTCTGACAGACCTCGCTGCAGAAGAGATTTAAGTCCAATATTGAATTTTGAAATTAAATCAGAATGGCGTCTATAAAATTTTGAAAAGGCTTTGCATAGTTTATGGTACCGATAACCCTGATTAAGGAGTTTAGCCGTTAATAATTTATTACGAGTGCTACACTCTAGCAAATCGTATTAATTGTGAAATATAAACGCCATAGGATGGCGCACGAGGAACATCACCATCCAAAAAAGGTAAATTTACAATCTCAAAAACAAAGTCATCGTGTTTATCATAAATTGTGCACGAAACAAATCCATCTACAATAGACAGTTCGTCCCCTCAGCGCAAGACTGCAGTAACTCCGTGTTTTGGTGAAAATGAGTTTTTTGCAGAAATGACAATAATAGTTAATCATACACATCCTGTAAAAATCTTGTGGTCCTTTGATAAACCATTTTCAAGATATATGAAATTGAAAAAAAGTTGTATCTCAACGACCAGTATTTTGGAATGCAATACTGCAGTATCTGTAGATACAACACTATTGCATTTATCTTTTTTTATTTTTCTATCTTTTATTTTTGCAACACTGCAGTAACTCTTGATACAACAGTATTGCATTAACATATATTTCTTTTCAGAAAATGCAACACTGCAGTAACTCTACATACAACTGTATTGCATTTTTATATTTGTCTTTCCAGCAAGAAACTTGAATGCAAGACTGCGGTAACTCAACATACAACAGTATTGCATTCATTTTTTATCCTCCTGTAAAGTTGAAGTTAAATGCAATACAGTGGTAACTTGTTTGTTTATACTGGATTTTAATGGCCCAATTAACACTATTTTAGGTCATTTTTGAACCGGTCAGTTTACCTATCCACCCTTTTCCTGGGCATGCTTATACGTAAGCGGTTAACCAGTACAGTGCACATTCTTTCCCCAGAAACTGACAACTGCCCTTCTTGAATCAGCGGAAGGGAGAGAATGACCATAGAAAAGATTTCATGATCAATCTCCATGAAAGAATGTTGCCGACCCCGACAGGTTATCGAACTGTGGTTAAAAATAGCACTGCTTGGTTGTGCTAGAAAGCAACAGGTGATTATGCCCCTACAAGGAATAGCATAAGGGCATTTTTCTGGTGTCCAAAATCTTAGGAGTTTTACAGAATTGCTGAAGACCTTTGTCCGCAGCCTGCAGGCCATAAATCCTAAACCCTATGGAATATTTTCATGAAACATCACAGCAGCATGAACCATATCATGAAGATGTGTTGCAAGCAAGGAAAAAAAGCTCTTGCTCACTTGGGTTTTGAATTATCTTCCCTTGACTTATTTCAATGTAGTGTAATTAATGGTCCTCTATTCGCCATCACGTTATTGATCTTTGTCTTTTTGATTGATTGATTTGAGGTTTAACCTCCCCATGTACACTGTATAGGTCATTTAGGAGACGTTGCTTCCAATTTTGTGGGACTTTTACCCGACATTGAGATGAAATGACATCTCAAGCCCTGTCGCCCAATGAAACCAATAGGGTTTATAAGCATGGAAAAAAACTCTTGCTCACTTGGGTTTTGAATTATCTTCCCTTGACTTTATTCAATGTAGTGTAATTAATGACACCACATTCTGTTGCATCTGATCTTGGCCTGCACTGTTTGCCGGGCCACACCTTTTAGGGGTTTCCCGCCTACAATGGGTTATTATAAAATGGATTTCAAGTTGGAAGTGTCCACCTCAGTGACTCAGTGGGCGATTGGGTTAAGGGTGAATGCTATCACTGTACAGAATGCTAATTGTTGGTTTATAGTCCCCGTCAATACTATATAGGTGCGGGCCTCCGTGGCCTAGTGTATGAACTCTTAATCATTAGGTCTCTCAGTGCTGTGGGTTCAAGTCTGGTTTGGGTCACATGTGAAATGCCAAGTTCTGCAATGGAAGGTCAGGTGGTTTTTCTCTGGATACTCCAGTTCTCTCCCACCTTTGATTAAGGATCAGCTCGATATGAGTGAAATAATCTTGAAAGGGCCATACCATCCCCCCACAAAAAAACTATATAGATCATTTTGGAGACGTTGCTTCCAAATTTGTGAGCCTTTACCCGACATTGAGATGAAATGACATCTCAAGCCCTGTCGACCAATGAAACCAATAGGTCTTATAAGCATGGATGGTACAACTTGCACCGTTCTGCCTGGGCAGTCTTAGATCCTCAAAACCGTTTAGCAGTACTTGTGTGCGGTCGGTTGCAGATCTGCGTCAGGAAGAATCATGCAGTCCATATATTTCTTCAAGCTCTGGTGCTTGCTTGTGTGGTTTATAAATTATCTACGCATGGTAAAATTCAATTGAGTGCAACGCTGAATAGCTCCTAAGCAGTATTAAAAGAATATATTCATGAAGGTGCATGCAGTCTGGTGGGTTGATTGTCTCTGAATTCTAAAGGTTGGGGAAATAGTCCTGGACTGAGATTTAACTATAAAATTCCAGTTTTTAAGCAAATAGTGCAGATCTTGATCAGATGCCACAGCCTGCAGCATCTGATTTGTCTCTACACTGTTTGTCAGCCCACCCTATGATTCCAAGAAAAGCATCTTTAGTCTTACCCAATACTCTTACCTCATGGTGGCTATTTTCTATTAAAAAGTTATTAAAAAGTCACACAGACTTAAGCACTGAACAGCTTTTCTTCTTAGTAACTTAGGGTTGATTGACAATCAATCAACCAAAATTTAGCAGCGTTATTTGTACCTCTACGAGGTCTGAGCCTGGGTCAGAGTAAGCGTATGTGTTACCTATAAAAATTTTACTGGAACCAACTCTGGGGTTTGGCAAACAGTGTAGACCCAGATCTGATGCCATAGATCAGGATCTTCAGGGCAGGAATAATGGGAGGAGGGACTATTCAGGATGAGACTGGGGTCATGGGAGGACAGGACAGGAGTCATGGGTGGAGGGATGGGAGAATGGACTGTTCAGGACAGCGCAGGAATAATGGGAGGAGGGACTATTTAGGATGGGGCAGGAGTTATGGGAGAAGGGGTGGTTCATGACAGGACAGGAGTCTTCAGTGGAGGGATGGGAGAAGGGATTGTTCAGGACAGCACAGAAATAATGGGAGGAGAGCATTTTCAGGATTGGACAGGAGTCATGGGAGACGGGGTGGTTCAGGACAGCACAGGAGTCTTCAGTGGAGGGATGGGAGAAGGGATTGTTCAGGACAGCACAGAAATAATGGGAGGAGGGCATTTTCAGGATGGGACAGGAGTCATGGGAGAAGGGGTGGTTTAGGACAGGACAGGAGTCAAGGGTGGAGGGATGGGAGAAGGGATTGTTCAGGACAGCACAGAAATAATGGGAGGAGAGCATTTTCAGGATTGGACAGGAGTCATGGGAGAAGGGGTGGTTCAGGACAGCACAGGAGTCTTCAGTGGAGGGATGGGAGAAGGGATTGTTCAGGACAGCACAGAAATAATGGGAGGAGGGCATTTTCAGGATGGGACAGGAGTCATGGGAGAAGGGGTGGTTTAGGACAGGACAGGAGTCAAGGGTGGAGGTATTGGAGAAGCGACTGTTCAGGACAGCCCATGAATAATTGGAGGAAGGATTACAATGTCATGTTTTCAGGATGGGGCAGGAGTCATCGAAGGATGGATGGTTCAGGACAGGGCATCATTGATTGAAAGAGGAACAGTTCAGGATAGTGATGGAGTCATGGGAGGAGGGATGGTTCAGGACAGGGTAGGAGTTATGGAAGAAGGGACATTATCATTCACGGCAGTGGAGGAATAATGGGAGGAGGGACTATTCAGGATGTGGCAGGGGTCATGGGAGACAGGGGTGTTTCAGTACAGGAAATTAGTCATGGGTGGAGGGATGGGAGAAGGGACTGTTCAGGACAGCCCAGGAATAATGGGAGGAGGAACTACATGTATTCAGGATGGGTCAGGAGTCATTGAAGGATGGATGGTTCAGGGCAGGGCATCAGTGACTGAAAGAGGGACAGTTCAGGACAGTGCAGGAGTAAATGTAGGAGGGACTATTCAGTATGGGGCAGGAGTCATGGGAGGAGAGATGGTTCAGGACATGGCAGGAGTCAGACTATTCAGGATGGGACAGGGGTCGTGGGAGATTGGGTGGTTCAGGGCAGGACAGGAGTCATGGGTGAAGGGATGGGAGAAGGGACTGTTCAGGGCAGTGCAGGGATAATTGGAAACTGGGCTATTCAGGATGGGGCAGGAGTCATGGAAGAAGGGGTGGTTCAGGACAGGATTTAGGACGGACTACATGTATTCAGAATAGGGCACTGGAGTCATGGAAGGATGGATGGCTCAGGGCAGGGCAGCAGTGATTGAAAGAGGAACAGTTCAGGACAGTGATGGAGTCATGGGGGGAGGGATGGTTCAGGACAGGGTAGGATTTATGGAAGAAGGGACAATTCACGATAGTGCAGGAATAATAGGAGGATGGACTGTTCAGGTTGGGACAGGAGTGATGGGAGAAGGGTTGATACAGGACAGGAGTCATTGGTGGAGAGATGGGAGTAGAGACTGTTCAGGACAGCCCAGGAATAATGGGAGGGTGGACTACATGTATTCTGAATGGGGCAGGAGTCATGGAAGGATGGATGGTTCAGTGATTGAAAGAGGGACAGTTCAGGACAGTGCAGGGGTAATGGGAGGAGGGAGATTTTAGGATGCAGCAGGAGTCAAGGGAGGAGTGAGTGAGTGTTTGAGTTTTACGTCCCACCAACAGCTACGGAGATGGGACCTCGGTTTAAAAACTCATCCGAAAGTCTGGAGAAGCCCGGGATCGATCCTGCGACACACCTGGTTTACAAGGCGAGTAGCGTAACAACTACACCACGGAGGCTTCTAGTCAAGGGAGGAGATATGGTTCAGTACAGGGCATGAGTCATAGGAGGAGGGATGGTTCAGGACATGGTAGGAGTTATTGAAGAAGGGAATAATTGGAGGATGGACTTTTCAGGATGGGACGGGGGTCATGGGAGAAGGAGTGGTTCAGGACGTGACAGGAGTCATGGGTGGATGGATTGGAGGAGGGACTATTCAATGCAGTGCAGGAATAATTGGAGGAGGGACTATTCAGGATGGGGCAGGAGCCATGGAAGATGGGGTGGTTCAGGACAGGACATAGGTCCATGGTGGAGGGATTGGAGAAGGCAGTGGTCAGGACAGCACAGGAATAATGGGAGGGGGGACTTTTGGGGCTGGGACAGGTGTCATGGAATGAGGGATAGTCAGGACAGGGCAACAGTGATTGAAAGAGGGACAGTTCAGGACAGTGCAGGGGTAATGGGAGGAGGAAGTATTCAGGATAGGGCAGGAGTCGTGGGAGGAGAGATGGTTCAGGACAGGGCAGGAGCCATGGGAGGAGGGATGGTTCAGACAGGGTAAGAGTTATGGAAGAAGGAACAATTCACGACATTGCAGGAATAATGGGAGGAGGGACTATTCAGGATGGGACAGGTATCATGGGAGAAAGCAAGCTTCTGGACATGGCAGGAGTCATGGGTGGAGAGAAGGGACTGTTCAGGATAGCAAAGGATTAATGGGAGGTGGGACAATTCAGGATGGGGTAGGAATCATGAAAGGAGGGACGATTCAGGACAGGACAGCAGTCATTGAAAGAGGGACAGTTCAGGATAGTGCAGAAGTAATGGGAGGATCCGAGGGACTATTCAGTATGGGACAGGAGTCATGGGAGTGGGGATGGTTCAGGACAGAGTAGGAGCTATGGGAGAAGAGACAATTCACAGCAGTGCTGGAATAATGGGAGGAGGGACTATTAAGGATGGGACAGATGTCATGGGAGAAGGGATGGTTCAGATCAGGGCAGGAGTTAAGGGAGGAGGGATGGTTCAAGATAGGGATGGAATTATAGGAGGAGGGATGGTTTAGCACAGGGTAGTAGTTACGGTAGAAGGGACAGTTCAGGATGAGGCAAGATTTATAGGAGGAGGGACAGCACAGGATGGTACAGGAGGTATGGGTGGGTGAATTATTCGGGACGGGAGGTGTTATGGATGAAGGAGTGGTTCAGGACAGGCCAGTCGCTATGGGAGGAGGGACAGTACAGGATGGGGCAGGAGTTATTGGGGGATAGTACAGGATATGGCAGGAGTTATAGGAGGAGGTATTCCTCAGGACAGGCCAGTAGTTATGGGAGAAAGGTTAGTACAGGAAGGGACAGGAGCCATGGGAGAAGGTATGATTTGGGCAGGACAGGAGTTATAGGAGGAAGGTTAGTACATGAAGGGGCAGGAGTCATGGGAGGGGGTATGTTTCAGGACAGGATAGGAGTTAAGTCGGACAGATAGTACAGGATTGGGCAGGAGGCATGGGAAGAGGGATAGTACAGGATTCGGACAGGAGTTATGTGAGAAGAGACAATACAGGACAGGACAGGAGTTATGGGAGGAAGGTTTAAACATGAAGGGGCAGGGAACCTGGGAGAAGGTATGATTCAGGGCAGGACAGGAGCTATGGGAGGAAGGTTAGTATATGAAGTGGTGGGAGTCATGGGAGAAGGTATGATTCAGGGCAGGACAGGAGTTATTGAAGGAAGGTTAGTACATGAAGGGACAGGAGTCATAGGAGGAGGTATGATTCAGGACAGGATAGGAGTTATGGGAGGAAGGTTAGGACATGAAGGGGCAGGAGTCATGGGAGGGGGTATGTTATAGGGCAGGACAGGAGTTATGGGAGGAAGGTTAGTACATGAAGGGGCAGAAGTCATGGGAGGAGGTATGTTTCAGGACAGGATAGGAGTTATAGTAGTAGAGATAGTACAGGATAGGAGTTATAGTAGTAGAGATAGTACAGGATGGGAGTTAATAGTAGTAGAGATAGTACAGGATAGGAGTTATAGTAGTAGAGATAGTACAGGATGGGAGTTAATAGTAGTAGAGATAGTACAGGATAGGAGTTATAGTAGTAGAGATAGTATTGGATAGTAGAGACAGGGAGGGACAGTACAGGATGGGACAGGAGTTATGTGAGGAGTGACAATACAGGACAGGAGTTATAGGAGGTATGGTTGAGGACAGGACATGAGTTATGGTAGGGACAGTACATCATAGGGCAGGTGTTAAGGGAGCAGGTAAGATTCAGGACAGGAGTTATGGGAGGAGGGACAGTACAGTTCTTAGTCAAACATAACCCTTCAAATATTTACTATTTTTAGTAAGTTGGTTGGCAAAAAAATCTTGGTCTTCTGCATTGTGTTAAGTCACAGTCTCATTGTTACGTGGTGAGTGTAAGTTTCATGTAGAGAGCAATTGGAGGTGAGAAGGCTATATAGACAGCACTGGAACTTAAAAATAGACAAAATTTATGCTGTAAAAATCCTAGAATTTCGGACACCCAAATCTGTTATTGTAATCATTCAAAAATTTGAACATTGTGGTTTTACCGTAGAAGTGTTTAAATGGCAGACAGTGGCGATACTGAATAGACTGCACCTCATGAGAAATTGGATCTGGGTCTGCTCTGTTTGTCCAGGATTATCTGCCTGAAAAGTCTGGATCTTTTCAGTATGCAGCTGTGTTGTATAAAACATGCTTTGCTGAACTTTGTTACAAAGAGATACAGTGTATAACCAAGGGTTTATTGTTTAAAGGCTAAAAATAAAACAACCAAAAAAACTCTGTTCAGAAAATCTGAATCATCGATTTTTTCTTTCTTGCTTTTAATACTCATTTGAGCCCATACATCACAATGAGAAAGTTTTAGACCAGACCCTCCACTGACTTCTCCAGTAAGTCACATGCCTCTCCGACAGTCAGGAAAAGCTGTGATTATATGGAGAAAATTGCAAAATCTAAATTTATTTTCAAAGATTAAGATATTCTGACAGGTTTGGCACACCCTTTTAAACTATATATAGAAGTGGTCACTGCTCTTTTAAATTACTAGGGCATCTTGTTTTATTTCCACAGTCACTTCATGGAAAATCATAAGCTGTGACACCACGTCTGATATTGGTATAATTCTTATTGACCACTGTTGACATCACATCGCAGTTTATACTTTATACTTGACGGGCCTCCGTGGCCTAGTGGATGAGAGCACTGATTCTTAATCATTAGGTCTCTCACCACGGTAGGTTCGAGCCTACATGTAGCTTGGGTCACATGTGAGATGCCTAGTTCTGCAGCGGAAGGTCAGGCGTTCTTTCTCCGGGTACTCCGGGTTTCTTCGCCCACCCCTGATTAACGATCAACTCGATATGAGTGAAATAATCTTGAAACTTAGGGTCGTAAAAACAAAACAAAAAATACTTTAAACTTATAGGATTGTTACAGACTGAGGTTTGCAGAGGTATACTTTATTTTTCTTATGTCTGCTAAAATACATAAGGTGTAGGTACCCGTTAGAACCGCCTTATCGAGTACCCACAATCTATGTTTTGTGCAGAAATAAGAAAAAATCACAATTTTTCGTCTTAAAATCTTCATTTTTGGTGGTAAAATTTATATTGTATTTGTATAGACGTGATTTCGTAATGTCATCAACACTTGAAAGCACCAAGAGCTCATACTCAGTGTGTCTCAAAGTACTCGTAAGGACTCTGACTGCACTTGATCTTAATGGTCACTGAGTAATGAGGAATTAGGGTTTTCCAAAAGAACTGTAGTGTATTTAATATTTTTTATGTCTTTCTTGCATCAGATACAACACTTTTGCATGTGAGATCAAGTAGATAATGAGTCATAGATTAAATGCAACACTGTTGTAAGTGCAGTTACAACAGTATTGCGTTGAGGCTTTGACACAATTTTTTAATGCAACACTGTCGTAAGTACAGTTACAACAGTGTTGCATTCAAAAAGTGATCATATCAACAGCTTTTTTTTATGCAATACTGTTGTATCTTATATTTTGATTTATTACTGTTCTCAGATTAAATGTTCACATAAAAATCACATTGTATTTTATTTCTAACTCTTTAATTGTGCAGTTAAGCATATATTACTGCAGCCTGTCCACAAACAAGAAAATATCACAGTTTTTTGTCTCTCCTGAAAATTTTTCAAAAACTGAGTTACTGCAGTCTTGCACTAAGGGGACGAGTTGTAAATCCAAAACCGGGGCCTCGGTATCAGAAGAATTTGCTTTATTTAACTGAAGTTCTGGGGGGTAAATCTGGCTGATCAAACCATCGAAATAGGTATTATCAATATTTAATAAATCATCTAAATATCTAGAAGTGGAGCTAAAAGCTTCAATTATTTCAGATTGGTTATCAATGGAAAGCGACAACATGAAGTCTCTTTCATAACAATACAAGAACGGATCAGCCACAAGAGGTGCGCAATTCGTATCCATCGGAATACCCACAATTTGTCTAAATAACTTAGTACCGAATCTAATATAAATATTGTCAAGTAGAAAGGTGAGGGCATCACACACTTTCTGACATGACCAAAGTATATAATTCTTATGCTCTTTAGAAGTGAAAAATGCACTTCTGACATTCCATGCAAGATAGAGAGAATCTTCTCTGTGAAAAGCCCATTCAATTAAATCATTAAGCTTTTCTTTTATAAGATTTTGAGGAAGTGTAGTGTAAAGAGTGGAAAAATCGTAAGTAGACAGACTTGAAGCACGAAAATGTCTGGATTTCAATTTATTTAAAACCTCATTCGAATTTTTTATAGACCAAAACAGATTTCTTCCTGATCTTTCAAAGACCTAATCACAATATTTAATCACATGCGTTTTAAAAGCAGTAAGACAGGAAGTTAATAATTTAGAAAGTTCAGTCGTAGTGCAAGAGCTAGAATTTGCAATAAACCGTGCTTTGTAAGGTCTTTTATGAAGTTTTGGTAACCAGTATAGCCTAGGAAGCTTGTCTTGGCCTTCGTTAACGCACACAGCAAACTTGGTGGCTGAATGACAAACATGTTTATCTACAATAGCTCTCTCTTCAGCTAAAGGCTGAAGTTCATGGCCTTAGTACCACCAAGCTCCTGCTTAAGCTTGTTATCATAGTGGAGCCGTCACACGACGACGTTGTTAGCGGCCTTGTCTGCAGGGGCCAAAACAAACTTCTTATGAAATTCTTGAATACCTAGTTTAAGACTAGAATTTGTTTTTCTACAAAAACACAGATGTCTCCCCCGTTTTTGACTGCTACGTATAACCTTGACATTGGAGGTATTGAGCTGGGTCTTGTGTGCAACACATCATCTAATGAAGATGAACATTTCTGCATAGTAACTTTAAAAATGTTCATAGAAAAATAAAAAAGTTATTGGCCGTAAACTCTTGAAAGGGGCATAATCCGGACGAGAAAAAAAATACGCGTCAGCTAATTTTTCATGAGGAACCCATATATGAAATTTCAAAACCCTAGCATACACGGTTCTAAAGTTATGCTATGCATCACTTTTAGCATACATTACAATGGGCACAAATTACCAAAATGACAAAGGGCCATAACTCACAAAGTATTTTTTGGAATTTTGTCAAAAGTTAATCAGTTTATCTACTCATCACCACCAATATATTCACCAACTTTCAAGCCTCTAGCTCCAATAGTTTTTGAGATATCTTGCTGACAAGATTTTATTAAAAAAAAATCAAAGGGCAATAACTCTTGAAAGGGGCATAATCCTGACGAGAAAAAAAATACGCGTCAGCTTATTTTCCATCAGAAATGAATATATGAAATTTCAAAATTATAGCATACACCGTTCTAAAGTTATGCTATGCATCACTTTTAGCATACATTACAATGGGCACAAATTACCAAAATGACAAAGGGCCATAACTCACAAAGTATTTTTCGGAATTTTGTCATAAGTTAATCAGTTCATCTACTCATCACCAACAATCTATTCACCAACTTTCAAGGCTCTAGCTCCAATAGTTTTTTAGATATCTTGCTGACAAGATTTTATTAAAAAAATTTCAAAGGGCAATAACTCTTGAAAGGGGCATATTCCGGACGAGAAAAAAAATACGCGTCAGCTAATTTTCCATGAGGAATCCAAATATGAAATTTCAAAACCCTAGCATACATGGTTCTAAAGTTATGCTATGCATCACTTTTAGCATACATTACAATGGGCACAAATTACCAAAATGACAAAGGGCCATAACTCACAAAGTATTTTTCGGAATTTTGTCAAAAGTTAATCAGTTCATCTACTTATCACCATCAATATAATCACCAACTGTCAAGGCTCTAGCTCCTATAGTTTTTGAGATATCTTGCTGACAAGATTTTATTAAAAAAAAAAAACAAATTCAAAGGGCAATAACTCTTGAAGGGGGCATAATCAGGATGAGAAAAAAAATATGCGTCAGCTAATTTTCCATGAGGAATCCATATATGAAATTTCAAAATCCTAGCATACACGGTTCTTTAGTTATGCTATGCATCAAAAGCGTAATGGACAGACGAACGGACGAACAAACCAGAACCAATATGCCCCTCAAACTTTTTTAAAGTTGGGGGCATAATAAGAAAGTTATTGACAGAACACAAAAAAGGCTTTTTTTTTACCTTTAACCTCTATGTATGACCTGACCTTTCAGGTATTAAACTGGGTCATGCGTGCAACACATCATCTCATGGTGGTTAACATTTCTGCCTAGCAATTTCAAAATCCATCTAAAAATAAGAAAGTTATTGACCAAACACGAAAAAAGGCCCCTTTTTTACCTTTGACCTCTATGTATGACCTTGACATTTTAGGTACCAAACTGAATCATGCATGCAACACATCGTCCCATGATAGTTAACATGTTTGCCAAGTAACTTCAAATTCTATTTAAAAATAGGCAAGTTATTGACAAAACCCGAAAAAAGGCCCCTTTTTTACCTTTGACCTCTAAGTATGCCCTTGACCTTTGAGGTACCAACCTGGGTCATGCGCGCAACACATCGCCTTATATTGGTTCACATTTCTGCCAAGTGATTTCAAAATCCATCTCAAAATAAGAAAGTTATTGACCAAATATGAAAAAAAGGCCCACTTTTTTACCTTTGACCTTTAAGTATGACCTTGACCTTTGAGGTACCGACCTGCCTCATGTGCACCACACATCGTCTCATGATTGTTAATAATTATGCCAAGTAATTTAAAAATCCATCTCAAAATTAGAAAGTTATTGACCAAATACGAAAAAAAGGCCCCTTTTTTGACCTTTGACCTCTAAGTATGACCTTGACCTTTGAGGAACCGACCTGCCTCATGCGCACCACACATCGTCTTATGGTTGTTAATAATTATGCCAAGTAATTTTAAAATCCATCTCAAAATAAGAAAGTTATTGACCAAATACGAAAAAAAGGCCCCTTTTTTGACCTTTGACCTCTAAGTATGACCTTGACCTTTGAGGTACAGACCTGCCTCATGCGCACCACACATCGTCTTACGGTTGTTAATAATTATGCCAAGTAATTTTAAAATCCATCTCAAAATAAGAAAGTTATTGACCAAATACGAAAAAAAGGCCCCTTTTTTGACCTTTGACCTCTAAGTATGACCTTGACCTTTGAGGTACCGACCTGCCTCATGCGCACCACACATCGTCTTATGGTTGTTAATATTTCTGCCGAGTAATTTTAAAATCCATCAAAAAATAAGAAAGTTATTGACCGGACACGATTTGCCCATACATATATACATACCAACAAACTTCCAAGGGAGATAATTCAAAAAGTATAAATGCGAGAGTTATGGTTCTTGTGCACTGCACGTCGTCTAATGCTGATTAATATTTATACGAAGTTTCGTGACGATAACTCTAACGGTTTTCAAGTTACAGAGCGGACACGAAAGTGTGACAGACGGACAGACGGACAGACGGACAGACAGACAGACAGACGCCCGGGGGAAAAACAATATGTCTCTCCGAAAAAAAATTTTTCGGGGGAGACATAATGACGTATAGACGTCTTGGGCTTAGGAGGTAATAAGTTAGTATTTTGAGAATAGAAAGAAATGCGTTTATTCACCAGTTTTAAAATGCTAAGTTTCCAGTCCTTAAGGGCTTTATGCTCAAAATACTCTCGCTTACACCATCGATTACCGAATTCATCAAAGGAAGCAGCGATTTCATCTCTACATTTACTGAAATCAATTTTAGAAGGAACCCGATATTTCGGTCCTCTAGAAATTATATTCCTTATCCTAGAATCAGGAATAATTTTCAAATTGCCAGTAATTACATGACCAGCAGCAGGATAGCAATACTTGAGTTTTTACAATCACTTGAATCAGGAGTATTAGCATCAATATAAAGATCTGAAACAAGTTTATTGAAATTAAAAATGATAGATCTAACAGGTTTGTTATATTTATAGCAAATTACAGGTGTTTCAGTATTTTGAAAATAAGCAGGAATGGAAGAAAGCACCGATCTCTCACGGAAGATACTGGGCAAATCTATAAAATCCATACCCTTATTTATGAAGGAAATTTTGAAGAAATGGCGTTTATGATTAATTTCAGAATCAATGTAAGGACGGAGAGTATGCTGAGTATAGCCTCTAGTTAAGAGAGCCGCATCATATAACTGATGAGAACTAACGTAGAATTTATTCGCCTCGGTGTCCAGAAGATGTAAAACAGAAACGGGTACTGAACTTAAAAATGAAAGCATAGAGTGGCGTCCATGATTTAATAATATAATTGACAGTCACTTCAGTCTAGTATTAAAGTCGCATATACTGGCGCAAATTTGGTGCCCATCGCTATACCTTTTGTTTGTTTATAGTGTTGATCATTGAACGAGAATGTGTTATTTTCAAGAATTAACTTAATTCCTTCTTATACAAATTCTTTGGAAAATCTACCTTTTAATGCTTCTGGGTGTTTTTCTAACCAGAACTGGATTGCCTTGATTCCTAGATCGTGTGGAATGTTAGAATAAAGTGCTTCAATGTCAAATGAAGCTAACACAGTACTGGCTGGGACATTATTTGGTAGACTGTTTAAAAAATCGGTCGTATCTCGTAAATTACTTTTTACATAATTTGTGAATGGCCTTAAGATAATATCCAAGAGGTTATTTAGTCTGTGTGTAAGGCATGATATATATGTGTGTGTAGATAAGATTATATACATTCTGAATATGTAAACCTCGTGAAGATACCGTTTGAAATTACTACGGCAGCACATGAGGATCAGAATTTTAAGAACATCCCTCGTATTTACGTAAACAGACTTCCAGAAATTCAGCTAAATTCTTACCTTTTCGGCCTTTCCTGGTTTGAATGGTCTGTTGAAATAATTGCGCACTGCTGATGCGGTTCCGTCGCAACTTCGAAAAATAATTTCTAAAGCTATAATAAACTACAGTCCAACCTGTATTAAGCAAGCACCCCTAAGGGATAACCAAAATTTGCTTGCTTAAGACAGGTGCTTAATCAATACAGGTGAAATTGAAGGCATTTACCTTTTTGGGGAACGAAATGCTTGCTTGCTTGCTTAAGACAGGTTGCTTGCTTAATAGAGGTGGCCACTAAGACAGGTTTGACTGTACATGTATTTATTTGCAGATTTTCTTACAGTATGTAAAGCGCTGAGAAACTTTTATTCAAGCGTCCATGTTGTTTCCTATGTCTCTGTGGTGCTGTGATGTCAGAAACCTTGCACTCGTTGACGACTCGTTATACTTCGTGTGTGTGCGATGGCAATGAATGTTGTTCAATTGCCACACTGTCTGCTGTCTTCTTTGCTTAAATTTGCTAAATTATTGCAAAACCCCTTGATTGCTTTGAACTGCTGTATAAACTAAAACATAGTTAATGTCTTTAATAATAAATTTATATAATCGGTTCGCCACGACAATTTATAGAGGCTTGGTGAAGCTCGCCCCTATAAAATTGTCTAAGGCTCAACGATTATATTTTATTATTAAAGACACTATGTATTTAATTTACTTTATCCCAGAACGTCGTGTCTGAGAGTGTAATAACGCCATGTAATATTTTCAATAATCCACTAGTGGATTAAATATGCAAATCAGCTAGATACGTCAAATAACGTTACATGTACTGTTATGCATAAGAATTTATTTTTCTGATTCCCACTTTCACCCCACTGGGTGACCTAACAGTGCTAAGAACTTTCTGGAAAGAAATGAATCGGAGATTAATTTTGTTTGAAAACAACTTTTTTATAAGGAAAAGTACTTTGGAAACTTCCAGAAAGTTCAGGTTAGCATTATTTTTAGAAAATTACATCATATTATTCCACAGCCCTCTAGAATGTTCTAGAGAATTCTTAGGGTCTATAAAAGAGCTTGATTTTTCTCTTTGAGTCAGACTTTGGAGTTGGAGGTTTGGGTTTATAAGAAAAGTTATTTCTAAATTCTGTGTTGGATTGTCAAAGAATATTATATTTTATTACGGACTGTGAATTCTGTGGGATCAAGGAAAATAGATTCATTCAAGGATATTTCATAACAGAGCTAAGTACATTAAATTTTCTTCTTCAGGTTAAAGATTGTTTGCAAATAAATTTTCTTAAATCTTCCATAAGGCTTGTTTGCTTTATCTTTCTGCTACCCCTGGCTCGTAACAGTACGACGTCCTTAACGACGTCGTGTTTACTAATGGCAGAATATTGGTATTTTTGTAAACAAACGTGAATAAAATGCGTTATAAATATCATATGATAAACAGAATCTTGCATTCGTGCTCATGCATTATTGAATTTACTAAAATCATTGAGGAAAAGGGATAAAATGCTCGGCAAAGCCTAGCATTTTATCCATTTTCCTCAACTCGTTTAATAAATTCAATAATAGATGAACACTCATGTAAGATCCTCTATATCTAAATCAATAATTTATTGAACTCGTTCAGGAAGTGATAAAATGCTCAGCAAAGCCTCGCACTTTATCCCTTTTCCTCAACTCGTTATAAAATAAATTCAATAATACATGAATCCTCATGTAAGATCCTCTTTATATATCACACCTGTTGAGAGCAGGTGCAACAATTTGTATGCGTGGGTTGCAGGGATAATGCTGGAAATGAGAAAATCTGAGTATTCACACGTAGTCTCTGTTAAACTTCCAAGTTTCTCAAGCTAACATCAAGCCCAGCCTTGCTGATGGGATATGCTGTGAAGCTTCATCAACATTTGGTATGTTTGTTTGTTAGGGTTTAACGCCCCCGTCAACACTATTTAGGTGATTTTTGGAGACGTTGCTTCCAATTTTGTGGGACATCACACCACTTTGCCTTGACAGGCTTAGTCCTTCTTAGCGGATTACAAGTACTCATGTGTGGTCAGATTCAGCTGTGTGTGCAATCTATTTCTCCAAGCCCCGCTGCGGCCCCCGCCCATCGGGGCTTGAAGAAATAGATGGGCTGCATGATGCTTCCACGCAAAGCTGAAAATGACCCACACATGAGTACTGGTAAACCTCTTAGTAGATCTAAGCCTGCCCAGGCAAAGCGGTGCAAGTCGGTCCATCCATGCTTATAAACCCTAATGGTTTCATTGGGCGACAGGACTTGCGATAAAATTTTATCTCAATGTCGGGTATAAGTCCCACAAAATTGGATGCAACGTCTTCAACATGACCTATACTGTGTTGACAGGGGCATTAAACCTAAAATCAAACAAACAAGCCCCGATAGGTGGGGGCGATCAATAACGTTGGTCACAATAACCTGATTTTGTGATAGATGATGTTTAATGTAATTTTCCAAACAGGTTCACATTATCGTCATGGGGTGTTGACCTTTAATCATGGTATGGTCTACAAAATGGTCTAATGAAATCAGCTTGTGACCCTCAAAACATATCTTATTTAAGGGGAATGGGAACACCTGGCAGACTTTTCTGCCATTTTTCCAAGGGAGAATACTTTCAGAACTTCCGGTTTTCTTTTCTATAAACTCCGTCCCATGCAAAAAGGGGTCAACTCTTAAACGAAAGAATTTGTCCCTCAGGAGCAAATTCATTCCTTTAAGAGTTGACCCCTATTGACATGGGAGACAAAACTACTTTCGAAGGAGTTACCTCCCCTGAAAGTGTATCCATTCCCCTTAATAATAAAACTATTTAAGCATCTATCTGTAACTTTGTTCCGAGTCATATGCTTTGAGAAGCTATTATCATGGTTCTCTTGTATCCCATCTTCCATAATAATACTTTCACAGTCAAGAAGAGGGCCATGATGGCCCTGGATAGCTCACCTGATCCATAGTGTAACAAGTAGGCTCCAGGGAAGGGGATTATTGGCCCCAGGGCTATAATTTGCAAAATCTTGAGAGAGGTCTAAAGGGTGAAGCTTCATACCAAATATCAAAGACCTGAGTCTTCTGGTTTCAAACAAGAAGATTTTTAAAGGTTTTCCCTATATAAGTCAATGTATCGATTGTATTGATTCCTGATCATTGCCTCCACTTCTACTTAGGAGATGTCGTTTGAAGAAATTGTTTACGGACGGACAGCAGGGTTTTACGGGACGCAAGATCCTGCGTCAAAATACGCATATTTTCCCGCCTGTGTGTGTGTGTGTGAATTCAGGTTTGTGTTCGCGGAGATGTTGCACTGATGAGTTAGGAGGCCTTCATGCGGACTGAACAAATTATTTGTCTAAATCGCGACGGAAGGGCGAGGATTGTGGCCACGTAAAATCGATTTAAGCCCCCCAGTGGAAATCATTCCACCGACCGTTCCAAGGCGGTTCTTCTGTGGCGGTTTATTATACCCCCGCAAACGAAGTTTGAAGGGGGTATATAGGAGTCAGCTTGTCGTCTGTCGTCGGTCCGTTACAAAAAAACTTTAACATTGCTCATAACTTCCTTATTCTTTGACCGATTTCTTTAATATTCACACACCACACACCTTGCCACTAGTACTTAAGATTGATATACACAAACCTGACCTTGACCTTTATGTTGAGCTTCCTCAAGGTCAAATACTTGTAAATATTTGTCGTCGGTCCGTTACAAAAAACTTTAACATTGCTCATAACTTCCTTTTTCTTTGACCGATTTCTTTAATATTCACACACCACACACCTTGCCACTAGTACTTAAGATTGATATACACAAACCTGACTTTGACCTTTACGTTGACCTTCCTCAAGGTCAAATACTTGTAAAAATTTGTCGGACAATGCATGTGGGGGTATAATTGGTGCCCGTTAGGCGGCAGCTCTAGTTTATGGTATTGTTTGTTACTTACTGTGTGTATCACTTGTGTCTTTTTATTTTGGATGGCCATATGTCCATTTTGTGGGAAAGTAACTGTCCTTATGGCCTTCCTTTGTTTGGGTTTCTATTATGGTCTGGTCGCTTAATGTTTGTGTTTCTTTCCCTTTGGTGTCTTTGATGGGTGGAGTAAGTTAATTGTATCGAATTCCTGATCTTTGTTTTTCTTCTACTTAACATCACTTTCAACAATTTTTCAGTCATATCACGACGGTGTCTGGTGCGACAGGGAGCTCAATGCTCACTTTTATGGTGCTGCCTCACTGAAGTATCATGTCCCAGACACATTACATGATACCACACCCAGTTACATTATCCTGACAATGGGTCGACTAGTCCTATCTCTACCCCGTAAATCTGAGTGCCAAGCGACGAGCAGCAATTACCATTCGTAAAGACTTTGGTATGTCGCAGCCCGGGATCGAACCGTGACCTCCCGTTCCCAGAGCGGACACTCTACCAACTGAGCTAGCGGGGCCGGTTTTCCCCCCTGTACGCCAAATTTTTTTAGGACGCATGTTTTTTCGTCAATGAAAAACATTAAAACTGGTATTTCCCCGCTTCTAATTTAGCAAATGACCAAGCCGTGTATTTATATCGACTAATAAATGGTGACGCTATTTTTATCGGCCAATCACAATGCCTCTTCCTGTGTAACTAAGCGATAAGACGCTGTATTCAGAACCTTCTGAACTTATCATTAGTTATAGCCCAAACTTTCACATCCGCTCAACAAGCAAGTTCAAGGCAAACATCAAAGTACTCCGCCACCCAAATCGCCATGAATTCCACCATCCACAAACTGCCGCTACTGTTTTTCTGCACGCGATCGGTATATGATATCATCCGACCCCAGCAACCTCACGTGTTTAATGTCATCGTTTTATTTTAATTTCTTCCTTTTTTGCAACCCTTAAAAAATTATTTCTCGATAGCTAAACAGTTGTGGATACAGATGGATAGAGAACGGGGCCTTGCACAATTCCCGAATTATCCTCGGAAGTTCTATGTCAATCACCAACAACAGCATACAGATGTGTTTACACAAATTAAAGCGTTCGACTTTTCCCACCATGTGTCTACGTTTTTGGCGCCAAACCATAACCATGCATGCGACAGTAGAATAGTCCGTTTTTATAATGCATACATCTACCGTAAGATGAAGGTAAATGTCTTAGGAGCGATTAAATGATATTCATATTGATTGTGGATTAAATCATATGATTGAGAGGAAAATGCCGATTAGAGACATAACTTAATCTTATTTTCACATTTTGTCATGAGGAACATTGTAGGCTAACCATTGTGTTTACAGTGTAATATTGGAATAGACTGATCCATGACAAATATTGTAGGTGTTTATAACACAATTCGGTTAACTAACACGGTCCCAAATATGACTGTCTCGGTATATGTAGATAGGTCCGTTGGTTGGACCCGAAGTTCCGTGTTATAACAAAGTTAAGGTGTATTCTGAAAATCGGGTCTTGAGGAAAGTCAGTCCTCTGAGTTATGGCCAGCAGTCCCTGATACCGAGGCTTCCTTTTTCCTTTTTTTTTTCTCCTATTACTGCTACTCACTCACATCTGAGCATTACGAGCAGAACTTCCAGGGTGGTAACCAGTACTTTCTTTTAATGCAATGTGGATTAAGTGCATTGCTCAAGGACACAACACTTTGGTCAGCGTGAGGATCGAACCCGCAAAGTCTCGATCACAAATCTGATGCGCTATATGTACCATAAACTACGCAAAGCCTTTTCAAAATTTTATAGACGTCATTCTGATTTAATTTCACAATTCAATACTGTCTGCAACAATGTCTATAGGAACCCGAATTTTATGGTGACTTAGAAAAATTTATAACCGCAATGACTTCAGCACCCAATTTCGTAAAATCATTTTTCGTAATAAAAAGATTGGGTACAACATGAATGTTATATGACAGACTGCTTCCCTCTTTAATTGCACACTGGTGGGTCAGGCCTCAGATTCTATGACAGTTCCAGCGTAAAGGCTTATGTTGGTTGGTGCCTGATGCTCTGTCTCTGGTTGGGCCCATCGGAATCGTTGGTTTTCTTTTGCTACAGCATTTCAGTGGTTTCGTGCTGTCTAGTCCTCACCGTTGTTTCATCTCTGTGGCTGTTCGATGTTTGTGTTCACGGAGATGTTGCACTGATGAAGGCCTTTATGCAAACTGAACAAATTATTTGTCTTAATCGCGACTGAAGTAAGGGCGAGGATTGTGGCCACGTAAAATCAATGTAAGCCCCCCCCCCCCCACTCCCAGTGGTATTTGTTTCCGCTGACTTTTCCAAGGCAGTTCTTCTGTCGCGGTTTATTTTTGTTATGGTTTGTCTTTTGGTGTTTGTGAGGCTTATATTATTTTATTTTGGATAGCCTATTGGCCATTTTGTGGGAAAGTAACTGTCCTTTTGGCTTTCCGCTATTGATGTTTCCATTAGGGTCTGTTGTTTCATGTTTGTGTTTCTTTCCCTTTGGTGTTTCTGATGGTAGCTGTGGGTTAACTGTATCGATTCCTGATCATTGCCTCCACTTCTATTTTCTACTTCCAGTTCAACATCGTTGGTCGTCTCGGCCGGCTCGACCTAAACGGGAGTGCATTTCAAGTCTGTTTAGCTACAAAACTATAAATTCAACTTGAACAGTTAAACACTTCTACTGAGCTTTTCATTGAAGTAATCTCTTTCAGACGAAAGCTACCAAAAACAGTAAGAGTTACTCTTTTCTTTTTTGTATATGCTGCATTCTGTTTTCTTCTTTTATATATAAATAAAAGAATATAAACCTGGAATATAGGTGTTGTCAAATAATTCTATGAGCCTGGACCGCTAATATTTGAGGTTGACCCACTGTTTTTTTTTTTTTTTTTTTTTTTTGTTGTTGTTTTTTTTTTTACACCTGGGTCCACTGGACCCCTTAAATTTAAAACCAATGTAAAACCCTGTGGAGGCACACACAGATGCTCGCACTCACAACGGACAAAAAGTGATCCAAAAAGCTCACCTTGTCGTTACAATGACAGGTGAGCTAAAAAGGGGTGTGGACTTTGGTGCTCGGCCATACACGACCTCATAAGGTGTACTGTTAGTGACGGTTGAATGTGCTGTGTTGACTTCATCTGCAAGTATAATGAAAACAGATTACTGCAAAATTCCTATATTAAAACCACCCTTGGAACTGTTCAAAAGTGGTCTTGAAGACCACTTTTGAACAGCCCCAAAGGTGGTCTCTTTTTAGAAATTTCCTATATTAAGACCACCTTTGGGATTGTTCAAAAAGAACACTTTTTAACCGCCCCAAAGGTGGTCTCTTATTAGGAAATTCCTATATTAGACCACCTTTTGGACTGTTCAAATGGACCACTTTTGAACAGCCCCAAAGGTGGTCACTTATTAGGAAGTTCCTATATTAAGACCACTGAAGGGCCTGTTTCCTAATAAGAGACCATCTTTGGTTTTGTTCAAAAGTGGTCTTAAAGTTAAACACCCACAAAAATTAACTGTCACTTTAAAATATTGCCTTTGATGAGGCGAACATTTTGGTACAAATTTTATGAAAATCGGTTGAGCGGTTTTGAATTATGACCTTTTGAACATTTTACAATTGCTTCCTATGAGAGCCGTCATTTTGTTAATCTAGTCACATGACCAAAATAGAAAAATAATAATTCACAGCATACTTTTCAGATTTTGTACTTGAAAACAGTAACTTATCATCGCATTGAAAAAATGGAATGCATACTGAACTATTTATTGCTGTTTTATTGCACGAGAATCGCTGTAATTCAGAGTTTTCCAAATTGTGAGTTTATGACGTCATTTACTCACAGCCTCGTTCTGGACTTACAAAACCAGAATTTGTGAAATGTTCAAAATGTCATAACTTCTAAACCACTCAGTCAATTTTCATAAAACTTGTACCAAAATGTTTGTCCCCTCAAAACCTTTGTTCTGAAGTGAAAGTTAATTTTTGTGGTTGTTTTCCTTTAAAGACCACTAATGAACAGTCCCAAAGATAGTCCTTGACCTGAGGACCGTGTGAGCAGAAACACAAAGAAAGATTAAGTTCACATTTAACAAAAAGCTTTTTAAAGCAGAATCAGGTCTTAATTTTAGGTGGTCTTAATAGCGGAATTGTACTGTATCTTAGGATAATTGAAGGATAGTTTGCCTTATTTCTCACTATTAACCTATGTTTGGGTACTAATTAGAACCACCTCAGCACGGCAGTTCTAATGAATACCCACATCATAAGTTTTTATGGAGAATTGGAAAAAAAAACTTTTCTTAAATTGTCACCAAATACTTACCATATCTGTTGTATTTTCATGTTTCATAGGATTTATTAGCTCATTCATGAAATCTTACAAAATTGTAAAGCAGGTTCAAAAGTGACGTTTAAGATAATTGGGGTGTTGGAGGGGTCTACCATCACTTGTAACAGATATTATTTTAAAACTATTGGACTGCCGTATGCTTTATCAGACAGTTGATGTTTTTTTTTAATGTGAAAATAACACTGTATTTGTAGCTTTAGGAAGTTAGGGCGAGGATTGTGGCCACGTAAAATCGATTTAAGCCCCCCAGTGGAAATCTTCCACTGACCATTCCAAGGCGGCTCTTCTGTGGCGATTTATTTATGTTGTTGTTTGTTACTTACTGTGTGTATCACTTGTGTCTTTTGGTTTTGGATGGCCATATGGCCTTCCTTTGTTTAGGTTTCCATTATGGTCTGGTCGCTTAATGTTTGTATTTCTTTCCCTTTGGTGTCTTTTATGGGTGGAGTAAGTTAATTGTATTAATTCCTGATCTTTGTTTTACTTCTACTTTAAACACAACTGGTTTATTTGAAGTCATATGATGGCAAACATATAACTTTGGCCAACCCCCACTATCAACCTACATACATGAAATATCACATTCGTACAACATGAGCATCTATAGACAGTGACCATGTTGCACAAATGTGATATTTCATGTTGCACAATGTTCACCGTCTATAGATGCTCACGTTGCACCAATATGATATTTATCACATTCTAATGGTCACTGTCTATAGATGTACATTTGCACCAATGTGATATTTACATGAAATATCACATTGGTGCAACATGAGCATCTCTAGACAGATGCTCAATTTGCACCATATAACTTTGACCAACCCCCACTATCAACCTACATACATGAAATATCACATTCTTGCAACATGAGCATCTATAGTCAGTGACCATGTTGCACCAAAGAGATATTTCATGTTGCACTATGTTCACCGTCTATATATGCTCATGTTGCACCAATGTGATATTTATCACAATCTAATGGTCACTGTCTATAGATGCGCATTTTGCACCAATGTGATATCTACATGAAATATCACATTGGTGCAACATGAGTATCTATAGACAGTGAACATGGTGCAACATGAAATAAAAGTTTGGTGCAACATGGTCACTGTTTATAGATGCTCATGTTGCACCAATGTGATATTTACATGAAATATCACATTCTAATGGTCACTGTCTATAAATGCTCATGTTGCACCAATGTGATATTTACATGAAATATCACAATGGTGCAATATGAGCATCTATAGACAGTGAGCATTAGGTCAGCAAAAGCACAGATAACTTACACTGAATTACTGGAAGCTTGTCATGCCAAGGAAATGGAGTCTGGTGTGACAACAGCCATTCTACTTCAGCAACAGCTAGCTTGTCCTGAATCAACTGTTGCCCCCTCTCTACAAGACCCTCGGATTGTGGATGCTGTGGACGTACATGAATAATTGTGACATCGCTGCCTCCGGGCCAGTCTAGGAAATAGAACACAAGAGACCTCAATAAACTGCTGTTAATGTATTTCTGTTAGAGAAAAACATTTTGCATATAAATTTCTCTGTGTCCAAATGTCTTAGTGTCTAACTGTTGGTTTTCTTTTGCTCCAGCATTTCAGTGTTTTCTTGCTGTTGAGTCCTCCCCGTTGTTTCATCTATGTGGTTGTTTGATTTTTGAGGGAGATGTTGCACTGATGAGTTAGGAGGCCTTCATGCGGACTGAACAAACTAGAATTTGTTTTTTCTACAAAAACACAGATGTCTCCCCCTTTTTGACCTTTAAGTATGACCTTGACATTGGAGGTATCTTGTGTGCAACACGTCATCTAATGAAGATGAACATTTCTGCAAAGTAACTTTATAAGGTGCATTGAGAAATAAGAAAGTTATTGACCGTACACAAAAAAACAACCTTTTTTTACCTTTGACGTGACCTTTGAGGTACAACACATTGTCTCATGATGTTTAACATTTCTTCCAAGTAATTGCATAATCCATCAAAAAATAAGAAAGTTATTGACTGTACACAAAAAGGCCTCTTTTATGACCTTTGACCTCAAGGTATGACCTTGACATTGCAGGTATGGACCTTGGTCTTGCAAACGACTGATCGTCTAATGAAGGTGAACATTTCTGCAAGGTTGCTTTAAAAAGTCCATCCAGAAATTAAAAAGTTATTGACTGGACAGAAAAAAGACTTTTTTACCTTTGACTTCTTATTATGACCTTGATCTTTGAAGTACCAACATGGGTCATGCAAGAGAGAACTCATCTCATTGTGGTTAACATTTCTGCCAAGCAATTTCAAAATCCATCTACAAACAAAAAAGTTATTGACCAAACACGAAAAAAGGCCCCTTTTCACCATTGACCTCTAAGTATGACCTTAACCTTTGAGGTACCAACCTGGGTCATGCATGCACCACATCGTTTCGTGGTGATTAACATTTCTGCCAAGTGATTTCAAAATCCATCTTAAAATAAGGAAGTTATTGACCGAACACAGAAAGGCCCCTTTTTCTACCTTAACCTCTATGTATGAGCTTGATCTTTGAGGTACTAAACTGGGTCAGGCGTACAAAATGTCGTTTCATGGTGGTTAACATTTCTGCCAAGCAATTTCAAAATCCATCTAAAAATAAGAAAGTCATTGACCGAACATGAAAAAGTGTCCCTTTTTACCTTTGACCTCTATGTATGACCTTGACCTTTGAGGTACCAACCTGAATCATGCGTGCAACACATTGTCTTATGATAGTTAACATTCCTGCCAAGTTATTTCAAATTATGTCTAAACAAGAGGCCCATGGGCCACTACGCTCACCAGAGGTCATGTGGTTTATACCATATACAGGCAAGGTGCCCATCTTGGTCATGTGACAACAATACCACGAATAATGTTTAACTGCCTCACCCCCATAGATGCTTTACATGTATTTTGGTTTCAATCAGCACAGCTCTTTTACTGGAGAAGAAGATAAAAATACTGAATCTGAGCCATCCAAGACAAAGGTCAGTAATGACCTTGACCTTTGGAATTAATAAACTTCCTTTCAGCTAACTGCAAATATCATTTTTGATGTCACAGCCTACCAGGCAATCAGAAATATCCACTACTTTGCCATATTTCCATACAAATGTCTAAGTGACCAAGTTTGACCTTGACATAAAACAGGTCAAGGTCAACCAAAGGTCAACATTTGAACAAACTTGGTAGGGCCCGAGTCCCTGATGCTGCATACCAAGTCTCCAGATCATCGGCCATTCGGTTCTTGTTTTAAAGGTTTTTACCATATATGGGCATGGCAGCCCATATTGGTCATGTGACCCAGTCATCACAAACAAAATTTCGTTCCTTCATTCCATAGAGACTCCACATATAATTTGGTTTCAACTGGCCTGGTAGTTTAAGTGAAGAAGAAAATAAAAGTACTGAATCTGAGCCGTCCTGGACAAAGGTCGGTAAATGACCTTGACCTTTGGAACTGATAAACTTCCATTCAGCTGATTGTAAATGCCATTTCTGATGCCACTAGCTAATTTACAATCAGAAAAATCCAGTTTTGCCATGTTTCCATACAAATGTCTAAGTGACTAAATTTGACCTTGATGTAAAACAGGTCAAGGTCAACCAAAGATCATCATTTGAACAAACTTGGTAGGGCCAGAGTCCCTGATGCTGCATACCAAGTTTCAAGATCATCGACCATTCCGTTCTTGAGAAGAAGATTTTTAAAGGTTTTTACCATATATGGGCATGGTGGCCATACTGGTCATGTGACCCAGCGCTCACGAACAAACTTTTGTTCCCTCATTCCATAGAGGCTCCACGTGTAATTTGGTTTCAATTGGCCAAGTAGTTTAAGTGAAGAAGATAAAAATACTGAATCTGAGCCATCCAAGACAAAGGTCGGTAAATGACCTTGACCTTTGGAACTGATAAACTTCCATTCAGCTGACTGTAAATACCATTTCTGATGCCACTAGCTAATATACAATCAGAAAAATCCACTGTTTTGCCATTTTTCCATACAAATGTCTAAGTGACCAAACTTGACCTTGACATAAAACAGGTCAAGGTCAACCAAATGTCATCATTTGAACAAACTTGGTAAAGCCAGAGTCCCTGATGCTGCATACCAAGTTTCAAGATCATCAGCCGTTCGGTTCTTGAGAAGGAAGATTTTTAAAGGTTTTTACCATATATGGGCATGGCGGCCATATTGGTCATGTGACCAAGTCCTCACGAACAAACTTTCGTTCCCCCATTCCATAGAGGCTCCACATGTAATTTGGTTTCAATTGGCCGAGTACTTTAAGTGAAGAAGAAGATAAAAATACTGAATCTGAGCCGTCCTGGACAAAGGTTGGTAAATGACCTTGACCTCTGAAACTGATAAACTTCCATTCAGCTGATTGCAAATACCATTTCTGATGCCACTAGCTAACATACAATCAGAAAAATCCACTGTTTTGCCATTTTTCCATACAAATGTCTAAGTGACCAAATTTGACCTTGACGTAAAACAGGTCAAGGTCAACCAAAGGTCATCATTTGAACAAACTTGGTAGGGTCCGAGTCCCCGATACTGTATACCAAGTTTCAAGATCATCGGCTGTTCGGTTCTTGAGAAGAAGATTTTTAAAGATTTTTACCATATATGGGCATGGCGGCCATCTTGGTCATGTGACCCAGTCCTCCCGAACAAACTTTCGTTCCCCCTTCCCATAGAGGCTCCACATGTAATTTGGTTTCAATTGGCCCAGCAGTTTCTGAGGAGAAGTCATTTGAAAATGTTGACGCAGACGCGGACGCGGACACGGACGCAGACGCGGACGCGGACGACGGACGGCGGATCACTGCCTATACTATAAGCTCCCCCGGAGCCTTCGGCTCTGGTGAGCTAAAAATAAGAAAGTTATTGACAAAACACGAAAAATGGCCCCTTTTTTACTTTTGACCTCTAAGTATGACCTTGACCTTTGAGGTACCAACCTGAGTCATGCACGCAACACATCATCTCATGGCGGTTAACATTTCTGCCAAGTAATTTCAAAACCCATCTAGAAGTAAGAAAGTTATTGCCCAAACACGAAAATAGGCCCCTTTTTGGACCTTTGATCTCTAAGTATGACCTTGACCTTTGAGATACCGTCCTGCGTCATGAGTGCCACACATCGTCTCATGGTGGTTAATATTTCTGCCAAGTAATTTCAAAACCCATCTGTAAATAAGAAAGTTATTGACCGGACACGATTTGTGCATATATATATGTATATATAATAGCCCTTATCGGGCGCATAAACTTAAATTTTTCGAACGACAAGATGGCTTCTCTGTGTATTACCTTTGTGTGAGTGCGATTCATAAACACACCACTACAAAATCGAACTCAAATAAGGCTCCCAAATGAGCTGGAAAATATCTGGAATTTCTGTAAACGCACCGCTTCATAGCACTAATTTAAGTTTATGCGCCCGATAAGGGCTTTTCGTACCACTTTTAATGTAAATTTGTTAAATTTTCACCTTTAAATTTAAAACTATTTTGTTTATCTATGTGTGTGTGAATGTGAAAACTCTGATGAAGGCGTAAACCCTGCCAGCAAAGAATCTCGGATCAACGTCAGGCCGATAGCGATACGACGTGGCAACGTCGTATCGCTATCGGCCCGACGTTGGTCCGCTATTGTGTGCTCCTAGGGAAGCCGAAAGCCCTTAGTTGAAAAAAATAAATTTGCACCATTAAATGATTAAATCTCCGTTTATATAGTTTATATAGATTAGCTGCGCCGGGTGTGGTAAAGAATATAATTATACGCGAAACCAGGGACCTGCGAAAAAGAGTGACAATCCATAATCAACAGATAAGAGACATTAGCACAAGGATGTTACAAGTTAGCACGCATATAGACAACTGTGCCCAGGCGAAGACGTCAAAATATCATATTTTTCCTTTCATTAAAATGCAAACAGATAGCATTGTAAGTAGAAAACAAAGGGAGTCTTTTTATATAAGGACTCTAAGACCGGAACTCAAAGCAGAACGTACCGTTAATTAATACTTATAATGACGTACCGTTAATTAGTACTTATAATGACGTTACGTTGTTTCCCTTGACAACGTCGCCATATTATCTCAAAACCTCTTGATAATGTTTCTCTATTGAAACGTGTTGTGGTGTTTCCGATTTTTCTTTTATATATATATACTACTCAAAGTTTGATAGGGATCACTTGTTTAATGCAAAAAAAAATTTTGGATAACATTATCAGCTGAATCCAAATTTGATACATAATGATAGAAAACATATCCTTTACAAAGACTAGTGATTAAGTTTGTCAACTGGCACTGCATTCAAGCGTGACAACAACAACCGTCTTGGCACCCACACAATTTGCCGTAACACGAAGGGATTTGGACACTTGATTTTTCACAAATTTCCAAATTTGTTTAGACAAACGTGCCTAATCACATGTATGGCGTCCACGGGTACCAATTACAGCACGACATCGCCTGCGCATGCTCGTAACCAGAGTCTGTATCCGGTTTTGTCGAATCAGCCTCTATTCAGCAACAAATGCATCTTTGAGCTCCTGTAAAGTCCTCGGTGGCACAGGTCGGGCTGAAACAGCACGCTGTAGCTTGTCCCACTCATGCTCAATCTGATTTAAGTCCGGTGATCGAGCAGGCCAGTCTATACAAACGATTGTCTCACGTTCCAGAGAGGCATCAGTGTAGTGGACACGGTGGGGGCGGGCATTATCGTCCATCAGAATAAAGTCCGGGCCGATAGCACCGGCATATTGTCTCACAAGCTGATCAAGAATCTCATTACAGTACCTCACTGCCGTTTACGTTCCGATTCCAACGACGTACAAGTCAGTTTTACTGTTCATGCTTATCCCAGCCAAAACCATGACTGATCCCTTTCAATAGCTATCATGCTCTGCCACATTCAAATCATCGAATCGCTCTTTAGACATTCGCCACACTAAATCACGTTTATCAGTGAATTCTATACAGAATCTGGACTCATCAGTAAACAGTACTGGCGTCCAGTCATGAATCGTCCACCTGGCGTGAGTTCTGGCAAAGTCCAACCGGTCTGGAACGTGCTGTCTCGTCGACGGAACACGTACAGCAGGCCTCCTGGCATTAAGTCCGAACTCGTGGAGCCTGTTTCTGACAATTTGTGTAGAAATTCGTACTCCAGTTCCGTTCATAAACTCGTCATTCAAGCGCGTAGCGTTCAGGAACCGTTGACGTCGAGACTGAATCAACAAAAAACGATCCCGATGTTGAGTTGTAGCCCTTTCTCGACTCCCGCCGTATCTGTGTGAAGGATTTCCGTGGGTAAGATGCCGACTCCACATTCGGGAAACCACGCTCTGAGACACATTCTAAATCCCAGCAACATGACGTTGAGAGACATCAGATTCCAACATTCAGACGCCACGGTTTCTTTTTTCGGGGCTCGGACGGTTTCTTAACTGTCCCCTAGGCAGTTAAGAGTTTCACAAATCAAATGAAAAGTAGAAGTAAAACAAAGATCAGGAATTGATACAATTAACTTACTCCACCCATAAAAGACACCAAAGGGAAAGAAATACAAACATTAAGGGACCAGACCATAATGGAAACCTAAACAAAGGAAGGCCAGCAGGACAGTTACTTTCCCACAAAACGGCCACACGGCCATCCAAAACCAAAAGACACAAGCGACACACACAGCAAGCAACAAACAACAACATTAATAAATCGCCACAGAAGAGCCGCCTTGGAACGGTCAGTGGAAGAATTTCCACTGGGGGGCTTAAATCGATTTACGTGGCCACAATCCTCGCCCTTACTTCCGTCGCGATTTAGACAAATAATTTGAAGTCCGTTTTACCCTAAGTAAAGGAACATTGACAAGTTTGATTTTTCTGTTGGAATGCAGTGTTACGCAAGATTTCTGGGGTGCATGACTTCATTTGCCAAGTGTGAGAAGTGGGCACTTTCGGGAGTTCTGAATTGCAGATGAGTGTCTGCTCGAGATAATTATCAATACACAGAGGACAAATTCTGTCATGAATTTTTAAATTTTCAGTACAAAATTTGGTATATAAAAAGTGATCCCTATCAAACTTTGTGTAGTATATATATTTAAATATAAAAGAAAAATCGGACAAACTTCCAAGGGAGATAACTCAAAAAGCATAAATGCGAGAGTTATAGTTGTTGCTCTCTGCACGTCGTCTAATATTAATTAATATTTATATGAAGATTCATAAATATAGCTTGAACGGTTTTCAAGTAACAGAGCAGACACGAATTTGTGACAGACGGACAGATGGACAGACGGACGTTCCAACATGTCAGGTTTAAGGGCTATTTCTTTTGTTCTTTTGTTTGGTTTAGGGGTTAACCTCCTAAACCTTTTATTTACGGAATAAATCTATTGTTTACCAATCTATTGTTTTCCAATGTTTTCTATTGTTATCAATCCGGACACTAGCCCCTAAACCTGACATGTTTGCCCGGACGGACAGACAGACAGACAGACAGACAGACGGACAGACAGACGCCCGGGAAAAAACAATATGTCTCTCTGAAAAAGAATTTTTCGGGGGAGACATAATTATTTGTCTAAATTGCGACAGAAGTAAGGGCGAGGATTGTGGCCATGTAAAATCGATTTAAGCCCCCTAGTGTTAGTTTCACTGACCGTTCCAAGGCGGTTCTTCTGTTGTGTTTTCTTCAAAATTTATTTGGAAAATGGCTGAACATTTTGCAAACAGTGTAGGCCCTGATCAGATGCGGCGTTCTGCAACAGTGTAGGCCCTGATCAGATGCCGCGTTCTGCGGCTTCTGAACTGGGCATGCACTGTTTGCCAGGTTACCCGTTTTGGGGGCTTCTGGTACCATATGAGTTGACCCCTGGATAGAGATTCTGATCCTGCACCAAGACAGAAATTTCACAACTGATTTGCTTCAGTTGAATAGGTCATCACCTATGCCATCACAAAGTTTGTTACCTAAAAAACGCAATATTGTCAAAAATTTAACAGTGGCTGCATTATGAAACTAGAGGACCAAGAAGTCATGAATGCTCTCCTTAGTCCTTAGCACTGAAAATTCATTATTTAATCAATTTCAAGTCAAAAAAGTCAAATGGAAGAGATTTTTTAAGGTTTTTACCATATTTGGCCATGGCAGCCATCTTGATCATGTGACCTGAACCATTAGAACTTTCTATTCCCCCATTGTCAGGAGGCTGCATATGAAATTTAACCCTTGCCCTGCTGAATCTTTAATTATGCCACATCCACTACCGATAATCAACCAATCAGATTACTTGATGCAAAATATTGCGACAAATTCATAAACTGAATGACAAACAATGAAGATCCTGATCAGATGGCTTCTTCAGAACTGGATTTTCATTGTTTAAAAGAAAAGACATACCCGGGTTCAGCAGGACAAGGGTTAATTAAAACTGGCCCTGTGGTTTCAGAGAAAAAGACATTTGAAAATGGAGGATGGACAACAGATGGTTGAACGGACAGGCGATGCAGGCACGATGAGACCTACTATCCTATAAGCTCTCTCGGAGCCTCTGGCTCAGGGGATCTAAACATCTCAACAAGAGGGCCATGATGGCCCTTGATCGCTCACCTGATCCATAGAGTAACAGGTGGGCCCCAGGGAGGGCCATTATTGGCCTCAGGGCTTTAATGTGCAAAATGTTGAGGGAGGTCTTAAAAGGTGAAGCTTTATACCAAACATCAATAAAGGCTATAACTTGAACAATCTTGGCAAAGGCCCACTAGATGATGCTACACACCAAATATCAAAGGCCTTGGCCTTCCGGTTTCAGAGAAGAAGATGTTTTAAAGATATTCCCTGCAAAAGCCTATGCAAAACCAAATGGCACCGGGGCTATATAAGTCTATGTAAAACCAAAGGGCCCTGGGGACGGGGCACTTGTGGCACCAGGGCTATAATTTGAACAATCTTGCTAGAGGTCCACTAGATAAAGCTCTATACCAAATATCAAAACCTGGGCCTTGCAGTTTCAGAGAAGAAGATTTTTAAAGATGTCCCTTTATAAGTCTATGTAAAACCAAACGGTCTCGAGGCGGCGACATTTTTTGGCCCCAGGGCTTTAATTTTCACAATCTTGATAGAGGTCCACTAGATGAAATTTCACACCAAATATCAAATACCTAAGCACTGCGGTTTCACAGAAGAAGATTTTTGAAGGTTTTCCCTATATAAGTCTGTCTATGTAAAACCAAAGGGCGCCGGAGCGGGGGCATTTTTTTGGTTTCAGGGCTATAATTTGAACAATCTTGATAGAGGCCATTAGATAAGACTTCATACCAAATATCAAAGACCTAGGCCTTGTGGTTTCAGAGAAGAAGATTTTTCAAGATTTTCCCTATATTGGTAAAGGTAAAACCAAAGGGCCCCAGAGCGGGACATTTTTGGCCCCAGGGCTATAATTTGAATAATCTTGATAGAAGTCTATTAGATGAAGCTTCATACCAAATATCAAAGTCCTAGGCCATGCAGTTTCAGAGTAGAAGATTTTTTAAGATTTTCCCTATATAAGTCTATTTAAAACCAAAGGGCCCCGGAGCCGGGACATTTTTGGTCTCAGGGCTATAATTTGAAAAATCTTGATAGAGGTCCACTAGATGAAGCTTCATAACAAATATCAAAGACCTTGGTCTTGTGGTTTCAGAGGAGAAGATTTTTAAAGATTTTCCCTATATTAGTCTATGTAAAACCAAAGGGCCCCAGAGCGGGGGAATTTTTGGCCCCAGAGCTATAATTTGAACAATCTTGTTAGAGGTCCATTAGATGAAGCTTCATACCAATTATCAAAGTCCTGGGCCTTGCAGTTTCAGAGAAGATTTTTAAAGATTATCCCTAAATAAGCCTATGTAAAACCAAAGGGCCCTGGGGCGGGAGCATTTTTGGCCCCAGCACTATAATTTGAACAATCTTGGTAGGGGTCCTTTAGATGAAGCTTCATACCAAATATCAAAGACCTAGGCCTTGTGGTTTCAGAGAAGAAGATTTTTAAAGAGTTCCCTATAAAAGTCTATGTAAAACCAAAGGGCCCCGGAGTGGGGGCATTTTTGGCCCAAGGGCTATAATTTGAACAATCTTGGTTGAGGTCCATTAGATGAAGCTTCATACCAAATATCAAAGTCCTGGGCCTTGCGGTTTCAGAGAAAATTTTTAAAAATTTTCCCTATATAAGCCTATGTAAAACCAAAGGGCCCCGGAGTGGGGGCATTTTAATTTGAACAACCTTGGTAGGGGTCCACTAGATGAAGCTTCATACCAAATATCAAAGACCTAGGCCTTGTGGTTTCAGAGAAGAAGATTTTTTTAAGTTTTCAGTGAAAAAATCTATTTTTGGCTCCTGTGACCTAGATGTGCAACGGACCGGAACCATTTGAACAACTTTGAAAGGGTACCACCTAAGGATCATTCCTGTGAAGTTTGGTCAAAATCTGATCAGTGGTTTAGGAGATGTCGTTTGAAGAAATTGTTTACGCACGCATGGACGGACGCACGACGGACGACGGACAAAAATGGATCCCAAAAGCTCACCTTGTCACCATGTGACGGTGAGCTAAAAATGAAAGGTATGCAAGAGAAAGATTTAACAGGGACGTCAGGGATACATAGAAAAATCCATCCCTCAAACCCATGTATTCTTATATTATAGACTGATAGACAGCTGGAAAACAGACGGATGGGACAAACAAGTATGCCCCAACAAATGCATCTAAGTTCGGGGCAAAGCAAATTTAAGACTACGTAAACCTGAAATATGTTAACTATCTGTTTTTATGTTAGATCTGCCAAAAACCAAAATTTTTCAAGAATTTTTGTGCCATGTATTGAAGTAGGCACAAACTTACCTCTAAAGATATCTGTGAGCCGAGCAAATTCTGTCCTATTATCTGCCAGGATAATTTGTGGCAGGCCCATTGCTCCGAACATCCTTCTAAGCTCTGAATTTACTTCATTGGCTGATTTTCTCTCCAGTGGGCTAACCAGATGAAATTCAGAGAAATGGTCCATCAAATGTAGGATGTATTTGTACTCTGAAGAAGGCTTCATGCTCATATCGATGAGATCCACCTAGACAATAAATTAAATAGAGGATATTTACTTTTTTGAGATGAATACTAAAAATATTTCATCGAGTGTGTTGAAAATTCTGATGTTTTCAACACACTCGATGAAATATTTTTGATATTTATCGATAAAAAGTAAATTTTCTTTTTATTTGATAATATTTTAGGACACTTACTGTAATTGATCAATCGGATCTTACGTCACAGTTTTTCACTTGGCTATGACGTCACAGCTGTCAGTTGCAAACCATAAACAGGTCGCCATTTTTAATACAGCATTTTTACAGTTCAAAGAATGCTTTTTTAAGGTATGTTGCAGAATTATTTTATAGAAAACATGAATTTTGGCGAGAAAAGTAGTCCGGGCTACTACTGTGAGTACTCTGAGTGCTGAGTATTTATGGAGCCACTTGGTTTCTGAGAAGAATAATTTTGAAGGGATTCTACCATGAATTCTGAGAAGAATTTTGAAGGAATTTTACCATTACCTTATAGCCACTTTAGTCATTTAGCCTAAGCCATTTGAACAAACTTTTGTTCCTCTATCCCATAAAGTCTTCAAATCAAATTTGGCCTGAATTTGCTCAGCTGCTTTCAAAAAACAAAAACTTGACAAAGTGCCCAGTGGGGCACATATACCCCGGCCAGTGCCATTACCTTTAATAGGAAACGACTTTGTTTTTAGTGTTGATACTTTCTATATACAGCTCAGTGAGTCCACTGAATTTTAACAAATATAGCATAATTCATATCATATCCAAAGATAATACTGCTTGTCTTTGCTAAATAATGGAAATCAAAGTTTGTGTGTTGTCTTGGAATCTCAGAAGACACTCCCAGGTATCAACGTTATAAATAAGAATGCTTTGTGATGAGTGACTGTTGAGATATAAGCATTTCAAAACCCAGGGGTCTGTTCTCTTTGAACATCAGAAGACCATCACAGGTTTTGTTTTTGTTTGATTTGCGTTTGACGTCTTAAGCCCTGTCACCCAATGAAACCAATGGGGTTTATAAGCATGGACGATCCAACTCGCATTGCTTTGCCTGGGCAGGTTAATATCCTCTAAGTGTGACCCCACACAGGAACTAAAGATCCAAATATGAGTGCTCTGTGATGAGTGACTGTTGAGATAGGAGCATTTGAAAAACTTTAACGCAGTGTGAAGGGAACGCATATGCAAACACAAACAAACTGCAAATGCGCATACAGGTGACCAAGGTGACAAAAATAGCTCTGCATCAAGAGCACATTAGACAAGAGCATCTAGCTTCACCATGTGGGTGCCAGTCTAATCTGATTGGTTGAACAAATTCAGTGTTTTACTGAGGTTTGAGATGAGAAATACTGTTTAAAATACCTGTCAGTAATGATCCCCTGCTGTTTGTTTTATTGCTTTTGCTGAGAAACCATTTAACCACTCTGCTACATACAGAAAGTGCCTTATGCAGATGGAAGCAGTACAGGCTCTGATAAGCGTAAAAAGTGTTCATAACTTCTATAATTAGTAATCAGTACCTAAAGGAATCCAGGATAACTGAATAGACTGCTCACATATGCAGACTAGCAAGATATTTTGCCGACTGTAAATATGTTAGGCACCTTTTGACATGATGCAGCTCATAGTTTCTACATGGTGAGTTGCAAATTCCTGTCGTAGGGAATAGTTTACTTTAGTTATGATAGGTGATGGAAGAAGAGTCTGATAAAATTAACCAATCATAGCCAAACGGCTTCCACGAGCATAATTTATACGTGAAAGCTCTTATGATGAGCTGCTTGCTCTGCATGTACTTCGTACAGGCGAGCTTAAAACATAAGTATCCATTCAGTTTTCGGCTTGACCATTCCAAGGCGGCTCTTCTGTGGCGATTTATTTATGTTGTTGTTTGTTACATACTGTGTGTATCACTTGTGTCTTTTAATTTTGGATGGCCATATGGCCATTTTGTGGGAACTTAACTGTCCTTATGGCCTTCCTTTGTTGAGGTTTCCATTATGGTCTAGTCGCTTAATGTTTGTATTTCTTTCCCTTTGGTGTCTTTTATGGGTGGAGTAAGTTAATTGTATCAATACCTGATCTTTGTTTTCTTCTACTTGACTACATAGTTTGGGCCTAATCAGAGGCCCAAAAAGTAAAAGTGATGACTAATATCAGCTTATTCGAATTTCAGCCGGGGATGTCAAACAGACTGACAGGCCTTATAAAGTCATTTTCCTTAAGGGGAATGAGAACACTTTCAGGGGAGGCAACTCCTCCAAAAATATTTTTGTCTCCCATGTCAATAGGGGTCAACTCCTAAAGGAAAGAATTTGCCCTTGAGGAGCAAATTCTTTCCTTTTCGAGTAGACCCCTGTTGCACTGGGGCAGGGCTTATAGAAAAGCAAACAGGAAGTCCTAAAAGTTATCTACCTTTGAAAAATGGCGGAAAAAAATCTACTAGGTGTTCCCATTCTCCTTATATGAACCTTCAACAAAACACTCTCATCTCTTTGATTCAGCATACCTGAACTACTGAAAAGACTTCAGTGGCAACAATCTGCTGAGGTTCAGCCTCGTTGATCTTGGGTGCGCTGGACTGGCAGCCTACACAGCCTTCCAAGAACTTTGTAACAGCAGATTTTGGAAGACCTGCATACTGGGCCGTGATCTGTAAAAGAATTTTGTGAGTCCTACATGGTAAATATCCTCACAGCCATACATCACACAACATAATGCAATAGAAAATACCAGGTTCGTGTCTTTTGATATCAAGTTTATCAGGCAAGGCTTTGAGAACGCTTGTAGAATCGTGAGGCTTGCCGACAAATTCTACATGCATTCTCGAAGCCGAATTTTGTATTCTATTTATCTGTTTTTCCCCCTGTAAACTCTTAAAATATGCAATTCACGGTCAGTTATAACTTGTTCTCCGTGCCTCCCAACATTCCGGGGTGGAATATAATCGGTCAGTATATATACTATCAGCTGACCGTGACTGTCTTTTGCTATTTTTTAATGTAATTTTTCCTTTTTTTCTAGTAATAATAACATTTTAGCCGTTTTTGCTGGTAGTCTGGTTCATTCATAAAAGTGCAATGTAACCTTGACGTGATAAAGCTGACTTGTCCTGAGATAGCATATCTTTATCAGGTCAATGTGTTACAATGCAATATATATAGGGGGTAACTGATAAAACAAAATCTAGCATTCACAGCTGCATTTACAGTGGCGAGAACAGTCCAAAAATATAAATCCTGAAAATCTGCTATTTGAATCCTGAAGTGACCCAAATGTTATCTTGAAATAGAAAAAAATGGGTTTACCCTTCCAATATCAATGGAGATTAGTTTTGTTTGTTTGTTTGATTTGAAGTTTAACATCCATTTTTGTCCAGTTTATGCTAAGTTTTAGCAAAATTATGGAGTCTCACTCGTTTGAACTGTGAATTTCCCTATATATTCTTTACATCTCCCCCCTCACAATGATAAATCCGCCTCATACAGTTCAAAACATTTATCACAGGTATGCATACTCTGAAAAAAAATTGAGTTTTTAAAAGTAAAACTTATTTTAACTAGGATACCCACCTCAGGCTTAATGACTGCATTTCCCTTATTCCCCGCAAAGACATTTATGGTTCATTCTGTATGTTTTCGGTAATTCGTAGAACCGGTACCGGTATTTACCAATTGACAAAAGCGCGCGAAAGCGCCCGAGAATCACGGATTAATCAGAATTCCCTTGCCCTCTAGATGGAGGGGTTAAGGAGGTGGGCCATCTGCCTTAGGCCTGAGGTGGGTATCCTAGTTAAAATAAGTATTACTTTTAAAAACTCAATTTTAACTGTCGTCTACCCACCTCAGGCTTAATGACTGCAGAATTAGCCTTGGCGGGAAGGAATCTCCAACCACATACAGAACGATCCTTTATTCCAGGGATAAATCCTATAGAAACTTAGGATTCTAAAAAGATAAACAATGGAAATTGAGGAAGAAAACTAAATTTCCACCATTTCTATCCCTGGAACATCACTATCAGATCCAAGTACCTTTTGAATGTGTCTCGCAAGGCCCCGGAAGATAGTCTCCAGATTAGCATTGAGGATGAGGAAGATCAGACTGGCCCCCCACCACTTTTTGAGCAGAAACCAATGGACCCATCAGTCGTAGGTTTTCTCCTTGTGTGTTCAAGTCTCGTAGATAGAACTTGGCAAAAGTCGAACAAGAGGACCACACGGCAGCTTTGATAACATCCTCAACTGGGGTTTTATTCAAGTAAGACCAAGAGATCGAAAGGACCCTTAGCTCATGAGCCTTAATCTTAAGCAAAGCTACTTTAGACTAGACAATTTCTTATAAGCTGATCTAATAGTATAAGAAATCCATCCGGAGATAGATCCCTTGGTAATATTATGATTTCCCTTCAAGGAAAGAAAAAGCCTTTTCCTGTCTTTCCGGATAGGCTCAGTCACTTTCAGGTAACGTTTTAAAGCCCTAACCGGGCATAAAAACCTGTTAAAGTCATTAAAGGGGGTCTTTCATTTGTGCCCATGCATGTTTTTTCTTTAAACTTTGTATATTAATAACTCAGCATATACAACCTGTAAAAATGTATTTAATAAATTATATAAATCAAAGTATGACTCAGGAGGCCACTCTAACTGACTCCCTCCATGAGCTGGTGTCTGTCTCTAAATAAGTGCGTCTTAAATCTTATGTTTTATTTAGTTTCAAGATATGTGAACTGAATTGAATGCAGAACTCCATAGGCATTCCTTTGATACTAAAAAATCTTTTGAATTAATTAAAGTTTACATTTTCTGATAAAATAATTATCAAAAATCTCATTTTTTAGTTAAGATTTTAAAAAATTATCAAAATTCAATCCCTAAGATAAATAAGTTCTAGTCTTTGTCAAGATTTCATTTTGCTAGGAAAACTTGCCATATGTATCTTCTTTAGCTATGCCAAATTTCATGAAAATCCGAAACCGGTAACACTGTAGTTTTAAACCTTTAATGGATGTAAGTCGTTTCTGCAAAATTTACTATTTTATTGAAATCACCCAAGAACCTTATAAAAAGGGCAATTCTTAACACTTACGTAATAAAAATGAGATAATGCAAATCGAAATGAATACATATTGAGCTGATCAAGCTTAGAAACTATTAAAAGATCATGAATTTCTGATATTTTCCTTTCATTTATACACTATGCTCTATCCAAAATAGTAGATAGTAAAACATTAAATCAAAAGGTATTCTTATCAACAAATTAGGCTTAACAACATAAATTGCTTTTTTATTAGCAGCAAAATTATTGTGAACATGCGCAACTTTATTTCATGACTTTGCATAAGTCATGCTACTCAAATAGGTGTAAGGCAAGGAGATCCATTATTTTCATTTCCATACCAAGCTGGTATGCAAGGACGCAATGGTCAGCGGTTTGTTGTTACTAGTAAAAATAGTTCTGTTGATAAATTCATGGATAGATTAAGCCTTAGATATACTCTTTCTTTATGAACGCTGGATTATTATCCTTACAAAAAAGTTACAGTAACTAGAACTGTCAGTGAAACTGACTAGGGCCCCGGCAGTGCCATCAGAGGAGTTGGATTTTTTTTCAAAGGGCTATTACTCTTAGAGTATTGTAGCTAGAGTTACGTCGGTTGCCATGTAATTGTGTAATGATATTGTGACCATATATCTTAAGTTTGAAGTTGATGCATTTGACTGTTTGTAAGTTATGAATTAAAAACAAAAGGGTATTACTATATGGCAACTGTCAATAACTTCAGCTTCAGTTTGTAAACATGAAAATGTTGATGGATAGACGGGCAGATGGACAGACGGACGGACGGACGGACGGACGGACGGACAGACAGGGCATTACTATACGGCACACTGTCACATTATGGTTAATATTTCTGCTAAGTAATATTTAAATCCATCCAGGTATAAGAAAGTTATAGATTGGACACAATAAAAAAGACGCTTTTTTGACCTTTCATCTCTAAGTATGACCTTGACCTTTGAGGTACGGCTGTGGGTCTTGCGTGTGACACTTCGTCACATTATGGTTAACATTTCTGCCAAGTAATATTTAAATCCATCCAGGAATAATAACAAAGTTATTAATTGGACACAGGAAAGACCCTTTTTTGACCTTTAACCTCTAAGTATGACCTTGACCTTTGAGGTACGGACCTGAGTCTTGCGCGCAACACTCCATCACATTATGGTTAACATTTCTGCCAAGTAATATTTAAATCCATCCAGGAATAAGAAAGTTATGGAGGATAAAAAAATTTGTGGACGGACAGACGGACAGACGGACAGACAGACAGACAGACAGACAGACGGACGGACAGAGTGATTACTATAGGGCACCCACACTTTCAGTGGAATAAGAAAGTTATGGAGGATAAAAAAATTTGTGGACGGACAGACGGACAGACAGACAGACGGACGGACAGAGTGATTACTATAGGGCACCCACACTTTCAGTGCGGGGCCCTAATAATTGCTTTGTATTTCCAAAAATCGAAATGTCACTGATATTGAGTTTCTGTTGCAAAAGATATTATTGATGGATGAGGCGCAGAATATTTGGTGTAAACAAAGCTGTTCCATGACCTAGAGACATTTTGCTATTAGACAGGGAGAGAAACAGTTTCCTTCCTTTCTTATAGTACACATGCATAAATATGTCTCTTTTCTGCATTGGTATTGTAATTCTTGACGTTTCTTTAGTGTCTTATTTTTTTCTATTTACTTTGTCAATATAGTGGTTAATTTATCAGAAGCGAGCTTTTAGTATTCTTTGCTGGTTGTAAAACATTCAACCACTTCTTGAATGTTTCTGCTGAATGCAAGTTCACTGTTTTTTTTTAAGCACTGTTCTTGCTTGCTTTTTGATCATTTATAATTACCAGTACATTTCTGTGCAATGTATCTCTCAGCTTAGAAAGAGCATTGCAGTGTTTGGACAGAAAAACAACATCACAATGTATTTACTGAAATAATTTATAATCCTATGAGTAATGCGATAACTACTCACAGATTGAATAATTATTATCAACAGTTTGAATGCTTCTTGATATCTTACATAATGTGCTTTGTAATTACTGCAACAACTGCTGAGATAGGTAAATGAAGTGAAAGACCTATACAAATATATAGACAACACAATCATGATCACATAAGTTTTGGAACACTGAAAAATGTACGACCATGTGAATTCTAAAAGCAAATTCAAATGGCTTTGGAATACAGCTTCAGGAAGCCGTTTGATTTCGTTCATAGGGGCTATACAAAAAAGAAAGATTGGCCAGTGCCTATGCAGATACAAATTCTGAAAACTTAATGTCCAGGAAAAGTAATGATTTTCCCTAGAGTAAACCTTTCTTTTTAAATTGACAGTTAGGGTTAAATAAACAAACAACAGTTTGACTTGAGAGTAATTTATCTCGAGTCGGATAACAAATCTCACAAAATCTGAAGCAACATCTAAAGTGTTGTTGTTGATTTGAATGTTAAATCTAAACATCACTTTAGCACCATTACCAAATTAGACAAGAAAGACAGAAAGAAAACTGTGCACATGATTACATGGGTGCGTTTGATGACGTTTGTCATAAAAACCTTTGCGGTATAGTTCTGTAGACAAAATAGTTTGTTCCATTGGAGGCAAATTTACCGAAATGGATGTTTTGAAATAATTTTGTTTGATTTGATGTTTAACGTCCCCGTCAACACTGTGAAGGTCATTTTGGAGACAATGCTTCCAATTTTGTGGGACTTTTACCCGACATTGAGATGAAATGACATCTCAAGCCCTGCCGTCCAAAGAAACCAATAGGGTTTATAAGCATGGACGGGTCGACTCGCACCGCTTTGCCTGGGCAGGTAGATCCTTTAAGCGGTTTACCAGTACTCATGTGCGGGTCGGTTTCAGCTCTGCATGGAAGCATCATGCAGCCCATATATTTCTTCAAGCCCCGATGGGCGGGGGCCCGTTTTGAAATAATACTTACAATTATGCTATGAACTACTTACACAAACCATACTATACTACAGCCATCCAAATTGAAAGCAATAGTAAAGTATTATTAAACAGCATGACCAAAACATGATAATCATATAATTTCACACTTTGCTTAATCAGGACTATCAGTATTCAGTCTTTTAAAACACAATGTTACCGGTCCTCAATTTCCATCAAAATTCATCAACATGTTCCTATGATTTGTGGGTAGTTTTTATGCTAAAATGGTGTCTTGACAAAAATTGGAACATGTTAAAAATGCATATAAAATTTTAATGAATACAAAAATAGGAGCTGAAATATGGGGACACCATCAAAGAAAATTGAATGCCCAGCCACTATTACTAAACATATGAGGTCATTCATAGTATCAACTAACTCACCAATTATGACTTTAATTCATAAATCATAGCAGCATTAGATATATGAAACTCTGAATACTGTGGACAAGTTTATATCAGAGTACTCTCTGTTGTGATAGAGACTTCATGAAATATGTAATAAATTTACTACGAAAATAAAATTTAAAAGTGAATGCATCGTAATTATAATGGTTATACCAAAGGTAACTAGAGCTGCCGCCTAACGGGCGCCAATTATACCCCCGCTACCGACAAATTTTTACAAGTATTTGACCTTGAGGAAGGTCAACGTAAAGGTCAATGTCAGGTTTGTGTATATCAATCTTAAGTACTAGTGGCAAGGTGTGTGGTGTGTGAATATTATAGAAATCGGTCAAAGAATAAGGAAGTTATGAGCAATGTTAAAGTTTTTTGTAACGGACCGACGACAGACGATTTGTAACGGACCGACGACAGACGACAGACGTCAAGCTGACTCCTATATACCCCCTTCAAACTTCGTTTGCGGGGGTATAATTAGTTTGCATAATTTCATCAAAATCCAAGCGTGGGCAGAAACCAATGCAAATTTCCTATACCTTGAAAGACCCCCTTTAACTGTTCTGGCTAAATTTTGAACCAAAATATCCGGGCAAATGGATGGTAATTGATTTTTTGCCAAAAAACCTGGTTGTGTCCTTAAAGAAACAGAACCATCTGACTGATTGAATCTGAGATGTCCTGAATCCATGGAGAAAGCATGAATCTCACTAACACGTCTTGCTGTTGCCATGGCAAGCAGAAAAACTGTTTTCAGAGTGAGATGGAACCCAGAAGCTTTATGCAAAGGTTCATACGGTTCAGAACATAATGAAGAAAGGACACAAGAAAGGTCCCTTTTCGGAGCTAAAGGCCTTTGAACAGGCCTCTGTAATTCAAATGACCTTATAAGTTCTGAAATGATATGGTCAGATCCAATGTTTATGTCAGATGTGAATTTCAAAGTATTAGAGATAGTAGATCTGTAACCTTTGATAGTACTGACTTGACATTTTTTCTCCATAAATGTAGCAAAAAGTCTGCTACTTCCATCGGAGATGGATTGAAAGGATGAGTTTGCCTGCAACTACACCAATAGGAAAAGACTTTCTATTTGGCGTCTGAACACGCCTGGTAGACAATCGCCTTGCCTGAGCAGCGTGTCTGGCAACATTCGCCGAAAATTTTCTATCCGCGATGGATCGGCGGATAAACTCCAAGCGTGAAGTTTTAGGCTTTCCACGTTTTGACGAACGAATTTCTGAACTACTTGTGTCAGCAAATTCTGTACCGAGGGAATCCGAATTGGAGGTGCTACGAGTAACCGAAGTAACTGTATGTCTGGAAACCAAGACATTTCGGCCCAAAGAGGAGCTACCAGCACAATGTTGCAATGATGTGGACGAATCTTGTTGATTATCGCCGGGATCAGTGCAAACGGTGGAAAAGCATACGCATGCATTCCGCCCCAGTTCATTGACATTGCGTCTATCGCCAGAGCATTCTCGTCTGGGATGAGAGACACATAGAGAGGAAGTTTCTTGTTGAGACGAGTTGCAATCAGATCTATGTTCGGAAAACCCGTCATCGACAGAATTAAATTGCAAATCGTCTGATCCAAGGTCCATTCTGTCGCAATTGGCTTGGAAAGACGACTTAGCCTGTCTGCCAACATGTTCGATTTCCCTGGTATATGTCTGACCAGAAGATTTATGCCTTCCTGATTGCACCAAAAGAGTGTATCCCACACCTCCATGCACAGAGACGGAGAATGGGTGCCCCTTGTTTCTTCAGGTACGAAACTACTGAAGAGTTGTCTGTGGCAATCAGTACTGTTGAATTTGTGACATACTGATGACATTGTTTCAGAGCAAGCAATATTGCTTTCATCTCCAGGATATTGATATGAAGAACTGATTGGTCTGGAGGCCAGATTCCATGACACAGAAGTCCTTCCGGTTCGAGATGGGCTCCCCATCCAGAGCGACTCGCATCCGTGAACAGAGTGTGAGTAGGAAGAGACGGTTTCAGCGTTACACCCGAGCTGAAACGACCCTTGTTGTTCCACCATTCTAAATGCTTCCTGATCGAAACATTGAGAAGAATGGGATGCTCCAATGGAAGAGCATGGGGCTTCCACTGAGCAAACAATGCCATTTGAAGCGGACGTAAGTGCAATCTGCCCAGTATAACAAACTGGGCTGCTGCACTGAGTTTTCCCAGAAGAGACAGAAAGACTCTTGCTGAGACCTGCTCTTGAACCTTGACCCATCGTAATAGTTCCAGAATGCCCTGTATTCTGTCTAACGGCACCCGAACTATATTCCTTTGTGTAAAAAATTCCATTCAAAGTTCTGAGATGGTACTAAGTCCGACTTCTCTTCGTTGATTATCAGTCCTAGGGACATAATCAACTTGACTGTAAACTGTCGATCTCTCAGAATTTCCTGACGAATCTGATTTCTGACCAACCAGTCGTACGGAAACAGTACAATTCATCTTCCGTAGATAAGATGCTACAGCAACCATCAAACGGTTGAAAACATACGGACTTGTTGCAAGGCCAAACGGAAGAGCCTTGAACTGATAAGTTTGACGCTTGAGACAGAATTGGAGGTACTTCCGAGACTGTCTGTGAATGGGAACATGTAGATATGCATCCGTCAGGTCTAAGGGGATCGCCCAATCGTTGGGTTGGATCGCCTGTCGGACTTTGTTGGCTGTTTCCATTTTGAACGACTGAACTTCCAGAAAAGTATTCAGTCTGGACAGATCTATTATAAGTCGTAATTTTCCGTTTTTCTTGGGAACTAGGAAAATACGAGAATAGAAGCCTGGACCTTCCGCTCTATCATCTTTGAGTAGGAGTTTGTTGACCTCTTCTTCCAAAGACCGACTTTCGGTCTGATGAAGAAAGATTGGCGTTGGAGAAAGAAGAGGTTTGCTGATGAAAGGTATTTGTACCTTTTTTTTACAACAGGGAGGACCCATGAGTCCTCTGTTATTTCTCCCCAACGATTTTGAAAGTGGGCCAGCCGTCCTCCTACTGGAAGGCCCTTTCTTGAAAGGGACAGCGGAGGGAGTGTATCATTGTCGAGAAACGTTAGAGGCACCTCCTCGGGAGGGGGTGTACTGACCTCTTCCTCGAGAGCTTGAGCCTCCACGGCGAGAACCTCTCCTAGGACCACCTCTATTCTTATGATTCGGAGGTCTAGAAGAGGAAGATGAATCCTTGTGTGCAGACTTCTTTTGGCATTTAGGAATCTTAAAGCCAGAAGTAGAAGCCTGCTTACTCTGTGCAACAGAGGAAGCAATGAAACTGTTGTTGAGATTCAGAATTTAGTTTCTGAAAATCAGTAATCATTCCACCAAAGAGGGATTCAGCTGAGATCGGAATCGAGCGAAGCTTAAGTCTTCGTGGCTTCCGTCAAAATCTTAGACCTTTCAATGGCAGCCTCCCTTCTAGCTTGCAGGAGTTCGACTGCCAAAATCACTGCCATAGAGGAAGAGTGCTTCAAGCAACTAACAATAGAGCTGAGTAACCTCTTCAGCATCGGAGCATCCAAATTGTCTGACTCCAATGCTTGAACTGAAGCAGCAGTGAAAAGGTCTGCATAAGAGTTAATGGAAACCATGTTCCTAGCTTGACGCTCCATAGTCTCCAAACTCTTGACTGGCAAATTGGCATTCCCAGAGGATATCAGATCCAGTAGAGAAGCATCTGTATCAATTTTAGGAACACTGTCGGGAAATAACTGACCGTGTGACCGGAAATGTTTCACGTTTATACCAAGATCTCTCTCCAGAGATTTATTGGTCACCCAGCCAGGTTCCAGCTTAACCTGCTTATCGATCAGTGATTGGAAGACATTTACAACGTCTTTGATCAGTAAGGACTGAGGGAGAGAAGCTGAGCTCTTATCCTCAGATGGGTTAAGTGCATCCAGTGTGGACCTAGGCCTCTGAAGAGTCTCCGAGGACTCCTTCCTGGGGCAACATTCGGAGGGAATTAAGCTCATAACCTCCTGAATTGCCTCGGCAAAAGAAATGATACCTTCCTCTTCCTCTTCAGAATTGGAAGAACCTCTGTCAAACCGAGTTTTCTTTGCCAAATTAGAAGAGGCTTTATGGGGTGAACCAGCTCTGCTGTCACCCTAAAATTCATTATTGTCCACCCTGATGGAGAGATTATCATTTCTATCCGAGCTTGAAGCTAAAGCTCTAGCACGATCCTTATGGCGAGTACCAGAGGAGTGCCTACGTCTCTTGTGACTTCTAGAGACAGAAGAACGATTGTGAGACTTCTTCTTTTTATCACGCCTGTGCCTATCAGAAGAGGTAGACCAGTCCGAACTGACTGAACTAGACCTCAAATACGAGTCAGAACTTGAACTCGTATGATGATGGCGTTTAAGGCGTCTAGATCTAGAGTCTTTTCTCTTCACTCTCGATCTATGCCTTCTATGAGGCGTGTGACGATCCCGTGAACTCGATCTGTGTTTAGATCGATCACGAGATGTCCGTATCGGCGATCGGTGCCGATCTGACCGTTTCCGAGAATGGCGCCGTGAAGACTGTCCCGAAGCCCGGTGGCGAGATGATCTGCCTGGTGAACGGTGACGAAATGAACGTCCCGTCGAAGGATGTCGGAATGACCGGTCCCGGGAACGTTGCCGGGAAGTGGACCTACCCAATGACCGGTACCGGGATGTAGACCGGTTTACCCGGTCCGGGTATCGATGTTTGGACGATCGATCTTTGGATTTGGGCCGAACTGACCGATAGCGAGAATCCCGGCCCGGTGATCGGCCAGATTCCCGGCCAGACTCTTGGCCCGGTGACCGGACAGATTCCAAAGAATCTGGTCCCGAGGACGAGGAAAGACTATCCCCAGACTTGGCGTTGGGTGTTCTTTCTGTCCTCTTGTCCGCAGACACTTGGGTGGAAGACCCACCGGGTCGATCTTGAATAGATTGACGTGTGTCTATCGGGGAAATTTCCCGGTTCTCCCGGTACTTCTCCCCCGATGCGGACGCAGTCTGAGAAGGGTTCTCAGACTGGGACTGCTTAGGAGCCTGACTGCCTGGAAGCGGCTCCCATCTTGCCCATCTTCTTCTCTTTGGTGGAATGTCTTCGCTTGTACGACCGTCGGTTTACGGCAAGCGTCCACACTGAGCTCGTCCACAGTTTGAAAGTGGCACAGCGTGACTCAAAACTGCAATGAGAGCATGTAAAACAAGAAGAATGATTGTCCTCGGAAGCCTTTAAATGTCCGCAAGAGCCGCGGATTTGGGACATTGAAGGACAAGAAAAAAACAAACAATAACGAAACAGGTCACGAAATAATGTGACAACAAGAAAAGAAGTTAAAAGCAGAAATTCCTGCTAAATTAACTATACGAAGAAAGGAAAAACAAATACCAACATTTCCAGCGAGGGGAAAACAGCGTACCATCCGAGTAAACAACAAATATTAGAAATTAAAATCCAATATCTGAAAACACATCCGAATTGGTCATGCGCAAAGGGAATTCTGATTAATCCGTGATTCTCGGGCGCTTTCGCACGCTTTTGTCACTGGGTAAATACCGGTACCGGTTCTACGAAGTACCGAAAACATACAGAACGAACCATAAATTTCTTTGCGGGGAATAAGGGAAATGCAGTCATTAAGCCTGAGGTGGGTAGACGACAGTTAAAATACCTTTTTCCACATGGTAGTAATCCTTGCATGTCCAGCACTCTCATGGATGGACTGGAGTGTTGTGAAAAACTTCTCCACCGGAACAACTACTAATGTCCCATTTCCACCCTGTAATAAAATTGCAACCAAAGGAGCCCACTTTAACCCTTGTCCTGCTGAATATATTAATCATCCTCACCCACTACTGATTATCAGCCAATCAGATTACTTGATGCAAATTACTGCGACAATGTAGTTCCTGATCAGATGGCAGAAGCCATCTGATCTGGATCTACATTGTTTGAAAGATAAGGCAAATCTGGGCTCAGCAGAACAAGGGTTAAATTGTTTATGCACTATGTACATGTCCACAAAAAAGATATCTGTACCCTAAAATTGTTTTCTCTGTAAGCTGGAATTGTTTCATGAGAGACTTATGCCCCTCTACCAGCCAGCCTCCATATACACCCGGCTTACTTTGGAGGTCATTAATTGTAATCAAATAATATGTCTGCAGACTGGAGGTCCCGTGGTGTTGTCCGAGCCCCGACTTAATCACTGCCAAAAGGACATGCATACATGTATATGTTTGTTTGTATTGAGGTTTTAGGTCATTTTGGAGATGTTCCTTCCAATTTTGTTGGACTTTTACCTGACATGAAATGGCATCTCAAACCCTGCCGCCCAAACAAACAAAAGGGTTATTATGTAGGGACAGTCCAACTCGCACTTGTTTGCCTGGGCAGGTTTAGCCCACTAAGAGGTTTACCAGTGGCCGGTTTCAGCTCTACGTGGAAGCATCATGCAGCCCATCTATTTCTTCAAGCCCCAATGGACGGGGGACATGCAGATATGTCTCATATCATGGTGACATGAAAGCCCGTGGTTCGGCTAAGCAGTTGCACTGCATCTCGAAAACAGCTGTACACAGTAGGATGCAGATAGAAGCAATGACAGTGTTATTGTGTATCGTGAATCACATAATGACATTAAGCTTAGTTTTGGGAGATGAGCATGTGTCACCAAGAAATCTCTCCCATGTTATAAAGCAGAGAAAGATTTATAGCAATGTGCTGTTGGTTGTATTGATTGTCTCTCGCCACTTTGGATGCTCATATGTCATCACCAAAACACCCTTACATAATTTTGACCCCTGGGGTTTAAAGGGGTATACCTCATTTTTTTTACTTCTGCCCTAAAACATAGATTGTGGGTGCTCCTTAGAACCGCCTCGATCAGGCGATTCTAACGAGTGCCAGAAGCCTATGTGGTGCAGTGGTTACGCTACTCGCCTTGTAAACCAGGGGTTGCAGGATCGATCCCGGGCTTCTCCAGACTTTCGGATGAGTCTTTAAACTGAGGTCACATCTCCGTATGACCTTAGCTGTTGGTGGGACGTAAAACTCAAACACTCACTCTAACGAGTGCCAATAATCTATATCTTGAGCAGAAATTAGACAAGAGAGACCATAGGGCCCTGAATCGCTCACCTGAGAATCAGTGTCTCCAGTACATTCTTGGCTCAAGGGCTATAATTTGAACAAACTTTGGTAGGGCCCCTCGGAGTCTAACTGTTGGTTTTCTTTTGCTCCAGCATTTATGTTGTTGTATGCTGTCGAGTCCTCAACCTTGTTTCATCTCTGTAGATTTTTTATTTGTATGTTCTCGGAGATGTTACACTGATGAGTTAGGAAGCCTTCATGCGGACTAAACAAAATTAGTGTATACCGAGACAGAGGTAAGGGCGAGGGTTATGGCCAAGTAAAATCGATTTAAGCCCCTCAGTAGAATTCTTTCCACTGACCGTTCAAATAAAAATCAAAAATGTATCCTTTAAGAGCAATGAAAACATTCATAAGAAGGAAGATGAGCCATACTACGTAGTTTCGGCTAATAAAGCCTCATCAGTGACCCTGTAAGGCGGTTCTTCTGTGGCGGTTTATTTATGTTGTTGTTTGTTAGTACTTACTGTGTGTATCACTTGTGTCTTTTTATTTTGGATGGCCATTTGGCCATTTTGTGGGAAAATAACTGTCCTTATGGCCATCCTTTATTTAGGTTTCCATTATGGTCTGGTCGCTTCATGTTTGTGTTTCTTTCCCTTTGGTGTCTTTGATGGGTGGAGTAAGTTAATTATATCGACTCCTGATCTTTGTTTTACTTCTACTTTTTAGATCCTCTAAGCGGTTTACCAGTACTCGTGTGCCGGGCGGTTTCAGCTCTGCGTGGAAGCGGCCAATAGTCAGATTCAAACCAAATTTGAACTCGTCCCGAGATTTAATGCTTATCCTCGTTTATGAAAAGTTATAAAAAGTCCAAGTCCAAGTGACCATAAAAAGGGGGGGGGGGGAGTTCACCTAAATCTAATCAGCTACAAAGCTTATTCCAATAAAAACTCATGACAGATTAACAATTTTTGTACCAAATGGAATCTTCTGTCTTATATATAGCAGAAGTCCATTTTAAAATTTAGGAGTGTCAGGTTGTGTTTTCTTCAAAAATTTATTTGGAAAATGGCTGAACTTTAGGCAAATAGTGGAGGCCCTGATCAGCAGGGATCAAGAACTTCGCCTTACCAGCCTAGAAAAGAGAAGTTGACTTCGCCCTGGTTGTTTTATTTTCCGCTCTTATTTTTTCTCCGTCTCCATGATTGGCTTTTCAAATGCGAAGTAATATCCATCGATAAAGGCACAAAGTTGATTACAAAAACACCTATTGATAATCCGATAATAAAAATCCAACTGCATGTGTTAATTGCTCGAGTCAGAAACTGCTAACCTGCAGGGTTGAGCACAAGTTGTCAGATCAGCTAATTATGTAAATAGGTGAATCGGGTTAGTCCAGATCGGCATCTTTGATCTTATTTCATGGTCACTTGAGCCGTGTGTCACAATTTGAGTAATCAGACTTGTCCGCGCAGCATGAGACGTTCGGTCTTTTTGATCTTGGCAATATGATTGACGCATGAAAAACGTGCGTCTCATTTTACATATCAATATAAGAATTCGGCTGGACAATTTCCGTAATTTAGTCGTTTTTCTCGAGCCCTGCTTCAACCTCTTGTCCCCATGTCAGGGCTGGAGGGAGAAGTCACTTCTCCCTGCTTCCTGGGCCAAGGATGACCCCTGGGTCACACGCTGCAGAACTTCTGGGTCTGCACTGTTTTCCAATTACCTGTTTCTGGTATGAAATGGGTTAATAACAACCCTACCCAACGTTCCTGAGAAACTGTGCACCCATAATTTCCAAAACAGGCCATGTTAGTCTTTTGGTGACCCTGAGAATGAGGTCAATATCATCAAAATCTGAATATCTATGAACAATGTACATGTACCAATGAAGTTTTCTTAAATCCCTGCAATCGTAGTCAGAAATTTGTCCAAAATGAGGTTTCTGGGTTAACTTTTCTTGCTGTCGAGTCCTCACCGTTGTCTCACCTCTGTGGTTCTTTGATTTCTGTGTTCACGGGGGTGTTGCACTGATGAGTTAGGAGGCCTTCATGCGGACTGAACAAATTATTTGTCTAAATCGCGACGGAAGTAAGGGCGAGGATTGTGGCCACGTAAAATCGATTTAAGCCCCCCAGTGGAAATCTTCCACTGACCGTTCCAAGGCGGCTCTTCTGTGGCGATTTATTTATGTTGTTGTTTGTTACTTACTGTGTGTATCACTTGTGTCTTTTAATTTTGGATGGCCATATGGCCATTTTGTGGGAAAGTAACTGTCCATATGGCCTTCCTTTGTTTAGGTTTCTATTATGGTCTGGTCGCTTAATGTTTGTATTTCTTTCCCTTTGGTGTCTTTTATGGGTGGAGTAAGTTAATTGTATCAATTCCTGATCTTTGTTTTACTTCTACTTTAGATCCTCTAAGCGGTTTACCAGTACTCGTGTGCGGGTCGGATTCAGCTCTGCGTGGAAACATCATGCAGCCCATATATTTCTTCAAGCCCCGATGGGTGGGAGCCAAGATCTTACTTTGACAAACTCGCTATGGGGCTAACATTTCCGGCCTCAGTAAACTTAGATTCATATGTACATTAAGTACACATTTCCGGCCTCAGTAAACTTAGATTCATATGTACATTAAGTACTTAATGTACATATGAATCTAAGTTTACTGAGGCCGGAAATGTTAGCCCCATAGCGAGTTTGTCAAAGTAAGATCTTGGCTCCCACCCATCGGGGCTTGAAGAAATATATGGGCTGCATGATGTTTCCACGCAGAGCTGAATCCGACCCGCACACGAGTACTGGTAAACCGCTTAGAGGATCTAAAGTAGAAGTAAAACAAAGATCAGGAATTGATACAATTAACTTACTCCACCCATAAAAGACACCAAAGGGAAAGAAATACAAACATTAAGCGACCAGACCATAATGGAAACCTAAACAAAGGAAGGCCATAAGGACAGTTGCTTTCCCACAAATTGGCCATATGGCCATCCAAAACCAAAAGACACAAGTGATACACACAGTAAGTAACAAACAACAACATAAATAAATCGCCACAGAAGAGCCGCCTTGGAACGGTCAGTGGAAGATTTCCACTGGGGGGCTTAAATCGATTTTACGTGGCCACAATCCTCGCCCTTACTTCCGTCGCGATTTAGACAAATAATTTGTTCAGTCCGCATGAAGGCCTCCTAACTCATCAGTGCAACATCTCCGTGAACACAAAAATCAAAGAACCACAGAGGTGAGACAACGGTGAGGACTCGACAGCAAGAAACCACTGAAATGCTGGAGCAAAAGAAAACCAACAGTTAGACTCCGATGAGCCCGACCAGAGACAGAGCATCAGGCACCAACCGACATTATCTCTCTAATTTTCAATTATAAGCAATCCCTGAGGATTGGAAAAATAAGAGCATTAACTGCATTAAGCCTGCCCAGGCAAAGCGGTGCCAGTCGGCCCTTCCATGCTTATAAACCCTATTGGTTTCATAAGGCGGCAGGGCTTGAGATGTCATTTCATCTCAATGTCGGGTAAAAGTCCCACAAAATTGGAAGCAACGTCTCCAAAATGACCTTCACAGTGTTTACGGGAATGTTAAACCTCAAATCAAGCCATCAAACCAAAATCTAATTCACATTATCCCAATGAAATCTTTTGCAAATTCAATGAGTCCAACCAATGATTACTCCGATTATACTTTCTGGGGAAAGAATGTGCACTATAATGATTAACCACTTACATACGACCCTGCCGAGGAAAAGTGCAGATAGGTAAACTGGCCGACTCAAAAATGACCTAAATTAGAGTTGACTGGACTGTTAAACTGCAATACAAAAATACTCAAGATTCTACATACAGTATATGTATATGTACACAACCCTAATTAGACTAAAACTTAAGAAATTATTTGTTTGTTTTGAGGTTTAACATCCCTGTCAGCACTGTACAGGTCATTTTGGAGACGTTGCTTCCAATTTTGTGGGACTTTTACCTGACATTGAGATGAAATGACATCTCAAGCCCTGTCGCCCAATGAAACCAATAGGGTTTATATGCATGGATGGTCCGACTTGGCTTGGGCAGGCTTAGATCCTCTTACCGGTTTACCAGTACTTGTGTGCAGTCGTTTCAGCTCTGCGTGGAAGCATCATGTAGCCCATCTACTAAAACTTAAGAAATATATACAAATACAAAGATCAATGCCAATGGTACCTAAGGGAATGCAAAAGCTCTGCTGTTACTCTTGTACAGGCAAGCTGAAGCAGTAATTCAACTACCAGTGAACTAATATATATCTGATGTTTAAAAAGCAACTTAGCCTATAACATGCCAATCACGACAACTGTCGTCTGCTTAGCCGTCTGCCGGCTACCTTAAAAGTGATTTTTTTGCAAACAGTGTGGACCCAGATCAGACCGCTCCTGTAGGAGCAGTCTGATCTGGGTCCACACTGTTTGCCTGTGTGCAAAAATATTTTAAAAAAAGTTTGCAGGAAGATTCAGCAGACGATATAAGCAGACAACATCAGATGTTGTTTTTCTACTATTTTACTTACTTTAGCTGGAACAGTTAGAACTGTCTCACGGCCCAAATTGCCTACTGATGAAATTGTACGCCAAGAGTACTTTTTTTCCTTCGTGATCTGAAAGAAATATACAGTAAAACCTGTCATAGTGGCCACCTCTATTAAGCAAGCAACCGTCTTAAGTTCTGTTTGTTTGTATTGGTATTTTATGGCCTAGTAAACAGTATTTAGATCATTTTTGAGCGGGTCAGTTTACATATCCATACTTATCTGGGCAGGCTTATACGATTTTATCGCCAGGAACTGACAACTGCCCTTCTTGAATCAGTGGAAGGGACAGAATGACAGGTAGAAAAAATTTCATGATCGATCGCCACAAAAGAATGTTGCTGACCACCGCAGGTATCGAACCAGCATCCTTCTTATCACCAGTTAGACGTGCATCTGACCGAGCTACCAAGGCCGGCTGCAACCCATGTGCCTACTGGAGGTATTGATGGGTCTGAGGCCATAGTGATGCACACAAATACAAAAAATTATTTTGTACTTCTAGCCATTAAATGGGATATTCAAAATTGTCTTAAAAATCAAAAGCATATGTTCTGCAATCTTTCGGCAGAGTGCTATGATCTTTTAAAGACTGTAATTGTCACGGCACTCAGTTGTGCGTATCAAGGCGCATGAAATTAAATATTGCTTTTATTATTATTATTATTTAACCCTTTCCCACTCAGATACGTGTTTTTACGTGTCTGCACGCCCCCCGCGCCCATGTCAAGCCACAGAAGCACCTAAAATATGCATTTCCTACCCCTGGATAGTTATATTTGCTTTACGATATTTTGGACTAAAACGTAACATGTTTTTTCGCGCGCCTCCCCACTAAAAATAATCCGGGGGAGATTGAATGGGGGGGGGGGGGCAACACCCCCCCCCCCCTCTCTCATATCCGAAACATTTTGGGTGTATGGCCCAACCGACCGCTAAAATTTATCTCTTAGAGTGTCTCAGTCTGGGGACAAAAATGCCTCAAAATTGATGCTGATAAAACATGCTGCAAACAGTGAACATGGCCAGTGCCAAACCCCTTAACTGTTGCCTTGACAGCTTTGTGAAGATTAAGATTTGGTCAAATATTCATGTGAAATTACACTTTATGCCAACTTTGTGATGCCCTCTCATTACCACAACAATGATCAAGTCATGAAAGGTTGCATATGAAAGGCTACTGCCCAATGAACATTCATACCGAGTTTGGTGTAAAACAGACCATCCATTATGAAACAATGGCTAGTTGAAGTTGCTGTCAGGTGCAACACTGTGAAAATCAGCGTAATTCACAAAATCCCTGGGTGGGAAAGGGTTAAGCAGATACCGTACTTAAAATATCATGATTAAAACATTTAATTTACCAGTTAAGCGATGAACAAAATTGTTAATGACCAATTACAAATTTTTATTTCAGCATCTTTGATCCGACAGGTTTTACTAGCCACAAACCCGGTAAGTCAAAATCAAAGAGATATTCTGCGCTTACATGCACAACAAAATGGTAATTGGACAACTCGGCCCCTAACAAACTCGACCTCTTTTGTATATTAATGATAGTAATTATAATATTAAATAGTGTTGTGTTTTACTCATATATTAAAAAAGGTCAGTTACCCTGTTATTGCACCAAGCAGACAATTTAATATTCGCACATGCAAAAACCTACCTGCTTACCCTCAGAAGCCGTTCAAAGGAATAAAGTTTGGCATACAGCTGCCTTAAACCACAGTCACAAATCACTATTCGAGCCCCGTCCGACTACTTGCCGACTTATTTGGGGTGAAATCGAGCTGGAGTTCGACCGGCGATCCGCCGGATGTTAGGGCATCGGTGAAGGTGGGGAGGGGCTCGGTGAGATTTTAACTCGCATTTAAAATTTTCACCGAATTCACACCGTCTTCTAGGTCGATGGCAAATCGAATAAATGTCAAGCAGAGCTCGTACGGACATCGCAGACCCAGCCGGGAACTGGACGGACATCTGCGGAACAGCGATCTCTGTTCGGTAGGCTGGAAACAATCGCCAGGTATACAGCCGGCGTACGGCCGATAATCTGCAGTACACCGGTCGATTTTCTCGCAAAAATCTGGCAGATACCGCGATTCCAGCCAGATGCCCCCAGACCCCGCACATCATACGTTTTGCCAAAACCGAGCCAGACACCTGCTTCCGACCCCTTCTCGACATGGACAGCTCGGCCGACCACCACGACTAGCATTAGTCGGCCGGTGTACGCCAAATTTGTGACCGAGGCATAAGTAATCATACTATCCAAGCAGGGAAAAAAGCGCTGATCAGAGTGTCCGGATGCACAGGCGGATCTGCGCATTCATTGTTCGCATGTGCAATTTTTGACGCATCTGCTATTAGCATGGCGCGATTTCGGCGTCGGGTTTTCCGTCCGTTCTTCAAGGCGTCAACATTTATGACCACCCCAGCGTTCACCCTAATGGTCAAGTTTATTTCTCAAGAACTATAAGAGCTTCATTGATGATACTTTGTACAAACTGGTATCTGTGAATGGCAAGTTAAATGCAAGCATCCATATTTGACCTTGACCTACATTTCATGGTTCAATGACTTTGTAAAATATTGCGACCACCCTAGCGTTCACCCTAATGGTCAAGTTTAAGAACTATAAGAGCACCATTAATGATATTTTGTACAAACTTGTATCTAGGGATTGCAATTTTAATGCAAGCATCCATATTTGACCTTGACCTACATTTTATGGTTCACTGACTTTGTGAAATACTGTGACCACCCTAGCGTTCACCCTAATGGTCAAAGTAGAAGTTTCAAAAGAACTGTAAGATCTTTATTAATGATGCATGTACTTGATACAAACTTGCATCTAGGGATGGCAATTTTAAAGCAAGCATCCCTATTTGACCTTGACCTAAATTTCATGGTTCACGGACTTAGTGAACTATTGCATCAACCCTAGTGTTCAATCTAATGTTTAAGTTCATTTCTCAATAGCTGTTAGAGCTTCATTAATGATGCGTGGTATAAGCTTGCATATAGGAATGGCAACTTTTATGGAAGCACTAATATTTGACCTTGTCCTAGATTACAGCCCCCACTCATAGGGGCTTGAAGAAATATATGGGCTGCATGATGCTTCCACGCAGAGCTGAATCCGGCCCGCACACTAGTACTGGTAAACCGCTTAGAGGATCAAAGCCTGTCCAGGAACCGCGGTGTGAGGTGGACCGTCCATGCTAATAAACCCTATTGGTTTCATTGGGCGACAGGGCTTGAGAGGTCATTTCATCTCAATGTCGGGTAAAAGTCCCGCAAAATTGGAAGCAACGTCTCCAAAATGACCTTTACAGTGTTGACGGGGACGTTAAACCTCAAATCAAACATACAAACAATTGTCCTAGATTACATGGTTTGGTGACTTTGGGCCCCCACAGGCGCGACATAGCCTTTGGCGGAATTCTTGTCAAACTAATTAAGCAGCGAGAAATTTTCTCATTTCTGCTCTTAAACATAAGGTGTCTCCGCGACTTTCTTAATTTCATATGCAGCTCGGCCCGTTTCATTAATACATAGAGATGTCTGCATTTCAATTAACTGCTACCTGCTTAGTCTCAGAAGCTGAAGTCCAAGCAGCGAATAACAGCACTGATCAGAGTGTGCAGATGCGCAGGCTGATCTGCACATTTATTATTCACACATGCAAAAACCTACCTGCTTAGTCTCAGAAGCCGTTCAAAGGAATAAAGTTTGGCATACAGCAGCCTTAGTAATCATACTATCCAAGCAGGGAAAAACGCTGATAAGAGTGTTCGGATGCGCAGGCTTATCTGCGCATTTGTTATTCGCACATACAATGTTCAGGTGTTCTGATGGGTCCGAGTGCTAACTGAAAATATGGCTATGAAAAGAACTTTTAAAATACTTTAATTGGGCTATCATAAACATGGCAATCGTGAAAGGTCATGGAAAAATATTCCGGATATATAGATGAGTTTAGGCTGATTAACTTCCTTGGTTACGTTGCGCATGCGCAGTCTTGTGTGGCAAAATCAGTCGAGCCCGTGTGTATACAGTAAACTGAGAAAAATAAGATTTTGAAGCATAGTGTTTGTCATTTCATCCACAATATTAATAGACTTTTATGCTGCAGTTTAGCGGCCCCCGCCCATCGGGACTTGAAGAAATAGATGGGCTGTATGATGCTTCCACACAGAACTGAAACCGACCCGCACACGAGTACTGGTAAACCGCTTAGAGGATCTAAGCCTGCCCAGGCAAAGCGGTGCGAGTCTTATAAACCGTCCATGCTTATAAACCCTATTGCTTTCATTGGGCGACAGGGCTTGAGATGTCATTTCATTCTCATACCCTGAGTTAGGGGGCCCTGAATAAATCTTTGACCTGACTTTACTTGCAAGAAAAAAGAATGAGCAGTTAATCCAAATCATTAATGGCAGAATTTCAGAAGCGATACTTTGAAAAACCTGAACATGGAAGTACCATACCAAAGTAGAAGTAAAACAAAGATCAGGAATTGATACAATTAACTTACTCCACCCATAAAAGACACCAAAGGGAAAGAAATACAAACATTAAGCGACCAGACCATAATGGAAACCTAAACAAAGGAAGGCCATAAGGACAGTTACTTTCCCACAAAATGGCCATATGGCCATCCAAAACCAAAAGACACTAGTGATACACACAGTAAGTAACAAGCAACAACATAAATAAATCGCCACAGAAGAGCCGCCTTGGAACGGTCAGTGGAAGATTTCCACTAGGGGGCTTAAATCGATTTTACGTGGCCACAATCCTCGCCCTTACTTCCGTCGCGATTTAGACAAATGATTTGTTCAGTCCGCATGAAGGCCTCCTGACTCATCAGTGCAACATCTCCGTGAACACAAAAATCAAAGAACCACAGAGGTGAGACAACGGTGAGGACTCGACAGCAAGAAACCACTGAAATGCTGGAGCAAAAGAAAACCAACAGTTAGACTCCGATGAGCCCGACCAGAGACAGAGCATCAGGCACCAACCAACATTATCTCTCTAATTTTCAATAAGCCTTTACGTTGGAGCCGTCATAGAATCTGAGGCCTGACCCACCGGCGTGCAATTAAAGAGGGAAGCAAAGTTGCCAACCGTGAATGGGTTAACTACCATGCATGCAGCCTGTCGTATAATATCCATGTTGTACCCAATCTTTTTATATCGAAGAATGATATTACGAAATTGGGTGCTGAAGTCACTGCGGTTATATATTTTTCTGAATTTATATACTAAGTCACCATAAAATTCGGGTTCCGATAGACCTTGTTGCAGAAGAGATTTAAGTCCAATATTGAATTTTGAAATTAAATCAGAATGGCGTCTATAAAATTTTGAAAAGGCTTTGCGTAGTTGATGGTACCAATAACCCTGATTAAGGAGTTACGCCGTTAATAATTTATTATTATTTGGCGAAATATAAACGCCAAAGGATGGCACACGAGGAACATCACCATCCAAAAAAGGAAAATTTACAATCTCAAAATCAAAGTCATCGCGTTTATCATAAATTTTGCACGAAACAAATCCATCTACAATAGATAGATGTAAATCCAAAAACGGGGCCTCGGTATCAGAAGAATTTGCTTTATTTAACTGAAGTTCTAGGGGGTAAATCTGACTGATCAAACCATCAAAATAGGTTTTATCAATATTTAATAAATCATCTAAATATCTAGAAGTAGAGCTAAAAGCTTCAATAATTTCAGCTTGGTTGTCAATGGAAAGCGACAAAATGAAGTCTCTTTCATAACAATACAAGAACAAATCAGCCACAAGAGGTGCGCAATTAGTACCCATCGGAATACCCACAATTTGTCTAAATAACTTAGTACCGAATCTAATATAAATATTGTCAAGTAGAAAGGTGAGGGCATCACACACTTTCTGACATGACCAAAGTGTATAATTCTTATGCTCTTTAGAAGTGAAAAATGCATTTCTGACATTACATGCAAGATAGAGAGAATCTTCTCTGTGAAAAGCCCATTCAATTAAATCATTAAGCTTTTCTTTTATAAGATTATGAGGAAGTGTAGTGTAAAAAGTGGAAAAATCGTAGGTAGACAGACTAGAAGCACGAAAATGTCTAGATTTCAATTTATTTAAAACCTCATTCGAATTTTTTATAGACCAAAACAGATTTCTTCCTGATCTTTCAAAGACTTTATCACAATATTTAATTACATGCGTTTTAATAGCAGTAAGACAGGAAGTTAATAATTTACGAAGGTCAGTGGTAGTGCAAGAGCTAGAATTTGCAATAAACCGTGCTTTGTAAGGTTTTTTATGAAGTTTTGGTAACCAGTATAGCGTAGGAAGCTTGTCTTGGCCTTCGTTAACACACACAGCAAACTTGGTGGCTGAAAGACAAACATGTTTATCTACTATAGCTCTCTCTCTTCAGCTAAAGGCTGAAGTTCATAGGCCTTAGTACCACCAAGCTCCTGCTTAAGCGTGTTAACATAGTGGAGCCGTCACACAACGACGACGTTGTTAGCGGCCTTGTCTGCAGGGGCCAAAACAAACTTCTTATGAAATTCTTGAATACCTAGTTTAAGATGACGTAAAGACGTCTTGGGCTTAGGCGGTAATAAGTTAGTATTTTGAGAATAGAAAGAAATGCGTTTATTCACTAGTTTTAAAATGCTAAGTTTCCAGTCCTTAAGGGCTTTATGCTCAACATACTCTCGCTTACACCATCGATTACCGAATTCATTCAAGGAAGCAGCGATTTCATCTCTACATTTACTGAAATCAATTTTAGAAGGAAACCGATATTTCGGTCCTAAAGAAATTATATTCCTTATCCTAGATTCAGGAATAATTTTCAAATTGCCAGTATTACATGACCAGCAGCAGGATAGCAATACTTTGAGTTTTTACAATCACATGAATCAGGAGTATTCGTATCAATATCAAGATCTGAAACAAGTTTATTGAAATTAAAAATGATAGATCTAACAGGTTTGTTATATTTATAGCAAATTATAGGTGTTTCAGTATTTTGAAAATAAGCAGGAATGGAAGAAAGCACCGATCTCTCACGGAAGATACTGGGCAAATCTATAAAATCCATACCCTTATTAATGAAGGATATTTTGAAGAAATGGCGTTTATGATTAATTTCAGAATCAATGTAAGGACGGAGCGTATGCTGAGTATAGCCTCTAGTTAAGCATCATATAACTGATGAGAACTATCTAGAATTTATTCGCCTCGGTGTCCAGAAGACGTAAAACAGAAACGGGTAATGAACTTAAAAATGAAAGCATAGAGTGGCGCCCATGATTTAATAATATAATTGACAGTCACTTCAGTCTAGTATTGTTTCGTTTAAACGCACGTGATTTACGTTTAAAGTTACCATTTTTCCTGGTGCCGTGAGATCTAGTTCTGCGTTTTCGACATTCCAGGAGTGAGAAAATATCAAAGTCCGGCATTCTGGAAATATTACCCTCATGATAAATGTTGTCATTAAATCCCAGTGGAAAAGGGGTCTGTAAAAATTTAATCCATTTCAGTTCAGCTTCATGTCTTTTGATTATTTTGAATCTAGATGTAGAATTTGCATCGTAATAAAGTTTTTCCACTGGTTGTATAACAATGTTATTTACAGAATGACCTGTACGTCGAAAGTGACGGTACAAGAAAGTGTCAGTTTTCTTAGGCTTACTCATTCTACGATAATGCTCGTTCAATCTAGTTTTAAGCATGCGGTTAGTTTGACCGACGTACTGCATATTACAGTTTGCAGCACGTCAAGTTATTAGATAAATTAAATCTGTAGACTGTCATGTCAAATCAGACATGTTAACTACAGAGAAGCGTCTACCGTTTACAGATGAAGTAACGGTAGACGCAGTGCTTAAATGCGAACAACATCTGCACCTCTTGGCATTGCACTTAGAAATACTAGGATACATTCCACTTCTTTTCCACGGATAAGTATATTTTCGAAGGATGGGCGATTTGAGAGGAGATAGTCTTATACGAAGACTACTCCCAAAAACATTGGTATTGCCTGCTCCTTTGAGATTAACTGAAGTTACAGAAGACAAATTTAAGGGTCTAACCAATACCGAAGGCAACATAGTATTAAAGTTCTTAATAGAATGGGGAATCCGTACAGAAGAAGCAGAGTGTAACCTGAGGGGTGATATTGATATTTTAAATGTATTTGTTATACTCATTTTGGTTAATAAGGTTGTGATACCGTCAAAACTAAAGCGATGTTCATACCGGTCATTAAACAAATAAAAAATTACTGTAGAAGATTCCTTTGAATAGAAGGAAGGTACAACAAAAGCCCACAAAACATCTTAGTCTACTTAAAGTACAGGGATGTCAAACAAGCAGATGTTATACAACGAGGAACGAACATCGGTTTAATAATGACCTTCAACAGGTATCTAAAGGATGTCAATTGATGGAACAGTGAAAAGCAATTGTATAAGCAATCCCTGAGGATTGGAAAAATAAGAGCATTAAATGCATGTACGGGGAGACCTTTTACAGCCGCCACACGGCACAAACAAAACAGCCCTGATATGCAAAGTAGAAGTAAAACAAAGATCAGGAATTGATACAATTAACTTACTCCACCCATAAAAGACACCAAAGGGAAAGAAATACAAACATTAAGCGACCAGACCATAATGGACACCTAAACAAAGGAAGGCCATAAGGACAGTTACTTTCCCACAAAATGGCCATATGGCCATCCAAAACCAAAAGACACTAGACTGGATAGCACTTAGAGATTCGGGACAAATCTCCTAAGGCAGGGGGGCAAAATGTAAAAGGTCGAAGGTGTGGCTCGGTATCTCAGTCGGTAGAGTGTTTGTACGGTATACGAGAGGCCCTGGGTTCGCAGAACTAAAACCTACCGCACATGAGTACTAGTAAACCACTATAAGTCACATCTTTTTTATTTGGCGACAAGGCTTGTAATCTCAATGTGGGTATTGGAAGCAACGTCTAAAAAATGACCCAAACAGTGTTAACGGGGACTGTGATTTGTTTGTTTGTTTGTTTTGAGGTTGAACGTCCCCGTCAACAATATATAGGTCATTTTGGAGACGTTGCTACCATTTATGTGCGACTTTTACCCGATATTGAGATGAAATGACATCTCAAGCCCTGTCGCCCAATGAAATCAATAAGGTTTATAAGCATGGACGGTTCGATTCGCACCGTTTTGCCTGGGCTGGCTTAGATCCTCTAATTGGTTTACCAGAACTCGTGTGCGTTGGTTTCAGCTCTGCGTGGAAGCATCATGCAGCCTATCTATTTCTTCAAGCCTCGATGGGCGGGGGTCGCGGGGACGGTGAATTTCAATATTCAAACAACCGTGTTACTTGTTGTAAAAGATTGATCTTTGTCATCCACATGTCGAATCCGTCAGGTTGGTAATCCGTCGATTCATCTTCACTGTCTCGCCCCCGCCAGTAGAGAAATAGATTGGGCTGCATGGTGCTTCCACACAAAGCTGAAACTGACCACACGTGATTACTAATAAACCGCTCAGAAGAACTAAGATTGCCCAGGCAAAGTGATGTGAGTCAGACCGTCAAATGCATATAAGCCTTTTGGTTCCATTAGGCGACAGGGCTTGAGATGTCATTTCACCTCAGAGTCGAGTAAAAGTCCCACAAAACTGGAAGCAACGTCTCCAAAATGACCTAAATATTATTGACGGAGACATTAAACCATAATTCAACCAACCAACCAATCATCTTCACTGTCGATGCGATTAGGGCAACATGACGCGACCATTTTCAGTTAATCATTCGATTATAAATTGTTTTGGGTTTAACGACACGTCAACCCATGTGGGTAATTTTGTCTCGTCTCCTAGAGAAAAGGAAAAAAGAATATAGAAGAGATCGTGTGGGTGTGAATTCGGGTTTAACGTCGCTTGCAACAATTTTTCAGTCATATCACGACGGTGTCTGGTTGCGACAGGGAGCTCAATGCTCACGTTTATAGTGCTGCCTCACTGAAGTATCATGTCCCAGACACATTACATGATACCACACCCAGTCACATTATCCTGACACTGGGTTGACCAGTCCTAGCTCTACCCCGTAAATCTGAGTGCCAAGCGAGGAGCAGCTTGTACCATTTTTAACGACTTTGGTATGTCGCGGCCCGGGATCGAACCCGAGACCTCCCGTTCCCCGGAGCGGACACTCTACCAACTGAGCTATCGGGGCCGGTAGAAGAGATCGTAGGTTAAAGTAAAGGACAGAGGAGAAAGAGGAAAATGATTGGAAGTGTAGAAACAGAAGGAATAAGAGCACTCCCCTCTACCCTTACCTGCTGCAAGGATAGCAGGTCTTACCCAATTGTCAGCCAATACCATTTGGCTGCCACATTGACGCAAGACATACGTCACCTTTACCTTAAAATTGTCAAATTCAAAGAAATTAATAACTGCTATCGGATCAGTCTGAACAACGGTTATTTTTTGCCACACACAACTGCGCATGCGCAAAAATAAGGAATCGTGGGATAGCATTTCCTTGACGACCGGCGGCGTCCTAAACTCATCTATAATGGGAGGAACGAAGTTCGAGGACGTAATCGACTTGACCGGTTTACATTTCTATAAATAGCAATATATTAAAAGTTGGTAAAAATAACCAAACAATATTTGATAAATAAACTGTCAGAAACAAACATGAAAATTAACGCGCAAACATCGGCAGAGCTTATTATTTATCGAATGGACCATTTCCTAGTCATTTTCAAAATGGCATTTAAGTTCGAGTATGCAGTTGTCATGGGGATCATTAAGGTGCTGTGCGGGAGAAAAATAAAATGAAGGCATGTAATTGCATTTTATAATATGTTCATTGATTTCTACTACAAACGAGAATTAAGTGTCCCAAAAACAATTACCTGAAGTTTTATGGGGTGCCGTTTTACTATTTAATGCAATTTTGAGATATCTAAAATTTTATTATAGATATCTTTTTTCAAAATATAGATATATATAAATCAAATTATAGATATCTATAATTAACATTATTGATATCTATAATTATCAGTATTTTTGATATCATAAAATGTAATCAATGATATGTAATATATATTTCTTGATATCTATAAATATGTTTTATGATATCCATTATTCCGTTGCATATATAGATATCTAAAATCAAATTATAGATATCTATAATTATAATTACTGATATCTATATTTCAGTTTATAGATATCTAAAATGTAAAGAATTATTGATATCTAAAATAAGTTGTATGAACCCAGGGGTCTGTTGTCTTTGAACATCAGAAGACCCTTCCAGGTACTTAAGTTCCAAATATGAGTGCTCTATGATGAGTGACTGCCGAGATATAAGCATTTGAAAAACTTTAACGCAGTGTGACGGGAACGCACACCAGGGTGGCCACACATTTTTAGCAATCGAATTCCCTGATTTTTCACTGATTTGATTTGATTTTCCCTGATTAAAATCCTTGATATTATCGCAATGGCCCCTACTTTTAGAAGTCATATACTGATTCAAATGCTGTCAAGTGACATTTTATACAAATGCTGTCACAATATTCTTAATTAAATGAAATTTTATCTAAAATATGATTACTTTCATGGTAGTCAAAATCAAAACTGGTAAAATATATGGCCTCCAACCTCCCCTTGTAGCGGAACCTTCAACTCCAATTTATTAAAACAGTAGGGCTATTTTGTTCTTTTTGGTTACATGGTAGACTGTCTTAGGACATTCTTAAAAACTGCGTAGATGCTCCTGCCATGACCCTTAGTCCCTTCCATAAGCTGGACCCTGGGGTAAGAACAGGATAAAGCGAATGCCCTGATCCAGGTATCATACTAACTACATGTGAATTTCCCAGCAGCAAATGATCCCAACAGAAGCATGAACTTAATATTATGGACTCTGTTTTTTGTGAACCACAGTATAAATGTATGTACACAGTACTACATGCAACCATAATGGTATGGTAAAACACCCTAATTATATCCCTTGTTATAGTCATTGTTATTCTTGATATATTCTTAAGAATATGATATTGGTGCATGCATACTTCTACTTGAGCTCTGGGGCAACGGTTGCTCAATTCAGTTTTGGCTTCTAACTGCATTGATGTAAATTTTGCATCAAAATTTAATTACAGACATTGAGATTACAATAAACTGTCCACTTCGGAATGAGAAAAAGAAAAAAAAAACAGAATAAATAGCAAACAAGTACTCCACCTCTTTAAGTAATATTAGATCTGAAGGTATTTTAAGCATATGGCAGAAAGAAACCACCAGTAGCCACATCTGAACAGCTATAAAATTTGAATATTTTGACCCTACAAAGATAAGATTTTTTTAAATTCCCTGATTTTTCCCTGATTTTCAGCAAAATTTAAAATTCCCTGATTTTTCCCCGCAGGGAATTTTTTTCACTATTTTCCCTGTTTTCCCCTGTTTTTCAGAGTGTGTGACCACCCTGGCACACGCACACGCGCACAAATGAGGTGACAACAATAGCTCTCCATGTACTTCGTACAGGCGAGCTAAAAATGATAAAATCGTTGTACACATTCATTCCTGAGCTCATTTTACATATGAATCTTATTACAAAACTGTTTTTTATGAGAACTCTTCAATTATGGTGGAAGGAATTTCATTAAATAGAGACAACTAAATAAGTTGCAGTTACACATAATTAAATATTCCATAGACAATGACCAACTTACTATAAACAGCAAAGTGCGATTTTTCCATTTTACATCATTTTCATGATTTTATTTGTGTTAGTCTTTAAATCTACAGACTAAAAAGTTTTTAAATTTACGGATCCCCCTATTTGCAGACAAGAACCGCCAAGAACCGACAAGAACAGTCAAGAACCCTGTTTTGCCTATTTATTATAAAATATAATTTAAAATGATAATTTAAACCATTTCTGATATATTTCGATGCGATAATTTCATTTCTATACATGCATGAGAGGCATAAAGCTGATTCTCTTGACGGTAAATTCTCGTGTCGGTAAATTCTAATGTCGGTATTTATAGCAAACATCAATTTTGTCACTAGATGAAGCTTATAACTATACTTTAAATTATGAGAATATCCAACATAATTTTTTGCGAATATCATATGTGATATACTACTTAGACAACAGGATAATGGGATAATGTAAGTTTGAAAACTTTGCAAATAACATTTATGCTATAACATAGAGAATTTCTCTTACCAGTATTTACCGACAAGAAAAATGGCTTGACAGCGTTTGTCAGATTTTGCTTCTTTGAAACTTATAGTCCAAACAAGCAGTTGAGCATATATTTAGAAACTTTTGGAACAGCTCCACGAGTTGACAAGATAACATTGACTGAAATATCATTCTAGCTAGAGGCCGCCAATAGTCTCTTGTCGGTAAATTGCTCTTGACGGTATTTACCGATAAGAACACTTTCTGCATTGCTCGCCAAATAACTGAATGATTTTCTTGTCGGTATTTATTGACAAGGAGAAGCGATATGATGGATATTTAATAATGTCTAAAACATAGAGTGTGGGTACCCGTTAGAACCTACTCATTGTACAGACTTGTGAACGTAATGAATCTCTTGTCGGTATTTACCGACAATGAGAGAAGCGATATTATGCATAAACGGTATTCACTAATACGTAGATTGTGGGTACCCATTAGAATCACCTCATTGTACAAACTTGTGAATGTAATGAATCTCTTGTCGGTATTTACTGACAAGCAGAGGAGCGATATCATGCAGATATATTATCTAAAACATAGAATGTGGGTACCCGTTAGAACCGCCTCATTGTCCAGACTTGTGAACGTAATGAATCTCTCGTCGGTATTCACCGACAAGGAGAGAGGCGATATTGTGCATAAATGGTATTCTCTAAAACGTAGATTGTGGGTACCTGTTGGAAACGCCTCATTGTACAGACTTGTGAATGTAATGAATCTCTTGTCGGTATTTACTGACAAAAAGAGGAGCGATATCAATCTTGTGGGACTTTTACCCGACATTGAGATGAAATGACATCTCAAGCCCGGTCTCCCAATGAAACCAACATGTTTTATACACATGGACGGACCGACTCGCACCGCTTACCCTGGGCAGGCTCAGATCCTCTAAGCGGTTTACCAGTACTCGTGTGTGGTCGAGGTCAGCTCTGCGTGGAAGCATCATGCAACCCATCTATTTCTTCCAGCCCCGATGGGCGGGGGCTGCTACTGACAAGGAGAGAGAAGTGATATGCATAAATGGTATTCTCTAATACATAGATTGTGGGTACATGTTAGAACCGCCTGGATGTACAGACTTGTGAGCATAAAGAATCTATTGTCGGTATTTACTGACAATGAAACATCTTGTATTCAGGGCCATCATAGCCCTCTTGTTGAAAAATACCCACTGGTACTTCACCGTGAGTTTAAATAATAAAACTTTCAATTGCATAGACATGGTACTACATTGATGCTGATTATCTCACACAAAATTCAACAAAAGCAGCTCCTGCTATACTAAAAGGTTCGGGGGGGGGGGTATGGCCATTTCAATATTATTTCACTCATATCGTGCTGATCTTTAACCAAAGTGTACTAAAGTCTTCAGAGAAGTTTTGTTGCAAGAAAATGGTTATATCAATTATTTTAATTACCATGATTGTTGTAAATTATAATGTTCAGCTACACTAAAGGACTTGGTCCTCAGTCCTCTGGTCCTCCAGTAAAAGTCCTCAAATTATACCTTCCCACAAGAATTGTCCGAGATATGCCTCTGAAGCTAGCTAGAAGCATTCTTTGACACTCCTGAGCCCTTATGAGCTTTACATTTGGTCATGATACATAGCTAACATTTGGTAACGGAACTGCTCTTTGAAATAAATACCGACAAGAGAATTTACCGTGAAGGGAATGTAGACAGATATCTTTGCATAGGCGGTTCCAACGAGTACGCACAATCTATGTTTTAAGCAGAAATACGATAAATGTCAGATTTTTTTTTTCTGAAAATTTTCATTTTTGTGGTGGTACACTTTTCAATATATTGAATAGGAGATCTCGAGTTTACCATCAAGAGAATGAAGACAGCAGTGGCAATTAAAAAACAAACAAACATTTTTGTGCCGATTTACCGACAAGAAAATGTAGACACTTTTGTTCAAAGGTGAAAATGGTCTTGTAAAATACTCTTTTTTTTCTGAAATCACGCCTGGTCATGATTACCATGCATAGCTGATGCCTAGTGACTGCCGTTTGCTATAAGTACCGACAAGAGAATTTACCTACAAGAGAATTGAATTGATTTTTTTTTTTTTTTTGTTGTTGTTGTTGTTTGTTTTTGTTTGATTTGGGGTTTAACGTCCCCGTCAACACTGTAAAGGTCATTTTGGAGACGTTGCTTCCAATTTTGTGGGACTTTTACCCGACGTTGAGATGAAATGACATCTCAAGCCCTGTCGCCCAATGAAACCAATAGGGTTTATTAGCATGGACGGTCCACCTCGCACCACGGTTCTTGGACAGGCTTAGATCCTCTAAGCGGTTTACCAGTACTAGTGTGCGGGCCGGATTTAGCTCTGCGGGGAAGCATCATGCAGCCCATATATTTCTTCAAGCCCCTATGGGCGGGGGCCGTTGTTGTTGTTGTTGTTGTTGTTGTTTTGTTCATAAATCATATCCACGATGCACGTTCGTAGCTAACATCTAATGATGGAGCTGCTGTTTGCTAGGTATATTTTTTAAATAATTAATCACGTTTGTTCATGATTAACATACATAGCTGTCATCTTGTGACAAAATTGACGTTTGCTATAAATACCGACATGAGAATTTACCGACACGAGAATTTACCGTTAAGAGAATAATGTGGACAACTTTATGCATCTCATGCATGTATAAAAATGATATTAACGCATCGAAATATATCAGAATTGGTTTAAATTATCATTTTAAATTATATTTTATAATAAATATGCAAAAAAAATGTTCTTGTCGGTTCTAGACTGTTCTTGTCGGTTCTTGTCTGCAAATAGGGGGACCCAAATTTACAGACAGTCTTTAAATTTAACTAGAGTCAGTGTTTATGAAACACAATGCCCCAACTGCTTGACCCTAACACTGCTTGTCCCTAACAGTAATTGAGATATCTTTTTTTTATTTGGCTGCAATGCTGAAATTTTAGTAGGAACACAACACAAGAAAAACTGAAGTTAATCAGGTCATTTATTTATCACCCCATACCAGTGTTTTAAGTTACAGGACAATAGCTCATACAGTTTTAGAGATACAGTCAAACCTGTCTTAGTGTCCACCTCTTTTAAGCGAGCAACCTAAAATTCACCTAATCAGTTCATCAACTCAGCATCCTGAACCAGCTTGTAAAAATTCAGGGCAATAGCTCAAACAGTTTTTTTAGATATCTTGCTTACAAGCTTAAAACGCACAAAATTTCAAAGGGGCATAACTTAAGAAAAAAAAATGGATTTTTTGTTGAAAGTTAATCAGTTCATCTTCTCATCATCCCCAACCATTCTGAAAAGTTTCAGGGCAATAGCTCAAACAGTTTTTGAGTTATCTTGCTTACAAGCTTAAAACATAAAGTTCAAAGGGCCATAACTGAAGAAAAAATTTCGGATATTTTTCAAAAGTTAATCAGTTCATCTACTTATCATCCTGAACCAGTCTGCAAAGTTTCACGGTAATAGCTTAAACAGTTTTTGAGATATCTTGCTTACAAAGTTTCAAAGGGGCATAACTCAAGAAAAAAAATAGTTTTTTGTCAAAAGTTAATCAGTTCATCTTCTCATCATCCCCAACCAGTCTGTAAAGTTTTAGGACGAGAGCTCAAACAGTTTTTAGTTATCTTGCTTACAAGCTTAAAACGCAAATAATTCAAAGAAAACACAAGAAAAAAAATCGGATTTTTTTCAAAAGTTAATCAGTTCATCTACTCATCATACCAAACCAGTCTGTAAAGTTTCAGGGCAAAAGCTCGAACAGTTTTTGAGATATCTTGCTCACAAGATTTCAAAGTATTTTTTGCAAAGGGCAAAACTCATGAAAGGGGCATAATCCTGACAAGAAAAAAAGTGGATTTTTGTCGAAAGTTATTCAGTTCATCTTCTCGTCATCCCCAACCATTCTGTAAAGTTTCAGGGCAATAGCTCAAACCGTTTTTAGTTATCTTGCTTACAAGCTTAAAACGCAAAAAAAAAAATCCAAAGGGCCATAACTGAAGAAAAAAATTTTGAACTTTTTTTCAAAAAGTAATCAGTTCATCTACTCATCATCCTGAACCAGCCTATAAAGTTTCAGGGCAATAGCTCATACTGTTTTTGAGATATCGTGCTTACAAGCTTCAAACACGCAAAATTTCAAAGGGGCATAAATCAGGAAAAAATATTGGATTTTTGTCAAAAGTTAATCAGTTCATTTTCTCATCATCCCCAAGCATTCTGAAAAGTTTCAGGGCAATAGCTAAAACAGTTTTTGAGTTATCTTGCTTACAAGCTTAAAACACAAAAATTTCAAAGGGCCATAACGCAAGAAAAAATTTCGGATTTTTTCAAAAGTTAATCAGTTCAAGCTTCAAACTCGCAAAATTTCAAAGGGGCATAACTCAAGAAAAAAAAATGGACTTTTGTCAAAAGTTAATCAGTTCATCTTCTCATCATCCCGAACCATTCTGTTAAGTTTTAGGGCAATAGCTCAAACAGTTTTTTAGTTATCTTGCTTACAAGCTTAAAACGCAAAAAAAATTCAAAGGGCCATAACACAAGAAAACGTATATTTTTGCAAAGGGGCATAACTCAAGAAAGGGGCATAATCCTGATGAGAAAAAAATGGATTTTTGTCTAAAGTAAATCAGTTCATCTTCTCATCATCCCCAACAATTCTGTTAAGTTTCAAGGCAAAAACTCAAACAGTTTTTTAGTTATCTTGCTTACAAGCTTAAAACGCAAAAAAATTTCAAAGGGCCATAACTCAAGAAAAAAATTTCGGACTTTTTTTTCAAAATTTAATCAGTTCATCTACTCATCATCCGGAACCAGCCTGTAACGAGATTTCTATGCTATTTAATTAAAAGGGAAATAATGCAAAAAGGGGAGATAATTCGGAAAAGAAAAACAAGAGGGCCCAGAGGGCCCTGAATCGCTCACCTGAGAATCAGTGTCTCTAGTACATTTTTGGCTCAAGGGCTATACTAGGTGAAGCTTCATACCAAATATCAAAGACCTGAGTCTTGTGGTTTCAGAGAAGAAGATTTTTAAATATTTTCCCTATATAAGCCTATGAAAAACCAAACGGCCCCAGGGATGGGGGCATTTTTGGCCCCAGGGCTATAATTTGAACAATCTTGGTAGAGGTCCACAAGATGAAGCTTCACACCAAATATCAAAGATTTGAGCCTTGTGGTTTCAGAGAAGAAGATTTTTAAAGATTTTCCCTGTATAAGCCTGTGTAAAACCAAAGGCTCCCAAGGCGGGGGCATTTTTGGTTCCGGGGCCATAATTTGAACAATCTTGGTAGAGGTCCACTAGGTGAAGCTTCATACCAAATATCAAAGACCTGGGCCTTGCGGTTTCAGAGAAAAAGATTTTTAAAGATTTAAAGCCTATGTAAAACCAAAGACCCCCGGGGCGGGGGCATTTTTGGCCCTAGGGCTATAATTTGAACAATCTTGGTAGAGGTCCACTAGGTGAAACTTCACACCAAATATCAAAGACCTGGGCCTTGTGGTTTCAGAGAAGAAGATTTTTAAAGATTTTCCCTATACAAGCCTATGTAAACCCAAAGGCCCCCGGGGCGGGGGCATTTCTGGCCCAAGGGCCATAATTTGAACAATCTTGGTAGAGGTCCACCAGATGAAGCTTCATACCAAATATCGAAGACCTGGGCCTTTCGGTTTCAGAGAAGAATATTTTAAAGATTTTCCCTATATAAGCCTTTGTAAAACCAAAGGCCCCTGGGGCGGGGGCATTTTTAGCCCCAGGGAGATAATTTGAACAATCTTGGTAGAGGTCCACTAGATGAAGCTTCACACTAAATATCAAAGATCTGAGCCTTGCAGTTTCAGAGAAGAAGATTTTTAAAGATTTTCCCTGTAAAAGCCTATATAAAACCAAAGGCCCCCGGGCGGGGGCATTTTTGGCCCTAGGGCTATTATTTGAACAATCTTGGTAGAGGTCCACTAGGTGAAGCTTCACACCAAATATCAAAGACCTGGGCCTTGTGGTTTCAGAGAAGAAGATTTTTAAAGATTTTCCCTATATAAGCCTATGTAAACCCAAAGGCCCCCGGGGCGGGGGCATTTCTGGCCCAAGGGCCATAATTTGAACAATCTTGGTAGAGGTCCACTAGATGAAGCTTCATACCAAATATCTAAGACCTGGGCCTTTCGGTTTCAGAGAAGAAGATTTTTAAAGTTTTCATTTTAAAAATCTATTTTTAGCTCCTGTGACCTAGATGTGCAATGGACCAGAACCATTTGAACAACTTTTAAAGGGGACCACCTAAGGATCATTCCTGTGAAGTTTGGTTAAAATCCGATCAGTGGTTTAGGAGGAGATGTCATTTGAAGAAAAAGTTTACGCACACACACACGCACGCACACACGCACGACGGACGCCGGACAAAAAGTGATCCCAAAAGCTCACCTCGTCACTACGTGACAGGTGAGCTAAAAATACGGGTCAACTATTTTTTCATGAGAAATCCATATATGAAATTTCAAAACACTAGCATACATGGTTATAAAGTTATGCTATGCTCTAGAAAGCAACACAATTAAATGCCCAGAAATTGCAAAGGGCCATAACTCTAACAAAATTTCATTAAATTTTTAGAAAATTTAATCAGGTGATCTCATTTCTTCTCAGTCCCAAGCAGTATACCAAATATCAGGGCTCTAGCTCAAATACTTTTTGAGATATCTTGCTAACGAGATTTCTATGTCATTTAATTAAAAGGAAATAATGCAAAAAGGGGAGATATTTCGGAAAAGAAAAAAAATACGGTCAACTATTTTTTCATGGGGAAACCATATATGAAATTTCAAAACACCAGCGTACATGGTTCTTAAGTTATGCTATGCAGAAGAAAGCATGACGAACATACAAACTAACGAAAGAACAAACAAACAAACGAACGAACGGACAAGCCAGAAGCAATATGCCCCCCAACTTTTTCAAAGTTGGGGGCAGGGCCATAACTTTAACAAAATTTCATTAAATTGGTTGAAAATTTAATCAGGTAATCTCCTCCTTAGTCCAAATCAGTACACCAAATATCAAGGCGCTAGCTAAAATTCTTTCTGAGATAACTTGCTAACAAGATTTCTATGTTAAGGCTCTAGCTACAATACTTTCTGAGATATCTTGCTAACGAGATTTCTATGTTATTTAATTAAAGGGGCAATAACTCAAAAAGGGGAGATAATTCGGAAAAGAAAAAAAAATATGAGTCAACTTTTTTTTCATGAGAAATCCATATATGAAATTTCAAAACACTAGCGTACATAGTTATAAAGTTATGTAATGCACTAGAAAGCAACATAATAAATGGCCAGAAATTGAAAAGGGCCATAATTTTAATAAAATTTCATCAAATTGGTTTGAAATTAAATCAGGTAATCTCCTCCTTAGTCCAAATCAGTACACCAAATATCAAGGCGCTAGCTAAAATTCTTTATGAGATAACTTGCTAACAAAATTTCTATGTTATTTAATTAAAGAGGCAATAAATCAAAAAAGGGGAGATAATTCGGAAAAGAAAAAAAATATCGGTCAACTATTTTTTCATGAAAAATCCATATATGAAATTTCAAAACACTAGCATACATGGTTATAAGGTTATGCTATGCACTAGAAAGCATCACAATTAATTAAAAGGGAAATGATGCAAAAGGGGAGATAATTTGGAAAAGAAAAAAATACGGGTCAACTATTTTTTCATGAGGAAACCATATATGAAATTTCAAAACACCAGCGTACATGGTTCTTAAGTTATGCTATGCAGAAGAAAGCGTGACGAACATACAAACTAACGAACGGACAAGCCAGGAGCATATAAATATGCCCCCAACTTTTTCAAAGTTGGGGGCAGGGCCATAACTTTAACAAAATTTCATTAAATTGGTTGAATATTTAATCAAGTAATCTCCACCTTAGTCCAAATCAGTACACCAAATATCAAGGGTCTAGCTAAAATACTTTCTGAGATATCTTGCTAACGAGAGTTCTATGTTATTTAATTAAAGGGGCAATAACTCAAAAAGGGAAGATAATTCGGAAAAGAAAAAAAAATATGGGCCAACTATTTTTTCATGAGAAATCCATATATGAAATTTCAAAACACTAGCATACATGGTTACAAAGTTATGTAATGCACTAGAAAGCAACACAAATAAATGGCCAGAAATTGAAAAGGGCCATAACTTTAACAAAATTTCATCAAATTGGTTGAAATTTAATCAGGTAATCTCCTCCTTAGTCCAAATCAGTATACCAAATATCAGGGCTCTAGCTCAAATACTTTCTGAGATATCTTGCTAATCAGATTTCTAGGTTATTTAAGTAAAAGGGAAAAAATGCAAAAAGGGGAGATAATTCGGGAAAGAATAAAATACAGGTCAACTATTTTTTCATGAGAAATCCATATATGAAATTTCAAAACACCAGCATACATGGTTATAAAGTTATGCTATGCACTAGAAAGCATCACAATTAAATGCCCAGAAATTGCAAAGGGCCATAACTCTAAAAAAATTTCATTATATTTGTAGAAAATTTAATCAGGTGATCTCATTTCTTCTCAGTCCCAAGCAGTATACCAAATATCAGGGCTCTAGCTCAAATACTTTTTGAGATATCTTGCTAACGAGATTTCTATGTCTTAATTTGTTGAAAATTTAATCAGGTGATCTCCTCCTCAGTCCCAAGCAGTATACCAAATATCAAGGGTCTATCAAGGGTTGTATAACAATGTTATTTACAGAATGACCTGTACGTCGAAAGTGACGGTACAAGAAAGTGTCAGTTTTCTTAGGCTTACTCATTCTACGATAATGCTCGTTCAATCTAGTTTTAAGCATGCGGTTAGTTTGACCGACGTACTGCATATTACAGTTTGCAGCACGTCAAGTAATTAGATAAATTAAATCTGTAGACTGTCATGTCAAATCAGACATGTTAACTACAGAGAAGCGTCTACCGTTTACAGATGAAGTAACGGTAGACGCAGTGCTTAAATGCGAACAACATCTGCACCTCTTGGCATTGCACTTAGAAATACTAGGATACATTCCACTTCTTTTCCACGGATAAGTATATTTTCGAAGGATGGGCGATTTGAGAGGAGATAGTCTTATACGAAGACTACTCCCAAAAACATTGGTATTGCCTGCTCCTTTGAGATTAACTGAAGTTACAGAAGACAAATTTAAGGGTCTAACCAATACCGAAGGCAACATAGTATTAAAGTTCTTAATAGAATGGGGAATCCGTACAGAAGAAGCAGAGTGTAACCTGAGGGGTGATATTGATATTTTAAATGTATTTGTTATACTCATTTTGGTTAATAAGGTTGTGATACCGTCAAAACTAAAGCGATGTTCATACCGGCCATTAAACAAATAAAAAATTACTGTAGAAGATTCCTTTGAATAGAAGGAAGGTACAACAAAAGCCCACAAAACATCTTAGTCTACTTAAAGTACAGGGATGTCAAACAAGCAGTTGTTATACAACGAGGAACGAACATCGGTTTAATAATGACCTTCAACAGGTATCTAAAGGATGTCAATTGATGGAACAGTGAAAAGCAATTGTATAAGCAATCCCTGAGGATTGGAAAAATAAGAGCATTAAATGCATGTACGGGGAGACCTTTTACAGCCGCCACACGGCACAAACAAAACAGCCCTGATATGCAAAGTAGAAGTAAAACAAAGATCAGGAATTGATACAATTAACTTACTCCACCCATAAAAGACACCAAAGGGAAAGAAATACAAACATTAAGCGACCAGACCATAATGGACACCTAAACAAAGGAAGGCCATAAGGACAGTTACTTTCCCACAAAATGGCCATATGGCCATCCAAAACCAAAAGACACTAGACTGGATAGCACTTAGAGATTCGGGACAAATCTCCTAAGGCAGGGGGCAAAATGTAAAAGGTCGAAGGTGTGGCTCGGTATCTCAGTCGGTAGAGTGTTTGTACGGTATACGAGAGGCCCTGGGTTCGCAGAACTAAAACCTACCGCACATGAGTACTAGTAAACCACTATAAGCCACATCTTTTTTATTTGGCGACAAGGCTTGTAATCTCAATGTGGGTATTGGAAGCAACGTCTAAAAAATGACCCAAACAGTGTTAACGGGGACTGTGATTTGTTTGTTTGTTTGTTTTGAGGTTGAACGTCCCCGTCAACAATATATAGGTCATTTTGGAGACGTTGCTACCATTTATGTGCGACTTTTACCCGATATTGAGATGAAATGACATCTCAAGCCCTGTCGCCCAATGAAATCAATAAGGTTTATAAGCATGGACGGTTCGATTCGCACCGTTTTGCCTGGGCTGGCTTAGATCCTCTAATTGGTTTACCAGAACTCGTGTGCGTTGGTTTCAGCTCTGCGTGGAAGCATCATGCAGCCTATCTATTTCTTCAAGCCTCGATGGGCGGGGGTCGCGGGGACGGTGAATTTCAATATTCAAACAACCGTGTTACTTGTTGTAAAAGATTGATCTTTGTCATCCACATGTCGAATCCGTCAGGTTGGTAATCCGTCGATTCATCTTCACTGTCTCGCCCCCGCCAGTAGAGAAATAGATTGGGCTGCATGATGCTTCCACACAAAGCTGAAACTGACCACACGTGATTACTAATAAACCGCTCAGAAGAACTAAGATTGCCCAGGCAAAGTGATGTGAGTCAGACCGTCAAATGCATATAAGCCTTTTGGTTCCATTAGGCGACAGGGCTTGAGATGTCATTTCACCTCAGAGTCGAGTAAAAGTCCCACAAAACTGGAAGCAACGTCTCCAAAATGACCTAAATATTATTGACGGAGACATTAAACCATAATTCAACCAACCAACCAATCATCTTCACTGTCGATGCGATTAGGGCAACATGACGCGACCATTTTCAGTTAATCATTCGATTATAAATTGTTTTGGGTTTAACGACACGTCAACCCATGTGGGTAATTTTGTCTCGTCTCCTAGAGAAAAGGAAAAAAGAATATAGAAGAGATTGTGTGGGTGTGAATTCGGGTTTAACGTCGCTTGCAACAATTTTTCAGTCATATCACGACGGTGTCTGGTTGCGACAGGGAGCTCAATGCTCACGTTTATAGTGCTGCCTCACTGAAGTATCATGTCCCAGACACATTACATGATACCACACCCAGTCACATTATCCTGACACTGGGTTGACCAGTCCTAGCTCTACCCCGTAAATCTGAGTGCCAAGCGAGGAGCAGCTTGTACCATTTTTAACGACTTTGGTATGTCGCGGCCCGGGATCGAACCCGAGACCTCCCGTTCCCCGGAGCGGACACTCTACCAACTGAGCTATCGGGGCCGGTAGAAGAGATCGTAGGTTAAAGTAAAGGACAGAGGAGAAAGAGGAAAATGATTGGAAGTGTAGAAACAGAAGGAATAAGAGCACTCCCCTCTACCCTTACCTGCTGCAAGGATAGCAGGTCTTACCCAATTGTCAGCCAATACCATTTGGCTGCCACATTGACGCAAGACATACGTCACCTTTACCTTAAAATTGTCAAATTCAAAGAAATTAATAACTGCTATCGGATCAGTCTGAACAACGGTTATTTTTTGCCACACACAACTGCGCATGCGCAAAAATAAGGAATCGTGGGATAGCATTTCCTTAGCGACCGGCGGCGTCCTAAACTCATCTATAATGGGAGGAACGAAGTTCGAGGACGTAATCGACTTGACCGGTTTACATTTCTATAAATAGCAATATATTAAAAGTTGGTAAAAATAACCAAACAATATTTGATAAATAAACTGTCAGAAACAAACATGAAAATTAACGCGCAAACATCGACAGAGCTTATTATTTATCGAATGGACCATTTCCTAGTCATTTTCAAAATGGCATTTAAGTTCGAGTATGCAGTTGTCATGGGGATCATTAAGGTGCTGTGCGGGAGAAAAATAAAATGAAGGCATGTAATTGCATTTTATAATATGTTCATTGATATCTACTACAAACGAGAATTAAGTGTCCCAAAAACAATTACCTGAAGTTTTATGGGGTGCCGTTTTACTATTTAATGCAATTTTGAGATATCTAAAATTTTATTATAGATATCTTTTTTCAAAATATAGATATATATAAATCAAATTATAGATATCTATAATTAACATTATTGATATCTATAATTATCAGTATTTTTGATATCATAAAATGTAATCAATGATATGTAATATATATTTCTTGATATCTATAAATATGTTTTATGATATCCATTATTCCGTTGCATATATAGATATCTAAAATCAAATTATAGATATCTATAATTATAATTACTGATATCTATATTTCAGTTTATAGATATCTAAAATGTAAAGAATTATTGATATCTAAAATAAGTTGTATGAACCCAGGGGTCTGTTGTCTTTGAACATCAGAAGACCCTTCCAGGTACTTAAGTTCCAAATATGAGTGCTCTATGATGAGTGACTGCCGAGATATAAGCATTTGAAAAACTTTAACGCAGTGTGACGGGAACGCACACCAGGGTGGCCACACATTTTTAGCAATCGAATTCCCTGATTTTACACTGATTTGATTTGATTTTCCCTGATTAAAATCCTTGATATTATCGCAATGGCCCCTACTTTTAGAAGTCATATACTGATTCAAATGCTGTCAAGTGACATTTTATACAAATGCTGTCACAATATTCTTAATTAAATGAAATTTTATCTAAAATATGATTACTTTCATGGTAGTCAAAATCAAAACTGGTAAAATATATGGCCTCCAACCTCCCCTTGTAGCGGAACCTTCAACTCCAATTTATTAAAACAGTAGGGCTATTTTGTTCTTTTTGGTTACATGGTAGACTGTCTTAGGACATTCTTAAAAACTGCGTAGATGCTCCTGCCATGACCCTTAGTCCCTTCCATAAGCTGGACCCTGGGGTAAGAACAGGATAAAGCGAATGCCCTGATCCAGGTATCATACTAACTACATGTGAATTTCCCAGCAGCAAATGATCCCAACAGAAGCATGAACTTAATATTATGGACTCTGTTTTTTGTGAACCACAGTATAAATGTATGTACACAGTACTACATGCAACCATAATGGTATGGTAAAACACCCTAATTATATCCCTTGTTATAGTCATTGTTATTCTTGATATATTCTTAAGAATATGATATTGGTGCATGCATACTTCTACTTGAGCTCTGGGGCAACGGTTGCTCAATTCAGTTTTGGCTTCTAACTGCATTGATGTAAATTTTGCATCAAAATTTAATTACAGACATTGAGATTACAATAAACTGTCCACTTCGGAATGAGAAAAAGAAAAAAAAACAGAATAAATAGCAAACAAGTACTCCACCTCTTTAAGTAATATTAGATCTGAAGGTATTTTAAGCATATGGCAGAAAGAAACCACCAGTAGCCACATCTGAACAGCTATAAAATTTGAATATTTTGACCCTACAAAGATAAGATTTTTTTAAATTCCCTGATTTTTCCCTGATTTTCAGCAAAATTTAAAATTCCCTGATTTTTCCCCGCAGGGAATTTTTTTCACTATTTTCCCTGTTTTCCCCTGTTTTTCAGAGTGTGTGACCACCCTGGCACACGCACACGCGCACAAATGAGGTGACAACAATAGCTCTCCATGTACTTCGTACAGGCGAGCTAAAAATGATAAAATCGTTGTACACATTCATTCCTGAGCTCATTTTACATATGAATCTTATTACAAAACTGTTTTTTATGAGAACTCTTCAATGATGGTGGAAGGAATTTCATTAAATAGAGACAACTAAATAAGTTGCAGTTACACATAATTAAATATTCCATAGACAATGACCAACTTACTATAAACAGCAAAGTGCGATTTTTCCATTTTACATCATTTTCATGATTTCATTTGTGTTAGTCTTTAAATCTACAGACTAAAAAGTTTTTAAATTTACGGATCCCCCTATTTGCAGACAAGAACCGCCAAGAACCGACAAGAACAGTCAAGAACCCTGTTTTGCCTATTTATTATAAAATATAATTTAAAATGATAATTTAAACCATTTCTGATATATTTCGATGCGATAATTTCATTTCTATACATGCATGAGAGGCATAAAGCTGATTCTCTTGACGGTAAATTCTCGTGTCGGTAAATTCTAATGTCGGTATTTATAGCAAACATCAATTTTGTCACTAGATGAAGCTTATAACTATACTTTAAATTATGAGAATATCCAACATAATTTTTTGCGAATATCATATGTGATATACTACTTAGACAACAGGATAATGGGATAATGTAAGTTTGAAAACTTTGCAAATAACATTTATGCTATAACATAGAGAATTTCTCTTACCAGTATTTACCGACAAGAAAAATGGCTTGACAGCGTTTGTCAGATTTTGCTTCTTTGAAACTTATAGTCCAAACAAGCAGTTGAGCATATATTTAGAAACTTTTGGAACAGCTCCACGAGTTGACAAGATAACATTGACTGAAATATCATTCTAGCTAGAGGCCGCCAATAGTCTCTTGTCGGTAAATTGCTCTTGACGGTATTTACCGATAAGAACACTTTCTGCATTGCTCGCCAAATAACTGAATGATTTTCTTGTCGGTATTTATTGACAAGGAGAAGCGATATGATGGATATTTAATAATGTCTAAAACATAGATTGTGGGTACCCGTTAGAACCTACTCATTGTACAGACTTGTGAACGTAATGAATCTCTTGTCGGTATTTACCGACAATGAGAGAAGCGATATTATGCATAAACGGTATTCACTAATACGTAGATTGTGGGTACCCATTAGAATCACCTCATTGTACAAACTTGTGAATGTAATGAATCTCTTGTCGGTATTTACTGACAAGCAGAGGAGCGATATCATGCAGATATATTATCTAAAACATAGAATGTGGGTACCCGTTAGAACCGCCTCATTGTCCAGACTTGTGAACGTAATGAATCTCTCGTCGGTATTCACCGACAAGGAGAGAGGCGATATTGTGCATAAATGGTATTCTCTAAAACGTAGATTGTGGGTACCTGTTGGAAACGCCTCATTGTACAGACTTGTGAATGTAATGAATCTCTTGTCGGTATTTACTGACAAAAAGAGGAGCGATATCAATCTTGTGGGACTTTTACCCGACATTGAGATGAAATGACATCTCAAGCCCGGTCTCCCAATGAAACCAACATGTTTTATACACATGGACGGACCGACTCGCACCGCTTACCCTGGGCAGGCTCAGATCCTCTAAGCGGTTTACCAGTACTCGTGTGTGGTCGAGGTCAGCTCTGCGTGGAAGCATCATGCAACCCATCTATTTCTTCCAGCCCCGATGGGCGGGGGCTGCTACTGACAAGGAGAGAGAAGTGATATGCATAAATGGTATTCTCTAATACATAGATTGTGGGTACATGTTAGAACCGCCTGGATGTACAGACTTGTGAGCATAAAGAATCTATTGTCGGTATTTACTGACAATGAAACATCTTGTATTCAGGGCCATCATAGCCCTCTTGTTGAAAAATACCCACTGGTACTTCACCGTGAGTTTAAATAATAAAACTTTCAATTGCATAGACATGGTACTACATTGATGCTGATTATCTCACACAAAATTCAACAAAAGCAGCTCCTGCTATACTAAAAGGTTCGGGGGGGGGGGGGGTATGGCCATTTCAATATTATTTCACTCATATCGTGCTGATCTTTAACCAAAGTGTACTAAAGTCTTCAGAGAAGTTTTGTTGCAAGAAAATGGTTATATCAATTATTTTAATTACCATGATTGTTGTAAATTATAATGTTCAGCTACACTAAAGGACTTGGTCCTCAGTCCTCTGGTCCTCCAGTAAAAGTCCTCAAATTATACCTTCCCACAAGAATTGTCCGAGATATGCCTCTGAAGCTAGCTAGAAGCATTCTTTGACACTCCTGAGCCCTTATGAGCTTTACATTTGGTCATGATACATAGCTAACATTTGGTAACGGAACTGCTCTTTGAAATAAATACCGACAAGAGAATTTACCGTGAAGGGAATGTAGACAGATATCTTTGCATAGGCGGTTCCAACGAGTACGCACAATCTATGTTTTAAGCAGAAATACGATAAATGTCAGATTTTTTTTTTCTGAAAATTTTCATTTTTGTGGTGGTACACTTTTCAATATATTGAATAGGAGATCTCGAGTTTACCATCAAGAGAATGAAGACAGCAGTGGCAATTAAAAAACAAACAAACATTTTTGTGCCGATTTACCGACAAGAAAATGTAGACACTTTTGTTCAAAGGTGAAAATGGTCTTGTAAAATACTCTTTTTTTCTGAAATCACGCCTGGTCATGATTACCATGCATAGCTGATGCCTAGTGACTGCCGTTTGCTATAAGTACCGACAAGAGAATTTACCTACAAGAGAATTGAATTGATTTTTTTTTTGTTGTTGTTGTTGTTTGTTTTTGTTTGATTTGGGGTTTAACGTCCCCGTCAACACTGTAAAGGTCATTTTGGAGACGTTGCTTCCAATTTTGTGGGACTTTTACCCGACGTTGAGATGAAATGACATCTCAAGCCCTGTCGCCCAATGAAACCAATAGGGTTTATTAGCATGGACGGTCCACCTCGCACCACGGTTCTTGGACAGGCTTAGATCCTCTAAGCGGTTTACCAGTACTAGTGTGCGGGCCGGATTTAGCTCTGCGGGGAAGCATCATGCAGCCCATATATTTCTTCAAGCCCCTATGGGCGGGGGCCGTTGTTGTTGTTGTTGTTGTTGTTGTTTTGTTCATAAATCATATCCACGATGCACGTTCGTAGCTAACATCTAATGATGGAGCTGCTGTTTGCTAGGTATATTTTTTAAATAATTAATCACGTTTGTTCATGATTAACATACATAGCTGTCATCTTGTGACAAAATTGACGTTTGCTATAAATACCGACATGAGAATTTACCGACACGAGAATTTACCGTTAAGAGAATAATGTGGACAACTTTATGCATCTCATGCATGTATAAAAATGATATTAACGCATCGAAATATATCAGAATTGGTTTAAATTATCATTTTAAATTATATTTTATAATAAATATGCAAAAAAAATGTTCTTGTCGGTTCTAGACTGTTCTTGTCGGTTCTTGTCTGCAAATAGGGGGACCCAAATTTACAGACAGTCTTTAAATTTAACTAGAGTCAGTGTTTATGAAACACAATGCCCCAACTGCTTGACCCTAACACTGCTTGTCCCTAACAGTAATTGAGATATCTTTTTTTTATTTGGCTGCAATGCTGAAATTTTAGTAGGAACACAACACAAGAAAAACTGAAGTTAATCAGGTCATTTATTTATCACCCCATACCAGTGTTTTAAGTTACAGGACAATAGCTCATACAGTTTTAGAGATACAGTCAAACCTGTCTTAGTGTCCACCTCTTTTAAGCGAGCAACCTAAAATTCACCTAATCAGTTCATCAACTCAGCATCCTGAACCAGCTTGTAAAAATTCAGGGCAATAGCTCAAACAGTTTTTTTAGATATCTTGCTTACAAGCTTAAAACGCACAAAATTTCAAAGGGGCATAACTTAAGAAAAAAAATGGATTTTTTGTTGAAAGTTAATCAGTTCATCTTCTCATCATCCCCAACCATTCTGAAAAGTTTCAGGGCAATAGCTCAAACAGTTTTTGAGTTATCTTGCTTACAAGCTTAAAACATAAAGTTCAAAGGGCCATAACTGAAGAAAAAATTTCGGATATTTTTCAAAAGTTAATCAGTTCATCTACTTATCATCCTGAACCAGTCTGCAAAGTTTCACGGTAATAGCTTAAACAGTTTTTGAGATATCTTGCTTACAAAGTTTCAAAGGGGCATAACTCAAGAAAAAAAATAGTTTTTTGTCAAAAGTTAATCAGTTCATCTTCTCATCATCCCCAACCAGTCTGTAAAGTTTTAGGACGAGAGCTCAAACAGTTTTTAGTTATCTTGCTTACAAGCTTAAAACGCAAATAATTCAAAGAAAACACAAGAAAAAAAATCGGATTTTTTTCAAAAGTTAATCAGTTCATCTACTCATCATACCAAACCAGTCTGTAAAGTTTCAGGGCAAAAGCTCGAACAGTTTTTGAGATATCTTGCTCACAAGATTTCAAAGTATTTTTTGCAAAGGGCAAAACTCATGAAAGGGGCATAATCCTGACAAGAAAAAAAGTGGATTTTTGTCGAAAGTTAATCAGTTCATCTTCTCGTCATCCCCAACCATTCTGTAAAGTTTCAGGGCAATAGCTCAAACCGTTTTTAGTTATCTTGCTTACAAGCTTAAAACGCAAAAAAAAATCCAAAGGGCCATAACTGAAGAAAAAAATTTTGAACTTTTTTTCAAAAAGTAATCAGTTCATCTACTCATCATCCTGAACCAGCCTATAAAGTTTCAGGGCAATAGCTCATACTGTTTTTGAGATATCGTGCTTACAAGCTTCAAACACGCAAAATTTCAAAGGGGCATAAATCAGGAAAAAATATTGGATTTTTGTCAAAAGTTAATCAGTTCATTTTCTCATCATCCCCAAGCATTCTGAAAAGTTTCAGGGCAATAGCTAAAACAGTTTTTGAGTTATCTTGCTTACAAGCTTAAAACACAAAAATTTCAAAGGGCCATAACGCAAGAAAAAATTTCGGATTTTTTCAAAAGTTAATCAGTTCAAGCTTCAAACTCGCAAAATTTCAAAGGGGCATAACTCAAGAAAAAAAAAATGGACTTTTGTCAAAAGTTAATCAGTTCATCTTCTCATCATCCCGAACCATTCTGTTAAGTTTTAGGGCAATAGCTCAAACAGTTTTTTAGTTATCTTGCTTACAAGCTTAAAACGCAAAAAAAATTCAAAGGGCCATAACACAAGAAAACGTATATTTTTGCAAAGGGGCATAATCCTGATGAGAAAAAAATGGATTTTTGTCTAAAGTAAATCAGTTCATCTTCTCATCATCCCCAACAATTCTGTTAAGTTTCAAGGCAAAAACTCAAACAGTTTTTTAGTTATCTTGCTTACAAGCTTAAAACGCAAAAAAATTTCAAAGGGCCATAACTCAAGAAAAAAATTTCGGACTTTTTTTTCAAAATTTAATCAGTTCATCTACTCATCATCCGGAACCAGCCTGTAACGAGATTTCTATGCTATTTAATTAAAAGGGAAATAATGCAAAAAGGGGAGATAATTCGGAAAAGAAAAACAAGAGGGCCCAGAGGGCCCTGAATCGCTCACCTGAGAATCAGTGTCTCTAGTACATTCTTGGCTCAAGGGCTATACTAGGTGAAGCTTCATACCAAATATCAAAGACCTGAGTCTTGTGGTTTCAGAGAAGAAGATTTTTAAATATTTTCCCTATATAAGCCTATGAAAAACCAAACGGCCCCAGGGATGGGGGCATTTTTGGCCCCAGGGCTATAATTTGAACAATCTTGGTAGAGGTCCACAAGATGAAGCTTCACACCAAATATCAAAGATTTGAGCCTTGTGGTTTCAGAGAAGAAGATTTTTAAAGATTTTCCCTGTATAAGCCTGTGTAAAACCAAAGGCTCCCAAGGCGGGGGCATTTTTGGTTCCGGGGCCATAATTTGAACAATCTTGGTAGAGGTCCACTAGGTGAAGCTTCATACCAAATATCAAAGACCTGGGCCTTGCGGTTTCAGAGAAAAAGATTTTTAAAGATTTTCCCTGTATAAGCCTATGTAAAACCAAAGACCCCCGGGGCGGGGGCATTTTTGGCCCTAGGGCTATAATTTGAACAATCTTGGTAGAGGTCCACTAGGTGAAACTTCACACCAAATATCAAAGACCTGGGCCTTGTGGTTTCAGAGAAGAAGATTTTTAAAGATTTTCCCTATACAAGCCTATGTAAACCCAAAGGCCCCCGGGGCGGGGGCATTTCTGGCCCAAGGGCCATAATTTGAACAATCTTGGTAGAGGTCCACCAGATGAAGCTTCATACCAAATATCGAAGACCTGGGCCTTTCGGTTTCAGAGAAGAATATTTTAAAGATTTTCCCTATATAAGCCTTTGTAAAACCAAAGGCCCCTGGGGCGGGGGCATTTTTAGCCCCAGGGAGATAATTTGAACAATCTTGGTAGAGGTCCACTAGATGAAGCTTCACACTAAATATCAAAGATCTGAGCCTTGCAGTTTCAGAGAAGAAGATTTTTAAAGATTTTCCCTGTAAAAGCCTATATAAAACCAAAGGCCCCCGGGCGGGGGCATTTTTGGCCCTAGGGCTATTATTTGAACAATCTTGGTAGAGGTCCACTAGGTGAAGCTTCACACCAAATATCAAAGACCTGGGCCTTGTGGTTTCAGAGAAGAAGATTTTTAAAGATTTTCCCTATATAAGCCTATGTAAACCCAAAGGCCCCCGGGGCGGGGGCATTTCTGGCCCAAGGGCCATAATTTGAACAATCTTGGTAGAGGTCCACTAGATGAAGCTTCATACCAAATATCTAAGACCTGGGCCTTTCGGTTTCAGAGAAGAAGATTTTTAAAGTTTTCATTTTAAAAATCTATTTTTAGCTCCTGTGACCTAGATGTGCAATGGACCAGAACCATTTGAACAACTTTTAAAGGGGACCACCTAAGGATCATTCCTGTGAAGTTTGGTTAAAATCCGATCAGTGGTTTAGGAGGAGATGTCATTTGAAGAAAAAGTTTACGCACACACACACGCACGCACACACGCACGACGGACGCCGGACAAAAAGTGATCCCAAAAGCTCACCTCGTCACTACGTGACAGGTGAGCTAAAAATACGGGTCAACTATTTTTTCATGAGAAATCCATATATGAAATTTCAAAACACTAGCATACATGGTTATAAAGTTATGCTATGCTCTAGAAAGCAACACAATTAAATGCCCAGAAATTGCAAAGGGCCATAACTCTAACAAAATTTCATTAAATTTTTAGAAAATTTAATCAGGTGATCTCATTTCTTCTCAGTCCCAAGCAGTATACCAAATATCAGGGCTCTAGCTCAAATACTTTTTGAGATATCTTGCTAACGAGATTTCTATGTCATTTAATTAAAAGGAAATAATGCAAAAAGGGGAGATATTTCGGAAAAGAAAAAAAATACGGTCAACTATTTTTTCATGGGGAAACCATATATGAAATTTCAAAACACCAGCGTACATGGTTCTTAAGTTATGCTATGCAGAAGAAAGCATGACGAACATACAAACTAACGAAAGAACAAACAAACAAACGAACGAACGGACAAGCCAGAAGCAATATGCCCCCCAACTTTTTCAAAGTTGGGGGCAGGGCCATAACTTTAACAAAATTTCATTAAATTGGTTGAAAATTTAATCAGGTAATCTCCTCCTTAGTCCAAATCAGTACACCAAATATCAAGGCGCTAGCTAAAATTCTTTCTGAGATAACTTGCTAACAAGATTTCTATGTTAAGGCTCTAGCTACAATACTTTCTGAGATATCTTGCTAACGAGATTTCTATGTTATTTAATTAAAGGGGCAATAACTCAAAAAGGGGAGATAATTCGGAAAAGAAAAAAAAATATGGGTCAACTTTTTTTTCATGAGAAATCCATATATGAAATTTCAAAACACTAGCGTACATAGTTATAAAGTTATGTAATGCACTAGAAAGCAACATAATAAATGGCCAGAAATTGAAAAGGGCCATAATTTTAATAAAATTTCATCAAATTGGTTTGAAATTAAATCAGGTAATCTCCTCCTTAGTCCAAATCAGTACACCAAATATCAAGGCGCTAGCTAAAATTCTTTATGAGATAACTTGCTAACAAAATTTCTATGTTATTTAATTAAAGAGGCAATAAATCAAAAAAGGGGAGATAATTCGGAAAAGAAAAAAAATATCGGTCAACTATTTTTTCATGAAAAATCCATATATGAAATTTCAAAACACTAGCATACATGGTTATAAGGTTATGCTATGCACTAGAAAGCATCACAATTAATTAAAAGGGAAATGATGCAAAAGGGGAGATAATTTGGAAAAGAAAAAAATACGGGTCAACTATTTTTTCATGAGGAAACCATATATGAAATTTCAAAACACCAGCGTACATGGTTCTTAAGTTATGCTATGCAGAAGAAAGCGTGACGAACATACAAACTAACGAACGGACAAGCCAGGAGCATATAAATATGCCCCCAACTTTTTCAAAGTTGGGGGCAGGGCCATAACTTTAACAAAATTTCATTAAATTGGTTGAATATTTAATCAAGTAATCTCCACCTTAGTCCAAATCAGTACACCAAATATCAAGGGTCTAGCTAAAATACTTTCTGAGATATCTTGCTAACGAGAGTTCTATGTTATTTAATTAAAGGGGCAATAACTCAAAAAGGGAAGATAATTCGGAAAAGAAAAAAAATATGGGCCAACTATTTTTTCATGAGAAATCCATATATGAAATTTCAAAACACTAGCATACATGGTTACAAAGTTATGTAATGCACTAGAAAGCAACACAAATAAATGGCCAGAAATTGAAAAGGGCCATAACTTTAACAAAATTTCATCAAATTGGTTGAAATTTAATCAGGTAATCTCCTCCTTAGTCCAAATCAGTATACCAAATATCAGGGCTCTAGCTCAAATACTTTCTGAGATATCTTGCTAATCAGATTTCTAGGTTATTTAAGTAAAAGGGAAAAAATGCAAAAAGGGGAGATAATTCGGGAAAGAATAAAATACAGGTCAACTATTTTTTCATGAGAAATCCATATATGAAATTTCAAAACACTAGCATACATGGTTATAAAGTTATGCTATGCACTAGAAAGCATCACAATTAAATGCCCAGAAATTGCAAAGGGCCATAACTCTAAAAAAATTTCATTAAATTTGTAGAAAATTTAATCAGGTGATCTCATTTCTTCTCAGTCCCAAGCAGTATACCAAATATCAGGGCTCTAGCTCAAATACTTTTTGAGATATCTTGCTAACGAGATTTCTATGTCTTAATTTGTTGAAAATTTAATCAGGTGATCTCCTCCTCAGTCCCAAGCAGTATACCAAATATCAAGGGTCTAGCTAAAATACTTTCTGAGATATCAAATACTTTTTGAGATATCTTGCTAATGAGATTTCTATGTTATTTAATTAAAAGGGAAATAAAGCAAAACGGGGAGATAATTTGGAAAAGAAAAAAATACGGGTCAACTATTTTTTCATGAGGAAACCATATATAAAATTACAAAACACTAGTGTACATGGTTCTTCAGTTATGCTATGCAGAAGAAAGCGTGACGAACATACAAACTAACGAAAGAACAAACAAACCAGGGGCTGACAAATCCATTGCCCGGCCGCCCGGGACAAGTCCGAAATCGCGCCGGGCAGGTGCACTTTGACCTTTCGACACCCGGTCGGGCAAGTGCAAAAAAATCGTCTACAACTGCCAGTCTTTTGAGTCCTTAAATACGGTAAAACTGGACCAGTAAGTAAATCATAATAATTCCGGCTTTGTCGGCAATTCAGAGACAAAATCATCTATGTTTTTATAACGGTTCAATTATGACACCTCGTATTGTAAATCCTTGTCATATAATTACCAATTAAACATGATTGCCCGGCGGTGCGTGTCTTACATTTCTGGTGTAGTGTATACCACCAGCGCTATCGATAAGCATGACAAGGTGTGAAAATAAGATTAAGTTATGTCTCTAATTTGCGTTTATCCCTGCCATAAAATTTAATTCACAATCAATGTGAAAATGATTTAATAGCTTCAAAGACGATTTGCTACATCTTACGGTAGTAAAAACGGACTATTCTACTAGCTCGTGAATGGTTATGTTTTGGCGCCTAATAGCAGACGCTGGCGGAAAAAGTCGAATGTTTTAATGTTGGTATTAACTGTGGATTAGTCGCACCTCTATCCACAACCGTTTAGCTATCGAGACATTATTTTACCAGTTCTAAACATTTTTTTTATGAAAGAGATAAGCCGCATTATAATAAAAATCATGACGTTAAACATGTGTGAGGTTGCTGGGGTCGGATGACGTCATATACCTATCGCATGCAGAAAAATGGGAGTTGTGGTTTGTGGACGACGATTTAGATGGCGGAAATAATGATCACATTGAACTTGTTTGTAGGGCGGGTGTGAAAGTTTGGGTTCGTTTTGGATGGAGGGGATCGTCGTCTTGTGGTTGGATCATTAAATTGCAAGCTAAATAAACTGCATTCTTTTAATCTTTTATCTCACTACCCTGACACTTCTGATCTTTTGAGTAGATCTATATGGGCTGCAGCTCGTGTTTATCATGCATGTCAATATAACTGTATCTTAAATTGCTAATCCGTTAAGGTATTATGTCAGCAATTAACTTGAAAAAGTACCGCTATTGACTGTGACCATAACAGTATTTTGTACCGTATTACCGTACAGAGGGAAATAAATAGAAGTGAATGCAATGATCAGGAATCGATACAATTAATCTTAACCTCCCATGGGAAAGAAACACAAACATGAAATAACTAGACCCTAATGGAAAGTGGTTGTGCTTGAAACTTGACAGAAACCTTGGATTATAATAATATATTTATAAATGTTGGTCGTCATCATCGTCACTATTATCCCCACACACGCGCATCGAACCCCACTTTGAGTTCCAAAATCCTGGGCAAGTAGGATTTTGAGCTGGGCAAGTGCAAAAATATTTTACTTGCCCGGTGGGCAAGTGGAAAACATTTGGATTTGTCAGGCCCTGCAAACGAACGAACGGACAAGCCAGAAGCAATATGCCCCCAACTTTTTCAAAGATGGGGGCAGGGCCATAACTTTAACAAAATTTCATTAAATTGGTTGAAAATTTAATCGAGTTATCTCCACCTTAGTCCAAATCAGTACACCAAATATCAAGGGTCTAGCTAAAATACTTTCTGAGATACATGTATCTTGCTAACGAGAGTTCTATGTTATTTAATTAAAGGGGCAATAACTCAAAAAGGGGAGATAATTAGGAAAAGAAAAAAATATGGGCCAACTATTTTTTCATGAGAAATCCATATATGAAATTTCAAAACACTAGCATACATGGTTATAAAGTTATGTAATGCACTAGAAAGCAACACAAATAAAAGAAATTGAAAAGGGCCATAACTTTAACAAAATTTCATCAAATTGGTTGAAATTTAATCAGGTAATCTCCTCCTTAGTCCAAATCAGTATTCCAAATATCAGGGCTCTAGCTCAAATACTTTCTGAGATATCTTGCCAATCAGATTTCTAGGTTATTTAATTAAAAGGGAAATAATGCAAAAAGGGGAGATAATTCGGGAAAGAAAAAAAATACAGGTCAACTATTTTTTCATGAGAAATCCATATATGAATTTCAAAACACTAGCATACATGGTTATAAAGTTATGCTATGCACTAGAAAGCATCACAATTAAATGCCAAGAAATTGCAAAGGGCCATAACTCTAAAAAAAATTCATTTAATTTGTTGAAAATTTAATCAGGTGATCTCCTCCTCAGTCCCAAGCTGTGTACCAAATATCAGGGCTCTAGCTCAAATACTTTTTGAGATATCTTGCTAACGAGATTTCTATGTTATTTAATTAAAAGGGAAATAATGCAAAAAGGGGAGATAATTCGGAAAAGAAAAAAAACAAGGGTCAACTATTTTTTCAGGAGGAAACCATATATGAAATTTCAAAACACTAGCGTACATGGTTATGCTATGCAGAAGAAAGTGTGACGAACATACAAACTAACGAATGAACAAACAAACGAACGAACGGACAAGCCAGAAGCAATATGCCCCCCCCCCAACTTTTTCAAAGTTGGGGGCAGGGCCATAACTTTAACAAAATTTCATTAAATTGGTTGAAAATTCAATCACGTAATCTCCACCTTAGTCCAAATCAGTACACCAAATATCAAGGCTCTAGCTAAATGCTTTCACAGATATCTTGCTAACGAGATTTCCATGTTATTTAATTAAAGGGGCAATAACTCAAAAAGGGGAGATAATTAGGAAAAGAAAAAAATATGGGCCAACTACTTTTTCATGAGAAATCCATATATGAAATTTCAAAACACTAGCATACATGGTTATAAAGTTATGTAATGCACTAGAAAGCAACACAAATAAATGGCCAAAAATTGAAAAGGGCCATAACTTTAACATAATTTCATCAAATTGGTTGAAATTTAATCAGGTAATCTCCTCCTTAGTCCAAATCAGTATACCAAATATCAGGGCTCTAGCTCAATGACTTTCTGAGATATCTTGCTAATCAGATTTCTAGGTTATTTAATTAAAAGGGAAATAATGCAAAAAGGGGAGATAATTCGGGAAAGAAAAAAAATATGGGTCAACTATTTTTTCATGAGAAATCCATATATGAAATTTCAAAACACTAGCATACATGGTTATAAAGTTATGCTATGCACTAGAAAGCAACGCAATTAAATGCCCAGATATTGCAAAGGGCCATAACTCTAAAAAAAAATTTCATTAAATTTGTTGAAATAACGCTTTTTAGGCAACAAATGTGCGATAAAATGTCAGAAGAGACTGGTTCTATGTCATTTATTACTTCAAAAACCCAAACCGACAAGGATCATTTAATTTTGTGGAGAAGAAATGAGTTTAATCACTTGATAAATGCCGGCCTCAGTGGCTCAGTCGGATGCGCATCTGACTGGTGATCAGGAGGACGCGGGTTCGACTCCCGCAGGGGTCGGCAACATTCTTTCGTGGAGATTTACCATGAAATCTTTTCTACGGTCAATCTCTCTCTTCCGCTGATTCAAGAAGGGCAGTTGTCAGTTTCTGTCGAAAGAATGTGGGCGCCAGAATGTGCACTGTACTGGTTAACCGCTTACGTATAAGCCTGCCCAGAAAAGTGTTGATAGGTAAACTGCATGCTCAAAAATGACCTAAATACTGTTGACTGGGCCGTAAAACTCCAATACAAACAAAAAAACACACAATATATATTCGAAATTCTCATTGACACTGTACGGCAACAGTCATGTTTTGCCAACCAGATAAAAGAGTACCTCTGCAGGGGTGGTAATTGGCACATGCGCAGTGAACTGTAAACAAGATCACATGTCAAAACATTGGATCCATCTATATTCACCATATTTGCATTATTATCTGGCTCCCAGCTTGCCCATTGTCAATATTGGAAAAACAGGTAACCAGACCCCCCTGACCTTTCAAGGTCAGGGGGGTCTGGTTACCTGTTTTTCCAACCCTGATAACCTTCAGACTAGGAACCAGCAGATAATGCAAATTTGGTGAATAAAATAATTGATATTAAACGGGTACTCTGCTAACAAAATCATCTTGGTGCCATTTACACGAAAAATAATAATTCTCATACTGATTCTGGCCAAAATGTCCCAGGCCGAAACGACCCAGGACCGAAAAGACCAACCAAAATAGGCCGAAAAGACTCAAGTCCAATTTTAGGCCGAAACGACTCGGGACCGAAACGTGCCGGATTTGTACCGTACCTTGTGTTTAAAACTTGCCCTCTGCAATCTGTCAAAATTTTCCGGTACAATGCCATTTACAAGAAAACTAATAACTTGTCCCACATATTCTAATGTTACTGCAGAGTTTGTACTTTTGTTCAAAACATATTTCTCTTTACACCAATCATTAAATTCTCTCTCCGAGTGATAGCAGCTCATTTTTGGGGTCTTACACGCACGATGACCGTGTCGATTCAGTAACAGAGTAGAACAAGTTGGCTTCTTTAAAAAGAATCCAAAGGAAAGGTCTGCTGCTTTCTAGTCAGCAGAATGAACAGAGCATTATCACAATAGTAATGATAACACTAATAAACATAGTAATAATAATAAACGTGCGTAATGTTTGTCTTTTGCAAACATGGCCAACCCTTAACTATTCGCTTTAGAACCTTAAAATCAAGAATGATCAAATACCACTGTCATTTGGTGAATCGCTTTTATTTGTCAATAGCAGTCATACGTAAAACTAAGATGAGAAATTCTAAAGTTGTATAATTTGCATTTCCTGTCTTTAAACTTCGTTTTAGCTAAGACCTCAAAACAAATCAGTGGTAGAATTGGCAACTACACCAATAGCTGCCATACTTCTTGCCAGCGAAAGGCAAGGAAAAAATAGAGAAAGTGGCCACGGGGTCATGGATACCATCGGCAGATGCAACCATGTATTGCAAAGCACCATTTTTAAGTTTATGACCGTGATATCAATTTCTAAATAGTAAGTTTTGGACCTTGATCTGCTGACAGCAGTATTATTTCTGCACCCACAAACGTGTCTACATATCCACCCTAATCGTAGTTTCAAACCCACAACAGTACAAAAACTTTAACATGACTATCTCAATCAAAGTTCAAAGTGTGCGAGCTTGGCAGCAGAAGTCAAATCAGTGTTACTGTACTTTGTCAGCTGTCAAGTAATACCACATATCAACTTCCAATAACATAAAAGATAGAGATCAAATGTTTTACATAAACAAGTAACATGAATATTACGCAAAGTTCTGTGTCAGCTGGAGCAGTAGCCACGTGACTGTAACTCTACATTATCTGCTGTAAATTATAATATATCATACAAAACCCCAGTCAACACGATGAATGCTAAAAATTTATAATAAGGACCATTCAATTTATGCGACCATGACCCTCTGTCAGCAGTAGCAGCAGCAGCCACATAACTGGAACAATACTTTATACGTGTCTATTTAAAAGTAATACCCGTTAGGCATAATTAGTTCACATTGCAAAGTTAAAGGAAAAAAAAATAAATCTGGAAATTACCAATATCGCTATATATCCTAATTACTGGCGCTAGTCAAACCCGGGCTCTTGACTCAGGAGTGACACCGACTCATTCTAAGGCAATGTCAAAAAACACGATATACCAAATAAAATGTATTAGACAAGTGATTAGCAAGATATTAGAATTAAAGCAAAACTTTGAAGTCGCCCACGCGTTCTCACCGAGCAGTCAATATGTGACTTTTTGTAGACAGGACAGATCGTTATGTGTCAATTTTTTGTGTGACAGCCGCTTATAAAGCTATTTGTTCTCGTGAAATGAGCGTTAAATTGATAGAATGTATGACGGAAAAAACTGCAAGTGACTGTATCGCAATAATTCTATAGAAACCAGTTAACAATCATTTCTTGGTCCAAGACAGACAGAGGGACAAAGAGACGGAAGAAAAACAGACACAGGACGAAAACTACATACAGCTCAACATTCTTCTCATGCCGGGGGAAATTATCAAAATATTCCTAGCGGTCGACCATCAGCTGGTGAAAATTTTGCCTATGCGAGGCTATTTATATAAAAAAGATTGCATTATACAAATTGGTTAGATCATGCCAATATACATCTTCATGCCAAACGTATTGAAATATACCTTGCAGATAATATATCTAAAATCAGTGTGTTATTATTTTACCCCGGAGAGGCTATCAATATCAAAACATTTGGCATTAAACAATATAATTAATTAGACCTTGCAATATATATCTACCTGCAAAACTTATCAAAATATTTCTTGCGGGTTGAAAGTTTTAATGTCTATGTCAGTTAGTGACATTTTGCCTCGGCGAGGCTAATTATAAAGATATCAGCATTTCGACAAAATCATTTGTTTGGTCTTGTCAATCAATCTGCATGCCAAAACTTAACAAAACTAGAATCGCGCAGTCGATGGCACGCCATCGCATATCCCCACGCCACTACATAATCTACTCATCATGCCGTTCGTTTTGATATGCTACACGACCATGTTCTGAAAATTTTTATTTTTGAACCCCGCGGGCCCCACCCACTGGACCCAACCCTAAGGGTTTGATCGAAATTCCGAAAGTGTCATGCACTCCCAAGACCAAAGATCTATCAGTTCCCAAAGTTTCAAGTTTCTATCTATAACCGTCTAGAAGGAGTTATCCGGTAAGACGAACGGACGGACAGACGTACGGACGTTTGTACGTACGGACGAACGGACGAACGTACGTCGAATACCATTACAATAGCCCACATTTTCTTTGAAAAAGCGTGGGGATAATAAACCTACTGTTGCCTTGGCCAGGCTTCTTGTGAAGAAATCAGGCATTATGATAGAGGTCTAATTGGTCACTGATGAGGCCTAATTGGCCGAAACTAGCTAGTCTGACCAAGAAAACATGTACATTCCATATTTTCCAGTCCTGTGGTGTATTCATTGCTTCAAAAGGATAACCGTTTCTAGAACATATTAGACGGCCTTGTCAATATACATCTGTTTACCAATTCTTATCAAAATAAAACTTATATACCTGCAATCAGTTTGTGAATATTTTGCCTTGGCAATGCCAGTTATATAAAGAAATCAGGCATTAAACAACATTGTTGATTATATCTTATCTATATATATCTGTTTGCCGAAAAATTGTATAAAATATCTCTAACGGTTTAAAATTTATTCGGCGGTGCAAGTTAGTGGAAAATTGCCTCTGTGATGCTATTCATAAAGAAATCAAGCATTAGACAATCTTACTGGTAAGATCTTGTCAATATGTATCTGCATTCAGTTTCTGAAAATGTTGCCTCGGCCAGGTGAGAAATCTGGCATTAGACTGCTGGTGGTGCTGCTTGACGTAGTCTTTGAGCTGCCTTCTTGGTTCTGGCTGGGGGCTGGACTGCGCAGATCCAAACGTCAAACGACAGTGACACTCTGGTGCTGAAGGCCTGTGGTCACCACAGGAATCCCATGAAGTCGGCATGCCTTCAAGAAAGCCACAGGTGGCTCTGGAAGTACTCTTTCATAAATCCAGACATGTTGTGATATCTGGACTAGCTGCTCAAGAGCTGAACAGAGAATAATGATGATGATGACACTGCTACGTTCGTTCATTCGTTCGTTCAAGCTAAGGCATTTTACGTCTGCCAGGGTTGAGCAGACAGAACTCCATAGCTCCACAGCGAGAAGTAAGTTATGTGATTCTGGGCTGTGAATCGCGGCAGTCTGTCCATCAAGAGTTAATCGCGTTGGACTTCCTGTGCCCTACCGAGTAAAGTGAAGCACTGCCTGTTTTAGAAATTTTGAATGCCTGACTAAATTGAGCCAAAAATGTAGAGAAATCAGTGAGTGACAAATCGGTTGCGATTTCTCTACTGTGCTCGAGAGCAGAAAGTAGGCCAACGGTGCTCTCTTTTGGGGCCGCGCGATTTTTTGCCATCGGACTTAGGCTGCAAATGAAGCATGCCTTTGCAAGTTTCCATACAGAAACGCGCGGCTAGTGGTCCAGGAAGAAGACTTGTCGCAGAACAGAAGTGGAGGCAATGATCAGGAATCGATACAATTCACAGCTCCAAGTCCTATTCCCAACCAACAGGCAGGATGAATGCGCAATGATCAAGATGTTGGTACAAGCCCTCAGCATCTCCTACCGGCTTGGCAATGCAGAAATGCTGCTTTTAGAACCACCAAGCTCCTGGGACGAACTCATCGATCCCCGCATCCGATGACCTCGACCCGTACAAAATGCCGTTCTCTAAATGTGACTGTGGCCTAACTTGTACACGTACGTGCATCACACTATACCATGCCTAGGCGCCCTCATGAACTTGGATACGAGCATTTAACAACAACTTTAGTCTGCCTGAGCAATCAAATTTATTTCCGCTCAGAGTACTTGTTACTATTATTTCGAGTAGTTGTTTTCAGTTACTGGATAACGGTATGTTACATGTAAATGCAATGAAGTTGGGATTATATAGAGGTAACATTAGTTTTCTTATTTTTGTTACAACACGTATGTCGTGTAACGCGTTTGAACGACGCTAACAAGCAACAATATATATGTATATTGAATCCGTGCCACCCATAAGAAAGATTAGTTATTCCCAGCGGGCACATGACATCTATGCAACGTAGTACCAACGTCAATGCAGCGTCATGCCTGTAAAACTGATTATACTGACACAGAAACTGTAGTGACTTTCAGCCTCAGCAATTGATTCGCTAAGGCTGATAAAACGCATTTTTCTCGTCGGAGAAGAGGCAGCTGATTACTTTCCTTTCCGTTCGATCCCCGGCCGCGCCATACCAAAGGCGCTGGTTCGATCCCCGGCCGAGCCATACCAAAGGCGTACAAAATGGTACTAGGAGCTCCCTTGGCTGACGCTCGTATTATCAGGGGTAGTCCTAGGAAGATAAATGAAGACAGGTAAGTATTGTTAAAGGATACTTTGTTTGCCGCAATAAAAGCTTATGCTATTTGTTTCGGATATGCGACGTTAAATAAAGCTTCTTTTGCTTAATCTTTATCTTTATTTCGCTTTTTCTCAGTTCAAATATATTGCAAATCAGCGTCACGCATACGAAAAGGACGTTGCCAGGCGGTTCAACAATTTGCGGAAGCTGGAATAAGGATACATTCAATTACAGATATGTTGCGCCGCTTGCTAGCGTGAGGCAAGCTCTTTGTGAAACCTCATACTTGTAAATGGTAGCTTTCATTTATGGTCATTTCGCCAAATAGACACACTACATAGAAAAATGAAGTATCCCTGCATATTTTTGACTGGTTCACATTGTTTCTTCACGTTGAATATGATTGCAAATAGCAAATTATAGCGAGAAGTCTGCACTGGAGAGAAAATGCTTCAAATTTCACATAAACACTGTGGAAAGGTCCTGAGGGACCTTTCCAATAAATTTTATCAGAATCATATGGTGGCATGTAGCTGCCATCGAGATGCGAGATCCTACTTACTAAGTCGATGTATTTTATGTTGACATACTAGTGTAAGGCGACATATTTGGTTTGTTTATCGTTATGATAAAAAAAACATCTCGATTTTCATTAACTAGCCCACAAACTGCTTTACAATGACACCCAGTTCATTGATATTTTTACAACGAAGTGTTACTTACTATGTTGACATAAACTCGTTGTAATTTTTGTGATTATTGCTTTGTAATGACACCATGATAGGGTAAGTCGACTTATGTTTTTTATGTTTACTTATTTTTAAGTTGACTTATCTATATTTAATATGTGTGTTTCAGGACATACTTCGGACGAACAACCGTTTGCTAACACACAAAATAAAACCAATATAGATCAAGCACATGTGCTAGAATGTGTATGATTACTGTATGTGCTTACATGTACGTGCTAACATTTTGAAATCCGCGGTTGGTTGCTAACTGTGGCATGTAGCTGCCATCGAGATGCGAGAAACTAAGTATACTTATTATACAGATAAAACAACAAAAGTACCATTAAGTCTACATAATTTTCTTGTTCATTGAGATATTTTAAGTCTACATGAAATATGTTCCCTTATATTTAGTCGACATAAAATATGTCGTCTTATATTTCTGTCATTTTTACCTAAATTTTTGCTAAAATGAGCGAGATAGTGCTTTAATATGACATACACAAACTTGGAAAAAAAGCGTATAAGGCGCCATGCGGAACAGGCAAGTCGACTTATTTTAAAAACGACACTTTATTTATATATCTTTTTAGTTTACTATCAAAGTCGTCTCCGTGCTTTAAACTGACATGACAATAAACTATGTAGCATTTAAGGAGTATAAAAGCCGGTATTAGGTCGCCGTTAAATTAGAGAATGTAACATAATAGAATAGATCATAATTTTTTACCCAAAATATGGGTTATAGGCAAATCTTAAGAATAACAGAATACGTTCAGAAATGGAGACCTTATGAGTTTATTATACTACGTCCTCTTTGCACCCAAACGAAAGTATGAAGACTCTTAAGCCACAGCTCCACTTTCACGTCTTGAGCGTTAGCTTTTATTTAGGAAATAGATTCGTGCTGGTAGTGACTAATTGCTTAATATATCACTGGCAGGAAGTCACTCGTAAAAGTGAAAAGAACACGACGCACGCGAGCGATCTATGCACTTACGACTAACCGACTGACAGCACGGTTTTTCTAAAAGTTTTTATTGTATGAAATACAAGTTCATATTATGGGTATGACATTTTCGAAAGTTAAGTATATGAATGGGTCCCTTTTTTCAGAGTACAAGTATATGAATGGGGTATGTTTTCAAAATCCTGTCCGCTCACCCATACCAAATGGCCCTTAGTTCCCCCACCCCCACACGAGGCTTCAACTCAGGGTTTGTATCTGGCATATTAATACACGCTCGTTTTCCATGAGAAAACTAGACGTGTAGCGGTCATAGATATTCGGGATTTACCTAGTGGTAACTTTGCTAAACCCGGGGTTTGGTATCCAGTAATTTTATAGAGTTCGTTTTCCTGAGAAGACGATGTGCAGCAGCCAAAAAAAGTATTTTCCGACTCAATTTAGTGTTTTAGTGGGATGTGTAGGTGTCTGCGCATAGCAGAAGCCCTCTCTTTGTCCCGAGAAAGGCCACATGCCCAGTTAGCAACCAACCACGGATTTCAAAATAAACATAAAAAACTTAAGTCGACTTACCCTATCATGATGCCATTACAAAGCAATAATCACAAAAGTCACAACGAGTTTATGTCAACATAGTAAGTAAGACTTCGTTGTAAAAAAATATCAATGAACTGGGTGTCATTGTAAAGCAGTTTCTGGGCTAGATAATGAAAATCGAGATATATTTTATCATAACGATAAACAAACCAAATATGTCGCCTTACACTAGTATGTCAACATAAAATACATCGACTTAGTAAGTAGGATCTCGCATCTCGATGGCAGCTACATGCCAACATACATTATAACTTGAAAAATGTGTATTATTGAGTTTTTATATCTTTGATAGTACTTTTCTTGGAAATTAGTAATAATACGTAGTTAGTCAATATGGTACGGTTTCATCTCCGTTTGAATCATTGTCACATGGCAAAGCATTGAAAATTGTTTCTACGGTTTGCCATTTATTGCCAAATTATTTTTTTCTATTATTTTACATCATATGCGACCTGTCACGTTTGCCTAATGATAAAAATTAATTTGATGATAACATTTTATCGTTAGTTTCAAGCTGGCACCGCGCAAATGTAATTGCATATCAGCAAATGCTCGGAGTCTAACTGTTGGTTTTCTTTTGCTCCAGCATTTCAGTGGTTTCTTGCTGTCGAGTCCTCACCGTTGTCTCACCTCTGTGGTTCTTTGATTTTTGTGTTCACGGAGATGTTGCACTGATGAGTTAGGAGGCCTTCATGCGGACTGAACAAATTATTTGTCTAAATCGCGACGGAAGTAAGGGCGAGGATTGTGGCCACGTAAAATCGATTTAAGCCCCCCAGTGGAAATCTTCCACTGACCGTTCCAAGGCGGCTCTTCTGTGGCGATTTATTTATGTTGTTGTTTGTTACTTACTGTGTGTATCACTTGTGTCTTTTGGTTTTGGATGGCCATATGGCCATTTTGTGGGAAAGTAACTGTCCTTATGGCCTTCCTTTGTTTAGGTTTCCATTATGGTCTGGTCGCTTATTGTTTGTATTTCTTTCCCTTTGGTGTCTTTTATGGGTGGAGTAAGTTAATTGTATCAATTCCTGATCTTTGTTTTACTTCTATTTTGCAATTAATTTTACAGTCGTGGAGGTGTGACTAGGACTTGCTATCATGAAAGGAAGTGTCTAGAGTGCCGGGTCCGTCACCCTAGACTCTGAGGCTAGAGTGCCGGGTCCGTCACTCTAGACTGGGTGGTTAAAGTGACGGTCCCGGCACTCTAGCCATTCCTATGTGGCCAGGCTAGAGAACCGGTAATACCCAGTAATACAATACTTGATAGCTATAATCCGCCAGCATCATACTAAGGACGAATTAAAGAAAGAAAACATTTACCTGACATAATATCTTAAAGTATCAACCATATCGGAGGATGGTGCGTATACTAAGTATATCAACCACTTAAAACCGCCTCACGGGAAAATACTTCACAAAAATTTGAAACTGTGTATATCAACAACTGCTAAATTTGGGCTGGGTAGAGTGTTGGTAATATATTAATTCTTTGTTATTTAGTTATTTCCATCATCTACCACCTAGAATTGAGATAAAACGGACATTATTTCTCTGACATGGCATGTTAGTCTGTGAACTACACGGATGCGCAGGCAGATCTGCGCCGCTGTTGTTCGCATATGCAATTAACCGGTTTTCTCACGACGCGGCTCATTAATGTCTTCATGGAAAGAAAGTGTGCAAAAACGTTAATTGGAAATAAATTTATTATTATCATTATCTTCCATCATATTATTCTTTGGACATAACGATAATTGAATTTGAAACCAATGTTTGTCGCGGTTGTAAGAATAATTATGTTGTGCTACAAACAACCTGTTTCCTGATTGAGCTGTCGAACGACCTCAATAAGACATTATCACCGCCAACACATCACACAATTCAGTTTTCTCCTCAAAACAAACCAAGTAAAACTACTTAATGCTGGTCCTAAAAGGTTATCAAGTATTGACTATTGTATTACCGGCTACAAATAAAAGGAGCGTGATAACTCAGTGGTTAGTGCACTTGCCTCTGATACTAGAGGTCCCGGGTTCGATCCCCGGCAGCGGCGATAAAATTTCGGTGTCCGAACACGCTCCATTAGCATCATTTGCAGGGATGAATGTCATAAAGTGCACCGTCCTTCGGATCGGGACGTTAACTGGAGGCCCCCTGTGCAGGGAGAACCATCCCCTGTGCAGGTTGAAGAACCCTACCATAATTACATGATTACTGTGTGGGCTTTCATCCTGCAAAAACTGGTGTGTATGTAATATACACCTGCCTAGAATGCCCGCGAGGGCGTATGGCAGTATAAAGAGAAAGAAAAAGAAAGCCACATAGGAATGGCTAGAATGCCGGGACCGTCACTTTAGCCACCGAGGCTAGAGTGACGGACCCGGCACTCTAGCCTCAGAGTCTAGGGTGACGGACCCGGCACTCTAGACACTTCCATCATGAAAATGGTCCAACCATTTCCAGACATTTTTATGATAGTCATTTACCAGCCTCTTTTTATTTTGGATGGCCATATGGCCATTTTGTGGGAAAGTAACTGTCCTTATGGCCTTCCTTTGTTTAGGTTTCCATTATGGTCTGGTCGCTTAATGTTTGTGTTTCTTTCCCTTTGGTGTCTTTGATGGGTGGAGTAAGTTAATTGTATCGATTCCTGATCTTTGTTTTACTTCTACTCTTAATTGTTTTTTTTTTTTTTTTTTTTTTTTTTTTTTTGTGTGTGTTTTTTTTTCTTAATTAATTTTTTATTTGTTTCTTTTTTCTTTTTCTTTTTTTCTTTTTTTTTAGCTCACCGTCACGTAGTGACGAGGTGAGCTTTTGGGATCACTTTTTGTCCGTCGTCCGTCGTGCGTCCGTGCGTGCGTCCGTGCGTAAACAATTTCTTTAAACGACATCTCCTCCTAAACCACTGATCGGATTTTGACCAAACTTCACAGGAATGATCCTTAGGTGGTCCCCTTTCAAAGTTGTTCAAATGGTTCCGGTCCGTTGCACATCTAGGTCACAGGAGCCAAAAATAGATTTTTTTCACCAAAAACTTAAAAAATCTTCTTCTCTGAAACCACAAGGCCCAGGGCTTTGATATTTGGTATGAAGCTTCATCTAGTGGACCCCTACCAAGATTGTTCAAATTATAGTGCTGGGGCCAAAAATGCCCCCGCCACGGGGCCCTATGGTTTTACATAGGCTTATATAGGGAAAATCTTTAAAAAACTTCTTCTCTGAAACCACAAGGCCCAGGTCTTTGATATTTGGTATGAAGCTTCATCTAGTGGACCCCTACCAATATTGTTCAACTTTTAGTGCTGGGGCCAAAAATGCCCCCGCCCCGGGGCCCTTTGGTTTTACATTGGCTTATATAGGGAAAATCTTTAAAAATCTTCTTCTCTGAAACCACAAGGCCCAGGACTTTGATATTTGGTATGAAGCTTTATCTAGTGGACCCCTACCAAGATTGTTCAAATTTTAGTGCTTGGACAAAAAATGCCCCCGCGACGGGGCCCTTTGGTTTTGCATTGGCTTATATAGGGAAAATCTTTAAAAATCTTCTTCTCTGAAACCACAAGGCCCAGGACTTTGATATTTGGTATGAAGCTTCATCTAGTAGACCCCTACCAAGATTGTTCAAATTTTAGTGCTGGGACAAAAAATGCCCCCGCCACGGGGCCCTTTGGTTTTACATTGGCTTATGTAGGGAAAATCTTTAAAAATCTTCTTCTCTGAAACCACAAGGCCCAGGTCTTTGATATTTGGTATGAAGCTTCATCTAGTGGACCCCTACCAAGATTGTTCAAATTATAGTGCTGGGGCCAAAAATGCCCCCGCCCGGGGCCCTTTGGTTTTACATAGGCTTATATAGGGAAAATCTTTAAAAATCTTCTTCTCTGAAACCACAAGGCCCAGGACTTTGATATTTGGTATGAAGCTTCATCTAGTGGACCCCTACCAAGATTGTTCAAATTATAGTGCTGGGACAAAAAATGCCCCCGCCACGGGGCCCTTTGGTTTTACATAGGCTTATATAGGGAAAATCTTTAAAAATCTTCTTCTCTGAAACCACAAGGCCCAGGTCTTTGATATTTGGTAAGAAGCTTCATCTAGTGGACCCCTACCAAGATTGTTCAAATTATAGTGCTGGGACCAAAAATGCCCCCGCCCCGGGGCCCTTTGGTTTTACATAGGCTTATATAGGGAAAATCTTTAAAAATCTTCTTCTCTGAAACCACAAGGCCCAGGACTTTGATATTTGGTATGAAGCTTCATCTAGTGGACCCCTACCAAGATTGTTCAACTTTTAGTGCTGGGACAAAAAATCCCCCTGCCACGGGGCCCTTTGGTTTTACATTAGCTTATATAGGGAAAATCTTTAAAAATCTTCTTCTCTGAAACAACAAGGCCCAGGTCTTTGATATTTGGTATGAAGCTTCATCTAGTGGACCCCTACCAAGATTGTTCAAATTATAGTGCTGAGGCCAAAAATGCCCTCGCCCCGGGGCCCTTTGGTTTTACATAGGCTTATATAGGGAAAATCTTTAAAAATCTTCTTCTCTGAAACCACAAGGCCCAGGACTTTGATATTTGGTATGAAGCTTCATCTAGTGGACCCCTACCAAGATTGTTCAAATTATAGTGCTGGGACAAAAAATGCCCCCGCCACGGGGCCATTTGGTTTTAAATTGGCTTATATAGGGAAAATCTTTAAAAATCTTCTTCTCTGAAACCACAAGGCCCAGGTCTTTGATATTTGGTATGAAGCTTCATCTAGTGGACCCCTACCAAGATTGTTCATATTATAGTGCCTGGGCCAAAAATGCCCCCGCCCCGGGGCCCTTTGGTTTTACATAGGCTTATATAGGGAAAATCTTTAAAAATCTTCTTCTCTGAAACCACAAGGCCCAGGTCTTTGATATTTGGTAAGAAGCTTCATCTAGTGGACCCCTACCAAGATTGTTCAAATTATAGTGCTGGGACAAAAAATGCCCCCGCCACGGGGCCCTTTGGTTTCACAAAGGCTTATATAGGGAAAATCTTTAAAAATCTTCCTCTCTGAAACCACAAGGCCCAGGACTTTGATATTTGGTATGAAGCTTCATCTAGTGGACCCCTACCAAGATTGTTCAAATTATAGTGCTGGGACAAAAAATGCCCCCGCTACGGGGCCCTGTGGTTTAACATTGGCTTATATAGGGAAAATCTTTAAAAATCTTCTTCTCTGAAACAACAAGGCCCAGGTCTTTGATATTTGGTATGAAGCTTCATCTAGTGGACCCCTACCAAGATTGTTCAAATTATAGTGCTGGGACAAAAAATGCCCCCGCCACGGGGCCCTTTGGTTTCACAAAGGCTTATATAGGGAAAATCTTTAAAAATCTTCTTCTCTGAAACCACAAGGCCCATGTCTTTGATATTTGATATGAAGCTTCATGTAGTGGACCCCTACCAAGATTGTTCAAATTATAGTGCTGGGGCCAAAAATGCCCCCGCCATGGGGCCCTTTGGTTTTACATCGGCTTATATAGGGAAAATCTTTAAAAATTTTCTTCTCTGAAACCACAAGGCCCAGGGCTTTGATATTTGGTATGAAGCTTCATCTAGTGGACCCCTACCAAGATTGTTCAAATTATAGTGCTGGGGCAAAAAATGCCCCCGTCCCGGGGCCCTTTGGTTTTACATAGGCTTATATAGGCAAAATCTTTAAAAATCTTCTTCTCTGAAACCGCTAGGCCCAGGTCTTTGATATTTGATGTGTAGCTTCATCTAGTTGACCTTTGCCAAGATTGTTCAAATTATAGCCTTTGTTGATGTTTGGTATGAAGCTTCACCTTTAAGACCTCCCTCATCATTATGCCTTGGGGCCAGTAATGGCCCTCTCTGGGGCCCACTTGTTACACTATGGATCAGGTGAGCGATCCAGGGCCATCATGGCCCTCTTGTGATTAATATTAGGATCACTTTTTTGTCTGTCATCCGTGCGTAAACAATTTCTTCAAACGACATCTCCTCCTAAACCACTGATCGGATTTTGACCAAACTTCACAGGAATGATCATTAGGTGGACCCTTTTCAAAGTTGTTCAAATGGTTCGGGTCCGTTGCACATCTAGGTCACAGGAGCCAAAAATACATTTTTTTCACCAAAAACTTAAAAAATCTTCTTCTATGAAACCGCAAGGCCCAGGTCTTTGATATTTGGTATGAAGCTTCATCTAGTGGACCCCTACCAAGATTGTTCAAATTATAGTGCTGGGGCCAAAAATGCCCCCGCCCCGGGGCCCTTTGGTTTTACATGGGTTTTATACGGAAAATCTTTAAAAATCTTTAAAAATCTTCTTCTCTGAAACCACAAGGCCCAGGTCTTTGATATTTGGCATGAAGCTTTATCTAGTGGACCCCTACCAAGATTGTTCAAATTATAGTGCTGGGGCCCAAAATGCCCCCGCCCCAGGGCCCTTTGGTTTTACATGGGCTTATATAGGGAATCTTTAAAAATCTTCAACTCTGAAACCTCAAGGCCCAGGTCTTTGATATTTGGTATGAAGCTTCATCTAGTGGACCCCTACCAAGATTGTTCAAAGTATAGTGCTGGGGCAAAAAATGCCCCCGCCCCGGGGCCCTTTGGTTTTACATAGGCTTATATAGGGAAAATCTTTAAAAATCTTCTTCTCTGAAACCACAAGGCCCAGGTCTTTGATATTTGGTATGAAGCTTCATCTAGTGGACCCCTACCAAGATTGTTCAAATTATAGTGCTGGGGCCAAAAATGCCCCCGCCCCGGGGCCCTTAGGCTTTACATAGGCTTATATTAGGAAAATCTTTAAAAATCTTCTTCTCTGAAACTGCAAGACCCAGGTCTTTGATATTTGGTATGAAGCTTCATCTTGTGGACCTCTACCAAGATTGTTCAAATTATAGCACTGGGGCCAAAAACGCCCCCGCTCTGGGGCCCTTTGGTTTTACATAGACTTGTATAGGGAAAATCTTGAAAAATCTTCTTCTCTGAAACCACAAGGCCTAGGTCTTTGATATTTGGTATGAAGCTTCAGATAGTGGACCTCTACCAAGATTGTTCAAATTGTAGCCCTGAGACCAAAAATGCCCCCGCCTCGTGGCCCTTTGGTTTTACATAGACTTATATAGGGAAAATCTTTAAAAATCTTCTTCTATGAAACCACATGGCCTAGGTCTTTGATATTTGGTGTGAAATTTCATCCTGTGGACCTCTATCAAGATTGTTCAAATTATAGCCCTGGGGCCAAAAATGTCCCCGCCCCAAGACCCTTTGGTTTTACGTAGACTTATATAGGGAAATCTTTAAAATCTTCTTCTCTGAAACGGCAAGGCCCATATATTTGATATTTGGTATGGAGCTTCATCTAGTGGACCTCTACCAAGATTATTCAAATTATAGCCCTTGGGCCACAAATGCCTCCACCTCGGGGCCCTTTGGTTTTACATAGATTTATATAGCCCTGGGGCCATTTGGTTTTGCATAGGCTTATGTAGGGAATATCTTTAAAAAAAATCTTCTTCTCTGAAACCGCAAGGCACAGGTCTTTGATATTTGATGTGTAGCTTCATCTAGTGGACCTTTGCCAAGATTGTTCACATTATAGCCTTTGTTGATGTTTGGTATGAAGCTTCACCTTTAAGACCTCCCTCAACATTATGCACATTAAAGCCCTGGGGCCAATAATGGTCCTCTCTGGGGCCCACTTGTTACACTATGGATCAGGTGAGCGATCCAGGGCCATCATGGCCCTCTTGTTTTTTCATTTTTTTCTTTTTTTTTTTTTTTATTTGTCTTTTTTTCTTCTTTTTTTTTTCATGAACTCCATCCTTTTTAATACATGTATTAATGATTTTAAAAACATATATGGTAACCGAAGAAAAGCTTTCATTAGGTGTCAGGGTGCTGCATTAATCTGCAGACGAAAAATATCTATTATGGCCCATTGATATTGAAATTAAAATTTGCCTTTTCGCCAAGGCCACCTGAATAAACCCATCTTTCCGCCCGTCCCACATGAATCAAAGTAGAAGTAAAACAAAGATCAGGAATCGATACAATCAACTTACTCCACCCATCAAAGACACCAAAGGGAAAGAAACACAAACATTAAGCGACCAGACCATAATGGAAACCTAAACAAAGGAAGGCCATAAGGACAGTTACTTTCCCACAAAATGGCCATATGGCCATCCAAAATAAAAAGACACAAGTGATACACACAGTAAGTAACAAACAACACAATAAATAAACCGCCACAGAAATCCCCCTTTTCATAGACCATGAAAGCTTAATTAAGGCTTATTCTTCCCATCTATCTCGGCCCCCGCCCATAGGGGCTTGAAGAAATATATGGGCTGCATGATGCTTCCACGCAGAGCTGAATCCGGCCCCCACACTAGTACTGGTAAACCGCTTAGAGGATCTAAGCCTGTCCAGGAACCGCGGTGCGAGGCGGACCATGCATGCTATTAAACCCTATTGGTTTCATTGGGCGACAGGGCTTGAGATGTCATTTCATCTTAATGTCGGGTAAAAGTCCCACAAAATTGGAAGCAACGTCTCCAAAATGACCTTTACAGTGTTGACGGGGACGTTAAACCTCAAACCAAACAAACAAGTCCTATCTATCTATCTATCTATCTATCTATCTATCTATCTATCTATCTATCTATCTATCTATCTATCTATATGTCTGTCTGTCTGTCTGTCTGTCTGTCTGTCTGTCTGTCGGTCACATTTGACCATTACCGCAGGTGTACATTACATACACTCCAGGTTTGCAGGATGAAAGCCTACACAGTAATCATGTAATTACGGTAGGGATCTTTAACCTGCACAGGGGGGTGGTTCTCCCTGCACAGTGGGGCCTCCTGTTAACGTCCCGATCCGAAGGACGGTGCACTTTATGACATTCGTCCCTGCAAATGATGCCAATGGAGCGTGTTCGGACACCGAAATTTTATCGCCGCTGCCGGAGACCTCTAGCATCAGAGGCAAGTGCACTAACCACTGAGCTATCACGCTCCTTCCAAAAACATCAGCCATCACAAGAGATAATAAAACTATTCTTCTCCTTAAAAACATTATTCCAGTGCCAATGCTCAGCCATCTAGTTTGACTAGATTCTTATTTTTGGTATTGATCTTTGTTTAGCTCTAAAATACATATTAGTGAACATCGAATGCACGGGTAAGACTACTGGAATGCGCAGTCGTACTTGAGCCTTGTAGTGTCTTTTTATGCATTGTAGGGTATTTTTTATTTTATATAATGAGTAAATCATAGTAAATAAAGTTCTGGGGTGTCGGAGGTTTTGGCCACTTTGCATGTTCGCCACCAGAGGTTTCGCCACCTCCGTGAGCGGGTTCGCCACTTTTCCGATTCTTGCTTTTGGGGGGTTCGCCACTTTTTATATATTTTTCTTATAACTATTTGATTTTGGTCAGGGTTTAATAAAAAGAAAGGCTGTTTATAGTTTTAAACGTCGGTTGTTATTGTTTTTATTACTTCCTACTTGAAAATAGACAAAACACCTATTCTCAGAATAGATGCCCGTTGGTAGTTTTTGGCTGTCTTTTGCGTTTTAATCATGCCAAACAGAAGAACTGTGATATCCCTGATGTTCATCATAATAACATCCCAGCGGGCAATAATCGGTTGATTCAACGTTGATTCAACGTTGAAGGCAAACGTTGAATAAACGTTGATTTTGGGTTGAATATGAAATTTGAATCAACGTTGCACAGTCAACGTTGATTCAAAGTTGACCATCCAACGGTGAATCAACGTTGATATTTCATTGTTGATTCAACGTTAATATATCAATGTTGAATAAACGTTGATATTCGGTTGAATATGAAAGTTGAATCAACGTTGAGCAGTCATCTTTGAACCAGAGCTTAATTTTCAACCTTGCATCAACGTTGAAATATCAATCATTAAACCAAACTGATATAACTACAGAAACAGCGTTTAAGAAACCATGATTTATTAAAGAAACGACACTAACATGTAAATTTGCAAACTGTAAATATTTCATACGCACTCAAGGGCGCCCACTTTTTCACTTAAATTTGCTTTTAAGATATGTTATTACGAGCCACAAACACTGTTGTACTTCAAGTTTGTAGACCTGATCACTGTTTTTTTGCTGTTGTTGTTGTTGTTGTTCGACATTTGCTGCCGCCTGTTCTGTAAGCTATCTATTTTTTCTTTCTGTCGGGGTTGAGGCTTTGATGCTATTCATAACACTATCTGAAAAACAAAAAGAGGCAATTCTTCAAATTACACCACAGATGTATTTTCTCCTATAGATGCATGTTTAGTTTCTGGAAGGAATTAGTGGGTATTGTGTAGAAAATCCGAACACTTTAGAAATGAATTTTATCTTTCTGCTGTTTATGAAAGAATGAACGCAGTGGGTCGCATGCAAATTAAATGAACCCTGAAGGGGTTCGTGCAAACTTTGCAAGCGATCCCTGTCGTTCAAATTTTCAGGAAAAGTATGTATGTGTAAATGTTGTATGCTTTGAAGTATCGATACCACCTCACCATGAATGCAAGGCATGAGGATCGTTTTCTAAAAAGCCACCTCTCCTCAACAGACTGGTTCGAGGATCGATCGAAAATTGAAAAAAAAAGCATGAGCATAGAGAAGTTTAAATTCTGAATTAGTATTGCTTGACTTCATGTGCTAATTTCTTAAATAATGAAATCATGCTTGTAAACCGAAAGTATGTATGTGTAAGTGCTGTATGCTTTGAAGTATCGATACCACCTCACCATGAATGCAAGGCATGAGGATCGTTTTCTAAAAAGCCACCTCTCCTCAACAGACTGGTACGAGGATCGATCGAAAATTGAAAAAAAAACAAAAAAACATGAGCATAGAGAAGTTTAAATTCTGAATTAGTATTGCTTGACTTCATGTGCTAATTTCCTAAATAATGAAATCATGCTTGTAAACCGAAAGTATGTATGTATAAGTGCTGTATGCTTTGAAGTATCGATACCACCTCACCATGAATGCAAGGCATGAGGATCGTTTTCTGAAAAGCCACCTCTCCTCAACAGACTGGTATGAGGATCGATCGAAAATTGAAGAAAAAAAAAAACAAAAAAAAAACTTGAGCATAGAGAAGTTAAAATTCTGAATTAGTATTGCTTTACTTCATGTGCTAATTACGTAAATAATGAAATCATGCTTGTAAACCGAAAGTATGTATGTGTAAGTGCTGTATGTTTGAAGTATCGATACCACCTCACCATGAATGCAAGGCATGAGGATCGTTTTCAAAAAGCCACCTCTCCTCAACAGACTGGTATGAGGATCGATCGAAAATTGAAAAAAAAAAAACCTTACCGTGACAAAACATTTTTTTCGGTTTTACTTATCATGGTAGACTGGAATCAGTCCAAATGTTAGCTAATTCACTATTGACCTATAAATGTCTCTCTGATTACCTATTCTATCCCTCTCGGAAACCTGTTCATTCATCTACAAAATTTCATTCATTAAAGAAGTCATTATTTATGAGAGGAGAGAAAGATAAATATGCTTATGAACAAAGCAGCTAAATAAATGGAGTGTATCCAGTCTATTATCACGGCTGCATGCCGGTAGTGTTTGTTAATGCCATACGCTTTGCTGCGCCTATACTACCTGACCATGAATGCTAAATATACTGTTATTGTCATTACCTATGGCACTGCATCGGAATTGAGGGCGAGGGTGGAAATTTCGTAAACTCCGGATTGAAACCCCATCAGTAGTTTAACTTCTGGAGGTCACATCATGTTAACAGGTCCTTGCAATGATTACCCTTGCAAACACTACTTTAAATAGAGAAAAGTGCGGTTTACATATTTTACTTATTTCTGCTCCTGCTCATTTATTTATAAATGCGCTGTGATGCAGTGGTAAAGCATCGGGTTTGAGATCAAGAGGTCGATTATTATTATTATTAATTGTGGATACACGTTAGAACCGGTTTTCTAATGAGCATCTACAATCTATTATGTTTGGAGCAGAAATAAGAACAAATCACCAATTATCATCTCTGGAGCCATAAAATGTTAACCTGCATTACAAAGGCATGTTGTCATAATGATTCCGTTGCAGTTTCTGGTTTTGTACTATTGGTGCACGCACATTTCGATCGTGTATGTGCCGTCGTCTCATCTTTTCTAACTGTTATTTTGGTGGCTTGGGGTGGCTGTGGTCCTTGATTGTGGCTTTTCCTGTGTAACATTTTCTTACTAAATAAAATTAATGTCTAACATGTTCCATGCATACGTACCCGTAGCGTGTTGATGCTTGTTGGAACCGCCTTCTAACGGGTACCCACGACCTATGTTTTGAGAAGAAATAAGAAAAGTAAATAATAATAATAATGCAGGGGTAGGCCTATGCTCCTGTTTATTTCACTATTAAAGTTTTTTTTTCTAGATAAAGCGATATGATTTTAGTTTTCACATGTCTTGATTTGTTTGTTTGATTTGAGGTTTAACGTCACCGTCAACACTGTATAGGTCATTTTGGAGTCGTTGCTTTCAATTTTGTGGGACTTTTTCCCGACATTGAGATGCAATGACATGTCAAGCCCTGTCGCCCAATGAAACCTATAGGGTTAATAAGCATGGACAGTCCAACTCGCACCGCTTTACCTGGGCAGGCTTTGATCCTCTGAGCAGTTTACCACTCCAGTACTCATGTGCGGTCGGTTTCAGCTCTGCGTTGAAGCATCATGCACCCCTTTTATTTCTGCAAGCCCCAATGGGCGGGGCCGCACATGTCTTGTTATATGCATTTTTATTGTAAACCTGTTGGATTACACTTGCACATTACAATGCCTATATAGGGTACAATGGATGAGGTTCGGGCAAATAGTGTAGACCCACGTACTACTTGCACCCAGGGCATCTTACACTATTTGCATGAAAATATAATAACAGTAACATATAGCAGGGAACGGAATCGTCCAAACTAACCATGTACAGGCATAAAACATATGGGCCGCCTTGGCCTAGTGGATGAGAGTGCTGACTCTTAATCATTAGATCTCTCACAGCTGTAGTTCGAGCCTGGCTCGGATCATATGTGAGAAGCCAAGTTCTGAAACAGAAAGTCAGGTAATTTTTTACTCCGGTTACTCTGGTTTTCGCCCACCTCTGATTAACGATCGGCTCGATATGAGTGAAATAATCTTGAAAGGGCCGCACAATCCATCACGTGAATAACACCCTCTAAACCCGACTTTATTTAGAGAAAACTGGGATTTACGGGGTTATGTATAATTTTTCTTATTTCTACATTTCTGATCCAAGACATAGGTTGTGGGTACTTGTTAGAACCGCCTCTAACGGGACCCACAACATATGTTTGAAGTAAAAGTAACAAAAATATCACATATTTTCATCAGAAAAGAAGCCAATTTTTGAGATGTGAAAAAATGCACTATGACGCACGGGTGTGTTATCGTAATGAACCCCCCCCCCCCCCCCCCCCCCCCAAAAAAAAAAGCATAAGCTGGGAATCATAACCACCAGACGCTCTAATTTGGACATATCCCAGCTCACCAAACTGTTTGAAACACTGATAAGCACAGTTATAAATACACACAGGAGTTAAGCCGGAGCAAAACAAAATTTTAAGTGGTTGGCAGAAAATCACATATTTTCTGAAAAGGTTTCCAGTGATTTAAACTAAGCATTAAATTGCCCTGAAGCTTTAATTTATTGTAAAGTAATAGAAAAAGAATCGTGCATTTTACCGGGCATTTTAATTTATATATTTTTCCTTTGACGGGCCAATTATATATTCACCATTGCACTTCGTTTCGTTCAATTTCAAAGTTTACGGGAAAAATGAAAAGTTTCTCTTCATTTAAAAGTCAATTTTAAAATTTATAAAGAACAAAGCTATTACAAAATCACTTTTAAATGATATTTTATATTAATTGCATGTTGATAATCCCGTTTTTGGCTGTCCATTTTCATAACTGCGCGTCTGCGCGCATGTGCTTGTAATGGGCACTTGAAACGGTACTAAATTTATTAATCGAAAGTTTCTTCGTTTCCATTGTATTGTTCGTTATAAAAGATGCTATTATAAAAATACATACAGTAATAATGATAATTATAAACCTTACCTCTTACAATGAATACTGTTTTTCTTTTTTTCCCCTCTCTCTAGTTCGTGAAAAAACTAACACGCTTTTTGGAGCATGCGTTATAATGATTTCCCCGGCGCGTCACGACACGACCAAAAGATGTGAAAATAAGATCCAACAAAGCCTAATTTTTTTTTTTTTTTTTAATAAGCATCATCTCATCAACTAGTATTCGTTTAGACGAAGGGTGAGCCAAACAGTGGCCAGGCCAGCGACGTACGTTAGGATAAAACTCTAATTACCTTTTTTCTGTTCGGCGCCGCCAATTTTTGTTTCTGCGAGCTTCGTGGGAAAGTTCTTTCTTTCTTTCTACTCATACTGCGATCGATCACATTTGACCTTTACTCGTAGGTGTACATAACATACACTCCATTCAAAACTTGCAAACTGGACAGATCCATATATAATTGGTATTTGACAAGCAAACAGCGTAGACCCTGATCGTTAGCCGCACCTGCGCGCCTTCTGGATTTTTATCCCAGTTGGCACATGTTGTTTAGGTAACGTCGCATCCACGTCGATGCGACGACGTTGATACGACGTTGCCCCGACATGATGTGCCCTTTGGTATTTGCGAGTGTTGTTTTAAAGTAGTAGCAGCAACAGCAATAATAATAATAATAATAATAATAATAATAATAATATCGTTGTTGTTGTTTATTATGTCGTGATAACCAAATGTTGGTTGTCAGCCAAATTTCAACGTTGATTAAATTATAAGGACTTCAACGTTTAATCAACAAAGCTATATCAACTGAAGTACAACTTTGCGGAATCAGTTGTTTATATACAACCACATATCAACGTTGATTCAACGTTATACTGCCAAAGTTTAATCAGTGTTGATAAATCAACGTTGAACAGAGGTTGATATAAGGTTGATCAACCAATCAACCTAATTTCAACCGAAACTCAACGTTGACTCAACGTTGAGTGCCGGCTGGGATAGTCCATACATTTCAAAATACTACTTATTACTCGTTATCAATTTTGCCCTTGATACCAATGCCTAAAGTAGTCATTTTTGGCCAAAATTCAGTGTCCTTTCTTAGAGTGCTAAACATTGTGACAGTTTTTTTTTTCTTCTGTATTTGATATACTGCTGCAAAAAGTTTGCTTTATTTTAATTAACATGCTTAGCTAATACTTGAAAGTGATTTTAATTTCCTTTATTTAGTTTGATTTCATTTTTTCGTTGTCTTTCGTTGAAAATGTCCTCAATGTCGGTGTAAGCTACGTTACACTGGTTATAATAAATAAGTTAAGGCATAGTTTGTTATTTCGACTCAAATATCCATTTTCTGTTGCGAAACCTCTAAGTGGCGAAACCTCCCGTGGGGCGAAACCTCCTGGTGGCGAAACCTCTTGGTGGCGAAACCTCTGTAAACCGAGTTCTGCGGTGACCTGCAGTGTCTTGTGGTGTCCTGCAGTGTCTTTTTATGCATTGTATGGTATTTTTTTTATTTCATATGAAGAGTAAAACATAGTAAATAAAGGAACCCTGCGGTGACCTGCAGTGTCTTGCGGTGTCCTGCGGTGTCTTGCGGTGACGTGTGGCGTCTTGCGGTGATCAGAATGACCTAGTCGGGAAAGCGGAAACCAACTCATTCACCCAGGAAATGCAGTCGACACTGGTCAAGGAAGTTTGAAAGCAATAGGGTTCGCCGGTCATCCGGGCACTTTCGTTTGTCACGTGATAGCAACGAGCACGCAGGTGAAAACAAACGCCATTTTGAATAAGCAAATAGTGTAAATAAAATCAAAGTCACTAGCATATTTCTTACAATTTTGATAAAACATGCCAAAAATCTGTAGTGCAGGTGGTTGTACAAATCATCATTTACAACTGGATAAAAAGCTATCGTTCTATCAGTTCCCAAATGGAGAAAAACATCCAGAGAGACGGTCTCGGTGGATGAGGGCCTGCAGTCGCCAGAACGCTGATGGTTCAGACTGGATTCCTTCATCAAAATATGTTTACATGTGCAGTGAACATTTTATAACAGGTAATTGATTCACAATACATAATTGCTTTGTTGACAATGAACTGAAATTGTCCTTTCTATTGGTAAAATTGTCTGTTGATTTCTCTCTAGCAACACGAATTCGGCACGAACTAGTGCTCGTATTTCTCCCTTTCAACAACATTTCTGCACTTACCGAGGCGATCCTTTGGAACATCACCACAGGTGTTGGATGGGTGACTAAATTTAGAAATTGATTGTAATTAACTTTAAAGTGTAGAAAAAAAAAACCTCCTTACTTAAACCAAGATCAAATGAGCAGTTTGATCTGGGTCCACACTGTTTGCAGAAATGACTTAAAGCTACCGGCAGTCAACGATTTTTTTACAGGCAAACAGTGTGGACTCAGATCAGACAGCTCCTCTGGGCAATCTGATCTGGGTTCACACTATTTGCAGAAATGACATATGACATGCAAACAGTATGGACCCAGATCAGATGAGCAGTCTGATCTGGGTCCACACTGTTTGCAGAAATGACTTAAAGCTACCGGCAGTCAACGATTTTTTACAGACAAACAGTGTGGACTCAGATCAGACAGCTCCTCTTAGCAATCTGATCTGGGTTCAATATGGACATGCATCTAACCCAACACTCTTTAATTTCTGTACATAACGGCCATGACTTGTGCTATCAAGTGTTTTAATGTAGCCATAAGACATTATAGCAGTATTTAGCTAAAACTTTGGCCAGTAACACTGTGTGGTTGGTTTTATATTTGAGAATACTTCCCAAAACTGGAAGTCAGTGTTATTTTGACAATAAACAGAATGTCAAACCTACCTTGACACTTGGATAGAGTATATTTCCCCGAGTCCATGACACCTCCGAATACACAACACTTGACACTAGTCCGTAGACATCAGTTATCAGGCAGCTGTTATTTCACTAAATGGAAATTTCCCGCCTCGTTATTCTTTACTTTTAATCATTTTTACTTACAGTAACATGCATTTTCAGGTTAAAAAACGATTTTATTCAATGTAATTGATAGCGATCTAAAGGGAAATTGCCGGTCGCTCTGTTATTGTTTTCACCTCCAAAATGGCGGCCTATCGGTTGCTACGGGAAGTGACGTCACGCCGGCGAACCCTATAAAATTGGTTTTCTTTGCAATTGAAACTTTTCCAGTTAATAAAATGGCAACGGACGAGCTTGCTAAAAAACTTGAGAGACGAAATAATCTAAATGAAGGTGTAGAAGAAGGTAGTATCTCTCCACAAAGCACTGTGTTTAATCCCTACACAGAGTTCAAGGAATTTTCCAGGAAACAGATACAAGATTTCCAGAAGACCTTTAACAAGTAAGTAATAAATAGTCATGCTAGATTCAGTACAGACAGCCCAATAGCAGTTGTTACATGAGAAATATCCTACAGCTTTCCAGAGTGCCCACCTGCACAACGACCGCTAAAAACTTGTCCAAATTGAAAAAATTCCCAGCCTTGTGCGACCAGATAAGTTGACCGTGCCACCTATCTATCTATCTTCTTATACTGAGTCGGTCATATCTGGCCATTAAAGGTTATGCGGCGTCTGATCAGGGTCGTATCGGTGACGGTGGTGTTTTTTATCCCTAGTCTAAACAGGTTCGGATCCTGGCGTCTGTTCATTCGTCGTTCGTAGACACAAAATTATGAGTGAAAAGACGCTGCGCAACGGTTATGCGGCGTCTGATCAGGGTCTTATCGGCGACGGTGTTGGTTTTTTATCCCTAGTCTGAACAGGTTCGGAGCCTGGCGTCCGTTCAAACGTCCGTCCGTAGACGCAATAGACATATGAAAACAATGCAGATCCGGATCAGATGTACAATTATTAAACGGCGTCTGATGATGGTCTACATGTATGTAGGAGGTATCTGAGACGGCGCAGACCCGGACAAGATGTTGCGCAACGATGCGGCGTCTGATCAGGGTCTTATCGCCAACGGTGGTGTTTTTTTTAACCCTAGTCTGAACAGGTTCGGGGGATATAGCGATCAGCGTGGCGTCATTCACCCAACCGTCTGTATAACAAAAGACAGAACACAAAGGTGCAAACAGTGCAGATTTTAATCAGACGCCATACAATTATTATACGGCGTCTGGATAGGGTCTACAAGTTTGTAGACGGAATATACGACGGCACAGACCCAGACCAGACGCTGTACAATGATCATGCGGCGTCTGATCATGGTCTGACCGCCGCCGGTGCGTTTTATTTTTATCCCCTGACCAAATAGGTTCGGGGATACAGTATAGCTCCAATATATCGCGGTAGTCGGGGTCCATAGCACGAAAACCGCGATGTGGTCGGAGCGCGATATTAGTCGCGGTAGTTTGCCGAGATGCCAATACAAGTCGCGGTGATACCACGGGCCGAAAAACTATACAACAACAAAACTATCATTTTATTGTGTTATGATTTCGGACAAGTGTAAAAAAAATCGTCTACAACTGTCAGTCTTTTTGAGACCTTAAATAAGGTAAAACTAGACCAGTAAGTAAATCGCAATAATTGCTGCACTGTCAATTGAGAGACAAACCATCTGTGTATTTATTACGGTTCAAGTATGACACTATTGTTAATCCCTGTCATATAATTGCCACCCTGCGGTGCGTGTCGATAAGGTGTGAAAATATGGTCAAGTTATCTCTAATTGGTGTTTATTCTCCAATCATAAAATTTAATCCACAATCAATGTGAAAACGATTTAATCGCTCCTCAGACAATTAGCTACATCTAACGGTAGATGTTTGCATATTAAAAACGGACTTTTCTGCGATCTCGTGAATGTTTATGTTTTGGCGCCAAATAGCAGACGCTGGACGGGAAAAGTCAAACGCTGTTGTTGGCTATTGACACGGAGCTTTTGGGGATAATTCGGGAGCTTTGCAAAGCGCTGGTTTTCTATCCACCTCTATTCACAACCGTTTAGCTATCAAGAAAATATTTTTTACCGGTTTCAAACATTTTTTTTATGGAAGAGATACACACAATGACATTAAACATGTGTGGGGGTGCTGGAATCGGATGACGTCATTTACCGATCGCATGCATGAAAATGGTAGTTGACATCGTTGTCTGATTGAGCATTGAGTGGATTACTCAGTTATGACAAGTTTGGGGATTAAGATTAATTGTTCGCCAATACCTGTTCTAACTGACGCTAATTGGATTATTTGGTTAGGCCAATACAAAATATATGTGTGGTTCCGGTTACCCGACCGTGCCTAGCTTTTTCCCGCCGACCCTAATTATTTTTTTCTATCATGAATATTCCAAACATTTTATGTGCAAAAACGGTCTTTGAATTTTTCATGGTTAAAGTATTTAAGTACATCTTCATTAAAAAGCGCTTTCATTAAAGATCAATCTGGTCGTATTTACGCATGAAAATGGTGTGCGTCTGCCAAAAAAAAAAACATCAAAAACACCAGTGTTTGTCTCTAAATAACTGTGAGCCTAGAAAAACAATGCATATCGTAAGCATCGCTATTTAAAAGCTGTTTTTTTTTTTATTAATTGCCGCGAGCTGCCAGTTAACGGTAAGTGGCCCGTGCTAATCAATAACAATTAGCCAGTTACAGTTCAAATGGGTCCGGGATATGGCACGTGGCTACTTCTGAAGAAGCCGACGCTTTGAAGTAACCCATAATTATAATCCAAAATCTCCAGTACTTAGCACATTCAAGACCATTCATGCAAGCCAATAGAACCACCACTAGAAACAAAATAAATAAGAAAAAACTACTACCAGAGGGTAAAACGTCTGTTGTCTCCTGTGATCAACAGGTATTTTCCATGGACCGGTAAGAGAGGCAAAATTAGGAAGCGGTCGGAATCCACAAATTTTGAATGCAATTTGTTTTCAGAAGCGCAAGATGCATAAACCCATGTCTCGGACGCATAAAAAAGGACAATGGCGCACATTTATTGCGGTATGCAGACCGTGACGGTATGATTCCTCTCAATAATCACAATAAAAATTATCCAAATTGTGTTTTACCACCTGTAGCGATAATCAGACAAGTGTGCACGCTTCAACAAACATAAATAATGCAGACGGCTTGTGTAAATCTCTCAAGTATTTTCACTATCTCCATGAACAGAAAGCTAAGCCTCCACAGATGCGCAGGCTGATCGTAGTCTTCGCTGGTCACACATATATAGTTTTTGTTATGCCGCGCTTAATTTCCCGCCGTCATTTTGAACGTGCATTTGTTGCAGTCTGAAATTTTCCCACGTTTTTCAATAACACGTCATCGATAGTTTGCACACACGGTCTTCGCATCCAATTTTTTGAAAACATGACAGTAACCTGTGCGACAGGTGAAGTCACAGATCAGCCTGCGCAGTCTTATCAGTCTTTGCTCTTTGTTCAAACCTGTTGTAGTATGGCTTCTGCGATATGCAGAGACCAGCAAACGAAAAGCTCGATGTGCAGGCTGATCTTACGTTAAAAGATTTTTTTTTTCGTGAGTGCAGGAAGCAGTTTAACCTGTTGTAATATATGTCCGATAAAGACGGTAGTTAATGAGCTAGGGTGTCATATGGTGGTGACATCAGAAATGCTTTCCGCGAAATGCACTGAATGCGTATGCGCACACAGAAAAGACTCAGATCAGCTTGAAGTTCTGCACAGTCTGATCTGAGTTTATTGTTCACAAGGTTTCATTTCTCGGAAAGTTTACACACTCGCCGATCAGACTGGCCGCATATGCACATGATAACACTGGTCAGGTAACTTTTCACACCTAATTGTTTAATTGGTATCACTAACATGTACACTGGTCATCAAAATTTAAAGTGAGATAATTTGGAACAATAAACAGCGGGATTAGCGGTAAACCATCAAACAGGCAACAATCTATTGCTAAAAAAGTGTCTAAAATATCCATTTTCTCCATTCTTTAAACAGGCATAACGTTGTTATATTTTGGTCATTTGATTTGAGGTTTAACGTTCCCGTCAACACTGTAAAGGTCATTTTGGAGACATTGCTTCCAATGTTGTAGGACTTTTACCCGACATTGAGATGAACAGACTCAATAAAACCGAGTCTGCTATTTTCGTTTATTTAGTGTATTCTTTGCTTCCGGAGGATCTAACTATTCAGAACTTATTTATCCCTGCTCACCCTTGCATGCCCCTAGTTAAAGGGGAAAGCAGACTTAACTGGGGATATATTTTTCCCAATCTCAGCTCCAGAACATACATGTACGTTGTGGTTTCTTATTACAACCACCTCATTGGCATGGTTCTATTGAGTTTCCACAATGTACAAGTTTGGATTGAAGTCATGAAAGAGGCAGTTAGGGAAACATGCAACTATGATGTAGTGTACACATGTGTAGAAATGTTGTTTATGTTTTTGTACAATCAAGATCAGGAACTTAACTTTTCAAAATGAAGGATTTTGGACTCCTGTTTTCAGAATCATTGTGAGATCTATCTATCTATCTATCTATCTATCTATCTATCTATCTATCTATCTATCTATCTATCTATCTATCTATCTATCTATCATGTTCAGCTTTAAGACCAAGTAAGACAGATACAAATGGCACAAGGACTACGATTTGAAAAGACTATAAATAAAATAGTTTCTGCTGGTGCTAATTGGTGGATGTTTAATTTGCAGCATTAAGCCGTTATAAGAAACTTTCTGATATCCGTTTACTCTGTCATTTCATCTTGATCTTTTGAACTTTTACATTTATCTTCAATGTATATATGGTACAATAACAGTTACAACACTATTCAAGATAAAGCAACCTTCACTTGAACAGCAAGTCCCAAAGGCTGAGCTTTTGTAAAAGGCGAACACATACACAGGATGTCCAATCAAAATACTTTGTTCTGACTGAAGAAAACCCTTATTTTTGTAACAATTAGGACAATATGGATGAAAACTAAGCAATATTTATTATACTTTTATTTGTTTACAATGTTTTCAAGTACAATTATACAACAGAAGCAAAACAAAATAAAAAAAATAAGTGCAGTGTGTAGCATAGTATAGAAGGTGAGAAAAAAAAATAAAAATAAAAAATAAAATAATTTTCCTACCTACCTACCCTATTTTTGAAAACCATGTAATAGGAACCACAGATATAGTTTGTTTTGGCCTTATAATGTGTGAACTGACTATTGGCGCCTGGTTTAACCTGGTTTTAAATAAATTTTAACAACTTAAAACTGTTATTTTTTTTTTAATTATGAATTTTAAAGGGAAAAAAACGGGATCCACGGCGCGACCGCGATAGATTGAACATCGCGAAATATCGGAACGCGATATATTAGAGCTATACTGTATAACTATCAGCCTGGCGTCCGTCCGTCCGTCCGCAAACAAAATAATGAGTCTGGCGTCCGTTCACATGTCCGTCCGTTCGTCCGTAGACACAACAGACAGATGCAAACAATGCAGATAAGAATCAGACCTGTACAATTATTAAACGGCGTCTGATGAGGGTCTACAGGTTTGTAGACGGCATATGGGTCGGCGCATACCCGGACAAGACGCTACACAACAATAATGCGGCGTCTGATCAGGGACTAATTGCCGACGGTGGTGTTTTTATCCCTAGTCTGAACATGTTCGGGGGATATAGCGATCAGCCTGGCGTCATCCACTCAACCGTCTGTATAACAATAGACAGAACACAAAGGTGCAAACAGTGCAGATTTGAATCAGACGCCATACAATGATTATAAAGCGTCTGGATAGGGTCTACAGGTTTGAAGATGGCATATGCGACGACACAGACCATGCGACGTCTGATCATGGTCTGACCGCCGCCGGTGCGTTTTATTTTTTATCCCCTGACCAAATAGGTTCGGGGATATAACAGTCAGCCTGGCGTCCGTCCGTCCGCAAACAAAATTGAGTCTGGCGTCCGTTCACATGCAACAGACAGATGCAAGCAATGCAGATTCGAATCAGACTTTAACAATTATTAAACCGCGTCTGATGGGGGTCTACAGGTTTGTAGACGGCATATGGGTCGGCGCAGACCCGGACAAGACGCTGCACAAAGGTAATGCGGCGTCTGATCAGGGACTCATTGCCGACGGTGGTGTTTTTTATCCCTAGTCTGAACATGTTCGGGGGATATAGCGATCAGCCTGGCATCATCCACATGTCTGTGTGTATAACTATAGCCGGAACACAAAGGTGCAAACAGCGCAGTTCGGGATCAGAGCCCAGAAAATTATTATAAGGCATCCGATCAGGGTCTACAGGATTGTAGACGGCACAGACCCAGACCAGTAGCTATCAACCTGACGTCATCCACCCGTTAGTCTGTATGACAATAGACAGAACACAAAGGTGCAAACAGTGCAGATCGGTATCAGAGCCCAGACAAATATTATAAGGCGTCTGATCAGGGTCTACAGGGTTGTAGACAGCACATGTGATGGCACAGACCCAGACCAGACGCTGTACAATGACCATGCGCATCAGATGTCATTGCACCTCAGTGTTGGGTAAAAGTCCCACCAAATTGGAAGCAATATCTCCAAAATGTCCTAAATAGTGTTGATGGGGATGTTATACCTCAAATTAAACAAACAAATCTTATTTATAAAAAAAAAAAAATACAGAGACGGCTCTTTGGGGTGAGCTGGCTATGGGCTGGTTGATACATTTATTAAAAAAAAAAAAAAAAAGGTAAAGTTGGGGATGGGGGTTCAAAAAAGGATAGATAGGCTGTAATAGTTATTTTAATCTTATGCAAAAGTACTGATTTTTTCATAAACAAAACACACCCATGTGTCATAGCACATTCTTTAATTTCTCCAAAATGGCTACTTTTCCATTGAAAACTTATATATTTTTCTTATTTATAGTCAGAGCATAGGTCGTGGGTGCCGATTGAGGCAGTTCTAACAAGTACCCACAACTTTGGTCTTGGTGCAGAAATAAGTAAAATAATGTATACCGGGTTCAGATAGATGTTCATTTCACAGACTTATGAACATGATCTTATTTCTGCATAAAAAGTATGTTATGGAAACTTGTTGGAAGACCCTCAGTGACATGCCCTAATGATTACCTAAATACGTTTTTGTGCGGAAATAAGAAAAATAATACGTGGATACCCCCTCTTTTCTGGGGCTAAGGTGGTTAAAAATACTTTCTCTGACCAACCCAAAACAGAAATTTTTGCTAACGAAAATATTTTGCTTACTTTGACACTTCATATTTTCAAAACACAAAGAGAAACTATAATAAATTTAGTACCATTGGAAAGAAAATTTAATTTCCTAGAAACTTTACATTTACATAAATATTGTCAAATGTACACAAAATACTAAAATAATCATTTTTGTAACATAAGGGTGAAAATCACACAAAAATGCCAATATCTCTGTTCAGATAAGGCTGTCAGGCCTATCAGCCAGATATGGACTATTGGTTATTGATTTACCTATATCAGTGTTATGTTAAGATGCTGTATTGGATAATTTTCTGAGTGGTAAATGGTTAAAAGTACCATGTTGTCTTTGAAAACCGAAATTATGACTCTTATTATGACAAGTGCAGGCTTCAAATTAATTGTTTGCCAATTATAATCAATGCATGCACTGATTGAGGCTAATTGAATTGTTTGATCATAATGGGACGTGACAGCGTTTGAATAGGCGTGAAAAATTACAGAACAAATTGCAGTCGCATCAGCAAACTATCATTGCGACTAGAGGGGTAACGATTCACTGCGGTACGAAGCTGGAGGTTCGGTTCACGGTCCATTTTTGGTAAGTTTGGTTCGGTTCACCCAAAAATTTCTTCAAATGACAAAATTAAAAAAAAAAAATAGCAGAGAAGCTGCTTTAAAAGTTATTTTTATGTTGAATCCAACTTAATCATTAATTATCGATGTAAGCGTCTTCTTTCGCCTAACAACAACTGCCGTATTCCGTTCGGCTAAAAACACTCGCAACAATAGACGGTTTAGCCCCATAAAATATCTCAAATTTCGTGAAAGAAATATTGTTTTAATGATTATATCTTCCATAAAATGGTTCTATATTAGACCACAACATATGTTTTGGTTGAGATCCACAGTTTATCATCAATTTCTTCCCTTATCTGGGATGTTCACTGTTCAGTAAAGGTTTCTTTTATCTTAGGATTTGAATTTGCTCATTGTTCTAATATCTTATAAGCTTTCTTTTTACACATTATAGGCTAGCAGACGGCGGTAATTTGGACAGTAACAGAATCTCAGGCCTCCGTGGCCTAGTGGATAAGAGCGCGGACTCTTAGTCATTAGGTCTCTCACCGCCGTAGATTCGAGCCTCGCTCGGGCCACGTGTGAGACGCCAAGTTCTGCAACGGAAGGTCAGGTGGTTTTTCTCCGGGTACTCCGGTTTTTGCCCACCTCTGATTAACGATCAGCTCGATATGAGTGAAATAATCTTGAAAGGGCCGTAAAACCCAAACAAAAAAAAAACACAAAAAAAACAACAGAATCTCAGTTTATTTGCAAAGGATGGCACAGCTTTGCAACATGTTACCAAAACTATGCAACAAATATAGTAGGCTCATTGATGAGCTTATATAGTATGGACGTGCTGTGTGTGTCAGTCTGTCTGTCTGATTAAAAGTATCACGATACGTATCGTGAGGTAGGTGTATCGTTATACCTCTAATTGCGACTCACATCGGCGCCTCTGCAACTACCACTGTCACATGAACATGTTCGTGTAATCTATTTTTTTAACCCTTGTCCTGCTGAATATTCATATATGCCACACCCACTACCGATTATCAACCAATCCAATTACTTGATGCAAATTATTGCAACAAATTCACAATCTGAATGGCAAACAATGTAGATCCTGATCAGTCTGATCTGGATCTACATTGTTTCAAAGATAAGGCATATCCGGGATTAGCAAAACAAGGGTTAAGTGTTCTTTTTTTTCAAAATCTTTTGAATTCATAGTTTTCTCATCTTCGTACATTTAAATAAGTAACCATTTTTTTTTTTTTGTAAGTGGCTATTGGCAGCTATCTTGTTGTTTATCTACAAAGCATTTTAACGCTGCTTATAAATACTAGGTACTTCAGTACATTACATAAAGTGAAAATCTCATGCTGCTATAATAATAATTTAAGCTATCTGTCCATAGTGAATGTTCCCTATTGACAGCCAGCTATGATATTGGAAGTATATATTTAAATGAATTATTGAGCCTCGCTCGGGTCACATGTGAGACGCCAAGTTCTGCAACAGAAGGTCAGGTGGTTTTTCTCCGGGGACTCCGGTTTTTGCCCACCTCTGTATAATATATCGGCTCGATATGAGTGAAATAATCTTGAAAGGGCTGTAAAATCAAAACAAAAAAAAAATGAATTATTGAAAACATGCAGAATGTAAAGCTTCTGTAAGTTATAATTAGACATAAAAGGCAAAGATAAAATCTGATAAAAAAAGTATGCAAATAAACTAATGAAAATTATTAATTGTATACCGTATAATTTGGCTTAAACAGGTTTAGAACTAGAATAAAAATAACTCTGAGTGAAAGATTTTAATTCTAAAGTTATGACTGAAATTAATAAATAGAATGAAATTGAATTAATAAATACATGTTATTTTAATTATTGTACCTTTCATTCTTCAGAATTTATTAATATTATAATAAATAAATACTCCCGAAGAATTTAAGGTACAAATTACTACAATCGGGGTGTACCGGTAATTAATGCTGACACGATTAATTGCACAATCGATTAATTGATCGATAAATTCCAGAAAAATGATTATCATTTCTGATTTGCTTGTAATCGATTACTTGACAGGTACAATTTACTAACCAAGGTTATGCCTAAAATAGCTGGATGAGTGGCAAACAGTGCAGACCCTGATGAGATGCCGCATTCTGCGGCGTCTCATCTGGGTCTACACTGTTTGCTCAGGCCTGTCTGTTCGAAAATACATATAGTAAAGTTCAACATATGGTAAGAGACATGCTCAGACAGGTAAAATTATGACAAAAACATATCGATTACTAATCGATTATTGATCGCAATGATATGACTGATAATCGATTATCTTTTCAGCTCCGATTAATAGCCAGCCTTACCGGTAATAAGGAACAATTATTGTCTATATTTTATACAACTTTTACAGGGCAGTCCCTTTATAACACTATGTTTGTGATGCATAGAATAGGACCGTGTTATAAGTGAACTGTGTTATTAAGGGATATTTTTATACAGAAATTATAGTAAAATGACCATTTGGGAGGCAAGACATGGTCGTGTTATAACCAAAGCTGTGTTATGAGTAGAGTACTAAACGGACTGCCCTGTATATCCTGAGATAGCAAACAAAATCTAATAATTAAATAGTGTGATATGTAATTATGGGGCCTCAGTATTTATGCAAATTTCAATTACTTCTGATCCGATAAGCCAGGCCCTGGATTCAGGCATCCGGGGGCCTCATTACGATAACACACCCGTGCGACATAGTACATTTTTCACACCTCCAAAGTGGCTACTTTTCTGATGAAAATCTATGATATTTTTCTTATTTATACTGCAAACATAGGTTGTGGGTGCTCGTTAGAACCGTCTCATTGAGATATACATGTATGCAAATCTAATAGTCTGTCACCAGTTGAAATTTTAGGGCATTTGCATTTTAGGAAAATTAATGAATAAATACCGGTAAGTGAGAAAGGGATCTTGATGTGGAATGAATTGTTTTATTTTATACATAGCAGTGAAATCATTGCACATCTGAAACAAATAAGAGTGTTTCTTTCACTGTGTGAAAATATAAATGATATTTTCACAGTGTGAAAAATAACATGACCATGTTATATCACAGTAGCAGACCAGACTACTTTTCTCGCCAAAATTCATGTAAGTTAGCTATAAAATAATTCGGTAAAATACCTTGAAAAGCAGACTTTGTACTGTAAAAATTCTGTATTCAAAATGGCGGTCTGTTTATGTTTTGAAACTGACAGTTGTGACGTCATAACCAAGTCAAAAATTGTGACGTAACATCAGATTGATCAATTACTGTAAGTGTCCTAAAATATTTTAAAATAAAAAGAAAATTTACTCTTTTTTTTTGATAAATATCAAAAATATTTCATTTGTTTTTCTTACTATTGTATGTTATTAATTATTTTATAGCAATTTGATACACATATTTGTTGATGAGAGCCATGTCCAAATTTTTGGAGAATTTCAACAATTTTTTGGATGTCTGAATTTTTAGGATGTTTACACTTAGTCTTGTCCATGTTTCATGCTTTGTTTGCAAGTTTTGAAGTAATTGTGAATAGTACACCTACTGCTCAAAGGTGCAAGAATTTGATTGTTTGTTTTAGAAAGCTACAGGTACTCTGCAAAGTATTTTTATTTTCATGTCAAGTGGGTGAAAGTTAAAAACTATTATATCAGAATCACAGTTTTGCAAAGAAATTTAATATGTACATACTATATGAAGGTAACAGCCTTCAGTCTTTCAGGTAATTCAATATGAACTTGAAATGATTTTGCTTTCAAATAGCTAGGTAGGTGCGGTATATTAAGCATAAGCAGTCTCAGTTGGAACCCTCTATGTAATTGTTTATTTGCCAGTATTTCCCGGTATTTCTCTCCGTCCTGGGAAATGTTTTTTGCCAACCCAGCTTTGCCCCTGTGATCTCAAAATTATATTAATTTCAACATAGAGAGGATATTTGATTTTTTCAGCGTAAGATCGATTTTTATTTCACCGAATGAACATCAAAAGTAGTATTTTCACAAGTGGCGTAGCCACGAGTGAAAATACATCTTTTGGTGTTCATGAGTGAAATAAAAATTGATCTTACACTAAAAAAATCAAATTTTCTGTTTCTTTCATACTTTAAACTGTAATTTGTAACACATTTTCAAAGCAACAGCAATCTTCACAGAGATTAAACTTTTTCCAGGGCGATTTCGCGTTGATTTAGAGGTGTTCAGCATGTTAACTGGGTATAATATTGGGTGTAAACTGAAAGTTTGCACCTGAAAAACAGCTTAGAATGATACTTTTTCAAATGGTTTGTTTGAAATTTGCATTCAAATAATTTCCGCAGTTGCTACGCTCGTCTGGCATCGCATGCTTTATTTACGTTGTGTAGTGCTAAAAGTGACATCATCAACGTCCGAATGACGTGAAAACATGTGTGACGTAATTTCTGACACTATTTATAACGTTTAGCTAATTGACATCTAACATCCAAAGAAATAATGTGAAATTTTTCGAAGAAACATCAAATTCACAAACATTGAAAATAAAAATCGTATTGTCACTGTTTCAAACAGTGGCAATATTTATTTCGATTTCACTAAGAAATCTCTATATTTCAATGAAAAGCATGTAAAAAGATTCAAAAAGGTGCTGTTGGTAATACATGTACATGTACCAATCAGTGGTAATTGCTGACAAGTGTGTGTGCTCTTGATGTAGTATACTGAAGCCTTTGATTATCAAAATACTTCAGATAAAAGAAACTTGATTGCTGTTTGTATCTTTGATCTTTATATAGAAAAGAAACATTTGACAGCAGTGTCAGGAATAGAATATTGCAGCTTAAATAAAATGGGTAGTATTTTAGAGCAACTTAAGCAAAAGGTCATCTGGGCCTGCAAACAGTGCAGGCCCAGATCAGACGCCGCAAAATGCGGCATCTGGTCAGGGCCTGCATGGTTTGTAAAAAGTTCAACCATTTTCCTTATCAATTTTGAAGAAAACACAACCTGACACCCCTAAATTTTGAAATGGACTCATGCTATATGTAAGGAGGAAGATTCCATTTGGTACAAAAAGGGTTAAAGTATTTTTTAGGTCACCAGAGCCGAAGGCTCCGGGGGAGCTTATAGGATAGGCAGTTGTCTGTCGTCTGCATCAACACTTTTAATCATCTTCTCCTCTGAAGCCACTGGACCGATTTGGCCCAAATTTTATCTGTAGCATCCTTGGGCTGGGGGATTGAATTTTTTTTTTTTTTATGAAAATCGGCTCATTAGTTTGGTTGCTATGGAGTTTCCATAGACTTAAAATGGGAAAAATCAAAAATGGCATTTACTGCCAAGTCATTGCAGATATTTTGACAAAACTTTGATAGAAATGTTTCTTGAGTAAACTTCTCTCAGCCATATGCTTTTATACCAACCTGAGGGTCCCCCAGGTTGTGCCGGGGCTATGCCCCTCCCCCTGCACTTCATAAAAGGCCATATATCACAGAAACCATTCAGATCCCGACCCCTAAACCATATATATTCTTGTTCCTATTGATAAGACGCATTCAGTGACACTAACCTGGGGGTCCTCAGTAATAACCCGAGGCTTTGCACCAACCCCTCCACTTAATAAAAGGCCCAATATCTTGGAAACCATTCAGAACCCCACCCCTAAACCATATATATTCTTGTTCCTTATGATAAGACCCATTCAGTGACATCAACCTGGGAGTCCCTGGGATGTGCCGGGGCCATGCCCTACCCCCTCCTTTTCATAAAAGGCCCAATATCTCGGAAACCTTACAGATCCCCACCCCTAAACCATATATATTCTTGTTCATTATGATAAGACGCATTCAGTTTCACCAACCTGGGGGTCCCCAGGGATGTGCTGGGGCCATGCCCCACCCCCTCCATTTCATAATCTCACAATATCTCCGAAACCCTACAGATGGCTACCCCTAAACCATATATATTCTTGTTCCTTATGATAAGACACATTCGTTGACACCAACCTGTGAGTCTCCCAGGGCCTTGCCCCACCCCTCCTCTTCACAAAAGGCCTTTTATCTCAGAAACTGTTCTTAGCCCCACCCTAAACCATATATAAACATGTATATTCATCTTCCTTTTGATAAGACACATTCAGTGACACCAGCTTTGGAGTCCCGGGGGCATGCCCATCGCTTTACTTCATTAAAAGCCATATATCTCAGAAATAGTTCAGATCCCCACCCCTAAACCATATACTTGTTCCTTATGATAAGACACATTCAATCACACCAACCTGGGGGTCTCTTTGTGCTGAGGCAATGTGCCCCACCCTTCCACTTCATAAAGGGCTTTATATTTCAGAAACCATTCAAATCCCCACCCCATAATCATATATGTTCTTGTTCCTTATTATTAGCACACCTACTGCAGGGGCCATTCCTATCCTTTCCACTTCTTAAAGGGCCTCAAAACGGGCCTCCGTGGCCTAGTGGATAAGAGCGCTGACTCTTAGTCATTAGGTCTCTCACCGCCGTAGGTTCGAGCCTCGCTCGGGCCACGTGTGAGACGCCAAGTTCTGCAACGGAAGGTCAGGTGGTTTTTCTCCGGGTACTCCGGTTTTCGCCCACCTCTGATTAACGATCGGCTCGATATGAGTGAAATAATCTTGAAAGGGCCGTAAAACCCAAAACCAAAAAAAAAAAAAAAAAAAAAAAAAGGGCCTCAAATCTCAGAAACTGTTCAAATTCCCACCCCTAAACCATATATATACTTGGACCTTACGATAAGACACATTTAGGGACAACAAACTTGGGCTTTCCTGGGATCAACAGGGCATGCCCCAACCCTCCACCACTTAAGAGGCCTTACAGATCCCCACTGCTAAGCCATATATATTCTTGTTCCTTATGATAAGATAGAAGCCTCCGTGGTGCAGTGGTTACCGTACGCTGCTCGCCTTGTAAACCAGGGGTCGCATGATCGATCCCGGGCTTCTAAGACTTTCGGATGAGTCCTTAAACCAAGGTCCCGTCTCCGTATGACCTTAGCTGTTGGTGGGACGTAAAACTCAAACACTCACTCCTTATGATAAGACGCATTTAGTGATACCAACCAGGGCTCCATTGGGTCCATGCCCCGTCCTCTCAACTTCATAAAAGGCCTAATGTTTCAGATACTGAGTCCACATAGGTGCTCATTTGGACATGGGGGTTCATTTGGTAGATTAAAATGATATCATGTTAAAATACATGGCTGCCATTGGGCAGTGCCCACCTGAGCTCTGGTGAGCATAGTGGCCCATGTGCCTCTTGTTTAATTTTTACCATTTTGTGTCTACACTGTCATGTTAACAAGTCTGTGTAATGGAAAAACCCTAAACCCCACTTTATTTATAGAAACTGGGGTTTATGGGGGTCTACATTTTTTTTCTTATTTCTGCTCCAAGATACATGTATAATAGGTTGTGGGTATTCGTTAGACACGCCTCAATCAGGCTGTTCAAACCTGCATGTATATTTATAGTATAAGAAAAATATAACAAATACTCATCAGAAAAATGATCGTTTTGGAGGTATAAATGAAGGCGATTTGTCACACAGATGTTATCTTAACTAGGGCTGGCTAATCGGAGCTGAAAAGATAATCGCAGGCCTCCTAGCAAAACCTATAAAACCTATAATGACCTATAATTTTGTGCCAAACCTATAAAACCTATATTTTGTTCATAAAACCTATTAAAAGCCTGTATTTTCATAAAAAAAACCCTATATTTTTCACTTTTTGTAGCTTCTTGCAACTCAACCATAACTTTTCTTTAAAATGCACTACTAATATTCACTTTTTAGTCCCATAAAAGTGATGAAAACTGTCAAGAATTGTAATTTTTTTCCACGCTCGCTTCGCTTGTTCAGGCTTTGTAAAATTTTGATCAATTTTATCTGAGTAATTGTGGCACAAAAATTAATCAAATATTTTTTCTTCAGTTTTAAATCTTTATGTAAGTTTGGAAAGTAGAAGTAAAACAAAGATCAGGAATTGATACAATTAACTTACTCCACCCATAAAAGACACCAAAGGGAAAGAAATACAAACATTAAGCGACCAGACCATAATGGAAACCTAAACAAAGGAAGGCCATAAGGACAGTTACTTTCCCACAAAATGGCCATATGGCCATCCAAAATTAAAAGACACAAGTGATACACACACAGAAAGCAACAAACAACAACATAAATAAATCGCCACAGAAGAGCCGCCTTGGAACGGTCAGTGGAAGATTTCCACTGGGGGGCTTAAATCGATTTTACGTGGCCACAATCCTCGCCCTTACTTCCGTCGCGATTTAGACAAATAATTTGTTCAGTCCGCATGAAGGCCTCCTAACTCTGGAAGACTCTTTTTTTTTAACCTGTATTTTTATTGAAAAACCTGTAAATAACATGTATTTTGAGTAAGAAGAACCTATATAAAAACCTATATTTTCATAGTGGGCCACTAGGAGGCTTCTAATCGATTATCAGTCCTGTCATTGCGATCGATAATCGATTAGTGATAGCTTAAGTTTTTGTCATAATTTTACCTGTCTGGCTTTCTTCTGAGCATGACTCTTACCGTATGTTGCACTTTACCATATGCATATTTCAACAGACATGCCTGAGCAAACAGTGTAGACCCAGATGAGACGTCGCAGAATGCGGCGTCTGCGGCGTCTCATCAGGGTCTGCACTGTTTGCCACTCATCCAGCTATTTTAGGCATAACTTTGGGTAGTAAATTGTACCTATCAAGTAATCGATTAAACGCAAATCAGAAATGATAACCATTTTTGTTGAATTTATCGATCGATTAATCAGTTATACGATTAATTGTGCCAGCCTTAATCTTAACCCATTGTATGCGGGGAAACCCTGAAAGGTGTACGGTAACTTGGCAAACAGTGCAGGCCCAGATCAGACGCCGCAGAACACGGCGCCTGATCAGGGCCTGCACTATTTGCTAACATAATTTTTCGTCAAAAATAGAATAAAAGCAAAAATATATGCCTGACATCCCTTATATGAAAAATGGACTTGTCCAACATATAACAATGGAAGACTCCACTAGTTTTCAATGGGTTAATGACTGCAATTTTCACACTGGTAATTTCTGTGGTAATAACCTATTAATGCATTTTGCAGTAATTGGAAAAAAGTGATTGCTTGAAAGTACAGTGAAATTCGGCTATTAAGACCACCTAAAATTAGGAATAATTCTGCTATAAAAAGCTTATTTTGAAGGGTACACTTTATGTTTCTTTGTGTTTTCTGCCTACAATATCCTTTGGTCAGGAACCAGCTTTGGGACTGTTCAAAAGTGGTCTTTAAGACCACTTTTAAACAGTTCCAAAGGTGGTCTTAATGTAGGAATTTTAATGTACCCTATTGGTTTGGTTGTTTGTCAGGGCTTGAGAAGTCATTTCATCTCAATGTCAGGTAAAAGTCCCACAAAATTGGAAGCAACATCTCCAAAATGACCTAGAAGCCTCTGTGGTGTAGTGGTTACGCTACTCGTCTTGTAAACCAGGGGTCGCAGGATGGATCCCGGGCTTCTCCAGATTTTCGTATGAGTCTTTAAACCGAGGTCCCAACTCCGTATGACCTTAGCTGTTGGTGAGAAGTAAAATTCAAACACTCACTCACCTATTAGTGCATTTTGCAGTAATTGGAAAAAAGTGATTGCTTGAAAGTTGAGTGAAAATCCGCTATTAAGACCACCTAAAATTAGGAATAATTCTGCTATAAAAAGCTTATTTTGAAGGGTACACTTTATGTTTCTTTGTGTTTTCTGCCTACAATGTCCTCTGGTCAGAACCACCTTTTGGACTTTAAGACCACGTTTGAACAGTTCCAAAGGTGGTCTTAATATGAATTTTAATGTACCCTGTTGGTTTGGTTGGGCGACAGGGCTTGAGATGTCATTTCATCTCAATGTCAGGTAAAAGTCCCACAAAATTGGTTGCGTTGAAGACAAAATGACAAATACAGTGTTGACGGGACGTTAAACCTCAAATCAAATAAACAAAATCAGAAACAGTCAACCCACCAATGCTGTGAGTGCTTTGATTTTTTCCAGGTATGACACGAGTAAAGATAAATTCATTGATTTTGATGAGTTGAAACATATGATGGAGAAGTTGGGAGCCCCACAGACACATCTGTCACTGAAGTCAATGATTAGAGAGGTGGACGAGGATCAGGATAATAAAATATCATTTAGAGAGGTAAGACTATGTCCCAGGGGAACAATATAAGAATCTTGTATGGGTGTGAGGGGTGGATGGAAAAATTCGTCCTGAGGATCACTGTCCGGCATCAAGAGGTTTGCCGAGTGATGCAAGACAGTAATCCAGAGGGACGGATTTTTCTATCCACCCCTCACATCCATAAAGGATTCTTTTACTTGCATATCTTCCATTTCTTAGCGCATATTTTTAATATTACAAGCAAATGTCATTCATCAAAGTAGGCTAAAACTGGATTAAGCAATATACATTGATTGGTCTTATTGTGGCAAGTTTTTTTTTCCATTTTTAGATCTGACTGACATTCGAGATGTATTCTGATTGGACAGTGCAGTGTCTACAATGAAATATACAACATTTTGTGTTTGAATTTATTCGTATTGCAGTTGACTGATAGGATGTAAGGAAATATTGAATCAAACATCAGATAAAATTGACATGAAGCTCATCAAAGTTTGAACGGATTTGTGTCCACAGGTGTAATTGTTCAGACCACAATTTGGACTGTTAAAAAGTCGTCTTTATCAGACCACCTTTTCGGACTGCTGAAAAGTAGTCTTTCAAGCCACAACTTTATAACTCTATAAATGGGGTACCAAGCAGAAACTGTAAGGTAAACAACCGGTGTTATAGCGTGAACAAATTGACCTGAGACTGGTAAACTCTATTAACATAATTTCACACCCAACTGACTGTATGTATTTATCTTCGTCGTTTTCCGAAGATGGCGATATTGTTTTTCAATACATAGAGGTCGGTAAATGGGTCGTTTTTCACAAGATACAGACAATTCACGAGGAGTATACGAAAGCCAACGTATTAGGCGATAATCATATCATAAACTTACTAATTTATTGCTTGCATAAAGGTCACTCTCAGGTCAATTTGTTTGAACTATATATTCAAACAAAAAAGTGTACTGGGTAAATTATATAGAAAAATTACCATTTATATTATAATCTACATTTTCTGGATCCATCTTGAAACCGTGTTATATCAAAACCGTGTTATATAATGAACCATGTTTAACCCTTCTCTTGCTGAATATTCATTTAAGCCACACCCATTTCTGTCTATCAACCAATCAAATTACTTGATGTAATTTATTGCTACAAATTCATAAACTGAATGCCAAACAGTGTAGATCCTGATCAGATGGCTTCTTCAGAAGCCATCTGATCTGGATCTACACTGTTTGCAAAGATAGGGGTTGTCGTGAACAGCAAGATAAGGGTTAATTGTTATCACGAGGTTGTGGTGGTGTTTATTTTTCTTGGTTTGGTGTTACAGCCCTTTCAAGATTTATTTCTCTCATATAGGGCTGATGGTTAATCGAGGCAAAAACCAGAGTACCCTGAGAGAGAAAAACCACCTGGCTGCCATTGCAGGACTTGACATCTCACGTGTGACCCGAGCCAGGCTCGAACCACAGCAGTGAGAAGAGTCAGACAATGCTCTTATCAAGTAGGCCATGGAGGCCCGTTGGTTGTGGTGTAGTACGGGTATATGAATCTTAACCAATTTTGTACCAGAAACCCCAAAATGGGTACCCTGGCAAACAGTGCAGGCCCAGAACAGTCACTGCCGCATCTAATCAGGGCCTCCATTGTTTGCTTGAAGTTCAAGCATTTTCGGAATAAATTTTGATGAAAACACAACCTGACACCGCTAAATTTTGAAATGGACCCATGATGCATATAAAGAGGAGCATTCTGTTTGGAACAAAAAGGGTTAAAGGATGAGTTAACCCATTGTATGTGGGGAAACCCCTAAAGGGGTACCTTGGCAAACAGTGCAGGCCCAGATCTGCAGCCGCAGAATGCAGCGTCTGATCAGGGCCTGCACTATTTGCTAACAGAATTTTCTGTCAAAAATGGAATAAAAATGAACAAATAGGCCTGACAACCCTTATATGACAAATGGACTTGTCCAACATATAGCTGTGGAAGAGTCCACCAGTATACAATGGGTTAAGATGGATTAACAAGGATATTCAGTTAAGGATAATTTTCTGATAGTCTCATAAAGAAAAAAAAAGTGCGTACTCTAAAAAAAATACAATGCACTTCAATGGGGTGTCAAAAATAGTCTTCCTCTTCCTGTTCTGAAATCGTCCAACTTGTTCAAAATGAATCATCAATACAAACAAACAAACATGTAGATCCTGTATGAATTATTTTAACCCATTTTGAACCGAAAGCAAGCATCCACCTTAAAGGCATTTATTTATTGGTTATTGAGGACTGTCATTTCATTCCATAATATCATGTAGAAGCCTCCTTGGTGTAGTGGTTACGCTACTCGCCTTGCAAACCAGGGATCGCAGGATTGATCCCGGGCTTCTCCAGACTTTCGGATGAGTCTTTCAACCGAGGTCCTGTCTCCGTATGACCTTAGATGTTGGTAGGATGTAAAACTCAAAACACTCACTCACTCCATAATATTATGTAGCCCTCAGTGCTGACTGTAGAAAAGTCCTCTGTCTTCAACAGGTAAGGGGCCTCCTTGGAAAAATTAATAGTTTACTAACTGCTGACTTCAGTGTACATTATTGATTTTCGCCTTAAGTGCCTCAATCAAGGGATTCAACAAGAGCTAATAATCACAGTACAGTGTAGCTCCAATATATCGCGGTAGTCGGGGGCCATAGCCTGAAAACCGCGATGTGGTCGGAACTCGATATAAAATGCGGTAGTTTGCCGAGATGCCATTAGAAGTTGCGGTAATAGTTTGGTGAGAACCGTTTATCAATCCACACTTATGACTATCAGTAATGCTATCGGCCGTATTTCACCATTAAAGTAGGTTCAGAATTACTCAGTGACAGAACAAACAAAGGGGACTGTGTCTACCAATTAACTTACATTCGAGAACAGCTGAAAATCTGCGTCTGAAAACATGTAATGGTTAAAATGTCAAAACAGGACGCCATTTTAGATTTTCAGGTTCCCCTGGTTGTCTGTACCGGGTGACGGCCAAGGGGCGCAACTACAATAAGCACTAAGCGCTAAAGCAATTCTAGTTGTTTCCCTTGGCTTGCCAGATCTCAGAATCATTAAAAGTAGCGGTTGGAAAAGAATTATTTAACGTCTACCACGGGCCGAAAAACTATACAACAACAATACTATCATTTTATTGTGTTTTGATTGGCGCAAGTGTAAAAGAATCGTTTACAACTGTCAGTCTTTTTGAGTCCTTGAATAAGGTAAAACCAGACCAGTAAGTAAATCGCAATAATTGCTGCACTGTCAATTGAGAGACAAACCATCTGTGTATTTATTATGGTTCAGGTATGACACAATTGTTAATCCCTGTCATATAATTGCCACCCTGCGGTGCGTGTCGATAAGGTGTGAAAATATGGTCAAGTTATGTCTAATTGTCGTTTATCTTCCAATCATAAAATTTAATCCACAATCAATGTGAAAATGATTTTATCCCTCCTCAGACAATTAGCTACAGCTAACGGTAGATGTTTGCATCATAAAAACGGACTTTTCTGCGATCTCGTGAATGGTTATGTTTTGGCGCCAAATAGCAGACGCTGGCAGGGAAAAGTCAAACGCTGTTGGGGTCTGGTTTAACATGGTTTTAAATAAATTTTAACAACTTAAAACTCTATTTTTTTTTTTACTTATGAATTTTTAAGGGGGAAAAAACGGGATCCATGGCGCGACCACGATAGATTGGACATCGCGAAATATCGGAACGGGATATATTGGAGCTATACTGTATTAAGGGCCTCCTTTGATCTGCTATAGACAGTATATCACAATGAACACACAGTGTGTCCTACTGTTACAAGAATAAATGCCTTTAAACACAGCATTAGTCCATTTTAAAATTTAGGGGTAGCAGGTTGTGTTTTCTTCAAAATTGATTTGGAAATTGGCTGAACTTTTTGCAAACAGTGAAGGCCCTTTTCAAATGTCCCATTCCCCACATCTGATCTGGGCCTACACTGTTTGCAAATTACCCGTTTTGGAGTTTCCAGTACAAAATGGGTTGAAAAGCAATTAACCCTTAAGATGCCAAGAAAAACTACATCTGAAAATGTCGTCTGCTGAATTTTGTCAAACTTTTTGAAAATATTTTTGCATACAGGCAAACAGTGTGGGCGCAGATCAGACTGCTCCTCTAGGAGCAGTCTGATCTGGGTCCCCACTGCTTGCAAAAATTACTTTTAAGGTAACCGGCAGAAGGCCAAGCAGACGACAATTGTCCTGATTGGCATGTTATAGGTTAAAACCAAAAGACTAATTCCAACTAAGATTGATAGTTCAGATTTGAGTTGAGGGCTTTACATCCCCATCAACACTATTATGGTCATTTTGGAGACGTTGCTTCCAATTTTTTACCCAACGCTGAGATAAAATGACATCTCAAGTCCTACTACCCATAGAAACGGCTAGGGTTTAAGGAGCGATCCGACTCGCTTCTATTTTCCTGGGCAGACTTTGACCTAAGCGGTTTACCAGTATTCTAGTTTGGTCGGTTTCAGTTCTGCGTGGAAACACCGTGCAGCCCAAATATTTCTCCAAGCAAATGAGTTGAATAAGCAAATTCAGGTCTCCCTTTCTTCAAGTTGAATATTCCAAAGGCAGCACAGATGATAGCTGCGCACCACCAATCTTAAACGATTTGTTTGTTCTGTTTTGTTTGATTTGATGTTTAACGTTTCTGCAAACACTGTAAAGGTCATTTTGGAGACATTACTTCCAATTTTGTGAGACTTTTTCCCGACATTGAGATGAAATGACATCTCAAGCCCTGCCACCCAATGAAACCAATAGGGTTTATAAGCATGGATGGTTCCGACTTGCACCACTAGATCCTCTTAGCAGTTTAGCAGTACTCCTGTGCGGGTCGGTTTCAGCTCTGAGTGGAAGCATCATGCAGCCAATCTATTTCATCAAGCCACCCTTGGTGGGGGACAACTGCATGTATATATTCAATGCTATAGGTATTAGCCTGAGGGGTTTGGGGGAAAAGGGAGTGGGGTTCAGGTCAGTTAAACCCAACTTTTTGTTTTTTTGTTCATAGAAACAGATAAAGTCGGTATTTGGTGATATTTAAGGGGAATGAGAACACCTTCAGGGGAGGCAACTCCTGCAAAAATATTACTTTTGTCTCCCATGTCAGTAGGGGTCAAATTTTAACCCTTATCTTGCTGTTCACGACCATCCCTATCTTTGCAAACAGTGTAGATCCAGATCAGATGGCTTCTGAAGAAGCCATCTGATCAGGATCTACGCTGTTTGACATTCAGTTTATGAATTTGTAGAAATAATTTACATGAAGAAATATGATTGGTTCAAAGTCTGAAATGCGTGTGGCTTAACTGAATATTCAGCAAGAGAAGGGTTAAAGGAAAGAATTTGCAGCGTCTGATCTAGGCTGGGTACCCGTTTTGGGGTTTCCGGTACAAAATGGGTTAAACAGGTTTTCTTGTGACATGACATGTTTTATTTTCAGTTTCTCCTGATATTTCGGAAAGCTGCGGCAGGCGAGTTGCTAGAAGACAGTGGATTGAATGAACTCTACCGCAATGTCACGGAAATTGATGTACACGAGGAGGGCGTGTCAGGAGCTAAAGATTTTTTCATGTCAAAGGTAGATATGCCATAGTCAGTGTCTGCCCCGATGGGGGGGGGGGGGGGGGGCTTGAAGAAATACAGTCGAACTTCAATGGCTCGAACACCTTTCGGACCTCCAAAATCTGTTCGAGACAGGGGTAGTTCGAGCCACTGAGGTTACTGTAAGGAGGCATAACGAGATACTTTTACACATCTTTTCGGTGTTCTATAATGAAAATGTATGCTGTGTGTATTCATTAGAATCGCCTCATTGAGGCGATTCTAATGAGTACACACAGCATACATTTGCTAGATAAAAGACTAAAATCTTCTTAATTATCCTCCACTATTTCTTATGAAGAGGATTTCGCTAGGGGCTCAAGAATGGGTTCGACTCATCCATGGTAAACGAGCCATCGGTGTTCGAGCCATCGAAGTTCTACTGTATATGGGCTACATGATTCCTCCACGCAGAGCTGAAACCGACTCGCACACAAGTACTGGTAAACTGCTTAGAGGATCTAAGTCTGCCCAGGCAAAGTGGTGCGAGTCGGCCCGTCCATGCTTTTAAACCCTGTTGGGCGGCAGGGCTTGAGATGTCATTTCATCTATCTCAATGTCGGGTAAAAGTCCCACAGAATTGGAAGCAATGCCTCCAAAATGACCTTAACAGTGTTGACGGGGATGTTAAACCTCAAATCAACAAATGCCATAGTCAGTTTGCTGCATATACCGAAAAAATACAAACAGCAAGGCTGCTGCCTCTTGTTTATTTTGACTTTTGAAAATTTGGTTGACTTATCCTGACATTCTGGGTCACTCAGCTTAGGGTTTAGGGTGTGTGCAGTTTTTAGTCCACTCCCTTATAGTTTTAGCCAATAAGATTGCCAATCATCATTCGGCCCGATTATGTTGTCTGGAAACAAAATGGCTGAAGGCATCCCTGAACTCTGCACCATCCATATGAAATTGCCGGTATGGAAGCCTTTCCCATTGATAAAAAGACAGTGATGTTGATAAAAACAGCTTTTAACCTTTGTCATGCTGTTCACGACAACCCCTATCTTCGGAAACAGTGTAGATCCAGATCAGATGGCTTCTGAAGAAGTTGGTGTCTGTATATATCTGTCCTTCTTTAACTCTTATCATGCTGTTCACAACAACCCTTATCTTCGGAAACAGTGTAGATCCAGATCAGATGGCTTCTGAAGAAACCATCTGATCAGGATCTACACTGTTTGACATTCAGTTTATGAGTTTGTAGGAATAAATTACATCAAGTAATCTGATTGGTTCAAAGTCGGAAATGGGTGTAGCTAAACCATCTGTAAGCCATAAGTAAGCCATCTGATCAGGATTTACACTGTTTGACATTCAGTTTATGAGTTTGTAGGAATAAATTACATCAAGTAATCTGATTGGTTCAAAGTTGGAAATGGGTGTAGCTAAACCATCTGTAAGCCATAAGTAAGCCATCTGATCAGGATCTACACTGTTCGACATTCAGTTTATGAGTTTGTAGGAATAAATTACATCAAGTAATCTGATTGGTTCAAAGTCGGAAATGGGTGTGGCTAAACTGAATATTCAACAAGACGAGGGTTAATAGAGACTTTGAAGCACTGCTTCTTTGTTCCTGTTAATTTGGTTAAAGGAACTTCCTATGATCAAACCGAGAAATTTATAATTAAAGAATTACCCTAGTATCTGAAACGGAAGTGAATGAAGCCTGCACCATTTAGGGCTGGGACGATACTTTGATGTATCAATGCTTCTTGCACACCGAACAAGCAAATCCTTGATTTTACCCTGAGATAGAAATGTATGTTCTGACCCTGGTGTTCCGACCCAAAATCGAATATAATCTTGTGTTTGATAAATGCACTGGTGATTATGACCTCGTATGCGCTGGTCATTAAGATGGACATCACAGCACGTTACGTGACATCACTAAACATTACTGTACTGTCATCACAATATGGTGGACGTCGGTACTCAAAGTGACTGCAGCATTAAAATCGCGCTAAGAAATGGAAGGTATGCAAGAAAAAGAATCCTATATGGGTGTGGGGAGCGGATAGAAAAATACGTCCCTCGGGATCACTGTCCAGCATCACTCGGCAAGCCTCGTGATGTCGGACAGTGACCCTTAGGACTGATTTTTCCATCCACCCCTCGCACCCATGTAAGATTCTTATAATCTCAATACAGAAAGTCACAATACGAGTATCGCTATGCTTAGTATGTATCTCTCTATGCTTATATATCTCTATACTTACCAAGATGCTTAGAAGCCTCCGTGGTGCAGTGGTTACGCTACTCGCCTTGTAAACCAGGGATCGCAGGATCAATCCCGGGCTTCTCCAGACTTTCGGATGAGTCTTTAAACCGAGGTCCCGTCTCCGTATGACCTTAGCTGTTGGTGGGACGTAAAACTAAAACTCACTCATCAAGATGCTTATGACTTGCAGAAATTGCCACTTTACCTTCCATTTATCACCAAAAATGCCAAGTTTTGTTAATACTACTAACTAGTCCTTCATTTTTGCACTTTGAACTAAACGAAATAGAGAAATTCTAAAGTATTAAGGGGAATGTGTACACCTTCATGCGAGGCAACTCCTGCAAACATATTTTTTGTCTCCCATGACAATAGGGGTCAACTCTTAAAGGAAAGAATTTGCTCCTAAGGAGTACCCACAATCTATTTCTTAGAGAAGAAATAAGAAAAATAAGGTATACCCCCGGAAACCCCAGTTTTACTATATAAAGGTGGGGTTCAAGGGGGTCAAAATTATAAAGGCGTGTTTTTGTGATGATATACCTTTTTGCTTCCTATAAAGTCAGATGTAAATAAGTGGGAAATTTGACGTTATGTAAGTGGTTTAATACTTTCACACGTCCGGTTCCGTGTTAAACATGGCTGCTTTCTAACGTTGCAACAAATGCCGGAGCTTGGAGCTAGCAAGGATGGTGATTCTGTATCAGAAAACGTGAGTTGGATTCTGTATTTTTGTGCCAGAAAACTGGTAGATTGTAGTGAACAGTAGTAGTTTGTGTAGGTATATAATAATGACTTCGCATCCGAAAATATAATAACATGGATTAAATATGCAAATTAGTGACATGCGTCCCGTAATGTTACAAGTACCACATCCATAACGAGGTTGTTTTTACTAATGGCAGATTATTTACTTTTTTGTTAAACAACGTGAATAAAATGTTTTATATGTCATCTGATAAATAGAATCTTGCCTTTTTTTTTTCTAATGGCAGATTATTTACATTTTTGTTAAACAACGTGAATAAAATGTTTTTTATGTCATCTGATAAATAGAATCTTGCATTCGTGCTCATGTATTATTGAATTTATTACATTTGTTATAGAATAGGGATAAAATGCTGGGCATGGCCTTGCATTTTACCCCTTTCCTCAACTCATTTAATTAATTCAACAATACATGAACAGTCATGTAAGATCCTCTAAAGCAATAATTTATTAGTCTTGTTGAAGAAAAGGGATAAAATGCTCGGCAAAGCCTCACATTTTATCTCTTTTCCTCAACTTGTTTAATAAATTCAACAATACATGAACACTCATATAAGATCCTCTAAATCAATTATTTATTAAACTCGTGAGGAAAATGGATAAATTGCTTGGCAAAGCCTCGCATTTTATCCCTTTACCGCAATGAGTTTAATAAATTCAATAATACATGAACACTCGTGTGAGATCCTCCATGTCACTATTTTATTAAACTCGTTGAGGAAAAGGGATAAATTGCTTGGCAAAGACTCAGATTTTATCCCTTTTCCTCAGCTCGTTTAATAAATTCAATAATACATGAACACTCGTGTAAGATCCTCTAAATTAGTTATTTTATTAAACTCGTTGAGGAAAAGGGATATAATGCTCGGCAAAACCGTGCATTTAATCCCTTTTCCTCAACTAGCTTACTAAATTCAATAACACATGAACACTCATGTAAGATTCTAAATCATTAATTTATTAGGGCCCCGCACTGAAAGTGTGGGTGCCCTATAGTAATCACTCTGTCCGTCCGTCCACAAATTTCTGATAGCGCTGCCGGGGCCTTAGTCAGTTTCATTGACAGCTCTAGTTAAACTCAGTCAACTCTTTTACTAAATTCAATAATACATGAACACTCATGTAAGATCCTCTGTATATTTATCTCAGATCAATGCACAGACAGCGTCCAAGAAGTTTGAGGAGGAGATCAAACAGGAACAAGAACAACGTAAAGTTGAAGCGGAAGATGCAAAGAAAAGAAAGGCAGCTTTTAAAGATAAGACAAGTTTCTTCGCAGCTCAGACATACTAGTCGTGAAAACAACAGAAATAAAGTTCAATTGAAAGAAACACAATGGTACAAGGGGGCGAAAAATCCTGGGAGAGCTGTTTAACAATTATAAGCATTGGTTTTGACAAAAGTTACAAGTATTACCGTAAAAATTCGGCTATAAGGCGATTCGGCTATAAGACGGGACCCCTTTTTCAGTTATTCTAAAGTGGGATTTTGCTTATACTCTTTTATAAGACGGGTCAAATTTTTGCCATATCTGTCGGGGCCTATCTGCTACCGCAAGATGCTATTTAGATGTGAGAAATCGGTCTTTTTTTCGTCAGAAAACCCCTCTACTTACCCCTCGTTTCCAGCCACAAAATTTAGAAATATTTGTTGCAGCTTTTTTATAAGTAACTGAACGTTTTTTTTTATCGGGGAACACAACACCTAGCTATTCAGTTTCAGAACCAACGCCCCAGCTAGCACAAAATAGCGGCAAACGTCGGGCCGATACGTCGTATCGCTGTCGGCCCGGTACATGCTTTGCTGGCTTAGGCTACACAAACTTCTATTTAATAGACGACAGGGGCTGACAAATCCATTTCCCGGCCGTCCGGGACAAGACCGAAATCACGCCGGGCAGGTGCACTTTGACCTTATGACGCTCGGTCGGGACAAGTGCAAAAAAAAAAAAAAAAAAAATCGCCAGTCTTTTTGAGTCCTTAAATACGGTAAAAGTAACCCAGTAAGTAAATCGCTGTCAATTCAGAGACAAACCATCTGTGTATTTATTACGGTTCAAGTATGACAATATTGTTAATCCCTATCGTATAATTGCCACCCTGTGGTGCGTGTCGATAAGGTGTGAAAATATGGTCAAGTTATGTCTCTAATTTGCGTTTATCCTCCAGTCATAAAATTTAATCCACAATCAGTGTGAAACTGATTTAATTGCTCCCCAGACTATTAGCTACATCTAACGGTAGATGTTTGCATTATTAAATCGGACTTTTCTACGATCTCATGAATGGTTATGTTTTGGCGCCAAATAGACGTTGGCGGGAAAAGTCGAACGCTGTTGTTGGTTATTGACACGGAGCTTCTGGGGATAATTCTGGAGCTGTGCAAAGCACTGATTTTCTATCCACCTCTATTTACAACCGCTTAGCTATCGGGAAAATATTTTTTACCGGTTCCAAACATTTTTTTTTATGAAAGAGATACATGCAATGACATTAAACACGTGTGGGGGTAATTGGGTCGGATGACGTCATTTTCCGATCGCATGCAGAAAAATCGAAGCGGTGGTTTGTGGGTGGCGATTTATATCAATTCATAAATCACCGATCGGCTTTTTCCGTATGTCTGGTCTTCGCCAGACATTGCCGGAAAAAAGCCTGCAGTCCATGACCTCGGCTATAAGACGGGGTCGTTTTTTTTGGCTCATTTTGGAGGGAAAAATCCTCGTCTTATAGCCGAATTTTTACGGTATGTGAAAGTCTTTGGAGAGTTTATAATTTGGAAACCTTACAAGGAATCGATACGCCTTCAGTGGCGACATCTGTTTTAAAAACATACTTGTCTCCTTTATTAACTGGGATCTACCCTAATCCCTAACCCGGCTGAACACAATAGCCCCTGTCGTTGGAAACAGTGTAGATCAAGATCAGATGGCTTCTGAAGAAGCCATCTGATCAGCATCTACACTGTTTATCTTGCAGTTTGTGAAGTCAGAAATGGGTATGGATAAATTAATGTATTCAGCAGGATAAGGATTATAGGAAAACATTTTCTAGGGGCTATTTTTTTCTTTTAAGAGTAGAGGATGAGAGTTTGTTTGTTTGTTTGATTTGAGGTTTAACGTCCCCATCAACACTGTAAAGGTCATTTCGGAGATGTTGCTTTCAATTTTGTGGGACTTTTACCCGACCTTGAGATGAAATGACTTCTCAAGCCCTGACGCCCAATGAAACCAAAAGGGTTTATTAGCATGGACGGGCCGACTCGCTCCGCTTTGCCTGGGCATGCTTAGGTTCTCTAAGCGGTTTACCAGTACATGTGCGAGTCTGATTCAGCTGTGCGTGGAAGCATCATGCTACCCATATATTTCTTCAAGCCCCGATGGGTGGGGGCCGAGATGATGAGAGTCACCTGTATCTGGAACTATTGGATGAAATCACAAGGGACATGTAAGCGAGTTCATGTTAGTCAAGGTAACCAAGCCAGCCCAGTTTTAGCTATTGAAGTGTCTCACTTTGGTCTTACCTGGGTCTTACCTTGGCGTATAAGATAGGTTTTTAATATTTTAATATAACATGTTTCAGTTATAAATAAAATTGTGACAATTTCTTCATCTGACACCATGTATTCACAGACTAAGGCTGGCCAAACAAACATTCTTTGCTGAATTGAATACCTTTCAATTCCATGCTCTTAAACTTCTGAATTCCATGCTCTCAGATTCAACTGTGTTGTACATGATATGGATGATATTGTCGAATTCAACTTCAAATAGACAAAATGTGGAACAAACTGTCCACCTGATGAGACTTGCCGAATTTGACAGTCAAATTAATCATGCTGACAGAGCCTAAACCTGGGTTACACTGGTACCACAATCATAAGCCTGGGTCACACTGGTACCACATTCAGCATGTAAGCCTAAGCCTGGGTCACACTGGTACCACATTCATCATGTAAGCCTAAGCCTGGGTCACACTGGTACCACATTCATCATGTAAGCCTAAACCTGGGTCACACTGGTACCACATTCATCATGTAAGCCTAAGCCTGGGTCACACTGGTACCACATTCATCATGTGAGCCTAAGCCTGGGTCAGATTGGTACCACATTCATCATGTGAGCCTGGGTCAGATTGGTACCACATTCATCATGTGAGCCGAAGCCTGGGTCACACTGGTACCACATTCATCATGTGAGCCTAAGCCTGGGTCACACTGGTACCACATTCATCATGTGAGCCTAAGCCTGGGTCAGACTGGTACCACATTCATCATGTGAGCCTAAGCCTGGGTCACACTGGTACCACATTCATCATGTGAGCCTAAGCCTGGGTCACACTGGTACCACATTCATCATGTGAGCCTAAGCCTGGGTCAGACTGGTACCACATTCATCATGTGAGCCTAAGCCTGGGTCAGATTGGTACCACATTCATCATGTGAGCCTAAGCCTGGGTCAGATTGGTACCACATTCATCATGTGAGCCTAAGCCTGGGTCACACTGGTACCACATTCATCATGTGAGCCTAAGCCTGGGTCAGACTGGTACCACATTCATCATGTGAGCCTAAGCCTGGGTCAGATTGGTACCACATTCATCATGTGAGCCTAAGCCTGGGTCAGATTGGTACCACATTCATCCTGTAAGCCTAAACCTGGGTCACACTGGTACCACATTCATCATGTAAGCCTAAGCCTGGGTCACACTGGTACCACATTCATCATGTGAGCCTAAGCCTGGGTCAGATTGGTACCACATTCATCATGTGAGCCTAAGCCTGGGTCAGATTGGTACCACATTCATCATGTGAGCCTAAGCCTGGGTCACACTGGTACCACATTCATCATGTAAGCCATGCTTCATGTTCTAGCTTTATATGTTGTCAAGAATGTGTATTCATATACTTTTCATATATAATTTGAATCTCTCATTTCTGCATCAATGTAATGTACCTGACTTTTAATTTTTAAATGATCTGCATTAATTTTAACGATCAAAATTGTTTTAGAAATGTTTTACTCTCATGGTTTTGATGTGATTTTATGTTTCATCAGGGTTTTTCATGGTTTGAAAATGGTATGTGGTATGTTAATTTCTTGTTGTCTGTTATGCACGCAAAATCATTCGCTGCTGCATGTTTCTGTTTATGTAGTTGTTTGTCATGTGTTTAGAAATAAACCTTGTCTACGTTATACATTCGCAAACAGTGTAGATACAGATCAGATGGCTTCTAAAGAAGCCATCTGATCAGTATCCACACTGTTTGATATTCAGTTCCTGAATTTGAAGGAATAAACATCGAGTAATCTGATTGGTTGAAAGTCAGAAATGGGTGTGGCTAAATTAATGTAGTCAGCAGGACAAGGGTTAAGAAATAATTCTTCCTTAACCATGTTTTATTGTGATTACTGTGTGTTGTTTGAGGGTGGATTGCGAAATATTATTTCATGAACACAAATTAAAGCTGAAGTGAATTGATACTCAGTCTGCCTAATAGCTACATGTTGATCACAATAAAAATGTGGTATTAAAGCAAAAATAATTTCTGTTCTAACACAATTCACAAAGAAATTGTATCGTTATGGGGCTCAGTTGGTTTCATTTGGGGTATTTTTGTAAAAAGAAAAAAAAGTCAGTAAGTACAGTAGAACTTCGATGGCTCGAACATCAACGACATGGCTGAGTCGAACTCATTCTTGAGTTCCTAGGGAATTGCTGTACATACAAAATAATGAGGGAAATTTTAGGATAGTTTCATCTTTTACCTTGCAAACGTATGCTGTGTGTACTCATTAGAATTGCCTCAATGAGGCGATTCTAATGAGTACACACAACATACATTTACATTATAGAATACTGAACAGAAGTACTAAATTATTCCTGTTATGCCTCCTGGAAGTAGCCATCAGTAGCTCGAAATACCCCCGTCTCGAACAGATTTTCATGGTTTCAAAGGTTTAGTTTTGTTTTGATTTGAGGTTTAGGTCCCGTCAATACTGTATAGGTCATTTTGGAGAGGGTTGCTTCCAATTTTGTGGGACTTTTATTCGACAGGGGCAGGCTTAGATCCTCTAAGTGGTTTACCAGTACTCGTGTGTGGTCGGTTTCAGCTCTGCGTGGAAGCATCATGCAGCCCATCCGTTTCTTAAGGCCCTAATGGTCGGGGGGCCATGGTTTCAAAGGTGTTCGAACCATTGAAGTGTTACTGTTGTTACTCTTTTTTTTAGCTCACCGTCACGTAGTGACGAGGTGAGCTTTTGGGATCACTTTTTGTCCGTCGTCCGTCCGTGCGTGCGTGCGTCCGTGCGTGCGTGCGTGCGTGCGTAAACTTTTTCTTCAAACGACATCTCCTCCTAAACCACTGAGCAGATTTTGACCAAACTTCACAGGAATGATCCTTAGGTGGTCCCCTTTCAAAGTTGTTCAAATGGTTCCGGTCCGTTGCACATATAGGTCACAGGAGCCAAAAATAGTTTTTTTTCACCGAAAACTTAAAAAATCTTCTTCTCTGAAACTGCAAGGCCCAGGTCTTTGATATTTGGTATGAAGCTTCATCTAGTGGACCCCTGCCAAGATTGTTCAAATTATAGTGCTGGGGCCAAAAATGCCCCCGCCCCGGGGCCCTTTGGTTTTACATGGGCTTATATAGGGAAAATCTTTAAAAATCTTCTTCTCTGAAACTGCAAAGCCCAGGTCTTTGATATTTGGTATGAATCTTTATCTGGTGAACCCCTACCAAGATTGTTCAAATTATAGTGCTGGGGCCAAAGATGCCCCCGCCCGGGGGCCCTTTGGTTTTACATAGGCTTATATAGAGAAAATCTTTAAAAATCTTCTTCTCTGAAACCGCAAGGCCCAGGTCTTTGATATTTGGTATGAAGCTTCATCTAGTGGACCCCTACCAAGATTGTACAAATTATAGTGCTGGGGCCAAAAATGCCCCCGCCCCGGGGCCCTTTGGTTTTACATGGGCTTATATAGGAAAAATCTTTAAAAATCTTCTTCTCTGAAACTACAAGGCCCAGGTCTTTGATATTTGGCATGAATCTTTATCTTATGGATCCCTACCAAGATTGTTCAAATTTTAGTGCTGGGGCCAAAAATGCCCCCGCCCCGGGGCCCTTTGGTTTTACATTGGCTTATATAGGGAAAACCTTTAAAAATCTTCTTCTCTGAAACATCAAGGCCCAGGTCTTTGATATTTGGTATGAAGCTTCATCTAGTGGACCCCTACCAAGATTGTTCAAATTATAGTGCTGGGGCCAAAAATGCCCCCGCCCCGGGGCCCTTTGGTTTTACATGGGCTTTTATAGGGAAAATCTTTAAAAATCTTCTTCTCTGAAACTGCAAAGCCCAGGTCTTTGATATTTGGTATGAATCTTTATCTGGTGGACCCCTACCAAGATTGTTCAAATTATAGTGCTGGGGCCAAAGATGCCCCCGCCCGGGGGCCCTTTGGTTTAACATAGGCTTATATAGGGAAAATCTTTAAAAATCTTCTTCTCTGAAACCGCAAGGCCCAGGTCTTTGATATTTGGTGTGAAGCTTCATCTAGTGGACCCCTACCAAGAATGTTCAAATTATAGTGCTGGGGCCAAAAATGCCCCCGCCCCCGGGCCCTTTGGTTTTACATGGGCTTATATAGGAAAAATCTTCTTCTCTGAAACTGCAAGGCCCAGGTCTTCGATATTTGGTATGAATCTTCATCTTATGGACCCCTACCAAGATTGTTCAAATTAAAGTGCTGGGGCCAAAAATGACCCCGCCCCGGGGCCCTTTGGTTTTACATGGGCTTATATAGGGAAAACCTTTAAAAATCTTCTTCTCTGAAACTACAAGGCCCAGGTCTTTGATATTTGGCATGAATCTTTATCTTATGGATCCCTACCAAGATTGTTCAAATTTTAGTGCTGGGGCCAAAAATGCCCCCGCCCGGGGGCCCTTTGGTTTAACATAGGCTTATATAGAGAAAATCTTTAAAAATCTTCTTCTATGAAACCGCAAGGCCCAGGTCTTTGATATTAGGTATGAAGCTTCATCTAGAGGACCCCTACCAAGATTGTTCAAATTATAGTGCTGGGGCCAAAAATGTCCCCGCCCCAGGGCCCTTTGGTTTTACATGGGCTTATATTGGGAAAATCTTTAAAAAATCTTCTTCTCTGAAACTGCAGGGCCCAGATCTTTGCTATTTGGTATGAAGCTTCATCTAGTGGACCCCTACCAAGACTGTTCAAATTATAGTGCTGGGGCCAAAAATGCCCCCGCCCCGGGGCCCTTTGGTTTTACATGGGCTTATATAGGGAAAATCTTTAAAAATCTTCTTTTCTGAAACTGCAAGGCCCAGGTCTTTGATATTTGGTATGAAGTTTCATCTTGTGAACCTCTATCAAGATTGTTCAAATTATAGCCCTGAGGCCAAAATTGCCCCCGCTCCTGGGCCCTTTGGTTTTTCATAGACTTATATAGGGAAAATCTTGAAAAATCTTCTACTCTGAAACCACAAGGCCTAGGTCTTTGACATTTGGTATGAAGCTTCACCTAGTGGACCTCTACCAAGATTGTTCAAATTATAGCCCTGGGGCCACAATGACGCCGCCCCAGGGCCCTTTGGTTTTACATAGACTTTTAATAGAGATAATCTTTTAAAATCTTCTTCTCTGAAACAACAAGGCCCAGGTCTTTGATATTTGGTATGAAGCTTCATCTAGTGGACCTCTATCAAGATTGTTTAAATTATAGCCCTGAGGCCAAAAATGCCCCTGCCCCGGGGCCATTTTGTTTTACATAGGCTTATGTAAGGAATATCTTTAAAAAAATCTTCTTCTCTGAAACCACAAGGCCCAGATCTTTGATATTTGTTGTGTAGCTTCATCTAGTGGACCTTTGCCAAGATTGTTCAAATTATAGCCTTTTGTTGATATTTGGTATGAAGCTTCACCTTTTTAGACCTCCCTCAACATTATGCACATTATAACCCTGGGGTCAATAATGGCCCTCCCCGGGGCCCACTTGTTACTCTATGGATCAGGTGAGCGATCCAGGGCCATCATGGTCCTCTTGTGATTAATATTAGGATCACTTTTTGTCTGTCATCCGTGCGTAAACAATTTCTTCAAACAACATCTCCTCCTAAACCACTGATGGGATTTTGACCAAACTTCACAGGAATGATCCTTAGGTGGTCCCCTTTCAAAGTTGTTCAAATGGTTCCTGTCCGTTGCACATATAGGTCACAGGAGACAAAAATAGATTTTTTCACCAAAAACTTAAAAAATCTTCTTCTCTGAAACCACAAGGCCCAGGTCTTTGATATTTGGTATGAAGCTTCATCTGGTGGACCCCTACCAAGATTGTTCAAATTATAGTGCTGGGGCCAAAAATGCCCCCGCTCCGGGGCCCTTTGGTTTTACATGGGCTTATATAGGGAAAATCTTTAAAAATCTTCTTCACTGAAACCGTAAGGCCCAGGTCTTTGATATTTGGTATGAAGCTTCATCTAGTGGACCCCTACCAAGATTGTTCAAATTATAGTGCTGGGGCCAAAAATGCCCCCCTCCGGGGCCCTTTGGTTTTACATGGGCTTATATAGGGAAAATCTTTAAAAATCTTCTTTTCTGAAACCGCAAGAGCCAGGTCTTTGATATTTGGTATGAAGCTTCATCTAGTGGACCCCTACCAAGATTGTTCAAATTATAGTGCTGGGACAAAAAATGCCCCCGCCACAGGGCCCTTTGGTTTTACATGGGCTTATATAGGGAAAAGCTTTAAAAATCTTCTTCTCTGAAACCGTAAGGCCTAGGTCTTTGATATTTGGTATGGAGCTTCATCTAGGGGACCCCTACCAAGATTGTTCAAATTGTAGTGCTGGGGTCAAATATGCCCCCGCTCTGGGGCCCTTTGGTTTTACATGGGCTTATATAGGGAAAATCTTTAAAAAATTTCTTCTCTGAAACCGTAAGGCCCATGTCTTTGATATTTGGAATGAAGCTTCATCCCACAAGGCCATGGTCCTTCTTCCTCCCCCCCCCCCCCCCCCCCCCTCCCACTCAGGGGCCCTTTGGTTTTAAATGGGCTTATATAGGGAAAATCTTTAAAAATCTTCTTCTCTGAAACCACAAGGCCCAGGTCTTCAATATTTGGTATGAAGCTTCATCTAGTGGACTCCTACCAAGATTGTTCAAATTATAGTGCTTGGGCTAAAAATGCCACCGCCCCGGGGCCCTATGGTTTTACATGGGCTTATATGGGGAAAATCTTTAAAAATCTTCTTCTCGGAAACCCCAAGGGCCAGGTCTTTGCTATTTGGTATGAAGCTTCATCTAGTGGACCCCTACCAAGATTGTTCAAATTATAGTGCTAGGGCCAAAACTGCCCCCGACCTGGGGCCCTTTGGTTTTACATAGACTTATATAGAGATATTCCTTAAAAATCTTCTTCTGAAACAGCAAGGCCATGGTCTTTGAAATTTGGTGTGAAGCTTCCTCTAGTGGACCTCTATCAAGATGCTTAAAATTATAGCCCTGAGGCCAAAAATGCCCCCGCCCCAGAGCCATTTGGTTTTTCTTAGGCTTATGTAGGGAATATCTTTAATAAAAATCTTCTTCTCTGAAACTGTTAGGCCCAGGTCTTTGATATTTGGTATGTAGCATATCTAGTGGACCTTTGCCAAGATTGCTCAAATTATAGCCTTTGTTGATATTTGGTATGAAGCTTCACCTTTTAAGACGTCTCTGAACATTATGCACATTATAGCCCTGGGGTTAATAATGGCCCTCCCCGGGTCCCACTTGTTACTCTATGGATCAGGTGAGCGATCCAGGGCCATCATGGCCCTCTTGTTTATTTTTATTTTTTGCAAGCAAAAAATCTTTTCTTTTGCAAGCTAAATGTTTGAAATTTTTACATAATATTTGCTTACTACATGTTCTCATTTAGCTCTGAAGTACAAGGCCTAAGATATATGTTATCCGACATGATAAAACATGCATGATATTTGTTGTGAGTTCATTATGTGCAAGTAAGGCAGCCTCGAAATTTGTTCCTCATAATGTATGGCAGGCCCGTATGCAGGGAAGGCAAGGCCCTGCGTCTATGAAAAATTATCTGGAATTCATGCTGTTTTTCACCAGAAATGAAGTTTACACCCCCTAACTTCGGGCCCAAAACAGGATTTTCTTACGGTTGGCAAAATACCTGAAATTCGCCCACCCTTTTTCTAAGTTTGCCTATGGGCCTGCATGGTTTACCATTAAATTGTAATTTTCTTAAATTGTTTGATTGTAATTAAATGTGTATATACATGTATACTGTTAGCAGCTGAGTGTATCAAAACTAATTTTTTTTACCTTTATGTTAAACTCCTATATCTTTACAATAATCTAAGTCAAGTTTTGTTGATAGATTTTAACAGTAACATAACTTAGTGTTCCTTTACTAACCCGTAAAATGCCAGTGACGACAATTGACGTCTGCTTTGTCATTTGACGGATACTTTAAAAGTCATTTTTGCAAATAGTGTGGACCCTGATCAGACTGCTCCTCAAGGAGCAGTCTGATCTGGGTCCACACTGTTTGCCTGCATGCAAAAATATTTTTAAAAAGTTTGCAAGAAGATTCAGCAGACGACATTTTCAGACGTAGTTTTTCACGGCATCTTAAGGGTTAATACACTAGCATAGTGTTCCTTTTCTTCTTTAGTTGTGGGTTTTAGGATATCTTTGCATAATTCATTTTATACTTCTTTAACCCTTTTTGTACCAAATGAAATCTTCCTCCTTATATATGGAACAAGTCCATTTCAAAATTTAGGGGTGTCAGTTTGTGTTTTCTTCAAACTTGATTTGGAAAATGGCTTAACCTTTTGCAAACAAAACAGTGTAGGCCCTGATCGGACGCCACATTCTGTGGGGTTTGATATGGGCCTGCGCTGTTTGCCAAGGTACCCCTTTAGGAGTTTCTGGTACTGAATGGGTTAACCACAGTTTCGACAGTTTGTGTCTTTAATTTCTGTAGGTTACTTTTATATTAGAATTCTGTTATTTTTATTTAACATTTTAAAATGTATTGGGTGTAATGAACACCCCTCTAAGCCCCACTTTCTATAGAGAAAACTTGGGTTTACTGGGGTATTTTTTTTTGCTTATTTCTGCCCCAAGACATAAGTTGTGGGAAATCATTAGAACTGCTTCAATGAGGCAGTTCTAAGGGGCACCCTCAACCTATGTCTGGAGTGTTAATAAGCAAAATATCATGAATTTTCATCAGAAAAATATTTGTTTTGGAGAATGAAATACAATGTAATGCATTATGTCACATGAATGAGTTGTCATAATGCTTTTCATTGAGCAATTTTCTTCAAAGAATTTTCCTGACTATGAACAAATTTGGGGGTAGGGGTGGGCCTCATCTTTAAGGAAAGAATGCGACGTCTGATCAGGGCCTGCACTGTTTGCAAAAAGTTAAGCCATTTCCAAAATAAACTTGGAAGAAAAAACAACTTGACACCCCTAAATTTTGAAATGGACTCCTGCTATATATAAGAAGGAAGATTCCATTGGTACAAAAAGGGTTAAAGGAAAAAATTTGCCACTCAGAAGCAAATTTTTCCTTTAAGAGTAGACCCCTATTGACAATGGAGAGCGGCCCCTGCACATCGGGGCTTGAAGAAATATATGGGCTGCATGATGCTTCCACGCAGAGCTGATTCGGACCCATCACAGGAGTACTGGTAAACCACTTAGAGGAACTAAGCCTGCCCAGGCAAAGAGGTGCGTGTCGGACCGTCCGTATAAACCCTATTGGTTTCATTGGGCGACAGGGCTTGAGATGTCATTTCATCTCAAAGTCTGGTAAAAGTCCCACAAAATTGGAAGCCACGTCTCCAAAATGACCTTTACAGTGTTGGCAGGGACGTTAAACCTCAACTCAAACAAACAAAAACAATGGAGAGACAAAAGTATTTTGTGGAGAAGAAATTCTTCCCTTTGAGAGACCTAGGTCGGTCGGTGTGTGCTCGGAGGGGGATGTGCTGTGTTTGCCGGGTCTTGTCCATCATCCGTTTCGGTTTCAAAACTTTGGGGTTTAGACACACTGATGAAGATTAAATATCAGAAAGGCCTCTGTGTCACTAAATTTGGTATAGTTACGTATTAATTGAAAGGGGAGACAAAATATTTTGAAGGGAGTTGGAGAGAGCAAATTCTTTCCTTTATTAGTAGACCCCAATTGAAATGGGAGACAGAATGTATTTTGGAGAGAGTTGAAGAGAGCATTTTTTTCTTTTAAGAAGGGAGACAAAAATATTTGGAGAGAGTTTGAGAGATCAAATTTTTCCTTTAAGAGTAGACCTCTATTGAAAAGGGAGACAAAGATATTTTGGAGAGAGTTGCCTCCCCTGAAGTTGTGTCTGTTGCCTCTAACCTTTACCATGGCTTTAACAGTACAAACTCATAACACTAAGTCACTAACTCATAACACTTAGTCACTCACTCATAACACTATGTCACTAATTCCTAGCACTAAGTTACCGGCCCCGATAGCTCAGTTGGTAGAGTGTCCGCTCCGGGGAACGGGAGGTCACGGGTTCGATCCCGGGCTGCGACATACCAAAGTCGTTAAGAATGGTACAAGCTGCTCCTCGCTTGGCACTCAGATTTATGGGGAAGAACTAGGACTGGTCGACCCAGTGTCAGGATAATGTGACTGGGCATGGTATCATGTAATGTGTCTGGGCATGATACTTCAGTGAGGCAGCACTATAAAAGTGAGCATTGAGCTCCCTGTCGCAACCAGACACCGTCCTGATATGACTGAAAATTGTTGAAAGCGACGTTAAACCCGAATTCACACACACACACACACACACACACACACACACACACACACACACACACACACACACACATAGCACTAAGTCACTAACTCATAGCACTAAGTCACTAACTCATAACACTTAGTCACTAACTCATAACACTAAGTCACTAACTCATAGCAATAAGTCACTAACTTGTAACACTTACCGTATTCGACCTATTTACCGCACATGCTCCTATAAGCGCACACCCAAGCTTTTTCTAGAAGAAATACACAAGCGCACACTCTACAGTAACCTCCCAACAAATTCAGATTGAGTTTTGCTGAATCTTTGACCAAGACAATCATATGTATATGTGGTGAACCCCTATGCTGAAATGAAACCCGATAAAAAATCATATCGGAAGCTTTTTTTTCGTAGTTTTTTCGTATAGACTGTGCGCTTATTAAGTAGATTTTTCACCACAATATTTTCATACAATTTTGAAAAAACTAAGCGCACGGTGCGGTAAATAGGTCGAATACGGTAGTCACTAACTCATAACGTCACTAACTCATAACACTTAGTCACTAACTCATAAAACTAAGTCACTAACTCATAACAAGTTGACCTGAGACCACATTCCTTTGAAATCTGGACCACTGTAATTTCATATCACTAAACTTGTATTATTTAACCCACAGGGGCTTGGCCCGTTGATTTGTCCGAAAAACTTGTGGAATAGGTAAAATGACAAAATATGAGTAAAAAAAAAAATTTTTTTCACACTGGTATAGAAAGCTAGACAAGGTTCTCAACAAACCAGTGCCATTTTCTCGGTACACATAAAATGACAATTGGCACAGGCACATTTTTTGACACAGGAAGGTATATTTTGTATGAACTTCAACCTAAGACATGCAGAATTTCATCAAAATAATGCAGAACTCCTGGTTCAAGCCCCATCGTGATCTAAACGTCAAATTACCCCGGATAGACCTTAGTAGGACAACTAACTGTCACACCCACTCACTGGTTTTTCACTGTTTCCCTGCGATTTCCTGCGGAAATCAGATAATGTCAGCACAAAAGCCAACATTCTTATAAATATCAATGAAGATGCTCTCACCTAATGCAAAAGTTTTCTCCAGATAACCGTTATTATCAGCAATTTTCACATTTTTGTGTAGGAGCAGGCATTTCCCAAAGCAGTATTGTTTTCATTCTGTATCTTGAAGCTGATGTAATCCACGCGCTGATTGGTCGAAATTAGGGAAATCCAGCGATTTCGACCAATCAGCTCTCGGATTACATCAGCTTCAAAATATAGAATGAAAACAATTGCAATTAGAAATGCCTGCTCCCACACAAAAAAGGCGAAAATTGCTGGTAATAATGGTTAACTGGCGGAAACTTTTGCATCAGGTGAGAGCATCTTCATTGAGATTTATAGTTAAGTTGGCGTTTGTGCTGACATTATCGGATTTCAACAGGAAATCGCATGGAAACAGTGAAAAACCATGGAGTTGGTGTGACAGTTAGTTGTCCTACTAAATACTATCCGGGGTAATTTGACGTGTAGATCACAATGTGGCTTGATCCAGATGTTCTGCATTATTTTATTGAAATTCTGCATGCCTTAGGTTGAACTTCATACAAAATATACCTTCCTGTGTCAAAAACTGTACCTGTGCCAATTGTCATTTAATGTGTACCGAGAAAATGGTGCTGGTTTGTTGTGAACCTTGTCTAGCTTTCTATACCAGTATGAAAAAAAAATTATTTTTTTTACTCATATTTTTACTTTAATCACATTCCACACGTTTTTCGGACAAATCAACGGGCCAAGTGCTTGTGATTTAACCTTTTCCACTCCCTGGGCTAATTCAGCAGACGACAAATTGTTAATCTTTTTATTTTTCCAAAGAAAAAAAACAATACTTGACATCTAAGAAAACTATTTAAAAATGTTGTCAGCTGTAAAATATACCTAGCATACAAGGGAAATTGATACACATTCAGGGGAGGCAACAATTTTAAAAAATATTATGTCTCACTTAATAGAACATTAATTTGGGGTTTGCTATTAAGGAAAAAGATTTGCTCACTTTTTAGCTCGGCTGTCTTCGAAGAAAACAATATATTGTCATAGCTCTGGCGGCGGCGTCGTCGTGCAGAAACTTGGACATTTTGTAATATCTCTGTGATTACTGAACATATTTACTTGAAACTCCGACTAGTTGTTCATTATGAAAAGGGGAACTCATACCAATAGGTGAGGTAACCCTCAAAATATTTTTGGCACAGTATTTCCTCTTTTTTGACTTAGAACTTTTGCAGCCGATCGTTGGCACCCGCATGCGGTGCTCTTGTTTTCTTTAAGAGTAGACCCATTGTTTAGGCGGTCCTTGGGGAGGTTGGTTGAGGAGGAGGTGTCGTGTATCTTACATCACTAGGTCAGCCAACAGGCTTCCATATGGTGCTCAGTGAAGATTCTGATCAGACTTTGTGGGTGTGCAGGCTGATCTGAGTCTGAAGACACACCTTTACCAGTTATAGCTCATGGTCCAGTTGTGTTCAGTACTGTTGTCTAAATAAAGTGATCGAAAAATTTATATGTTCTAGCAAATACCATATCTACGGTAATGATCCTAAATATTGGGACAGACAGGCTTAAGCAAACAGTGCAGACCCAGATCAGACTGCTCCTGAAGGAGCAGTCTGATCAGGGTCTACACTGTTTGCCATTCCGTCTGCACCTTTTGGACTCCTTGCTGGATCATGAAACAAATGTGTTAAAATTTTAGAAGAATTACAGCAAGTCCTCAAGGTGTCAGAATTTTTAGGATTTTTACGGTAATTTACCAAATGGTAGTATTATTTTTGCTGAAAAAAATGTTAGTTGTGACTACATTTTTTTTTTCAGCATACGAATTGTTTTTTGCCATACTGAAAAGTTGAAGTTTTAAAGTAATGTAAACTAGTGACTTAGACTTTGACAACTTGGTTTACATGTACAAGATGTCTTCCTTCAGTTGTGCCAGAAATGTTGTTTGTGCCAGTACCTATTTGAGACTGCTCCAAGTTATTTTATATCACAGGGTCAGTTTGTTCCATGACAATTTACACAGGTTATATTTTAGAAGTCTTGGTGTTGTAGTAGATAAGCTTCTCACCTCATGCATCATAAACCAGGGGGCATGGGATTAATTCCGGGCTTCTTCAGAATTTCGGATTGTTAACCCAAGGTCCAGCCTCCATATGACCTAAGCTGTTTGTGGGACATAAAACTCAAACACACTAGATCAGAATCTCCTAATCAAGGCAATTCTAATGAGTACACACAATATACCTTTCAAGCTAGAATAAGAAAAAAGAAAGAAATTGTCCGTATTTGTTTCCTGGAGCTAGGGAATGAATTTCCTAGGGACTGAAAAAAGGAAGTTTAATCCATTGCATGTGGGAAACCCCTTAGGGGATCTAAGCCCAGGCAAAGCGGTGCGAGGCGGCCCATCCATGCTTATAAACCCTATTGGTTTCATTGGGTGACAGGGATTGAGATGTCATTTTGTCTCAATGTTGGGTAAAAGTCCCAAAATGACATACATTGTTGACGGGGATGTTAAACCTCAAAACAAACAAAAAGAATCGAGAGAAAATTATTAATTTTCCTTTTTAGTAAAACGATTCTCAAGAGTAAATTATATGCTCGACAATTCTTTTATTTAAGGAGTTGCCTCCCCTGTCTGTTTATCATTTCACCAAAACATGCTTAAAAATACACTAAAATTCCTATATTAAACCTAATCCTGCTGTTCACGACAACCCCTGTCTTTGCAAACAGTGTAGAACCAGATCAGATGGCTTCTGAAGAAGCCATCTGATCAGGATCTGCACTGTTTGACATTCAGTTTATGAATTTGTAGGAATAAATCAGGTAATCTGATTGGTTCAAAGTCAGAAATGGGTGTGGCTAAAATGAATATTCAGCGAGATAAGGGTTAATATGACATTTTGGCTGTTCAAAAATCCTCTTTAAGACCCTTTTTGACAGTCCCAAATGTTGTCTCTTGCAGAAAACGCAAAGGAAAAATATAACTGAAATCTTTTATATGTGTTTTTAAAAGCAGAATTAATCTTAATTTTTGCTGGTCTTATTCAATAGGGGAATTCCAGTTTTCTGTATTTACAAAAGTACAGTCGAACTTCAATGGCTCGAACCTCTTTGGGACCTCGAAAATCTGTTCGAGACAGGGGTAGTTCGAGCCACTGAGCTTACTGTCAGGAGGCATAACGAGATACTTTTTGACATTTTTTCGGTGTTCTATAATGGATACCGGGTATGTATGCTGTGTGTACTCATTAGAATCGCCTCATCGAGGCAATTCTAATGAGTACTCACAGCATACATTTGCAAGATAAAGTACTAAAATCTCCTTAATTATCCCCCACTATTTCTTATGTAGAGGATTTCCCTTGGGGCTCAAGAATGTGTTCAACTCATCCATGGTAAACGAGCCATCGGTGTTTGAGCCATCGAAGTTCTGCTGTAGATTATACAGAAAAATGGTAATTTATGGGCATTTTTGTATATGACCAAACATTTTTGTTTAGCTTACACAGTTTTGTCTCTGCTTTTATTTGATCGATTCCCAACATATTTTATTATAAAGGAGTTGCAGTCATACACTGTACATGTATGTGTGTATGTGTTTCGCAGTTGGTGCTCCATACTTTCATTGTTACCAGTATATTTCATGTGTATTCGCTCATTATTGTTGTTTTAAATAAACAATATTTTTTAATTGTTTGAAGTCAATTTTTAACCAGTTGCTTGATGTAAACCTGTTCATATGTTACGTTTATATGTTTGTACATTAAACTATATCAGCATTACAACCAATTTTGTGTTTTTCAGTTTTTTATGTTTTCCCAAACAAACCCTAGCATCTTTGCAATTATTAATCAACCCAAAGTAACTAAACTCCAAAAGTTTCCCATCTCGTATTGTCTATGTGACCATTGATGACCTTGTACAAAATCCTGGGGCGCTTTTGACTAACCATCACAAAAACAAGCCTATATAATTTTGACCCCCTTGAAACCCACTTTTATATAGTAAAACTAGGGTTTATGGTGTATACCTTATTTTTCTTATTTTCTGCTCTAAAATTGAGCAGAAATAAGAAAAATATCACAATTTTTCATCTTAAAATTTTCGTTTTTTTTTTTTTTGGCGGTAAAGATTACAATGTATTTGATTAGGCGTGTTTTTGTAATCACGTTTCGCCCCAAACTGGTCTCAAAGCTGATTACCCGATCCGGAAAATCCCTTCTATTTAACAAGAATCCTTCACAGATCAGTACAATTAACCAGTTTTATGCTGCATCAGAACAATTAACCCATTTTGTACCGGAAATTCAAAACTGGTAACTGGCAAACAGTGCACACCAAGATCAGATACCACAGAACGAAGCGTCTTATCAGATCAGGGCCTACACTGATTGTTTACGAAAGGTTCAGACATTTTTCAGATAAATTTTGAAGAAGCCGCAACCTGAAACCCCTAAGTTTTGGAATGGACTTGTGCTATACTGATATAACATTGATGATTCTATTCAGTATAAAATGGGTTAAAAGTATGCGGTAAAGGTCGATTATGTAAGTCTATGCATCATTTAATGGAATCTCCAAGCTTATCAGTTTGGGGTGGTCCATGTCAAATTATAGGGAAGTCAAGTTTGTATTGTTAGCAGTAATATGCACTGTCAGCAGACAGTTGAGACCCAGATCAGATGCCGTTCATTGTGGCGTCTGATCTGGGTCTGCAATGTTTGAAAAATGCCCCCAAAAAGACGCTAGGCATATATGGGTAAATGGGGTGTTTATATCAATAGCAAGGAAAAATGTTATTTTGGTTTTCAGAGACCCATCACGAAAACCTACCTATATCATGAACCCCCTTTAACCCCACTTTTATATAGTAAAACTGGGTTTACAGGGTATACCTTATTTTTCATTTTGCTCAAAAACATAGACTGTGGGCACTCGTTTGAATCGCTTCGCCGAGGCGGTTCTTACGTGTACCCACAATCTATATTTTGAGCAGAAATAATGAAATTATTACAATTTTCCATCAGAAGATTTTCAGTTTTTGGTGGTAAATTTTTCAATATATTTAGACAGGCATGTTTTCGTAATCTAATGATTAAGAGTCTGCGCCCTACAATAGGCCACGGAGGCTGTGTGAACATAAAGATATCATAACCATACAGCCGGCCTCGGTAGCGGCATCGTATGCCCGTCCAACTGATGATCGGTAGGATGCGGGTCTGAACCCGCCGGGGTCGGCAACATTGTTTCGTGGGGATTGATCATGAAATTATTTCTACAGTAATTCTCTCCCTTCCGCTGATCAAGAAGGGCAGTCGTAAGTTTCTGGCAAAAGAATGTGCACTGTACTGATTAACCGCTTACGTATAAGCATGTACAGGAAAAACTGTGGACAGGTAAACTGATGAGCTCAAAAATGACCTAAATGATGTTGACTGGGCCGTTAAACCCAATTCAAATTAATTCAGCTGGAATACTTGCAAGTAAAGAAATATTCTTTTTTTTTTCGAAAATCTTTAATAATAAAAAGGAACAAGAATATCAAATTTCAGTGACCAAGCAGTCCCTTTATATCAGGTGTAGGAAATGCCTTCTGTAAAGGTTTATACACTGGAAAAAAAACCAAAGAAACAACAACACAAAAAAAAACAACTGAAATGTACCTGATGATTGAAAAAAAAAAGAGTACAACTTTTCTAGACAAGGTTAACTAGTTTCGACAGATTAGGCCTCATAAGTGACCTTCCAATATAGAACAAATACAGAGATCATGCATAGTTTTTCATACCTAACATTTGCTGGATCCCCAAGGAAGCTGTTTGAATATCTTCCGAGGGACCAGGCACATGTTATTACAATGAAATAAACATGAATGATTGTCATTCTTGCATTTTCAGAGACAAATTGTGACGGAAATGCCTCTCAACTCCATATCCATGTATCACCTCTTCAGATGCGACCGTAAGACTAACATGGCATGGTGGCTACTTCAAAACGTTAAAACGATAGCGTCTGTTCCGCACTGACGCCAACATAAAACATAAAAATGCTACGTTCATGGCGACGACGTTACATCGCTCTTACATAACATAACAAAGCAAAGTCCATTTTTTGATATCCAACGTTCAAAACTCATATTCAAGTAGCATGTTAATTTTATATTTTCAACATGAATACGCCTTCTGGCCCGGAATAGCTTCGTACAGCTATGCTCATAGGAGTTTATGCAAGAATATATTCTTTATAAAATAGAAGTGGAGGCAATGATCAGGAATCGATACAATTAACCCACAGCTCCCATCAGAGACACCAAAGGGAAAGAAACACAAACATGAAGCAGCAGACCCCAATGGAAACGCCAACAGCGGAAAGCCAAAAGGACAGTTACTTTCCCACAAAATGGCCAGTAGGCTATCCAAAATAAAATAATATAAGCGACACAAAAACCCAAAGACAAACTTAACAAAAATAAACCGCGACAGAAGAACCGCCCTGGGACGGTCAGCGGAAATGAATTCCACTGGCAGGCTTAAATCGATTCCAAGTGGCCACAATCCTCGCCCTTACTACCGTCGCGATTAAGACAAATAATATGTTCAGTCCGCATGAAGGCCTCCTAACTCATCAGTGCAACATCTCCGTGAACACAAAAATCAAACAACCACAGAGATGAAACAACGGTGAGGACTCGACAGCAAGAAACAACTGAAATGCTGGAGCCAAAAAATAAAAAAACAACAGTTAGACTCCGATAGGCCCTATCAGAGACAGAGTATCAGGTACCAACCAACATAAGCATTTACGTTGGAACCGTCATAGAATCTGAGGCCTGACCCACCGTCGTGCAATTTAAGAAGGAAGCAAAGTTGTCAACCGTAATTAGGTAACCTACCATGCATGCAGTCTGTCGTATAACATTTATGTTATAAGTCTGATTTAAACTACCGACCAGACGCAAAATCCAAAGGTCACAGAAATCGCACCATCAGCACTCTCAGTGCTTTGATGTGATCTGTGAGAACCTATAAAAAGGAAAATATGGAAAGGACCTCTGGTTTGGTGTTTATACTCTTTTGGTCATGTCAAGCTCCTGTGCAGGCTGAACTAGTACTCAGTACAGGGCTCATGCTTTTGGCAGAACTTGATAACTGCCCTTCCTGGATCTGTGGAACGACAGGATGAACAGGGGGACACCCTCTGTCTACCTTAAAATCTACCCCAAAAAAGGCAGACAACCAGCTGTTCACCTTGACATCTACCCGAAAAAAAAGTCTAAAACCGTAAAAAAAATTATTATAGGTACCCCTAGGGGTGTAAGCCCAATTTCATTATCCCCCTACCCAAATCCCAGGCTGGATAAAAAGAGTTGGGGAAGACAGAGTGGAAAAGGGTGGTTGGGGTGCTAGGACTCATAATGACTAGCGTCTGCTTTTCCTATTACCATCTTTTTCCAGCTAGACAGATACAAGAAAGCACATACATGGTTAGAATTAACGCTCCTTGAGTTCTTTCTGTTGTTAGTGTATTCAGCAAATAAATGTTTACACAGAGATTTTTTTAATCTTGCTGATTTAGCAAATGTTTGGACCTTTTTTGACAACAAACAGAGGCTTTCAGCCTCTTCTATCATTCTTTTCAGCATCTTCATTTTTAACTAAAAACTGCTGATATGAAGCATATGCTTTAATACATGACTTTTTTCGTGATTGGACATAATTCCATTACTAACTGCTGACACTTTCTCTCCTTTCAATGTCTTAATGATAGCTATAACAGTCACCTTTAAAGTTCTCAACTAGGGAGAATGATAGGTACCATTCACTTTAGCCACTACAAGCGTCCCGATCTGCGTTGTTCTTTCATTGAAACACCAGCTGTTGATTTTGACTTTTATGATCTGTGAGCACCTGAAAAAAAGGAAAATATGGAAAGGACCTCTGGTTTGGTGTTTATACTCTTTTGGTCATGTCAAGCTCCTGTGCAGGCTGAACTAGTACTCAGTACAGGGCTCATGCTTTTGACAGAACTTGATAACTGCCCTTCCTGGATCTGTGGAACGACAGGATGAACAGGGGGACACCCTCTGTCCCGATCTGCGTTGTTCTTTCATTGAATCACAATCTGTTGATTTCGACTTTTATGATTTGGGAGCACCTGAAAAAAAAAGGAAAGTATGGAAAGGACCTCTGGTTTGGTGTTTATACTCTTTTGGTCATGTCAAGCTCCTGTGCAGGCTGAATCAGTACTCAGTACAGGGCTCATGCTTTTGACAGAACTTGATAACTACCCTGCCTGGATCTGTGGAACGAGAGGCGTTCACCTTGTAACCTACCCGAAAAAAAAGTCTAAACCCATAAAAATATTGAGCATAGGTTCCCCTAGGGGCGTAATCCCAATGTCATTACCCCCCTACCCAAATCACAGGCTACATAAAAAGAGTTGGGGAAGACATAATGGAAAAAGGGTGGGTGGGGTGCTAGGACTCATAATGACTGGTGTCTGCGTTCCTAGCACCACCTTTTTTCCAGCTAGACAGATCTGATACAAGAAAGTATATACCTTGTTAAATTTAACACTCCTCAAGTTCTTTCTGTTGTTACGGTATTCAGCAAATTAATGTAAAGCATTTTTTCTACATCTACATCGATACGTCAACGCAGTCACACTTGACTATTATGCGACGAGTGGTGCTGGTCAAAAAGAACAGAGTTAAAAGTAGCAAAGATAGAAGAGACCGGATAGATAAAAGGCAGAAAAAAAAATGAAAGTTTGGCTCACCTGCTTTTTCATCCCTTCAACTCAAACCAATCCGGCTACGGTGGCCGCAATGGGGTATGGTCGCCCCGCCGGCCCAGCTCTGAGCATCACTAGGAATTACTTGCAGCCGGCACCGACTGCAGAATCAGTATTTAATGGTGGACAGCCCCTGCTTGAAGGATACCAAGTCAGGGGTATCAGCAATGGCTGAAGGCAGTGAGTTCCAAGTTGTGACAGTGCGTGGGAAAAAGCTGTTTTGGTAGTATGATGTTGATGTCGATATCTGGCGGATATTCTTGGAATTTGCTGATCTTGTTCGACCCGATGCTGGCGTGAGGTACTGCTGTGCCGGGATGTCATCCAGGTTGTTCACAATCTTAAACATCATCGTGAGCTAAGCCTTTGTCCGTCTGGATTCCAGAGATTCCCACTCTAGATGGTCAAGCATTTCAGTGACACTACTTGTGTTGTGATACCGATTAGTTACGTATTATTAGTTTTTTTCTGATTGTCTTTCCACATGCATCATAAAAAGCCATGGCATCAGGTTTCTTTAGCAGCTCTCCATATCTCTGTCCCTGAGAATCAGTCTCGTCTAGCCACTCCCATCTCCATTTGTTCTTCACTTCCTTTTTCCACCAGTTTAGCATCAGAATTACGCTCAAAGCACTTCATAGTTTCGCATTAAACTCCAAGTCAAAAATATAAACAGTAATCATCGTGTAAACAGTTGCTTTCAATTCAGCATTTGTCCAAGACAAGATTAGTGGCGGGAAAGTCTCGGGTATTAAGAGCGGCGGGAAACACAAATCTAAAAAAAATAGCGCGAAGCTGCAGAGACACGCATGATAATATATGTGTATCCCACCAAACTAAAGGATCGTCAAAATCGGACCCCCGATCTGCGGAAATCTGCATTTCCAAAGAACTCTAACATCCCTGGGGTTGGAAATTTATCCAAACATTTCGAGGGGCTTTACTTAAAAATAAAAAGTTTCGCTGTATAGCTAAGTGCAGTAAATCTGTTTGACCGTTGCTGCCAGCAATGGTTGCCATTTCGGTTATAATCAGATTTACTTCCATTTCTTGCTTCACCATAAATGAAGATTTCCCGACTTTTTCCCGGCCTTTTTTCAGAATTTCGCGATTTCCCGGCTTTTTCACGACCGGGAAGGGTCGTTTTCATTTTCCCCGACTTTTTCCCTTTTTTCTGGTAGTGTGGGAACCCTGCCTATATAAGCCCATGTAAAACCAAAGGGCCCCAGGGCGGGGGCATTTTTTTTTGCCCCAGCACTATAATTTGAACAATCTTGGTAGGGGTTCACCAGATGAATCTTAATACCAAATATCAAAGACCTGGGCCTTGCGGTTTCAGAGAAGAAGATTTTTAAAGAATTTCTCTATATAAGCCCATTTAAAACCAAAGGCCCGGGGCGGGGGCATTTTTGTCCCCAGGGCTATAATTTGAACAATCTCAGGCTGTCAAGTGTATTTTGGTGCAAAATATATATTCTGGGCTTAAAAAAATAGGAAATTTATGGGAAAAATATAGGAAAAAAATAGGAAATTTATCGGACAGTTATCAATGTTAAACAGCAAAAAAGGCCTTATTATCATAAAAAATTACAACAAAAAAATGCAGGTATGCTAAATTTAAACAGACGGTTCAATGACGACAAAAAACAACAAAAAGTTGTGGTAAAAGGATTCAAACTTCTGTTAGCCACTCTGAAATTTTACTAGTTTTGATATGGCCCTGACCTCAACCTCCTCTTTCAGCCAGCTCTCAATCACCATCTTAAATGTCATCAAAGGTTTTATATTAGTGGCAATAAAAATTAATTCATAATCATCTTTATTGCTTTCAGTCAACATGACATCATATGTGTTAGACCAATTCAAGATAGGTTGTGTTGCAATAAATACAAGATACATGAGTTACAGACTAGGTTACTCTGTTTAATGAGTTGCTCATGTAACATCCTGAAAAAAAAAATGAAGTTTTAAAGAAACCATCAAGTTATACATAACTGTCTTTGTGCATTTACCATGGGTATCTTGGGATGGTCATAGCAAAGTATCAACATGGAAAGTAATGAAACTTTAAGAAACTGTAAAATAATTTTGCCTAGTTTAGCCATTGTTCTACTTGTACTATGAATTCTCTTAATCATATTCTGAAGTTGAAAATATGACTTATCAAGCTTAGATATTGTACTTCTTGTACTATGAATTCTCTTAAGCATTTGCTTTAAAAATGATGTGACCATATTAGTACACTATCAACACTGTGAAAAAATAATAATCTGGCATACAAGTCACTATCTCCAGAATTTTTTTTTGGGGGGGGGGGGGGGGGGGGGGCTAAGTTCACCTCATTTCTTAGCTTTATTTGGTGTATTCCTTGCTTCCAAAAGAACTTATTTATTAGAATCCCCATGAGCAATTTTCTCCAGGTTCTTTTCCTACTTTCCACTGATTTCTGTTCTTCTCTTTCTCGGTCTAGACGCTCTGTTGATTCTTTAATCTTTTTCTGAGCAGTGTAAATCATTGACTGACTCACTGATTCACAAGAAAAATTTCTCTTTTTTATCATTTTAATGCTCCATCCAGTTTTTCATTTCCTTCTTCAAGCAGTTTTTCAGCAGCATTCAGTTCTTCTTTAGAGTTCTTTTCTTTAACATTCAAATTTTTCATTGTTTCATTCAAAGACTTTTTCTTTTGTTGGTTCTTGTTTTTGTTTTTCAACCTGTGCATGCTCTTCTTTCTTTTGCTCTCTGTTCTTCTCCTTTTCTCTATTTTGCTTTTCCTTGTCTATCCTCTCATTTAAAACTCTATGACTACCTTTGACATAACTTATTAGGTCCTTGGTAAGAGGTACACATTCCGGCTGAATATATTTAGGATCATGGATTTTCACAGCCTGTTTGGAAAGTATGTTCCCTATAACTGATTCTGATGACAGCTCTACCCTATCTTTTCCCAACACTTCTTATTATCTAATAGCAGCATTACTATGCGGCAATACCAGCACACCTTATACTACTTCTCCAAGCCTATGTTACTTATCTTTGCCACTACATGTACCAGTTTTCAATTTCAGAATGTCTCTCTAGTAATGATCAATCATTCTCAACTCAACTTCATCATCTTTCTCTATTTTCCAAAGTTTCTCATCAGTTACCTCCCCTTGGTATACCTTCCACTCATCAGTAAGCAATGTCACATTTTCTGCGAAAGGTAACCTTCTTGCTACCCTTTCTATTGCTGAACTGCTACTGGGCTTATGTCTATGTTCAGGATGTAAACAGCCAAATCTTTCAGATGTTCATTATCAAATGGAAAATAAGAAACAGATTCCAGTATTGAAGAACTTTCTTACATCTTAAAGTGCTCTTTTCTGTTTCCAAGAAAAACTTAATCATGCAGCATTTTAAAAAATATAGGAATTTGGTAAAAAATATAGGAAATGGGGTTAAAATATAGAAAAAAAATAGGAAACCTGAAAATATAGGAAAAAATAGGAAAAATAGGAACACTTGACAGCCTGCAATCTTGGTAGAGGTCCACTAGATGAAGCTACATAACAAATATCAAAGACCTGGGCCTTGCGGTCCACTAGCCCCAGGACTATAATTTGAACAATCTTGGTAGGGGTCCACTAGATGAAGCTCCATACCAAATATCAAAGACCTGGGCCTTGTGGTTTCAGAGAAGAAGATTTTTTAAGTTTTCGGTGAAAAAAATCTTTTTTTGGCTCCTGCGACCTAGATGTGCAACGGACTGGAACCATTTGAACAACTTTGAAAGGGGACAACCTAAGGATCATTCCTGTGAAGTTTGGTCAAAATCCGATCAGTGGTTTAGGAGGAGATGTCGTTTGGAGAAATTGTTTACGGACGGACGGACGCACGCACACAAGGACAGTTGAAAAGTGATCACAAAAGCTCACCTTGTCACTACGTGACAGGTGAGCTATCAAACTAAAACAGTACGTTGGCACATCAGACTTCTCCTTCAGGGTCTGCACTGTAGGCTTGCTAATCGGAGGTGAAAAGGTAATCGGTTATCAGTCATGTCATTGCGATAAATAATCGATTAGTAATCGCTAAGGCTTTAGTTATAATTTTACCTGTCTGGCTTAATATCTGAGCATAATTGATTAGTAATCGCTAAGGTTTTTGTTATAATTTTACCTGTCTGGCTTAATATCCGAGCGCGACTCTTACCATATGTTGCACTTTACCATATGTATATTTGAACAGACAGGCCTGAGCAAACAGTGTAGATCCAGATGAGACGCCGCAGAAAGCGGCGTCTCATCAGGGTCTGCACTGTTTGCCACTCATCCAGCTATTTTAGGCACAACTTTGGGTAGTAAATTGTACCTATCAACTAATCGATTAAAAGCAAATCAGAAATGATAATCATTTTTGTGGAATCTATCGATCGATTATACGATTAATTGTGTCAGCCTTAGCACTGTAGGCCTGTCTGTTCCAATACTCAGGATCATTATGGTATATTTACATAGGTTGTAACATTACGCAAACACGCCTATACAAATATATTGCCACCTTAATCGCCGAAAAAAAATGAAAATTTTATGATGAAAAATTGTAATATTTTTCTTATTTCTGCTCAAAATATAGATTGTGTGCACTCGTTAGAACCGCCTCATCGAGGCGGTTCTAACGAGTACCCACAATCTATATTTTAGAACAGAAATAAGAAAAATAAAGTATACCCCCATAAACACCAGTTATACTATATAAAAGTGTTTTTTTTTTTGTTTTTAGCTCACCGTCACGTAGTGACGAGGTGAGCTTTTGGGATCACTTTCTGTCCGTCGTGCGTCCGTGCGTGCGTAAACAATTTCTTTAAACGACATCTCCTCCTAAACCACTGAGCGGATTTTGACCAAACTTCACAGGAATGATCCTTAGGTGGTCCCCTTTCAAAGTTGTTCAAATGGTTCCGGTCCGTTGCACATATAGGTCACAGGAGCCAAAAATAGATTTTTTTTCACCGAAAACTTAAAAAATCTTCTTCTCTGAAACTGCAAGGCCCAGGTCTTTGATATTTGGTATGAAGCTTCATCTAGTGAACCCCTACCAAGATTGTTCAAATTATAGTGCTCGGGCCAAAAATGCCCCCGCCCCGGGGCCCTTTGGTTTTACATGGGCTTATATAGGGAAAATCTTCAAAAATCTTCTCTGAAACCGCAAGGCCCAGGTCTTTGATATTTGGTATGAAGCTTCATCTAGTGGACCCCTACCAAGATTGTTCAAATTAAAGTGCTGGGGCTAAAAATGCCCCCGCCCCGGGGCCCTTTGGTTTTACATGGGCTTATATAGGGAAAATCTTTAAAAATCTTCTTCTCTGAAACTGCAAGGCCCAGGTCTTTGATATTTGGTATGAAGGTTCATCTGGTGGACCCCTACCAAGATTGTTCAAATTATAGTGCTGGGGCCAAAGATGCCCCCGCCCCGGTGCCCTTTGGTTTTACATAGGCTTATATAGGGAAAATCTTAAAAAATTTTCTTCCCTGAAACCGAAAGGCCCAGGTCTTATATATTTGGTATGAAGCTTCATCTAGTGGACCCCTACCAAGATTGTTCAAATTATAGTGCTGGGGCCAAAAATGGCCCAGCCCCGGGGACCTTTGGTTTTACATGGGCTTATATAGGGAAAATCTTTAAAAAATCTTCTCCTCTGAAACTGCAGCGCCCAGGTCTTTGCTATTAGGTATGAAGCTTCATCTAGTGGACCCCTACCAAGACTGTTCAAATTATAGTGCTGGGGCCAAAAATGCCCCCGCCCCGGGGCCCTTTGGTTTTACATTGGCTTATATAGGGAAAATCTTTAAAAATCTTCTTCTCTGAAACTGCAAGGCCCAGGTCTTTGATATTTGGTATGAAGCTTCATCTTGACCTCTATCAAGATTGTTCAAATTATAGCCCTGGGGCCAAAAATGCCCCCGCTCCTGGGTCCTTTGATTTTTCATAGACTTATATAGGGAAAATCTTGAAAAATCTTCTACTCTGAAACCACAAGGCCTAGGTCTTTGACATTTGGTATGAAGCTTCAGCTAGTAGACCTCTACCAAGATTGTTCAAATTATAGCCCTGGGGCCACAATTTCCCCCGCCCCAGGGCCCTTTGGTTTTACATAGACTTATAATAGTGATAATCTTTGAAAATCTTCTTCTCTGAAACAACAAGGCCAAGATCTTTGATATTTGGTGTGAAGCTTCATCTAGTGGACCTCTATCAAGATTGTTTAAATTATAGCCCTGAGGCCAAAAATGCCCCTGCCCTGGGGCCTTTTGGTTTTACATTGGCTTATGTAAGGAATATCTTAAAAAAAATCTTCTTCTCTGAAACCGCAAAGCCCAGGTCTTTGATATTTGTTGTGTAGCTTCATCTAGTGGACCTTTGCCAAGATTGTTCAAATTATAGCCTTTGTTGATATTTGGTATGAAGCTTCACCTTTTTAGACCTCCCTCAACATTATGCACATTATAACCCTGGGGTCAATAATGGCCCTCCATGGGGCCCACTTGTTACTCTATGGATCAGGTGAGCGATCCAGGGCCATCATGGTCCTCTTGGTTTTTTTGGTTTGGGTTTTACGGCCCCTTTCAAGATTATTTCACTCATATCGAGCCGACCGTTAATCAGAGGAGGGCGAAAACCGGAGTACCCAGAGAAAAACCACCTGACCTTCCGTTGCAGAACTTGGCGTCTCACACGTGGCCCGAGCGAGGCTCGAACCTACGGCGGTGAGAGACCTAACGACTAAGAGTCAGCACTCTTATCCACTAGGCCACGGAGGCCCGTAAAAGTGGGGTTCAAGGGGGTCAAAATTATATAGGTGTGTTTTCGTGATGAACTACTGCAACAAACTGAAAACAGAAACCCATTTTATGGAAAACGAGTTTAAAACGTGGATTTTGATAACTGAGGTAGCAGATTTTCAACTCGACCATTCAGACCAGCCAGCCACTGACCTTCCTGGACCTGACCAGTTTTTCACTAGACAATGTCCATCGGTCTTGGGGTTAATGTCGAACCCTGTAGTTCTGGTACACGAACAGACCGTTATGCAAAATATGAAGACAGTTTTTCTTAATATGCCATGAAAAACTGCATCTGAAAATGTTGTCTGCTGAATCTTCTTGCAAACTTTTCAAACATATTTTTGGCAAACAGTGTGGACCCAGATCAGACTGCTCCTTGATCAGGCTGCTCCTTAAGGAGCAATCTGATCTGGGTCCACACTGTTTGCAAAAATGACTTTTAATGTTAACAGCAGACGACAATTGTTGTAATTGCCATCTCTTGGGTTAACCCATTTTGTTCCAGAAACCATAAAACGGGTACCCTGGCAAACAGTACAGGCCCAGATCAGACGCCGCAGAATGCGGCGTCTGATCAGGGCCTACACTGTTTGCAAAAAGTTCCGCCATTTTCCAAGTAGATTTTGGAGAAAACACAACCTGACACCCCTAAATTTCAAAATGGACTCCTGCCATATATAAGGAGGAAGATTCCATTTGGTACAAAAAGGGTTAAACAGGTTTTCTCATGTCATTACATTCTGGCGATGAACTAAGAACAAACCAACATATAGTTTTAATTCAATTTTATTTATTTTTATTCAAGATTTTTTTTTTCAACATTTTATGATGTGGGTGTCTATCTTTCCACACTCTTATTAACAAATTCCAACACTTTCATCACAAGACACACAATCAGCCCAAACACTGTCACATGAAAAGCAAACAAGCAGTTTTAACCCATTGTAAACTAGTGGACTCTTCCATTGCTATATGTTGGACAAGTCTGTTTGTCATATAAGGGGTGATGGGCGTAATTTTTCATTTTCTATTTTTGACGGAAAATTCTGTTAGCAAATAGTGCAGGCCCTGATCAGATGCCGCGTTCTTCGGCGTCTGATCTGGGCCTGCACTGTTTGCCAAGATACCCCTTTAGGGGTTTCCCGCATACATTGGGTTAAGAAAAGTTGGCCATGCTCTCAGGCTCCACTGACCAGCAGGTTAGTTCTCTTAACACTGAAAATGCCACTAAGCTATTTATAGCAACATTGGCTCAAGGGAGTTTGCTGAGCCTGTGATACATGTATATAGTTTAACCGGCCCCGATAGCTCAGTTGGTAGAGTTTCCGCTCCGGGGAACGGGAGGTCACGGGTTCAATCTCGGGCCACGACATACCAAATCGTTAAGAATGGTACTAGCTGCTCCTCGCTTGGCACTCAGATTTACGGGGAAGAGCTAGGACTGGTCGACCCAATGTCAGGATAATGTGATTGGGTGTGGTATCATGTAATGTGTCTCGGACATGATACTTCAGTGAGGCAGCACTATAAAAGTGAGCATTGAGCTCACTGTCGCAACCAGACACCATCGTGATATGACTGAAAAATTGTTGAAAGCAACATTAAACCCGAATTCACACACACACATGTATATAGTTTATAGACAATAAGCAAAGGCACATGGAAACTGGTATGCTTAGTTTTACCGCACCTTCCAATCATTTTTAACAAGGCAGACAACTTTTCATGACTTCTTAATGGCTATTCAAAGCCAAGTGCCTCCGAAATAAGTGGTCTAGTCTTAAAGTGAAGTATTTGCACTCTCCATTAAAGTTGAGACAAAAATTGTTTTAACAGCTGTCTACTCTAAAAGAGTATTCCTTTTCACTTTAACATGTTTACAAAATAGAGTGAGTGAATCTTGAAAAAGCTTTGGATAAAACCAGGAATAGCTGCTCATTTCTTTTTTAATGTAAATCTGACCATCAGGATATAAAACTTTATGCTCAACTAATTTGAGCATAAAATTTGTCCTGCTCATAAATATTAAAATGCCAACAACTGTTGGCATTTTAGTATTTATGAGCAGGACAAATTACTTTCCCAGATAAGCTGAGGATGAAAATAGCCTCGCTTACTTTATTCTAAATTTTATGAGCATTACAAATTTCAAGCTCTATCGAGATCATGGAAAAAGTTCTATAAACTCGGGCCCTGAAACAAACATGTTAACCCAACAAACCAAAAACATGGACAGAATGGATACACTTCAACGGCCTGCCAACTGTCCTGCTTAGAAAGAAAATTACAGTATCAGAATGTCTTTTAGCGGTTTTTCAGGACATTTTCAGGATCATGTGACAATATTCAGGTTTGGGCTAATAATGTACATGACTTAAAATGCAGAATTTGTCATCAAATTATACTTTGACAGAAAATAATAACACTGCATCCAAGCATAATGTAACACAGGCAGCCGGAAACAAACAAAAAATTTCTAACGAGTAGGAATATACATGTACTATTATCAAGGTTTCCCTGGCAATTTTAGTGGGCATGTCCCCAGTGACAATGGACTTAGCCCTTGTTCTGCTGAATAAATTAATTTTGTCACACCTATGGAGCGCTGTGGTGCAGTGGTAAAGCATCGGATTTGAGATCGAGAGGTAGCCGCTTCAATCCTTGCAAGCGCCACGTGTTGTTTCCTTGAGCAAGAAACTTGATCCACATTGCTTAGTACTGGTTCCTACCCTGGAAAAGAGGGCCACATGGAAGATTAGTACCAGTACTAAATGTGTTACCCTCTATAAATAAGGTTGATTATAATTATTATTATTATTATTATTGACTTTCAATTTAACAAATTACCCAATGTAAGAGCCAGATCAAACTAAACATGTCGTTAATTAATGTATCATTAAAATTTGTCATTAAGTAAGGCAAATATATTGATATTTTTGCTGGAAACATGTGAGCAGCTTTTGCAAATGCAAAAGCTGCTCACATTTTTTCAACAAAAATACCACTGTTTAAGGTCCTTACTAGAACAGTTAACAATTTGACCACTAACAAGCTTGTTAAGCTAACGATGCTTTGAACGCTTAGCCCCAGATGGCTTCTTCAAAAGCCATCTGATCTAGATCTTCACTGCTTACACACCTAGAGCATATCTTCAGCAAGTCTGTTTAAGGGACATTTTTGTTGTTTTTTAACAGGATTTTTTTTGTTGTTTGTCAACTGGGTGTGTTACATTATTCTTAACAGAAAAGCAACCATACTCTCCCTGCATCAACTGTACAGCATGTTTGGTGATACAAGAGAAAAGGGATGAAAGTAGAGGAACACAGAAAGTATATCCATGCGCCCTCTACCCCACCAGTGGAAAAGGTAGATTCTAGCGCAACTATCTGGATGCACAGGAAGACCTAGACCAACTGTCAGCAAATAGCAGCTGTGTTTTATGAAGTACCCTGAGCATGTGGCTTTTGTGGAGATGTGAGAAAAAATAACACAGAATTATTATCCAAATACACCACAACCCCATTATAACACTGTTCTTTATAATGCGGTTTTGGATATAACAGGGTTTCAAGATGGATCCAAACATGTATAGGTTATATTGCAAATATGACCATAAAATGGTCATTTTTCAAATATAAGCTATATATTTTTGAAAGTATAGGTTATATTGAGAAATGATCATAAATGGCCATTTTTCTATATAATCTATACAAGTCTGTTTCAATATAACACAGTTGTTTAACTTACATGGTTTCTGCTTTAGACCCCATTAAAAGTGTTATAAAGAAGTTGTAGTCTAGATCCCTGTTAGTTTCTTGAATTATCACCAAATACTCTCACAGACCAAAGCAACAGATAAGGTCGTTATTGTGTGATAAGCAAAGTATAGTTTTTGCCAATTCTCCATTAAAACCTATGTTGTGAGTATTCATTAGAACTGCCTCGACGAGGTGGTTCTAATGGATACCCACAACATAGGTTTATATAGAAAAATAAGGAAAACTATCCTTCGGTTATCGCGAAATACCCACCTTATCTGTTGCTATGACAGACTGATGCTTTGTTTCAAACTATGGTACATATTTACATTATTTACAATGAAACGTCAATGGCTCTAACACCGATGGCTCATTTACCATGGTTAATTCAAACTGGCACTCGAGTTCCTAGAGCTGGCACTCGAGTCCCTAGAGCTGGCACTCGAGTCCCTAGAGCATTCTTCCTATAGCTCCAGATATCCATCATAGCAACAGATAAGGTTGCTATTTTTTTATTAGTGAAGGATAGTTTTCCTTATTTCAACACAAATACCTATGTTGTGGGTATTCATTAGAACCGCCTCACCGAGGCGGTTCTATTGAATACCCACAACATAGGCTTTTATGAAGAATTAGCAAAAACTATCCTTCAATTATCATAAAATACCTACATTGTCTGTGGCTATGATCGATATATTCAGTATAATTTAGGAAAATATTTCTTATTTTATCTTGTTTGTGTTGAGGTTTAACATCCCCATCAACACAAATTAGGTCTTTTTAGAGACATTGCTTCTGATTTTGTGGGACTTTTACCTAACAAAGAGATGAAATGACATCTCAAGCACTACCGTCCAATGAAACCGCTGGGGTTTATGGGAAGGTCCGACTAGCACCACTTTTCTAAAGGAATCCCTAAGGACTCAAGAAGGGGTTTGACTCAGTCATAGTACAGAGCCATCCATGTTCAAGGCATCAAAGTTTGACTATATTGTACTTGCTAGAACAGTCTATGTGTCCCTAACAAGGATTTGAAGAATTGAGCCCTGATATATATACTATTTACATATATACATATTTAAAGCCAGCCTCGGTAGCTCAGTTGGATGCGGATCTGACCGGTGATCAGGAGGACGTGGGTTCAATAGCTGCCGGGGTCGGAACATTCTTTCGTGGAGATTGATCATGAAATCTTTTCTACGGTCATTCTCTCCCTTCTGCTGATTCAAGAAGGGCAGGTGTCAGTTTCTGGTGAAAGAATGTGGATTGTACTGGTTAACCGCTTACATATAAGCCTGCTCAGGAAAAGTGTGGATAACTGGCTCAAAAATGACCTAAAATAGTGTTGACTGGACCGTTAAACTCCAATACAAACAAACATATTTAACTACAAATAAATGCCACAATGGAAACGAACACTTGAAAATTATTACCAGTGTAAAAATATCACAAATATTGTATGAAATGCATCCGCGAGACATACTTATCCACAAAACATGTAACATGCCAGTTCCAGAAACAGCGGAAAAACAACAAAATGACATACACAAACAAGAAAAAGCCGTAAGCCTAGCTGTTGCAGGCTTATGAAGGTATTGGGTAATTCAATGTTTGATTCAGATACGCAGGGGTACCCAAATATTATTTTTCTTATTTCTGCATGAAAACATATGTTGTAGGTACTCATTAGAAGCGCCTGAGTGAGGCACTTCTAATGAGTACCCACAATGTATGTTTTCGAGGAGAAATAAGGAAAAAATCAGTACTTTTCGGATGAAAAAAGCTCCTTATCAGGAGCTATGATTAATTTGAATTATTTCCTGATATGGACCAACAAGGATAATTAACCCATAAAATGCCAGTCACGACAATTGTCGTCTGCTTTGACGTCTGCTGGTGACTTCAAAAGTCATTTTTGCAAACAGTGTGGACCCAAATCAGACTGCTCCTAGAGGAGCAGTCTGATTTGGAGCCACACTGTTTGCTTGTACGCAAAAAATTTTTTTAAAAAGTTTGCAAGAAAAATCAGCAGACGATATAAGCAGACACAGCAGACGACATAAGCAGACAACATTTTCAGATGTATTTTTTTCTCAGCATCTTAAGGGTTAAGGGGTAATTTTCCTTATTACTTGTTGATTTGTTTGTTTGATTTGAGGTTTAACGTCCCCGTCAACACTGTAAAGGTCATTTTGGAGACGTTGCTTCCAATTTTGTGGGACCTTTACCCGACACCGAGAAATGACATCTCAAGCCCTGTCGCCCAATGAAACCAATAGGGTTTATTAGTATGGACGGTCAACCTCGCACCGCGGTTCCTGGACAGGCTTAGATCCTCTAAGCGGTTTACCAGTACTAGTGTGCTGGCCGGATTAAGCTCTGCGTGGAAGCATCATGCAGCCCATATATTTCTTCAAGCCCCTATGGACGGGGGCTGTTATTACTTGTAGAAAACCTATGTTGTTGATACTTGTTAGAATCGCCTCAATGAGGTGTGTTTATAACAAGTACCCACAACATAATTATGTTTTAACCAAAAATTAAGAAACATGATGTATATTTATTCTCATGCCTGCCTTCCAAGTCATCAGTAATTCTTATATCTGTTTTGATATTTTAGAAGGAAAATTCTAACACAGCGCGCCTATATAGGGAATGGAAAATAACTGTGTTTTATTCTGCAACAAATCACGGCAAGGAAGAGCGTGACGAGTGACGTCATTAAAAACTGTCAATATATGACGTCACTAGTGGATTTACATGACGTTAGAAGGTGTAACGTCATTTTCTCCCATCGAAAACATTAGAAAAGGATATAAATGCATGTGTTTCAGTCAATAATTTTAGCGGGATTTCTTCTAGCAATGGCGCAACATTGTGAGATTTTGAAGGAAACAACAACATTATTGCCGATTTTCAGCGTGTTAGAATTGAAATAGATCAGCTCTAGTCTGTAATTTGTTGAGCAATAAATCACATTTTGTCGGTCAGTTGTAAGTAGACAAATCAAGCGCGCTATGCGCGCGTGATTTGTCTACTTTACAACTGACCTTCAAACTGTGATTTATTACTCAACAAATCACAGTTAGAGCTGATCTATTTCTTAAATAAAAGACTGGTCAACTGAGGGACCAGATAATCTATTTCCTCTATCTCGATCAATACTGCAATCTTCAGAAGCACAGAAAGTAATGTTCTTATATTCCAATCATACTCATTTCAAGGCTGGAAAATTCTTTAAAATTCACTCGTCCTGCATGACCAAAGGCATGTAGATTATGGAAAATTTCATTTTTTTTACTCCGTATGGATGAGTTTTTTTTTTTGCGCAAAAATAAGTTCAAATCATGCTACCGGTATGTGCACTCAAAAATACCTTAGACACAGTTTTTGCATACTTGAATTACCAAAACTCCTTTAGACATTTCTCGAGTTACAATGCACCAGCCTAAAGGTTGCATGTGATGTTATTTTATACACCTACATAGTATGTGATCAACATCACTTGGGCCCTGTCAAGCGATTTTGGTACTTATCGCCTATGCGAGCAGCGAAGGTTCAGGCGAGCCTGCGCATCCGCGCAGTCCCGCCAGAACCTTCGCTGCTCGCTCATACAAGCAGTGAATCAAGAGGAACCTTCAGACAGAAAGCCATATACCTGGCCCCTCTGAATGGCTGGGCATGCTCAGTTAAAATTTGTCATGACGGAATACTCGAAGACACAAATTCGCTTGGCGGGGCTCACTTATGAGCAACAAAAATGTGCATTATCACAGACCTCACATCTAGATCAATGAACCAAAATACCTTGTCTGTAAAAATAGTCCCAGATAAAGGATATAGAGTATCTTACATGCATGTATAACTGAATTTATTAAACGAGTTGAGGAAAAGGGATAAAATCCAAGGCTTTGCCGAGCATTTTATCCTTTTTTCCTCAACGAGTTTAATAAATTCAATTATACATGAGCATGAATGCAAGATCCTATTTATCAATTGACATTTAAAACGCATCTGATTCACGATTGTTTTACAAAAAATATCAATATTCTGCCATAAGTAAACCGACGTTGTTAAGGATGTCCTACATGTAACGTTAGAGAGTGTATCTAACTAATTTGCATATTTAATCCACTAGTGGATTAGCGAATTTATTACATGGCGTTATTACATTCTCAGATGAGACATCATATGATAAATAGGAATATCGAGGATAATCTTGAGGATAATTTTTTGTTCTTGCACACTAGATAAGGAAATCCTGCACTTAACCATGTGATAGAAATCCTTATCTTACTCAGGTTATCTTACCCTGGGATAGGATAAATTTCAAGAGTTTTCATGTGTTTGACATACACTGGTTGAATAGAATGTCATATAGTCCGTCGTTAAGTTTGATGTCACTGCATGTACAGTGATGCCAAAATAAGCCACATTACTGTCATCAAAATATGGCTTACATCGAAATTCAAAGTGACTGTATTATAAAAAGGAATTCACGCTCAGAAATGAAAAGCATAGAATAGAATAAACAGAATCTTACATGAGTGTGAGGAGAATACAGAATGAGCTTTCATCCCCAGTCTACTCATATATATAAGTTTCAGAAAGATCTGATCAAAACTAAAGGTGCTACGGTGATGACAAGCATTTTCCCATTACAAGTCTGTGGAACCTTGTGGTTGCCATAGCAACCAAAGTTTTCATTCAATTTCGTTAAAAAGCTAATGTCATCAATGCCCCACCAAAGGTTTGCTACAGATAAGAAATGACTGAGCTCAGCCTGCAGGGAGATATAACTGGTCAAAAGTGTGGATGGAAGACGGACATATGGATGGACGGATGATGGATGGACTACCACCCTATAAGCTCCCCTGAAGCCTTTGGCCCAGGTGAGCTAAAAATCCATCCCTATGAGGTTCACTGTCTGGCATCACTCTGCAAGTTTCGTGATCCCAGTCAGTGACCCTTGGGACAGATTATTCAATCCACCCCTTACACCAATGTAAGATTCTTATATTATTTCTCCTTCGAAACACATACTGCAAACAGTGACATGCCAGGAAGCAGCATCTTGTCGGGGCCGGCACTGTTCGCCAGTGTCCATAGCAACAGATAAGGTGGGTATTTTGTGATAACTGAAGGATAGTTTTTGTTGGTTCTCCATAAAAACCTATGTTGTGGGTATTCATTAGAACCGCCTCAGCGAGGTGGTTCTAATGAATACCCACAACATAAGTTTACAGGAAGAAATAAGGAAAACTATCCTTCAATTATCACAAAATACCCACCTTAGCTGTTGCTATGAGTGTCCATTTTGGAGTTTGAAGTTTCTCATCCTTATAGGTTAAACATTTAAGTCTCAAATACAGATTCATTGTACAAAACAAACACAATTTACCCAAAATCATTCTAAATAGTCTCATATTTTCAGATTTACAGAGTTGTTCAAAACATATGATGTTGTTAGTTAATATATCATTAAAGGGAAACACCCACAAAAATTAACTGTCACTTTAAAATATTGCCGTTGATGGGGCGAACATTTTGGTACAAATTTTATGAACATTTTACAATTGCTGTCTATGAGGGCCGCCATTTTGTTAATCTAGTCACGTGACCAAAATAGAAAAATAATAATTTACAGCATACTTTTCAGATTTTGTACTTAAAAACAGTAAATTATCATCGCATTGAATAAATGGAATGCATACTGAACTATTTATTGCTGTTTTACTGCACGAGAATCGCTGTAATTCAAAGTTTTCCAATTGTGAGTTTATGACGTCACTTACTCACAGCCTCGTTCTGGACTAACAAAACCAGAATTTGTGAAATGTTCAAAAGGTCATAACTTCTAAACCACTCAGTCAATTTTCATAAAACTTGTACCAAAATGTTTGTTTCCTCAAAACCTTTGTTCTGAAGTGAAAGTTAATTTTTGTGGTTGTTTTCCTTTAAAGCAGAACATTTATTAATATTTTTGCTGAAAAAAAATGCGAACAGCTTATAATTGTTTCATCTCTGTATTCGTTAAATTTTTATTTTCTTGGAGATGTAGCACTGATGAGTTAGAAATCCTTCATGCTGACTGAACAAATTATTTGATTGCTGACTGAACAAATTTAAACTGGGCGCAGTTGTTCAAAGCATCATTAGCTTAACAAGCTCGTTAGTGGTCAAAGTGTTAACTGTTCTAGTAAGTACAATACCTAATACAGTGGTATTTTTTATGAAAAAAAAATGTGAGCAGCTTTTGCATTTGCAAAAGCTGCTCAAATTTTTCAACAAAAATATTGGCATATTTGCCGTGTTTAATGATCTAAGTTTTAACGATATGTTAACTAATGACATCGTTAATTTTGAACAACTGGCCCCTGGGCCCAAACCTGAGAAACCGAAATCCAGTAATACAAAATAACTTGAAACCCTTCAAACAGAATACTGAACAGGCATGTTACATACATTTTAATATAATTGAGCATAAAAATAGTTTTCTGGCACAAAAAAGCTTTCTACCACCTCACAGCTTCAGATATTAAAGGAGGTATAATAAGGATCATTAAGAGATAATTTTTTCTTATTTCTTGTCAGAAACACATGTTGTGGGTACTTGCTAGAATTGCCACAAGTACCCACAACATAATATTATGTTTTAATAGAGAAATAAGGAAAACTACCTGATTATCCACCTTACATCTCCATATCTGGAGTTTCAAAACGGTACTCTTTCAAAATGGTACTCTTTCAAAAAGGTACTCTTTCACAATGGCACTCTTTCAAAATGACACTCTTTCAAAAAGGTACTCTTTCAAAATTGTACTCGTTCAAAATCTCTTTCAAAACAGTAGTCTTTCAAAACGGTACTCTTTCAAAATGGTACTCTTTTCAAATGGTACTCTTTCAAAAAGGTACTCTTTCAAAATGGTACTCTTGAAAGCACTAGAAACATAATATTGCAACTGCAGTAATACTGCCTCAACATTATACATTCCGGATTATTAGCGGTACAGAGGATGATCTGGGGATAACTATCCTTATTTCTCCACCAAATCTTATGATGTGGGTACTTGTTATTCTAACAAGTACCCACAACATATGATTTGAATGTGAAACAGATTAATATATCCCATTCTTATCCTTCTTACCTAGTCCTTCAGGGCGCTATGAGTGTGCACTCCGATCAGATTCATTCCAGTAAGATTCTAAAGGAGCATACTGATCAGGTACTGCACCATCTGAAAGGAGCAGTATGATCAGGTACTGTACTGTCTGAAAGAAGCAGTATGATCAGGGCCGGCACTGTCTGAAAGGAGCAGTCTAATCAGGGCCTGTACTGTCTGATACCTTTCCCGCACCTTTATAACAAAACAAAAACCTTAGTTCTAAATAAGGAGTCAACTGGTCAAGTTTAGGAAGACTTTCATATTCAGTGAAATTCCGCTATTAAGACCACCTAAAATCAAGACTATTTCTGCTTTTAAACGCTTATTTGGTAAGTTGCAGTTATTCTTTCTTTGTATTTTCTGCATACAAAGTCTTCTGGTCAGAGACCACCTTTGGGACTGTTCAAAAGTGGTCTTTAAGACCACTTTTGAAGAGTCCCAAAGGTGGTCTTAATATAGGAATTTTACTGTATCTCCATAAAACTGTATGTTGTGGATACTTCTTCGAATCAAGAGGCAATTCTAACAAGTACCCACAACATATGTTTCTAGCAAAAAGTAACAAAATTTGTCTTTTTTTTTTTTTGTCTTATTCATCATTATATTACTCCTCGTTTCATAGCTCCAAATAAAATGTTTTTTTGTTTGTTTTTTTCATCCAAAAATAAGTATTGATATTTTCTTATTGTTGGATGAAAACATATGTTGTGGGTACTCATTAGAAGCACCTTGGCAAGGCGCTTCTAATGTGTACCCACAACATATGTTTTCGTGCAGAAATAAGAAAAATAATATTTGGATACCCCTCTTATCTGGGGCTATGTCAGACTTTATCTGAAGTGAAGCACTACTTCCCGCGTATTCCTCCACAAGTTGCTCAAATTTACCAAAATACTGGCTGATCTGTTATCTCTTGATGTAAATACCCACAGTCCTACTTTCTGTCATGTAGTTTACTCTCATATACCCAGATAAGAAGGAGTATTGATGATAATTTTGGGATAATTTTTCTTAGTTCTCCATTAAAACCTATGTTATGGGTACTAGTCAGAATCGCCTCGACGAGGCAATTCTAACAAGTATCCACAACCATACACCTGTGGACACAAAAGTGTTCAAACTTTGATGAGCTTCATTTCATTCTGACTTGAAACATCATTCAATATATCCTAACATCCTATCAGTCAACTGCCAGACAGAAATAAATTCAAAACACAAGGTGGTGTACATTTCATTGCTGACTCCTGCACTGTCCAATCAAAATACATCTCAAATGTCAATCAGAAAGTGTTTTCCAAAATGAGACCAATCAATTGCTTGATCTAGTTTTAGAATTCTTTGATGAATGACATTTGCTTATCAAACTAACTTGGTGCAAAGAGATTCATTGAAAGTTATTTCATCTATGAGTTTGAACGGTTTTGTGTCCACTGGTGCAACAGATAAGGTTGGTATTTTGTGATAAAAGAAGGATAGTTTTTGTCAGTTCTCCAGTAAAACCTATGTTGTGGGTATTCATTAGAACCGCCTCGTTGAGGCGGTTCTAATGAATACCCACAACATAGGTTTATATGGAGGAATATGGAAAACTATCCTTCAATTATCACAAAATAGTCACATCATCTGTTGCTTTGTCCACAACACAGGTTCATATGGCGAAATAAGTAAAATTATCGTTTAACTATTGTCTTTGGTCCTTCTTATCCCGAGCTATGCATTTCAATCTTCTGCCGTAAATTCAAAGCTACTTCGAAACTGTGCCAGTCTGAGGTCCGTCACGCTTGACTAGGTCAGGCTGTAGTGTTTAATATAAATCACAGCTGTCTTTCTCTGAGATGAAACAATATTTTTAGCACTCTTGTGTGTTGCTATCTTGCGTTCCCTGCTACATATTCCTCTCACTATCAAAAGAACGACTTCTCTACCCTCCAACACAAATTACCCATGGTCGTTTTTCCATTTGACATAGAGATATATGACTAGTTCGTATGTTGCCATCATTGAAGCAGTGTTCGGTATCTGACGTACAAGCTGGGTCGGAAGTCCACGATACAAACCACGCGCCCCTTCTTCCTTGCCAACGAGCATCAAAGTCTGGAAGAAAGACCGGTATCTGCTGCCCTCCTCTCGTAAACGTGTCCGTACAACCTCTGAAAGCAGAAATATACAGTACATTATTAACATGTTCGTGTTTATTTGCTAAATTTAAACATTTAAATCAAATTCAATTTACCAAGCTTAACCCTTTGCAGGCAGGAAACCCCTAAATGGGTACCTTGGCAAACAGTGCAGGCCCAGATCAGACGCCGCAGAATTCGGCATCTGATCAGGGCCCGCACTATTTGCTAACAGAATTTTCCATCATCCATAGAATAAAAACAATAAAATAGACGTGACACACCTTAAATGATAAATGGACTCGACCAACATATAGCAATGGAAGAGTCCACCAGTATTGGTTGGTTTTAACATCCCCATCAACACTATATAGGTCATTTTGGAGACCTTGCTTCCAATTTTGTGGGACTTTTATCAGACATTGAGATGAAATGACATCTCAAGCCCTGTCGTACAATGAAACCAAAAGCATGGAAGGTCCAACTTGCACCGCTTTGCCTGGGCAGGCTAAGATCCTCTAAGCCGTTTACTAGTTCTCCTGTACAGTTGCAAGTCCACCAGTATACAATGGGTTAAATGTCAATACAGATAGGAATTCATATCATGAGAAGACCTTGTTTTTTACCATCTGTGAACAGCAACAGCACAGATAAGCCTGCACATCCACACCATCTGATCAGCTCCTTTGCCTTAAATGCAAGGATATTACTCTTAACTTCTTGTTTCTGAATCTAAAACTTTCACGTTTCTAACTAGTCTATGTCACTGAACAGACTGGTTTGTGTCACTGAACAGACTGGTTTATGTCTCTGAACAGACTGGTTTGTGTCACTGAACAGTCTCTGAACAGACTGGTTTGTGTCACTGAACAGACTGGTTTGTGTCTCTGAACAGACTAGTTTGTGTCACTGAACAGCCTGGTGTGTGTTTCTGAACAGACTAGTTTCTGTCACTGAACAGACTGGTTTGTGTTTCTGAAGACTGGTTTGTATCTAGGAACAGTCTGGTTTGTGTCTCTGAACAGACTGGTTTGTGTCTCTGAACAGACAGGTTTGTGCCTCTGAACAGACTGGTTTGTGTCTCTGAACAGACTGGTTTGGTTCCCTGAACAGACTGGTTTGTGTCTCTGAACAGACTGGTTTGTGTCTCTGAACAGACTGGTTTGTGTCTCTGAACAGACTAGTTTGTGTCTTGGAACAGTCTGGTTTGTGTCTCTGAACAGACTGGTTTGTGTCTCGGAACAGACTGGTTTGTGTCTCGGAACAGACTGGTTTGTGTCTCTGAACAGACTGGTTTGTGTCACTTAACAGACTGGTTTGTGTCTCTGAACAGACTGGTTTGTGTCACTGAACAGACTGGTTTGTGTCTCTGAACAGACTGGTTTCTGTCACTGAACAGACTGGTTTGTGTTTCTGAAGACTGGTTTGTATCTAGGAACAGTCTGGTTTGTGTCTCTGAACAGACTGGTTTGTGTCTCTGAACAGACTGGTTTGTGTCTCTGAACAGACTGGTTTGTGTCCCTGAACAGACTGGTTTGCGTATCTGAATATACTGGTTTGTGTATCTGAATATACTGGTTTGTGTTTCTGAAGACTGGTTTGTATCTAGGAACACTCTGGTTTGTGTCTCTGAACAGACTGGTTTGTGTCCCTGAACAGGCTGGTTTGTGTCTCTGAACAGACTGGCTTGAGTTTCTGAACAGACTGGTTTGTGTATCTGAATATACTGGTTTGTGTTTCTGAAGACTGGTTTGTATCTAGGAACAGTCTGGTTTGTGTCTCTGAACAGACTGGTTTGTGTCTCTGAACAGACTGATTTGTGTCTCTGAACAGGCTGGTTTGTGTCTCTGAACAGAATGGTTTGTGTCTCTGAACAGACTGGTTTGTGTCTCTGAACAGACTGGTTTGTGTCTCTGAACAGACTAGTTTGTGTCTCTGAACAGACTGGCTTGTGTCTCTGAACAGACCGGTTTGTGTCATACCCAGTCTTAAACTTCTGTGTATCTGGAGCAACAAGTATATGTATGTGGCATACTGTTTCAATAGGAACAGTTAAGGTTGTTTTTTTGTGATAACTGAAGGATAGTTTTTGTCGGTTCTCCATAAAAACATATGTTGTGGGTATTCATTAGAACCACCTCAGCGAGGCAGTTCTAATGAATACCCACAACATAACATAAGTTTATATGGAGAAATAAGGAAAATTAGCCTTTAATTATTACAAAATACCCACCTTATCTATTGCTAAGTAACATTTTTCTGATTTTTGCAAGATTTGTTTTGGATATGATTTGGATTGGTTTTGGAGTTTACCAGTAAAGGTCCAGTAAACAGCAAGGGAGATGACTTCTGTAACTTCAATGTTTCCATGAAATATACTACCATTTACGTACCATGAGGGTAAGCTATGCAGGTTGCTGTCGTTTTAGAAATAGCACCGGCGACCATAAATCGCAAGAAGTCCATTGTAGTTCTCTCGTTGTCTGGACGGTAATTATTTTCCAGAAATTTAGCCTTCAGGGCTTCGTAAATCACAAAATGAATCACAGTTTCTGTCACTCCGACATATGATGCCGTAATACCCTTGTAGAAGCCTTTCCAGCCGTTGTTGGCGTAAATGCTCCGTATACACTGACTTGTCGTAAGACTGTTGTTTCTCCTGTAAAATAGGGTAGAATTTTCATACCTGACAAGATGGATGTTTTGTGATAACTGAAGGATAGTTTTCCTTATTTCTCCATATAAACCTATGTTGTGGGTATTCATAAGAACCGCCTCAGCGAGGCGGTTCTAATGAATACCCACAACATAGGTTTTCATGGAAAACTGACAAAACCTATCACAAAATACGGACCTTATCTATAATCTCCAGACATAAATGTGTAACAAGATGTATCAAGGGAGGCAAATCTAAAAAAGATTTTGTTTGATTTGAGATTTGATGTCCCCATCAACACTATTTAGGTCATTTTTGAGACGTTGCTTCCAATTTTGTGGCACTTTTACCCTACATAGAGATGAAATGACAACTCATCCCTGCCACCGAATGAAACCAATAGGGTTTATATGCACGGACAGTCAGACTCGCACCACTTTGCCTGGGCAGTCTTAGACCTTCTAGGCGGTTTACCAGAGCTCATGTGTGGTCGATTTCATCACTGTGTGGAAGCACCATGCAGCCCAATCTATTTCTCCAAGCTACGTTTGTGCTTGGATATAATGTAATTGTTACACTGCGGGATTTCAGCTTTGAGTCCCAACAACAGTTTTACAAAGAGGTTGGGGTATACCAAGAACACATGGTGAAATGAAGAAATTGACAACCTGGGTTTTTATCATTATCATCGTCATTGTTACGAGTAACAAAGAGATACGATTAATAGATCGAAGCACTGACAGCACTAGTGGGAAGACTGGAAAAATAATCCTGAACAGGGACTGAACCCTTATCCTGCTGTATAATTAAGTTAGCCACGCCCATTTCTGACTTTGAACCAATCAGCTTACTTTATTTGATTTTCTTTGATTTAAGGTTTAAGGTCCACGTCAATACTGTATAGGTCATTTTGGAGACGTTGCTTCCAATTTTGTGGGACTTTTACCCGACACTGAGATGAAATGACATCTCAAGCCCTGTCGCACAATGAAACCAATAGGGTTTATAAGCATGGACGGTTCGAATCGCACCGCTTTGCCTGGGCAGACTTAGATCCTCTAAGCGGTTTACCAGTACTCGTGTGCGGTCGGATTCAGCTCTGCGTGGAAGCATCATGCAGCCCATCTATTTCTTCAAGCCCAAATGGGCGGATGCCGTCAGATTACTTGATGTAATTTATTCCACCAAATTCTCGAACAGTGTAGATCCTGATCAGATGGCTTTTCCAGAAGCCATCTGATCTGGATCCACACTGTTCGCAAAAGTAGGGGTTGTCATGAACAGCACTATAAGGGTTAACTCTTATCATGCTGCTCATGTCAACCCCTATCTTTGGAAACAGTGTAGATCCTGATCAGATGGCTTCTGAAGAAGCCATCTGATCAGGATCTACACTGTTTGGCATTCAGTTTATGAGTTTGTAGCAATAAATTACATCAAGTAATTTGATTTGTTGATAGACAGAAATGGGTGTGGCTTAAATGAATATTCAGCAAGATAAGGGTTAAGACTGTTTTGTCTGACCCTTAAATTCCTGATGTGATCAGATGACATTTGTGACGAATCAAAGTTTTACAACATAATACTTTGAGATCACAATGACAAGAAATGTGTAGCCATTTTCTATAAATAACCATCACCTGGATTTCCTACAAATCAGTGATAGTCACGGGAAAATCAGCACTCTCAAGAGCTTTTTGGATCGATTGACAATCAAAGTCGGTGAATTACAGGGTATCTGATCTGGATCTACACTATTTGCCAGTGTCCAACAGTTTGTCGTATGTGAAGAAACAACACTATATAGCACTTAACATATAACATTTTAAATTATTATCTGATTTTCGTCTACGATGTCTCTCTGACAAAACGATTCTGGACTGTTACATGTATTTATGCTTTTAACATTGTTTGTTTGTTTGATATGAGGTTTAACGTCCCCGTCAACACTGTAAAGGTCATTTTGGAGACGTTGCTACCAATTTTGTGGGACTTTTACCCGACATTGAGATGAAATGACATCCTAAGCCCTGTCGCCCAATGAAACCCAATAGGGTTTATAAGCATGGACGGTCCGCCTCGCACCGCGGTTCCTGGACAGGCTAAGATCCTCTAGCGGTTTACCAGTACTAGTGTGCGGGCATCAGCTCTGCGTGGAAGCATCATGCAGCCCATATATTTCTTCAGGCCCCTATGGGCGGGGGCCGAATGCACATACATGTAGCAGATGCATTCTTTTACAGCTCAAACACTCAGGTTTTCCTGGTGATGTTTTTATATCTGCTTCAAACATCGATTGTAGGTGCTCATTATAACTACTTCAATGAAGAGGTTCTAATGAGTACCCACAATCCTTGTTTAAGAAGACAAATATGAAGAATAAAGTATGCCCTGCACATCCTATTTTTCCGTCTGAAAAAAGTGGGTATATGGGAGTGTCATTATGATAACACACCCGTGCGAAGTATATAGTGCATTTTTTCAGATCTCCCAAATGGCTACTTTTCTGCTGAAAATCTGTGATATTTTTCTGATTTATACTGCAAACATAGGTTTTGGGTGCTCTTTAGAACCGCCTCATTGAGGTGGTTCTAACGAGTACCCACAACCTATGTCTTGGAGTTGAAATAAGAAAAAATAATGTATACCCCCGTAAACCCCAGTTTTCTCCATATAAAGTGGGGTTTAGGGGGTGATCATTTCACGGACATGTTCGTGTGTTGTTAATTACATAGGCTTGTTGACCCTATGGGTCTTAAAATGTTTGCTCTTGTAAGCTGGATTACATGTTTATAAAGCAATTATGAGCTGCCACATTTAATCAGATTATCAGGTCATTCATACTAATAGAGCATGCAGAGGATTGTATATTCTGTTATCAACAGCTGTGTTATGTCTGCTGAAAGAGAAAGTAATGTATACTTTTTATCAATGGTTTCATAACCTACAATTTTCAATTAGGCAGGAACTACATTATGAGCGGAAGATTTCAGTAATTCTGAGGCATATCTAAAAGCGACAGCTATAATGCTTCTAAAAACCACTCAATAGATGGTGGATGAGAAGGGTCATCGAGCGACGACTAGTCTGGAGACCTCACTTCTTGATGTCACCGACTGAAAAATGGTGAAGAAAACAGTCTCGTAATATAATCATAAAATCTGCATCAGCATTTTTAGTCAGTTTTTGTACCAGTGTCAGATACTTTAGACAGTATGTGGCAGTTCAGATTCCCTTGTGTATAGATTACATGGAATAGTTTTAAAACTGTCTGACCAACTTTAAACAGTCTGGCCAAGAAAGGAGAACCACATAAAATCAACTGGACTTTGAAATCAGTGACCATGTGCAACCATTAACCCTTGTCCTGCTGAGCCTAGATATGCTTTATTTTCCAAACAATGAAGATCCAGATCAGAAGCCATCTGATCAGGATCTATATTGTTTGCCATTCAGATTGTGAATTTGTTGCAATAATTTGCATCAAGTAATCTGATTGGTTGATAATCGGCAGTGGTGTGACAAATTAAAATATTCAGCAGGATAAGGGTTAAAGCTGAAAGGAAAATTTTGAGCAGACCAATTTTTTTAAATTATATGACTTGATATATGAATTTCTAGTCATTCAATTTTTAAAATTATTTTCAGAGAAAAACAGATCTGATGCATGTACCACTATTTTGTGTGATTAACACCTAATGTTCAGCCTAATCCTGCTTTGAAATCTAGGGAAAATGCTGTAGTCTAGACTTGCCGGTCAATGTAAGCGGTTCAAGGTTTAGCATTCTGATTTGATTGCGGTATGTGTCTGCAACATTTTATACCCAGTGTGGATTTCATATATCATATCTACCATATATTATATTGAACATAAATGTTATACCCCTCAACAGTGAACTCCATACAACTGATGGGCGATGGACATGTTGTACCCGACAGTTGGTTATACGAAAAGGTATTGACAGAGGGACTCAGGGATTTTCCTACACTTCATAATCGGGGTCCAGGGGCCATTGGGTTTGGGAAAAACAGCTCGCTAATATTTAAAGTTGGGAATTTAAATCAGCTGTAACTTTGTCAATTCTGGTTCAATTTTCATGAAATTTTCATCAAAGTGTAGCACAAAATCAGAAATTGGGACATTTGTTGTAAAATTTGGGAATATCTGTCTCTACATTGGGAAAAATAGGGGCTGATTACTGGCCCCAAATTTGCACTAGGAAAATCCCTGGGACTGTAAGCTAACCGAAAATCCCCTACTTTTTGTGAACAGTATATATATCATTGCCTATTCAATGGGAAAATTTTGAGTCAAAGAATGCCAGGAAACCACCCGCAAAGGATTGAACCTGATCACCAGTCGGACATGCACTTGACTGAGTCACTGAGAACGGCACATGACTTGTCAAGCCTATTTATTTATTTTTTTTTTCTTTTTAAAAATAGTGCTGTTGTTTGTTTCAAAAAGTTACATGCCAAAAGTCATGACTTGTGCTCCCAGGTTATTAAGTTAAGAAGCAATGTGACTTTTTATTAACCCATAGGACATCAATCACGACAATTGTCGTCTGCTTTTTCGTCTGCCGGTTAATTTAAAAGTCATTTCTGCAAACAGTGTGGGCCCAGATCAGACTGCTCCTTTAGGAGCAGTCTGATCTGGGTCCAAACTGTTTGCCTGTATGCAAAATTATTTTTAAAAAGTTTGCAAAAAGATTCAGCAGACGACATAAGCAGACGACATTTTCAGATGCAGATTTTCTTGGTGTCTTAAGGGTTAAGACAGAAGAGTTATACGCACATACAGATAAATTAACATCTTTTTTTGGAATTAACGAGGCAAGGTACAGGTCAAAATAATACATTCATATTAATAACGACATGAAAGGCATAAACATCCTGCCCTGATTACATAATGCGTAGTCACGGTCTCTTACTTGTAGTTTTTCGTTAATGCAAGTGACAAACAAATTGTGAAGTAAGAGCACTAATAAATTGTTGTTTTTATAAATTGTTTAATGTCATTCCTTGTCTCATAAATTAAAATTCGTTGACCCAATTATTTTCTGTCAAAATACTGGATGTACTTTTTTTCTAAATGTCAACCTACTTTTATATGAATAAAAAAAAAATACAAAGGGCATATATATTTTTAACCCTTAAGCTGCCGACTGAAAATGTTGCCAGCTTTAGGCGCCCACACTACCATAGATCCAAGTTAATAGGCATTTTCATTCGAGACTTCAGTGCCCAGGCCAAAACTTAGGCGCCTTGGGCGACTGTTAGTCTGATTCCCTGCTTTATCAGCAAAAATATGAGTTTTGTGGTCTAGTATTAAGCTTTCAGCACATATTTATTGATGATTAAGAACACATTTAGTATAAATGATTATCATATAAAGTCGCTGTTTCTAGTGGATAACGTCATGTCATAAAAATTATTTAACCACACATGTAATGAGTAATAACCCTTAGTTACTGGCGTCGGAGTGGCATGTAAAGTCATAATGGCATCTGTGACAACTCTATGTTTCTACTGAAGTTGTTCATCATAAAAATCAATTTAAAATCATCATATGACGGCCCCCGCCCATCTGGGCTTGAAGAAATATATGGGCTGCATGATGCTTCCACGCAGAGCTCAAACTGACCCGCACACAAGTACTGGTAAACCGCTAAGAGGATCTAAACCTGCCCAGGCAAAGGGGTGCGAGTCGGCCCGTCCATGCTTATAAACCTTATTGGTTTCATTGGGCGGCAGGGCTTGAGATGTCATTTCATCTCAATGTCGGGTAAAAGTCCCACAAAATTGGAAGCAACGTCTCCAAAATGACCTTTACAGTGTTGACGGGTACGTTAAACCTCAAATCAAACAAAACAAACAAAATCATTGTATGAACAGAATCTTACACTGTCATTTCATATGAATTCAGGAGCAAATTCTTTCCTTTAAGAGTTGACCCCGATTGACATGGGAACCAAAAATAATTTTGCAAGAGTTGCTTCCCCTGAAGGTGTTCCCATTCCCCTTAGAACACAACTTTCTTAGACCTAACTAGAGCTGTCAGTGAAACTGACTAGGGCCCCGGCAGCGCTATCAGAGGAGTAGGAAAATTTGTGGACGGACAGACAGACAGACAGACGGACGGACAGAGTGATTACTATAGGGCACCCACACTTTCAGTGCGGGGCCCTAATTATGCCCCATGGCCTCCTTCAGAAGTTCTAACTTTCTTAATATTAACAATTTTGTATTGTCACAAAGGTCTTCGACCTTTTGAATTTTGACTGTATTATTATTATTATTTCATTTTTTGGGGGTTGCACATGCAAAGTTGTAACTTCTCAAAATTTGTATTGTTCTAACAAGAGACTTACTTCTGATCGAGCTGTAACCGAGTTTTGATCAGCCATATTGGATTTGTCGCCGTGGAAGCTGCCAGACCTGAAAGAGAGAAAATTTAGTAGAATGATGAAAATATACACTGGTGTACTCTTTTAATGGGGCATCCAACTGATATTGGCTTATAATTGGACAAGGCTTGCTGTCCTTGCCGGCCCCCGCCCATCGGGGCTTGAAGAAATAGATGGGCTGCAGGATGCTTCCATGCAGAGCTGAAACTGACCGCACACGAGTACTGGTAAACCGCTTAGAGGATCTAAGCCTGCCCAGGCTAAGCGGTGCGAGTCGGACCGTCCATGTGTTGATGGGGACGTTAAACCACAAATCAAACAAACCTTGCAGCTGGTAAGTGTAGAGGGGTTACATTTCTCCAGTTTCTGTGTTTCTATTCATTGTTCTCTTATGGACAATGATAGGGCAATGATCCGACAGATCTGCAATGTCAAGCCACAAGACACTGTCACCATCAGTTCCAGTGAGTTACTTGAGCGTCTTGGCATTGAGGACCTGGACCTCATCCTGAAAGAGAGAAGGCTTCGCTGGTATGGACATGTGGAACGCTCCAACGGTGCAGTCAAGACTGCCTGTGACATACAGGTAGATGGAAAGCGGGGGCCTGGAAGGCCCAAGATGACCTGGAAGCAGCTAACAGAAAGCGATTGCAGAGAATGGAAGCTCTCTGCTATCGATCCTCATGATAGTCAAACCTGGAGATCTGGTGTAAGATCTGCCATGCGTGCAGCAAGCCAGCTACCTGGAAAGGGACCCACTTATGTGGACATTGCCCCTGTACCTGCAGGTTAATCAAAAATCCGTTGATGATTGATGATGATGTCCTCTCAATTCTGTCCCTGGACCCTCACTTTTATCTCCTCTACTATCTCTTCTATCTCATTTCTCCCTTTCTCTGGGAGACAACACAAAATGACCCACAAGGGTTGACGGGTAATTAAACACAAAGCATTCAATCGTTGGACAAGTCCATTTGACACTTGACCCAGTATACTAGTGGACGCTTCCATTGCTATATGCTGGACAAGTTAATTTGTCATATAAGGTGTTTAAGGCCAATATAGTTTTTCATTCTCATTCAATTTTTGGCTGAAAATTCTGTAAGCAAACAGTTGAGGCCCTGATCAGATGCCGCATTTTGCGGCATCTGATCTGGGCCTGCACTGTTTACCAAGGTACCCCTTTAAGGGTTTGGTAAAGAGGTGTCAGGTGTATTGTTTTGTTTTTAGATATGTTCTGTTTTTGACAGAAAATGCTGTTAGCAAACAGTGTAGATCCTGATCAGACATAACATTATGCAATATACTGCTCACTTATGTCCCAGATAAGAATGGGGTAATATCCCCAACATATTATATAGCCACAGAAAAGGTGGGAATTTTGTGATAATTTAACCCATTTAGTACCAGAAACCCCAAAAGGGGTACCTTGGCAAACAGTGCAAGCCCAGGTGAGACGCCGCAAAATGCGGCATCTCATCAGGGCCAACCCTATTTGCAGGAAGTTAAGCCATTTTCCAAATCAATTTTGAAAATACCACAACCTGACACCCCTAAATATGGAAATGGACTCCTGCTATATATAAGGAGGAAGATTCCATTTGGTACAAAAAGGGTTAAGGATAGTTTTCCTCATTTCTACATGTAAACCTATGTTCTGGGTATTCATTAGAACCGCCTCATTGAGGCGGTTGATGAGGCGGTTCTAATGAATACCCACATCGTAGGTTATTTATGGAAAACTGACAATACAACTTTTAATTATCACAAAATAGGAACCATATCTGTTGAATGTCCTTGAAATATTCTAGTACTGGTGAAACATCAAGATTTTTTGTAAACAATCATAGAAAAGTCACCGACCTTGCTTACTCACAACATAATCATTATATGTGATATTCTATCTGTTTACAATCAGGACTGACCTTTATTGACACCAGCTGGTGACTGCACCCAATTTGAGCTGGGGCACAGCATTTCCTTCAATTTACATGTGCGCCAAGTGAAGACTCAGATCAGCCTGCACATCCGTGCAGTCTGATCAGAGTCTTCGCTGTGTGTTGTGCGCTCTAAGGGCCCAGTGCTTCTTCATGCAGCAAGAGAAGTCTCTGGTCAGACTATATGGATGCGCAGGCTGATCTGATTCTTCGCTGGGCATACACGTAGATTGGAGGAAATGCTGTGCCTGGCTCATTTTTATTTTACGGTATTTGTTTTGGGAGTTTAATGGCCCAGTCAAAGATGATAATGTTATGACCAGCCGGTCAGTTTACCTAACCACTCTTTTTCATAAGTGGTAAATCAGTACAAAGCCCAGCCCATCGGGCCTTGGAGGAAATAGATTGCCAATTTGGGCTGCATGATGCATCCACGCAGAGTTGAAACTGACCACTCACTACTTAGGAGGACTAAGCCTGCCCAGGCGTAGTGGTGTAATGCATAAAAGCCTTTTGGTTTCACTGGGCGGCAGGTTTCACATACAGGAGGCAACTCGACAAACAAACACATTCACACGCATACAAATACATTGGCATTTCTGTATTAACCCTTGTCTTGCTGTTCACGACAACCCCTATCTTTGGAAACAGTGTAGATCCAGATCAGATGGCTTCTGAAGAAGCCATCTGATCAGGATCTACACGGTTTGACATTCAATTTATGAATTTGCAGGAATAAATTGCATCAAGTGATTTGATTGGTTGATAGACAGAAATGGGTATGGCTTAAATGAATATTCAGCAAGAGAAGGGTTAAAACCACTTTTGAATAGTCCTGGAGGACACCGTATACAGAACTGCAACCTACCAAGTAAGTTTATAAAAACAGAATTAGTCTTAATTTTTAGGTGGTCTTAACCCATTTTATGCAGGAAACCCCTAAAGGGGTATGGAGCCTCCGTGGTGTAGTGGTTATGGAACTCCCCTTGTAAACCAGGGGTCGCAGGATCGATCCTTCCAGATGAGTCTTTAAACAGAGGTCCTGCCTCCATATGACCTTAGCTGTTGGTGAGACGTAAATCTCAAACACTCACTCACTCCTAAAGGGTTACCTTGGCAAACGCGGCGTCTGATCAGGGCCTGCACTATTTGCTAACAGAATAAGAACGAAAAAATAGGCCTGACACCCCATATATGACAAATGGTCTTGTCCAACACATAGCAATGGAAGAGTCCACTAGTATACAATGGGTTAAAAGAGGAATTTCACTAACTCTTAACCCTTGTCCTGCTGAGCCCGGATATGCCTTATCTTTCAAACAATGTATCTGATCAGGATCTACATTGTTTATCATTCAGATTGTGAATTTGTTGCAATAATTTGCATCAAGTAATCTGATTGGAATAGAATCGCTAGTCGGTGTGGCAGATTAAAATACTCAGCAGGACAAGGGTTAACTCACCATGCCTATATCCTTAGGACTGCCGGGCATTTTTGAAACCATGACTAAAATGGGGGTAGGGGAGAACATTTCGCCTTGGAACCCGATCTTTTGGTTCATTTAGTCTTGTCTAGCCCGTTTTCAATAGAAGACAAAATGTACTGTTCGGTATGTGAAAACAAACTTTCTGATGACGTCATAGGTCATGGCGCAGGGGTCACGCTATGCTAAAACATGCTCACGGACTTCTTTTTTTTTTTTTTTTTTTTTTTTTGCGTTTTTCTCAACCTAATTTTCCTCTCGTTTTCTCTAATTTTCCTCTCGTTTTCTATCATTTTACCCTATGTACGTTTCACTCTTTTGTACCTATTCTCGACATGTCTTTGTTTTGGCCGCACTTGTTTCGTACAGACAGCACGCCGTCTCAAAGAACATGGGGCAGAATGGCAATTTCAGAGGCTAATTTTTTCGACTTTTTGCCAGGTTTGGAAGCCTCTGGTCCTGTTCCAGTATCTCTTAGAGGATTGATATGCATGTTGCAAACAGTTGTTGGAATACCCTATTCAAAAACACCCTTATCAAAAGTATGGTTGAATATGGGAAAGAATGAGGGTCGTTCAAAAAGTTTTTGGCAGCAATTACGCAAAAATACGCTATGGTAGTGGAAAGGATATGGTGAAGTTATTTAGAACAGCGGAACTAGCCGTTTTAAACTTGAAATCTTTATTTTTCGACATATTTTGTTGAAATATGAGGAAATCGGGGCAATTTACAGGGATTTTCACTTTTTAACATATCCTTAGGACTGCCGGGCATTTTTGAAACCATGACTAAAATGGGGGTAGGGGAGAACATTTCGCCTTGGAACCCGATCTTTTGGTTCATTTAGTCTTGTCTAGCCCGTTTTCAATAGAAGACAAAATGTACTGTTCGGTATGTGAAAACAAACTTTCTGATGACGTCATAGGTCATGGCGCAGGGGTCACGCTATGCTAAAACATGCTCACGGACTTCTTTTTTTGTTTTTTTTTTTTTTTTGCGTTTTTCTCAACCTAATTTTCCTCTCGTTTTCTATCATTTTACCTTATGTACGTTTCACTCTTTTGTACCTATTCTCGACATGTCTTTGTTTTGGCCGCACTTGTTTCGTACAGACAGCACGCCGTCTCAAAGAGCATGGGGCAGAATGGCAATTTCAGAGGCTAATTTTTTCGACTTTTTGCCAGGTTTGGAAGCCTCTGGTCCTGTTCCAGTATCTCTTAGAGGATTGATATGCATGTTGCAAACAGTTGTTGGAATACCCTATTCAAAAACACCCTTATCAAAAGTATGGTTGAATATGGGAAAGAATGAGGGTCGTTCAAAAAGTTTTTGGCAGCAATTACGCAAAAATACGCTATGGTAGTGGAAAGGATATGGTGAAGTTATTTAGAACAGCGGAACTAGCCGTTTTAAACTTGAAATCTTTATTTTTCGACATATTTTGTTGAAATATGAGGAAATCGGGGCAATTTACAGGGATTTTCACTTTTTCACCATATCCTTAGGACTGCCGGGCATTCTTGAAACCATGACTAAAATGGGGGTAGGGGAGAACATTTCGCCTTGGAACCCGATCTTTTGGTTCATTTAGTCTTGTCTAGCCCGTTTTCAATAGAAGACAAAATGTACTGTTCGGTATGTGAAAACAAACTTTCTGATGACGTCATAGGTCATGGCGCAGGGGTCACGCTATGCTAAAACATGCTCACGGACTTCTTTTTTTTTTTTTTTTTTTTGCGTTTTTCTCAACCTAATTTTCCTCTCGTTTTCTATCATTTTACCTTATGTACGTTTCACTCTTTTGTACCTATTCTCGACATGTCTTTGTTTTGGCCGCACTTGTTTCGTACAGACAGCACGCCGTCTCAAAGAACATGGGGCAGAATGGCAATTTCAGAGGCTAATTTTTTCGACTTTTTGCCAGGTTTGGAAGCCTCTGGTCCTGTTCCAGTATCTCTTAGAGGATTGATATGCATGTTGCAAACAGTTGTTGGAATACCCTATTCAAAAACACCCTTATCAAAAGTATGGTTGAATATGGGAAAGAATGAGGGTCGTTCAAAAAGTTTTTGGCAGCAATTACGCAAAAATACGCTATGGTAGTGGAAAGGATATAGGCAATGGTAAGGAACTGTGATTTATTCAGCAATAAATCACATGGTAGATGAACCCAACATGAACAGCTGCCGTTTTATGGCGCCACTCCTTGATTCTATGACGACAGACAGTGTAACGTCATTTTCTCACATCGAAAACGTCACAAAAGGACTTAAATGCATGTGTTACAGTGAATAGTTTTGATGGGATTTCTTCTAACAATGGTGAATGGTTGGGAAAATTTGAAGGAAACAACAACATTATTGCCAATTTTCAGTGTGTTAGAATCGAAATGGATCAGCTGTAGAGTAATAAATCACAGTTTGTCGGTCAGTTGTTAGTAGATGAATCATTTGCGCTATATGCTTGTGATTTCTTCTACTTCAAAACTGACCTCCAAACTGTGATTCATTACTCAATAAATCACTGCTAGTCGGCCCCCGCCCAAAGGGGCTTGAAGAAATATATGGGCTGCATGGTGCTTCCACGCAGAGCTGAATCCGGCCCGCTCACTAGTACTGGTAAACCGCTTAGAGGATCTAAGCCTGTCCAGGAACCGCGGTGCGAGGTGGACCATCCATGCTAATAAATCCTATTGGTTTCATTGGGCGACAGGGCTTGAGATGTCATTTCATCTCAATGTCGGGTAAAAGTCCCACAAAACTGGAAGCAACATCTCCAAAATGACCTTTACAGTGTTGACGGGGACGTTAAACCTCAAATCAAACAAAATCACTGCTAGAGCTGATCTATTTCTTTACCCTTATCTTGCTGTTCATGACAACCCCTATCTTTGCAAACAGTGTAGATCCAGATCAGATGGCTTCTGAAGAAGCCATCTGATCAGGATCTACACTGTTCTGAAGAAGCCATCTGATCAGGATCTAAACTGTTCTGAAGAAGCCATCTGATCAGGATCTAAACTGTTCTGAAGAAGCCATCTGATTAGGATCTAAACTGTTCTGAAGAAGCCATCTGATCAGGATCTACACTGTTCTGAAGAAGCCATCTGATCATGATCTACACTGTTCTGAAGAAGCCATCTGATCAGGATCTACACTGTTCTGAAGAAGCCATCTGATCAGGATCTAAACTGTTCTGAAGAAGCCATCTGATCAGGATCTACACTGTTCTGAAGAAGCCATCTGATCAGGATCTACACTGTTCTGAAGAAGCCATCTGATCAGGATCTACACTGTTCTGAAGAAGCCATCTGATCAGGATCTAGACTGTTCTGAAGAAGCCATCTGATCAGGATCTAAACTGTTTGGCGTTCAGTTTATGAATTTGTAGCAATAAATTACATCAAGTAATTTAGTTTAGTTTATACTAATTTATTTTAGTTCGATTGCGATGAAAGCTTCAAGCTTATTGAATCCCTCTCAAACACTCATTCCGGGTGTTTTCACGCGCGCGAGAGAGGCAGTGGCTTTAACACCACTGCTACCCATTTACACCTGGCTGTTCAAGACAATCCCTAACTTTGCAAACAGTGTAGATCCAGATCAGATGGCTTAAAGAAGCCATCTGATCGGGATCTACACCATTTGGCATATGAATTTGTAGCAATAAATTACATCATGTAATTTAATTGGTTGATAGACAGAAATGAGTGTCGCTTAAATGAATATTCAGCAAGATAAGGGTTAAGAAAAAGACTGAAAATCAGAAATCGCAAAATGTGCTAAAAGCAGGGGTGGCCAAAACGGGGTGCTGCGCACAACCATTGAAACTATAAATACAGGTTCAGACACCCACACAAACACGTGTAGATCCAGATTGGACCGCTCATGATGAGCCATCTCATCTGGTTCAACACTGTTTGCCATTAAGGCTGACACAATTAATCGTATAATCGATTAATCGATCGATTAATTCCACAAAAATCATTATCATTTCTGATTTGCTTTTAATCGATTACTTGATAGGTACAATTTACTACCCAAAGTTATGCCTAAAATAGCTGGATGAGTGGCAAACAGTGCAGACCCTGATGAGAAGCCACATTCTGCGGCGTCTTATCTGGGTCTACACTGTTTGCCCAGGCCTGTCTGTTCAAATATACATATGATAAAGGGCAACATATGGTAAGAGTCATGCTGAGAAGAAAGCCAGATAGGTAAAATTATGACAAAAACCTTAGCGATTACTAATCGATTATCGATCGCAATGACAGGACTGATAATCGATTATCTTTTCAGCTCCGATTAGCCAGCCCTATTTGCCATCCAATTAATGATTTTGACTAGACCAAGCTATTTAACACAAATGACCATTATTGTTGTTATGGCCCAATCAACACTATTTAGATTATTTTTGGAGACTATTTAGATCATTTTTGGAGACTTTGCTTCCATTTTTGTGAGACTGTTACCAAACATCGAGATGAAAATGATATCTCAAGCCTACCACCCAAACTAAATGCTAGAGCTTATATATGCATGGACTATCCTACTAACACCACATTGTGTGTGTGTGTGGGGGGGGGGGGGGGGGGGGGGGGGGGAGGGGGGACAAAAATGAAAATGTGACTAACAATTCAATGGCTGAAAAATAAACTTGGTCACATTTTTGGTGCAAAGTCTCATACTTCCATTTATTTACAAATGCATGTCAAGCGAAATCCAAATTAAATATGCAATTTTATGACCTCCAAAATTCATAACTATAATCATGAAACGTGACTGCAGGTATCTTACAAATGCAGAATAGCAATAGTTGTCAGATTCAGGTGAATTATTATCTAGTATTCTACAATATAACAGATCTATTAACCCTTAAGCTACCAAGAAAAACTGGATCTTAACCCCTTTTATACCAATGGAATCTTCTTTCTTCAGAAGCCTGCAGGACAAGGGTTAAAACATTGCTTTATCTGTCCAAGATATTTGTTTGTTTGCATTTAACAGCCCAGTCAACACTATTTAGGTCAAGGCAAGCAAATTACATGTAGTTTACTAAACAGGCTTGTTCATAACAGGTAAACAAGTACATTGCTCATTCTTTTGCAAAAACACTAATAGCGGTCCTTCTTAGCCAAAAAAAAAAAACTTCCCAAAACCTCCTACCTTAAAAATCCTAAAAATTTGGACACCATGAGGACTTGCATTAATTCTCCTAAAATTTTGGCCAATTTGTTTCACAATCCAGCAAGGAGTCCAAAAGGTGCAGACAGAATGCCAAACCGTGTAGACCCTGATCAGACTGCTCCTATAGGAGCAGTCTGATCTGGGTCTGCACTGTTCGCTTCGGCCTCATCTGTCCCAATACTTAGGATCATTAGGGTATATTAATTATTGTTTTGGCCCAAGAGAGCAGATTATTACAAAGGTGGCTGGAGTCTGGCACTCTCCAACATTACCAATCCATTTGTTTGTTTGTTTGTTTGATTTGAGGTTTAACGTCCCCGTCAACACTGTAAAGGTCATTTTGGAGACGTTGCTATCAATTTTGTGGGACTTTTACCCGACATTGAGATGAAATGACATCTCAAGCCCTGCCGCCCAATGAAACCAATAGGGTTTATAAGCATGGACGGGCCGACTCGCACCGCTTTGCCTGGACAGGCTTAGAGCCTCTAAGCGGTTTACCAGAACTTGTATGCGGGTCGGTTTCAGCTCTGCCTGGAAGCGTCATGCAGCCCATATATCTCTTCAAGCCCCAATGGGCGGGGGCCAGAATTACCAATCCATAGAGCCCACGATTAAGTTTTGGTGTGGTCTAATGTGTTTCAATCCTATCCGATGGTACCAATTGTATCAAATATAGTATTTTTATAAACAGGGTCACATCAAGAAAGACTGCGCCTTCAGTTGTGTGCACACAGCTAAGACACGGACAGACTGCACATTTGTACAGACTGCACATTTGTGCAGTCTGATCATTGTTTTCGCTGTTGGCCCAAAGCTTGTTTAGGCAAATTCTGACTCGAAGAGTATGTAGATTCACTTTTCACGAGCGTTCATGCTTAAAGACACGGTTCTCACTTGACGCGGCTCCAATGTGCATGAATTAAAGTCGTGCTATCAAGTTACTGGTAAGAATTTTGTTGTCAGTTGTATGAACTGACCGTAAACTGTAAACCATATAAAGCATTAATGATTTTTTTGGAATCTCCGGCGTATTCAGCTTTTTTCAAAAGGGCTATAGATGGAAATGGTTTTAAAGCAATACTAACACTTTTCGCGTCTGTGGGTCAGGGCTCCGGAGCGTCATAAGGCAGGGAATTTTGTCAATGTTTTCTCTACAAACCCAATATACATTTATCATTTGTACGTGTAGCATCCTAGTAGATCCCAAGCCCACCACCCAAATAAACTGCTAGGGTTTAAGGAGCGGTTCAACTCACAGCCCTTTTCCTGGGATGGCTTATGCATTCTTAGCGGCTAACCAGTCGGTTTCAGCTCTCCGCAGAAGCACCATGAATCTATTTCTCCAGGATGCTTGGTTTGGAGTTACACAGGCAAGTTAACACTATATTGGTCATGCTGAGCCTGTCAATTTACCTAACAATACTTCTATTTGGCAGGATTAACAAGTTAAGTGTAAAATCTTTTGCCAGAAATGATTTGTTTTGTTTTATTCGAGATTTAACTTCCCCGTCAATACTATATAGGTCATTTTGGAGACGTTGCTTCCAATTTTGTGGGACTTTTACCAAACACTGAGATGAAATTACATCTCAAGACCAATCAAACCAATAGGGTTTTAAGCATGGACGGTCCTACTAGCACCACTTTGCCTGAGCAGGCTTAGATCCTCTAAGCCGTTTACCAGTACTTGTGTGCGGGGCCGTTTCAGCTCTGCGTGGAAGCAGCATGCAGCCCATCTATTTCTTCAAGCTCCAACGGGCGGGGGCCATTGCCAGAAATGTAATACTGAGGATAGTTAAAGGATTAACCCTAATCCTGCTGAACATGGCAACCCCCACCTTTCAAACAGTGTAGATCCAGATCAGATGGATTCTGGAGAAGCCATCTGATCAGGAACTACACTGTTTTTCATTCAGTTTGCGAATTTGAATGAATTAATTACATCAAGGAATTTGATTGGTTGAAATGTAAATGGGTGTGGCTAAATTAATTTAAGCAGTGGGATAAGGGCTGAAGGATGATTTTCTTTCATTTCCTGTCAGAAACATTTTTACTGGTGCTTGATGAAATTGCCTCACTGAGGCGATTGTAACAAGTAGCCACAACATACTTTTTTGTATAGAGAAATAAGAAAATTTTTCCCCATTTTCCACCTTATCTAACGTTATGGTGTCATCACGATTCATGTCCTAAACCAAACTGGGTCATGCCACCTGATAAACAATCATGATCCATCACTGTATGATAAAATTCCACTGATAAGTTTTGTCATTTAACATCACAATACCTATTATCATGCAGCAATATTTAAATGACGTTTGATAGGTTGCTTCAAAACAACCGTTCGTTCACTGTACTAACTTTGATGGCCTTATTAACCCTTGTCCTGCTGAATATTTTAATCTGCCACACACACTACCGATTATCAATCAATCAGATTACTTGACGCAAATTATTGCAACAAATTCACAATCTCAATGGCAAACAATGTAGATCCTGATCAGATGGCTTCGCCAGAAGCCATCTGATCTGGATCTTCATTGTTTGGAAAATAAGGCATATCCGGGCTCAGCAGGATAAGGGTTAACACCAGTATTTGTTTGTTTGTTTGATCAGAGGTTTAACATCCCCATCAACACTGTCATTTGGGAGATGTTGCTTCCAATTTTTGTGGGACTTTTACCCGACATTGAGATGAAATGACATCTCAAGCCCTGTCACCCAATGAAACATATAGGGTTTATAAGCATGGACGGTCCGACTCGCATCAATCTGCCTGGGCAGACTTACATCCTCTAAGCAGTTTACCAGTACTCGTGTGCCGTCGGTTTCAGCTCTGCGTGGAAGAATCATGCAGCCAATCCATTTCTCAAGCCCTGATGGGCGGGGGCCGCATCAAAACCAGTAAGGTCACACTGTGCCATTTAGTTAATCTTAACGTGTTCTTTGGCAGTTTTAGTTTTTCTGAGCAGCTATAAAATAGTGCATATTCACGCAAAAACCAGGTACATATGTACTCCCTAGGACGTTTAGCCTTTACATTCTGCATTTTCATTAGTATGCAAACCTGGGCCCTGCCCAGGTGTGGGTAAACCTTGACGCATGTAATGGTATTTCTATGAACTCGCACTTGACCTACTTACCAGCTGAAACAGCAGCGGCAATGTGTACCATGGGCGTATCTGGAGACCACTTCTGGTTCAAAAAGTTCTTGGTATTGGCATAACAGAAGAAATAGATGGCCCTGAAAAATAGATCAAGTATCATATAAATCTGAGTCCAAATGCAGCAAAATTCCTACACTAAGACCATCTTTGGGACTGTTCAAAAGTGGTCTTAAAGACCACTTTTGAACAGTCCCAAAGGTGGTCTCTTATTGGGAGAGACTGGGTGTAGAAAACCAGAGATTCAACTTCAGTGAAGTTGATGTCGCACCTGCTCCCCACCTGCCCCACACACAAAATAAAAGTTTCTTTAAGGCAGAAGAAATGAATATAGGGCTTTGAGAAGAATCCATAGCTCATATATCTGAGGTAAAAAAACTAAGTTCACAATGTGCAAAAAGTGAGAAAAATTAATTCGAAGATTAAGTCCAAACCACATGCGCATCCTCATACCATGCCGAAAGCACATACAAATTTTCCAAATGATTGGTATAAAAGTGTAGGAGGAGTTACGATGACAAGAGGTACCAACCCAATACCAATTGAAGGTTAAAAATGACTAAGTTCACAATCTGGAAAAAGTGACAAAAATTGATTCGAAGATTAAGTCCAAACCATATGCGCATCCTCATACCAAGGGGAAAGCACATGCAAAGTTTCCAAATGATCAGTATAAAAGTGTAAGAGGAGTTGCGATGACAAGAGGTACGTATCGCATACCTAAAAATGACTAAGTTCACAATATGGAAAAAGTGACAAAAATTGATTCGAAGACTAAGTCCAAACCACATGCGCATCCTCATACCATGCCGAAAGCACATACAAATTTTCCAAATGATTGGTATAAAAGTGTAGGAGGAGTTGCGATGACAAGAGGTACCAACCCAATACCAATTGAAGGTTAAAAATGACTAAGTTCACAATCTGGAAAAAGTGACAAAAATTGATTCGAAGATTAAGTCCAAACCATATGCGCATCCTCATACCAAGGGGAAAGCACATGCAAAGTTTCCAAATGATCAGTATAAAAGTGTAAGAGGAGTTGCGATGACAAGAGGTACGTATCGCATACCTAAAAACCAGAAATTCAACTTCGGTGAAGTTTATGTCGCACCTGCTCCCCACCTGCCCCACACAAAAAATATAAGTTTATTTAAGGCAGAAGAAATGAATATAGGGCTTTGAGAAGAATCCATAGCCTATATATGTGAGGTAAAAACAGACTGAGTTCACAATGTGGAAAAAGTGATAAAAATTGATCCCAAGATAAAGTCAAAACCACATGCACATCCTCATACCATAGCAAAAACACACACAAAGTTTTAAAATGATCAATATAAAACTGTACAGTAAGAGAAGTTGCGATGACAAGAGGTACCTATTGTATATCAACTGAAGCTTAAAATTGGCTAAGTTCACAATGTGCAAAAAGTGAAAAAAAAAAATTCTGAGAATTATGTTGAAACCACATGCACAACCTCATACCATGGCGAAAGCACATGCAAAGTTTCAAACTGATCGGTATAAAACTGCAAGAGGAGTTGCGATGACAAGAGGTACCTATCATATATCAATTGAAGGTTAAAAATGACTAAGTTCACAATGTGGAAAAAGTGACAAAAAATGATCCGACAATAAAGTCCAAACCACATGCGCATCCTCATACCATGGCAAAAGAACACGCAAAGTTTCAAAATTATCGGTATAAAAGTGCAAGAGGAGTTGCGATGACAAGAGGTACCTATCATATATCAATTGAAGGTTAAAAATGACTAAGTTCACAATGTGATAAAAGTGACAAAAATTTATCCGAAGATAAAGTCCAAACCACATGCGCATCCTCATACCATGGCAGAATCACACACAAAGTTTCAAAATAATCGGTATAAAACTGTAGGAGGAGTTGCGATGACAAGAGGTACCTATCGTATATCAAATGAAGCTTAAAAATGGCTAAGTTCATAATGGGCAAAAAGTGGAAAAATATATTCTGAAAATTATGTCGAAACCACATGCACATCCTCATACCATGGCAAAAGCACATGCAAAGTTTCAAAATGATCGGTATAAAACTGCATGAGGAGTTGCGATGACAAGAGGTACCTATCATATATCAATTGAAGGTTAAAAATGACTAAGTTCACAATGTGGAAAAAGTGACAAAAAATGATCCGACGATAAAGTCCAAACCACATGCGCATCCTCATACCATGGCAAAAACACACGCAAAGTTTGAAAATAATCGGTATGAAACTGTAAGAGGAGTTGCGATGACAAGAGGTACGTATCGCATACCTAAAAATGACTAAGTTCACAATATGGAAAAAGTGACAAAAATTGATTTGAAGATTAAGTCCAAACCACATGCGCATCCTCATACCATGGCGAAAGCACATGCAAAGTTTCCAAATGATCGGTCTAAAAGTGTAGGAGGAGTTGCGATGACAAGACATCCAGTGTAAAATGTTGACGGACGGACGGACGGACGGACGGACGGACGAACGGACGGACGGACGAACGGACGAACGGACGGACGGACGGACGGACGGAAACTTGCACGCCTATGTCTTCCTGCTAAAGCAGGTGCGACAATGACTAAGTTCACAATCTGGAAAAAGTGACAAAAATTGATTCGAAGATTAAGTCCAAACCATATGCGCATCCTCATACCAAGGGGAAAGCACATGCAAAGTTTCCAAATGATCAGTATAAAAGTGTAAGAGGAGTTGCGATGACAAGAGGTACGTATCGCATGCCTAAAAATGACTAAGTTCACAATATGGAAAAAGTGACAAAAATTGATTCGAAGACTAAGTCCAAACCACATGCGCATCCTCATACCATGGCGAAAGCACATGCAAAGTTTCAAAATGATCAGTCTAAAAGTGTAGGAGGAGTTGCGATGACAAGACATCCAGTGTAAAATGTTGACGGACGGACGGACGGACGGACAAACGGACGAACGGACGGACGGACAGACGGACGGAAACTTGCACGCCTATGTCTTCCTGCTAAAGCAGGTGCGACAAAAACATAGAAAGAATAACTGAAAAGATCACAGTAAGCTTTCAAAAGTAGATTTAGTGTCTTAACCCTTGTTCTGCTGATCCCGGATATATCTTATCTTTCAAACAATGAAGATCCAGATCAGATGGCTTCTGAGGAAGCCATCTGATCAGGATCTACACTGTTTGTCATTCAGTTTATGAATTTGTTGCAATAATTTGCATCAAGTAATCTGATTGGTTGAAAATTGGTAGTGGGTGTGGCATATATGAATATTCAGCAGGACAAGGGTTAATAGCAGAATTTTACTGTACATGTACATCATGATTCTTCCACGCAGAGCTGAAACCGACCTACCTGAGTACTGGTGAGCCGCTTAGAGGATCTAAGCCTGCCTTAGCGGATCTAAGCCTGCCTAGGCAAAGCGGTGCGAGTCCGACTCTCCATGCTTATAAACCCTAAAACTGATATTGTTATGGGTGACAGGGCTTGAGATGTCATTATATCTCAATGTCGGGTAAAAGTCCCACAAAATTGGAAGCAACACCTCTCAAAATGACCGATACAGTGTTGATGGGGACGTTAAACTAACTTCAAATCAATCAATCAGAACATCAAAATACATTTTTTGTTCCTCATTTTTGTTTCACATCCCTTTGAGATTCACTTATATTTTTACAATCTTTGATAAGAGGTGAGCCCAAAACGGAGTACCAGGAAAAAACCAGAAATTCAACTTCGGTGAAGTTTATGTCGCACCTGCTCCCCACCTGCCCCACACAAAAAATATAAGTTTATTTAAGGCAGAAGAAATGAATATAGGGCTTTGAGAAGAATCCATAGCCTATATATGTGAGGTAAAAACAGACTGAGTTCACAATGTGGAAAAAGTGATAAAAATTGATCCCAAGATAAAGTCAAAACCACATGCACATCCTCATACCATAGCAAAAACACACACAAAGTTTTAAAATGATCAATATAAAACTGTACAGTAAGAGAAGTTGCGATGACAAGAGGTACCTATTGTATATCAACTGAAGCTTAAAATTGGCTAAGTTCACAATGTGCAAAAAGTGAAAAAAAAAAATTCTGAGAATTATGTTGAAACCACATGCACAACCTCATACCATGGCGAAAGCACATGCAAAGTTTCAAACTGATCGGTATAAAACTGCAAGAGGAGTTGCGATGACAAGAGGTACCTATCATATATCAATTGAAGGTTAAAAATGACTAAGTTCACAATGTGGAAAAAGTGACAAAAAATGATCCGACAATAAAGTCCAAACCACATGCGCATCCTCATACCATGGCAAAAGAACACGCAAAGTTTCAAAATTATCGGTATAAAAGTGCAAGAGGAGTTGCGATGACAAGAGGTACCTATCATATATCAATTGAAGGTTAAAAATGACTAAGTTCACAATGTGATAAAAGTGACAAAAATTTATCCGAAGATAAAGTCCAAACCACATGCGCATCCTCATACCATGGCAGAATCACACACAAAGTTTCAAAATAATCGGTATAAAACTGTAGGAGGAGTTGCGATGACAAGAGGTACCTATCGTATATCAAATGAAGCTTAAAAATGGCTAAGTTCATAATGGGCAAAAAGTGGAAAAATATATTCTGAAAATTATGTCGAAACCACATGCACATCCTCATACCATGGCAAAAGCACATGCAAAGTTTCAAAATGATCGGTATAAAACTGCATGAGGAGTTGCGATGACAAGAGGTACCTATCATATATCAATTGAAGGTTAAAAATGACTAAGTTCACAATGTGGAAAAAGTGACAAAAAATGATCCGACGATAAAGTCCAAACCACATGCGCATCCTCATACCATGGCAAAAACACACGCAAAGTTTGAAAATAATCGGTATGAAACTGTAAGAGGAGTTGCGATGACAAGAGGTACGTATCGCATACCTAAAAATGACTAAGTTCACAATATGGAAAAAGTGACAAAAATTGATTTGAAGATTAAGTCCAAACCACATGCGCATCCTCATACCATGGCGAAAGCACATGCAAAGTTTCCAAATGATCGGTCTAAAAGTGTAGGAGGAGTTGCGATGACAAGACATCCAGTGTAAAATGTTGACGGACGGACGGACGGACGGACGGACGGACGAACGGACGGACGGACGAACGGACGGACGAACGGACGGACGGACGGACGGACGGAAACTTGCACGCCTATGTCTTCCTGCTAAAGCAGGTGCGACAAAAACAACTGGGCCCAGTTGTTCAAAGCATCGTTAGCTTAACAAGCTTGTTAGCGGTCATATTGTTAACTCTTCTAGCAAGTAAAATATCGTAAATTTTGGTATTTTTGCTGGAAAAATGTGAGCAGCTTTTGCGTCAGCAAAAGCTGCTCACATTTTTTCAGCGAAAATTTCAGCATATTTGCCATATTTAATGATCAAAGTTTTAATGATACGTTAACTAACGACGTCGGTAGTTTTGAACAACTGGCCCCTGATCCTCACAGGAAGAACATGGCAAGCAAAAGCACAGCATATTCTATGGTATAGTTAATGCTATTGACATGAGACTGATTACCTCTATTGCCATATCACACCCGACTGAATGCTACTACAGTAAAACCTGTCTTAGTGGCCACCTCTATTAAGCAAGCAACCTGTGTTAAGCAAGCAGGCATTCAGTTCCAAAAAAGGAAACTGCATTAAAATTCACCTATGTTAAGCAAGCACCTGTCTTAAGCAAGCACTTTTTGAATATACCATAGGTGGTTGCTTAATACAGGTTGGACTGTATTTATCTTTGCCGTTGTCCAAAGAGGTTGATATTGTTATTCAATACACAGAGGTTTGTAACTGATCCGCCATTCACCAGATGCTGAATATTCACGAGAAGTTTACGAAAACCGACCTATAAGGCGATAACATCGACTCATTTATTCTTTGCATCGAGGTCAAGTGTTAGAAATTAACTTTTTTCCCCAAGTAGCAAGTAGTTGCTACCTGGTCTGAAAGTAGGTGTACTTGGCAGCAAAAAGTGCTGTTCCACAAGGAGCTCTTCCTTCCATAGATTTACCATTCAAACACTACGCATGTTTAGCAGACCACATTTTCAAAGTATATTTAATTTTTCAGCAAAAATAAGGCTTGACATTACATGTGAATCGCTGCCGGGCAGACGATTCACATGAAATGTCAAGTCTTAATTTTGCTGAAAAATAAGGAAAACATTTCTCACAATACTTCAAGGAAGTAATACCTATTACCAACTGTCTGACCAGGTAACAAATTGAATTTTCAGGTAGCAAATATGCTATTGCGAACCCTGATGTCAGTCTTATGTCAAATTGCACCAGCTATGGTAGACTAGACAAGGGGAGTAATTGAAGATAATTGAAGGAGTGAGTGAGTTTTAGTTTTACGTCCCACCAACAGCTAAGGTCATACGGAGACGGGACCTCGGTTTAAAGACTCATCCGAAAGTCTGAAGAAGCCCGGGATCGATCCTGCGATCCCTGGTTTACAAGGCGAGTAGCATAACCACTGCACCACAGAGGCTTCTAAATAATTGAAGGATAGTTTTCTTATCTCTCAAGAAAACGTATGTTGTGGGTACTCGTTTGAACCACCTCATTGCTCAATGAGGTGGTTCAATAAGTACTACCCACAACACATTTTCGTTAACCCATGTGGGAAACCTTGGAATGCAGCGTCTGATCAGGGTCTGCACTATTTTCTAACAGAATTTTCCTTCAAAAATAGATAAAAACGAACAAAAATAGGCCTGACTAGGGTTGGCTAATCGGAGCTGAAAAGATAATCGATTATCATTCATGTCATTGTGATCGACAATCGATTAGTAATCACTGAAGATTTGGTCATAATTTACCTGTCTGGCTTTCTGTCTGAGCATGACACCTACCATATGCTGTACTTTGTCACATGTATTTGAACGGACATACCTGAGCAAACAGTGTAGACCCAGATGAGACGCCGCAGAACGCGGCGTCTCATCTGGGTCAGCACTGTTTGCCACTCGTACAGCTATTTTAGGCACAACTTTGGGTGGGAAATTGTTCTTATCAGATAATCGATTGCAAGCAAATCAGTAATGATAATCATTTTTGTTGAGTTTATCGATTTAATAATCAATTTTCCGATAAATCGTGCCAGCCTTAGGCCTGACACCCCTCATATAACAAATGGACTTGTCCAACATATAGCAATGGAAGAGTCCACTAGTATACAATGGGTTAAGAGGTAAGGAAAAGTATCCCTGATTTGTCACCAAAATACCCCCCCCCCCCCCCACCCTTACGTAGTCTAGTGTATGACAAAAACATTTGAATGAAAACATAAACATTGAAGGTTGCAATGTCAATGAAGGCGTCCTCCAAATGTTGAGTGTCCTACTGACATCGCATACTTGTAAACAGCCGGTTATCTTGATAAGAATGCTTACGTTAATACATATCAACCTGCTGACCCACAAGTCACGTGTATACAATTTGTTTATTCACATGTTGCCAAAAATTTGCATTCGGTTTAATGTTCTAAGAGAGCCCGCCAAGTCTGCAGTCATTAATAAATTTTATACCTGTAATTGTCAAAACCTTTGTAAATAGTTTCAAAATTTACTCTTAAAACACTGATCACAACTTACAGATAACCATATCAATTCATAGCCCCAGATAAGAGGGGTATCCACTTATTATTTTTCTTACTTATGCACGAAAACATGTTAAACAGTGAAGCCTGTATTAAGCAGGCTGTTCAGCATAGGGATATGTCCTGAGATGATGCATGGCCTGACATAGATACAGTCTACCCTCCTAAAACAGACATTCAATATTTTTGTTTGATTTGAGGTTTAACGTTCCCGTCAACACTGTAAAGGTCATTTTGGAGATGTTGCTTCCAATTTTGTGGGACTTTTACCGGACATTGAGATGAAATGACATCTCAAGCCCTGTGGCCCAATGAAACCAATAGGGTTTATTACCATGGACGGTCCGCCTCGCACCGCGGTTCCTGGACAGGCTTAGATCCTCTAGGCGGTTTACCAGTACTGGTGTGCAGGCCATATTCAGCTCTGCATGGAAGCATCATGCAGCCCATATATTTCTTCAAGCCCCTATGGGCGGGGGCAGAGACATTCAATATAACGACAAAACTTGTTATAACGACATTTTCAATGGAACAAATCCTTAAAGTTCAATATGAGATGTATATGTGGAGATAGTCAAGAAAATACTCCAACAAACAAATGTTGGGGATACAGTAGAACTTCGATCGCTCGAACATCTATGGCTGGTTTACTATGGCCGAGTCAAACCCTTTCTTGAGCCCCTTGGGAAATCCTCTATATAAGAAATAACGGGGAATAATTTAGGAGATTTTAGTCTTTTATTTTGTTAATGTATGCTGTGTGTACTCACTAGAATCGCCTCGATGAGGCGATTCTAATGAGTACACACAGCATACATTTGCATTATATAACACCGAAAAAATGTCCAAAAGAATCTTATTATTCCTCCTAACAGTAGCCCATCAGTGGCTCGAACTACCCCTGTCTCAAACAGATTTTCAAGGTCCCAAAGGCGTTAGAGCCATTGAAGTTCAACTGTATTTGTTAGAATCGCCTCACTGATGTTGTGGATGTTTGTCCCCAACATTTGTTTCTTGGTTATAGCAGCTTAATAAATTTAACTAGAATACTGTCGAAGACGCGCCATCGCAAATCCCTACGCTTTCTACAGAGGGGCCAAGTACGAAAAACCCCTCACCCTGGGCCCTTATTTGACCCCAGGGTCAAAATATTACCTGTATTATATTCTACTAATCATGTCCATTTGATATGCCACATGACTATGTTCCAAAAAACTTAAATTTTGACCCTTTGGCCCCTCCCCTAGGGCCCCAATCTGACCCCTGGGTCAAAATTTTACTTGTATTGTATTCTACTAATCACCCCCTTCAAGTTGATATTCCATATGACTATATTCGGTAAAATTTGAATTCTAAACCCCCCCCCCCCCCCACAAGTCCGACCCCTTGGGCATGACCCAGGGGTCACAGCCAAAATCCCGTTCAATATGATTACATATATCATTAATCATTACTTATGCAAAGTACCGAATTTGGTTACATTCCAACCACTGGTTAAGGAGGAGATAGCGTGATGGACTGATGGACGGACAGACGGTCAGACAGACAGACAGACAGTCAGCAGACGGAGGCGTTCACAATATCCCCGAACGCTTTTTTTAAAAGCGTGGGATAACAATACATGAGCATAAATACAAGGTTCTATTTATGACATTCGAAACACATTTTTTCATGATTTTTAAAAAAAATTTCATAAATTCTGCCAAGTAAACACGACGCCATTAAGGACATTGCACATCTAACTAATCCGCTAGTGGATTACCAAATTTATTACTTGGCATTATTACATTCTAGACGTGACGTGATAATTTACTGAGATCTTGAAAATGCATGCTGTCCGTACTCCTTAGAATTAAAGACTATAGAACAACATAGAACACTGACATGATATTCTTATATGAATCTTATATAGGTGTGAGGGGTGATTGGAAAAATCCGTCCCGAGGGCACTGTCCGGCATCACGAGGCTTGATTTTTCTTGCACACCAGACAAAGAAAACTTTTTCTTGCACACCAGACAAGGAAATCCGTGATTTTACCCTGGGATAGAAATTTATGTCCTGACCCTGGTGTTCCGACCCCAAATCGAATATAATCATGTGTTTGATAAATGCACATGTTGATTACAGGCTCATGCGCAGCTTCGTCATGGGTGACGTCACTAAACATTCGTGTTGTGTCATCACAAAATGGCCGACATCGGTAACCGAAGTGACAGCAGCATTAAAATTCGCAATAGAAATGGAAGGTATGCAAGAAAAAGAATCCTATATGGGTGTTAGGGGTGGATAGAAAAATCCGTCCCCAGGGATCACTGTCCGGCATCACAAGGCTAGCCTCGTGATGCCGGACAGTGACCCTCGGGACGGATTTTTCCATCCACCTCTCACACCCATATAAGATTCTTATATTCCGCCACAAAGATTAACCCTCATTTATTCAAACTGCTCCTATCTCATACAAATTTTCATGGTCCCAAGGCTTTTAGAGCCATTGAGGTTTTTTTTTTAATTGTTTTGTTTGTTTGGTTGGAGGTTTAACATCCCCGTCAACATGTAAAGGTCATTTTGGAGACATTGCTTCCAATTTTGTGGGACTTTTACCCGACACTGAGATGAAATGACATCTCAAAGCCCTGCCGCCCAATGAAACCAATAGGGTTTATAAGAATGGACAGGCCGACTCGCACCGCTTTGCCTGGGCAGGCTTAGATCCTCTAAGCAGTTTACCAGTACTCGTGTGCGGGTCTGTTTCAGGTCTGCATGGAAGCATCATGCAGCCCATATATTTCTTCAAGCCCCGATGAGCGGGGGCCGTTTTTTAATTTGTCTTTTAACCCATTGTATGTTAGTGGACTCTTCCATTGCTATATGTTGGACAAGTCCATTTGTCATATAACGGGTGGTAGGCCTATATTTTCACTTTTATTCCATTTTTGACAGGAAATTCTGTTAGCAAATAGTGTAAGCCCTGATCGTACGCCAAATTCTGCGTCGTCTGATCTGGGCCTGCACTGTTTGCCAAGGTACCCACCCCACATACAATGGGTTAATTAACACTGACAGGATTTGTCAAATGACCAAGTTTTATATATATTACACATTATTTCACCTTGAGAATAAAACATTATGTAGTAAAGTAGTCAGGTCACTCCAGGTCGCAATTCTTCCACTGTGACAAGGTCAGAAAATAGAATGATGGGCAGAAAAAAACTTGAGAGTATACTAGTATACATCTTCCACCGAAACACTTTTTTTTCTTTATCCTGTTTTTTCAGCTTTTTTGTTAAAATCAATTGAAGGTATATATGGGCTACATGATGCTTCCACGCAGAGCTGAATCCGGCCCGCACACTAGTACTGGTAAACTGCTTAGAGGATCTAAGCCTGTCCAGGAACCGCGGTGCAAGGCAGACCGTCTATGCTCATAAACCCTATTGGTTTCATTGGGCAACAGGGCTTGAGATGTCATTTCATCTAAATGTCGGGTAAAAGTCCCACAAAATTGGAAGCAACGTCTCCAAAATGACCTTTACAGTGTTGACGGGGACGTTAAACCTCAAATCAAACAAACAAAGAAAACATTGTGGGCCCAGATCAGTCTGATCTGGGTCCACACTTTTTGCAAAAAATATGTTTAATGTAACGGCAGACGGAGAAGCAGACGGCAATTGTCGTGATTGGCATTTTATGGATTAATGACTAATCAAAGGATGACCACTGAGATGCCGTTTACTTCTTTGTCAACCACCTATAGGTCAGTAACTTGTGGTATAATTCTGCTGTTGGTTTAGTTTTTACCAGTGTAATTTTCACAATTGAAAAATCCGTTGACAAGATGATTTGCAGGTGTTTGATATACATGTACACCACAACCTCTTTATAAACTATTGTTAGGGTCCAGAACAGAAAAAGTGTTGGTAAAACAACTGTGTTATATCCAAACAAAAATGTAGTAAACCGCCATTGCTATATTTTGGACAAGTCCATTTGTCAGGCCTATTTTTTCATTTTTATTCTATTTTTGATGGAAAATTCTCTTAGCAAATAGTGCAGGCCCTTATCAGACGCCACGTTCTGCGGCGTCTGATCTGGGCCTGCACTGTTTGCCAAGGTACCCCTTTACGGGTTTCCCACATGCAACGGGTTAATGTACGTGAAAATTTTAAAGTTGCCTCCCCTGAAGGTGTACTGGTTCCCCTCAAACACATCACACCCTGAAGATGTGACTTGACATGTACAGTGAACAGTAACAACAATAGTAACCAGCCATAACTAATTATGGCTGAAATATATTCCTGGCAGACATTCAGCTAGGAGCTATTTAAAGACAGAATCCTTCGGATAACCCATTTTGTACTGAATAGAATCCGCTGCCTTTTATATATATATATATATATATATATATATATAGCAGCTGACCATTTCAAAGTTAAGGGGTGCCAGGCCGTGTTATATTTAAAATCTATTTTGAATTACAAACAGTGAAGACCAAGATCTGACGCCACAAGAGTCTTAAGACATGACAAATACCCATAAATAACTGACTTATTCAATGAAAAAAGATAAAGTTCGATATTATAATGGAGACATTAGGAATGGATCCATGTTTTTGTTTTGTCAATATCTTTTTTAACCCTTCTAACCCTGAAGCACCACAGAAATTTTCAGAGCAGATAGCAATTTTATTTTTCAGCAAAAAATTAAGGCTTGACAATACATGTGAATCTTCTGCCAAGCAGACCATTCACACGTTATGCCAAGCCATCACGAAAACATGCCTACATGTATATAATTTTCACACCATTAAACCCCACTTCCATAAGTAAAACTGGGGTTTACAGGCGTACACATTATTTTTCTTTAAAACATAGAGTGTGGATACTTGTTCGAACCGCCTCGTTGAGGCAGTTCTAACGAGTACCCACAATCTATGACTTGAGAAGAAATAATTATGAAAAATATCATGATTTTATCAGAAATGTTTCATTTTTGGGTGGGATATTTCGGAAGCTTACATTGTATACCCATTTAGAGAGGCTGTCAATAGCTTAGATATATACAGTTGACTCTCATCATCTCAAACACCCATATCTTAAACTACTGCTTAAGTCAAACTAAATTTTGGGCACTGCTATATGTTCATTAGATTTCAACTCCTTTTGTCTCAAACTACTGTTATCTCAAACTAAAATTTCCGGTCTCTTAAGAGTTTGAGATAACGAGAGTCAACTGTACTGTTTAACACTCACAGCCTATGTGAGAGGTCCAGCATTTCAGTCTCCTGCATGCCCTCTTCTTTCTACTTGTCTATGACATATATATATAAAATTCCTTTTTTAAGACCACCTTTGAACAGTTGAGTCGGCCGCGGAAGCTCAGTCGGATGCACGTCTGACTGGTGATCAGAAGGAAGCAGGTTCGATACCTGCTGGCAACATTCTTTTGTGGAGATTGATCATGAAATCTTTTCTACGGTCATTCTCTCCCTCCCGCTGATTCAAGAAGGGCAGTTGTGAGATTCTGGTGAAAGAATGTGCACTGTACTGGTTAACTGCTTACGTATAAGCCTGCCCAGGAAAAGTGTGGATAGGTAAACTGGCCAGCTCAAAATTACCTAAATAATGTTGACTGGGCCATTAAACTCCAATAAAAACAAACAATTTACCCATTTAGAGAGGCTGTCAATAGCTTATTTATAACAATCACAAGCTATGTGAGAGGGTTCTTTCTACTTGTCTATGATATATATACAAAATTCCTATATTAAGACCACCTTTAAACAGTCGCAAAGATGGTCTCATTCTAGAGAACTCTGGGTGTATCAAACACAACGAAAGTAAGAACAGATGAAATCATTTTAACGCCGTTCAGAAAATCTGAATCATCGATTTTTTCGTTTCTTCCTTTTAATACTCATTTTAGCCCATACATCTCTGCGGAAAAGTTTTAGAACTGACCCTCCGCCGACTTCTCCAACAGGTCATATGCCTCTGCAACAGTCAGGGAAGGCTGTGATTATTTGGAGAAAATTGCAAAACAAAGAAATGAGACCACAGACCAAGTCCATTTGACGATGATTTTCAGGTAAAATAATAAATATTCAAATCCATGTGATGCATTTTATAAATAGATAAGCAATTACGACACACCTTACATTCGAATGGCTAGATAGAGGTTCACTAGGAACGGGGAGCCACTAGCGCAATGTGCTGTCAACAGTGGTCAAAAAGAAATATACCGCTATCGGATGTGGTGTCACACCTAATGATTTTCCATGGAGTGATCGTGCAAATAAAACTTATACGCCCGTGTAATTTACAAGAGCAGTAGCCACTTCTATATATAGTTTAAAAGGGTGTGTCGAACCTGTCAGAATGTCTTAGTCTGTGGAAGAAAATTTAGATTTTGCACTTTTCTCCAAATAATCACAGACTATCCTGGCTATCGCAGAGGCATACGACTTGCTGGAGAAATCGGCAGGGAGTGAGGTCTAAAACTTTCCCATAGTGATGTATGGGCTAAAACGAGTATTAAACACGAGAATCGAAACAAGAGGGCCATGATGGCCCTGGATCGCTCACCTGATCCTATTGTACAAACGGAATTGTGGGTTATATATGGTGGAGTGGAGGGTTTGAGCAATTTTGGTTGGACCCAAAGACCATTTCTGTGAAATTAATTCAAAATCAGTCTGCCTGTTTAGGAGTAGAAGTCATTTTGAGAAGTAAAAGTCATTTTTGATGAAATGACATCTCAAGCCCTGCCGCCCAATGAAACCAATGGGGTTTAAAACTGAACAGTTTGAGCAATTTTGGTAGAGGATCCCCCAAGGAACCTTCCAGTGAAATAATTTTAAAATCCATCCACTGGTTAAGGAGAAAAAGTCGTTTAAAGCTTTTTCTATTTTTAGCTCTGGCGGCCATTTTGTTCACCCGAGCGGAACGGTTGGGCAATTTTGGTAGAGGGTCACCGAATTAACATTCCTGTGAAGTAATTTCAAAATCCATCCACTAGTTAAGTAGAAAAAGTCATTTAAAGCTTTTTCTATTTTTAGCTCTGGCGGCCATTTTGTTCACCCGAGCGGAACGGTTTGAGCAATTTTGGTAGAGGGTCACCCAAGGAACATTCCTGTCAAGTAATTTCGAAATCCATCCACTGGTACAGGAGAAGAAGTCCTTTAAAGGTTTTTCTATTTTTAGCTCTGGTGGCCATTTTGTTCACCCGAGCGGATTGGTTTGAGCAATTTTAGTAGAGGGGCACCCAAGAAACCTTCCTGTGCAATAATTTCAAAATCCATCCACTGGTTAAGGAGAACAAGTTGTTTAAAGGTTTTTCTATTTTTAGCTCTGGCGGCCATTTTGTTCACCAGAGCTGAACGGTTTGAGCAATTTTGGTAGAAGGTCATCCAAGGAACATTCTTGTGAAACAATTTCAAAATCCATCCACTTGTTAAGCAGGAGAAGTCGTTTAAAGGTTTTTCTATTTTTAGCTCTGGCGGCCATTTTGTTCACCCGAGAGGAAGGGTTTGAGCAATTTTGGTAGAGGGGCACCCAAGGAACATTCCTGTGCAATAGTTTCAAAATCCAACCACTGGTTAAGGAGAAGAAGTCGTTTAAAGGTTTTTCTATTTTTAGCTCTGGCGGCCATCTTGTTCACCCGAGCCGAACAGTTTGAGCAACTTTGGTAGAGGATCACCCAAGGAACATTCCTGTGCAATAATTTCAAAATCCAACCACTGGTTAAGGAGAAGAAGTCGTTTAAAGGTTTTTCTATTTTTAGCTCTGGCGGCCATTTTGTTCACCCGAGCGGAACGGTTTGAGCAATTTTGGTAGAGGGGCACCCAAGGAAAATTCCTGTGCAATAATTTCAAAATCCAACCACTGGTTAAGGAGAAGAAGTCGTTTAAAGATTTTTCTATTTTTAGCTCTGGCGGCCATTTTGTTCACCCGAGCGGAACGGTTTGAGCAATTTCAGTAGAAGGTCATCCAAGGAACATTCCTGTGAAATAATTTCAAAATCCATCCACTGGTTAAGCAGGAGAAGTCGTTTAAAGAATTTTCTATTTTTAGCTCTGGCGGCCATCTTGTTCACCCGAGCCGAACAGTTTGAGCAATTTTGGTAGAGGATCACCCAAGGAGCATTCCTGTGAAATTAGATCAAAATCTGTCCAGCAGTTTTGGAGGAGATGTTGTTTAAAGCAAAAGTTGACGACGGACGCACGCACGCACGCACGCACGGACGACGGACGACGGACAAAGACTGATCCCAAAAGCTCACCTTGAGCACTTCGTGCTCAGGTGAGCTAAAAATCGATGATTCAGACTTTCTGAACCGAGTTTAAATATGCTTTTAAAAGCAGAATTTGAGCTGGTCTTAACCCATAAAATGCCAATCACCACAACTGTCGTCTGCTTTGCCATCTGCCAGTTACCTTAAAAGAGCATAGAAAAGAGAACGATGATAGAAAAGATTTCATGTTCAGTCTCAAAGAAGAATGTTGCTGACCCCGGCAGGTATCGAACCCACCATTTCCTGATCCAATTAACTGAGCTACTGAGTCTGGAGGCCTAGTGGGTAAGAGTGCTGAACCTTTATCATTAGGCCTGCTAGAGGTCTGTCAGTGAAATGTAAACAATCCTAGAAACCCATTTTGCACCAAAACCCCAAAACGGCTAGTTGGCAAACAGTGCAGGCCCAGATCAATGAGTGAGTGTTTGAGTTTTACGTCCCACCAACAGCTAAGGTCATACGGAGACGGGACCTCGGTTTAAAGACTCATCCGAAAGTCTGGAGAAGCCCGGGATCGAACCTGCGACCCCTGGTTTACAAGGCGAGTAGCGTAACCACTGGACCACGGAGGCTTCTGCAGGCCAAGATCAGACGCCGCAGAATGCGGCGTCTGATCAGAGCCTACACTGTTTGCAAAAAGTTCAGCCATTTTCTTAATCAATTTTAAAGAAAACATAACCTGACACCCCTATATTTTTAATGGACTTGTGCTGTATATAAGGAGGAAGATTCCACTTGGTACAAAAAGGGTTAATCATTAAGAATGAGCTTCCTAGAGGTCAGTCAGATGTCAGCCCCCGCCCATCGACGAGGCTTGAAGAAATAGATGGACTGCATGATGCTTCAACGCATAGCTGAAACCTACAGTACACGAATACTGGTAAACACTAAACAGCTTAGATGATCAAAGCCTGCCCAGGCAAAGCGGTGGGAGTCGGACCATACCCTATTGGTTTAATTGGGTGACAGGGCTTGAGATGTCATTTCATCTCAAAGTCTGGTAAAACTTTTTAAAGTCCCACAAAGTTGGAAGCAGCGTCTCCAAAATTACCTATGCAGTGTTGACGGGGATGTTAAACACTCAAATCAAACAAAACAAACAAAATGTGTGTCAGTGAAATGTAAACAATCCTAGATTTTTCCTTTATCTTAATTTTGGCAAATTAAACAGACTTTGGTGGTTAGAAACACTGCATTTTTATGTGCACATATAACTGTGCATTCAATAATGGACATTGTTTTGGCTTAATTTCAAAACGGTCATGAAAAGATTTTGTTTAAATTCATATTTCATCAGCAAGTTATGAATGTTTTTGTGACAAGACAACAAGGAAGATAACAGGCAGGTAATCTGCATATGCACAAATGCGTAAAATTCTTCGGAAAATTTGATCATGTTTCTGTCTGTCTGGCCAAAGGAAGTATTCTGACCTACATATTAACTAATTTACGCAATATAGTAAGATACGTAGTGGCCTATATATCTTGTCAAGTCCAGACAATTGCCAGGGCAAGTTGGAATTACCAGTATAGCTTGACTGGGACAAGTCCAAATTTTGGCTTGGCAAACAAGTTTTTATTTCACTGCATGGGAAATATTGTAACTTCAAGGCATTTTAAAGATGTTCTGGACAGCTAGGCAAGTGGTTGAATCTTGGATTTGTCAGGCCCTGGCTTGTCTATAATCGTTCTTTGGTCATTTAAAGTTGTTCATTTATTAGATTCGGACCTCACCCGGGCTTTCATTTCACCTCAATGTCGGGTAAAAGTCCCATAAAATCAAACCTAAAATCAAACAAACAAAACACACAGGCATATCTGAGGCTTAAAATACATGCATTTGTTTGTTTGTTTGTTTTGAAGTTTAACGGCCCAGTCAACACTATTTAGGTCATTTTTGAACCGGTCAGTTTACCTATCAACACTTTCCTGGGCAGGCTTATACGTAAGCGGTTAACCAGTACAGTGCACATTCTTTCGCCAGAAACTGACAACTGCCCTTCTTGAATCAGCGGAAGGGAGAGAATGACCGTAGAAAAGATTTCATGATCAATCTCCACGAAAGAATGTTGCCGACCCCGGCGGGAGTCGAACCCGCGTCCTCCTGATCACCAGTCAGACGTGCATCCGACTGAGCCACAGAGGCCAGCTAAAATACATGCATAATAAATTAATTCTGGGAAGGTTTAATATACCATAATGATCCTAAGTATTGGGAAAGACAGGCTTAAGCAAACAGTGCAGACCCAGATCAGACTGCTCCTGAAGGAGCAGTCTGATCAGGGTCTACACTGTTTGCTCTTTCTGTCTGTATGCATCTTTTGGACTCCACGTTGGATCGTGAAAGAAATCTTTTATTTATTTTTTAAATTTTTGTTTGTTTGATTCTAGGTTTTACGTCCCCATCAACACTGTATAGGTCATTTTTGAGATGTTGCATCCAATTTTGTGGGACTTTTACCCGACACTGAGATAAAATGACATCTCAAGCCCTGCCGCCCAATGCAACCAATACGTTTAATAAGCATGGACGGACCGACTCACACCACTTTGCCTGGGCAGGCTTAGATCCTCTAAGCGGTTTACCAATACTCGTGTGCAGTCGGTTTCAGCTCTGCGTGGAAGTATCATGCAGCCCTATCTGTTTCTTCAAGCCCCGATGGGTGGGGGCTATAATTGTTCTATGGTCATTTAAAGATGTTCATTAATTAGATTTTAAGCCATAGGCATCTCTGAGGCTTCAAATACATGCATAATAAAATAATTATGGGAAGGTTCAATATACCCTAAGTATTGAGAAAGACAGGCCTAAGCAATCAGTGCAGACCCAGATCAGACTGTTCATGAAGGAGCAGTCTGATCAGGGTCTACACTATTTGCCATTCTGTCTGTACCCACAACATATACTTCCGATAAGAAATAATGCACCAGTCATTAGTAACCACTGCCCCCCCCCCCCTCCCCCCCACCCACCCCAACCTACGGGGAAGGGCCGGGGAAAGCAGAGCTGATGCCACGGTGCTTTTTACCCTTTGAATGTCCCTGCAGTGCCGTGTTAGTGCGGAGACACTGATTTCGCACCAAAACAGCTGGGATTATAGCGGTGGAATTATACCCGAAGGAACAGCAGTGTTTTACATTACAATTCTGCCATACTACAACAATGAAATTTTTAACATTAAGATTTGTTTATGAATTACCAAAAATTCCTTGTCCCCAGTAGGGCTGGCTAATCGGAGCTGAAAAGATAATTGATTATCAGTCCTTCCATTGCGATCGATAATCGATTAGTAATCGCTAAGGTTTTTGTCATTATTTTACCTGTCTGGCTTTCTGTCTGAGCATGACTCTTACCATATGTTGCACTTTACCATATGTATATTTGAACAGACAGGCCTGAGCAAACAGTGTAGACCCAGATGAGACGCCGCATTATGCGGCGTCTCATCAGGGTCTGCACTGTTTGCCACCCATTCAGATATTTTAGGCATAACTTTTGGTAGTAAATTGTACCTATCAAGTAATCGATTAAAAACAAATCAGAAATCATAATCATGTTTGTGGGATTTATCGATCAATTAACCAATTATACGATTAATCGTGTCAGCCTTAGTCCCCAGGGGTGGGGGATAAGCGGCAGTGCTTTTACCATCCATTTGTCCCCCCAGTGCCGGGATTTTAGCTGGGCTGTGATGGAGAGAAAGTCATTGTTCCTGCTATTCCCTGTAGGTGGTGGGGCAGTGGTTACAAATGACTAGTGGTGCATAAGGAAAATGATCCCATAACTACAGTCGAACTTCAAAGGCTCGAACACCTTTGGGACCTCGAAAATCTGTTCGAGACAAGGGTAGTTCGAGCCACTGAGGTTACTGTCAGGAGGCATAACGAGATACTTTTAGACATCTTTTCGGTGTTCTATAATGAAAATGAATGCTGTGTGTACTCATTAGAATCGCCTCATCGAGGCGATTCTAATGAGTACACACAGCATACATTTGTAAGACAAAAGACTAAAATCTCGTTAATTATCCCCCATTATTTCTTAAGTAGAGGATTTCGCTAGGGGCTCAAGAATGGATTCGACACATCCATGGTAAATGAGCCACCGAAGTTCTACTGTATGTGAAATGTTTACTTGAAAGTGCAGCAGATTCATGTAAGCTTGCGCAAATCTGATCAGAGTCTTAACCATTTGGATGAGTTCTTTGGACCAAGACTTGCCTGTGAGACGGCTTGAGAGACAAAAGTAACAACAGCTGGTCTATACACTATAGCCTCCGTGGGCCAAACAGGAATAAAATTTTCTACGGATTTGACACATATAAATATTGATGAAACTACTGTTAGGATGATGAGTCAGACTATTTTGTTTTTTTATGTCTGAATCATTTTAACCCATTTTGAACTGTAAGAATGGAATCTTCAATATCATATACCCTATTCGCTCTAATTACCGCACCGTGCCCTTAGTTTTTTTCAAAATTGTGTCAAAAATCACGATGAAAAATCTACCTAATTAGCGCACACTTGATACGAAAAAAATAGCTTCCGAGATGATGCATACTGATATTTAATGGGATGGAAAAGGATACTTAAGTATTGCCTTCACTATTGAAGAAATAACGGCAGGTTTTTATTTATAGATTTGTTGTTAGAGCTTCAAGGGGAGGTTACTGTAAAGTGTGTGCTTATGCATTTCCTTTTCAAAAATAGCTTTGGTGTGCACTTATAGGAGCATGTGCGGTAATTAGGGCGAATACGGTACTGTAAAAATCCTAAATATTCAGACACCTAAAAAGTGACCTTGAGGACTTGCCGTAATTCTCCACAAATGTTGACAAATTTGTTTCACGATCCAGCAAGGAGTCCAAAAGGTGCAGACGGAATGACAAACATTGTAGACCCTGATCAGACTGCTACAATGTATCATGTGTGGCACTGCATCACAGAGATACAGACTAAGCATTTTGCTTTAGGCACCCAGATTGCCTTAAATCCAAATTTTACAGTAAGTTAATAGGCATTTTTATTCGAAACTTAGGCGCACAGGCCAAAACTTAGGCGTCTTGGGCGACTGGGCGCCTGTTAGTCCGTATCCCTGCATCAGAATGACAGTTACAGATAAAAAAAAAAAATTTGTACCAGAAACACTGATGAAAGAATGTGCACTGTATTGGTTAACTGTTTATTATAAGCCTGTCCAAGAAGTGTGGTTCTAAAGGTAAACGGACCAACTCAATATGACCTAAATTGTGCTGACTGGCCAGTTAAACTCCATAACAAACATACAAAACCCACTGGACCAGAGTGGCCTAAAAAGCCCTCATTCAGCAGCTCGAGGCTCAGACTGAAAATTTCTTCTTACAGCAGAGGTCTGTGAGTGAGTGTTTGAGTTTTACGTCAAAACAACAGCTAAGGTTATACGGCTATGGGACTTCAGTTTAAAGACTCATCCTAGAGTCAGGAAAAGCCCGGGATCGATCCTGTGCCCCCTGGTTTACCAGGCCAGTAGCATAAACTCTACACCAGGGACTCGGAGGCTTCTAATACAGCAAATTTTTAGTATTCTGTGGTAATACAGGTAAACTGGTATAGGTGACTCAGAATGTGATTTGCAGGATAAGGAGATATATAACTATTTACAAGAATATCTTAAGATTCGATAATTTTCATTATTTCTTTATAGAAGCATACGTTGTGGGTACATGTTAGAATCGCCTCATAGAGGCGATTCTAACAAGTACCCACAACATACATGTATGTTTAATCCATAAAATGCCAGTCACAACCACTGTCTTCTGCTTTGGCGTCTGTCAGTTACCTTAAAAGTATTCTTTTGCAAACAGTGTGGAGCCAGATCAGACTGCTCCTGAGGCGATTCTAACAAGTACCCACAACATACATGTATGATTATGTTTAATAGGGGTGTAACGATGCATCGAACTATCGATGCATCGCGATAGGGACTGCCTCGATAGCAATGCATCGATAGTACTTTGGACTATCGATAACTATCGCCGATAGTTCATTCAACTATCGATAGTTTTGATAGTTTTTTTTTTCTTGGATAGACTTTCAAAATATACCTGTACTGTTGTGTAATGACACAAGTATTTTTGCTTAGGATATCCATGCAGCTGTAATCAGGACAGACTGATAAACCTTCGCATATGTGCATGAGGATCGCACATGTCTATCATGTTTTTTTGCTGTGTCACAGTGTGGTGAATTCTCTCAGCGATGAATTTCCTGCCGTCATTTTTGCACGTGCTGTTGTGGCAGTCAGAAATTTTCCCGCGTTTTTCAACAACAAAACGTCAATGATCATTTGCTCACACGGTTGTTGCATGCAACTTTTTGAAAACATGACAATGAAACCTGTGCGACATGTGAATGCTCAGATCAGCCTGCGCAGTCATATGTAAATGTTTGCTGTTTGTATTAGCCTTCTGTAGTATGGCATCTGGGACAAACGTCATTTCCCTGTTCTGTTTTGAAGACATTTGCAAGATGCACAAGCTGATCTTGATCTTTTGTATGAAGAAATGTTTGTTTTTGATGTGTGCTGACTCATTCACATAGGTACCTGGTATAATGCAGTTAACTTGTTGTATATGTGACTCTTTTTGCGTCCGACAAACAAGATAGATAATGAGTATTATGAGTAACTGAAGCAGGGTCGTACTTGATTCGCCGTCTTCTGGGTCTTCCGGGATATCCGGAAGGCTCCCGATAAATCAATTGACTTTGAGCGGGACATATAGAGCGACTTCGCCTGGAACTCAGGTAGCTACATTAAACTAACCAAAAATATGTTTGTCTGTTTGTTTGATTTGAGGTTTAACGTCCCCGTCAACACAGTATAGGTCATTTTGGAGACGTTGCTTCCATTTTTAGGGGACTTTTACCCGACATTGAGATGAAATGACATCTCAAGCCCTGTCGTCCAATAAAACCAATAGGGTTTATATGCATGGGCGGTCCGCCTCGCACCGCGGTTCCTGGACAGGCTCAGATCCTCTAGCCGAACACCTACGGTAGCTACAAAAGTGACGTCATCGGTCTTCCATTCTGGGGTTGAGTTGCTATAGTACTGAAGAGAATTCAATATGGCGGTCGTGGCTGAAACGCATGACCTGCGAATGACCAAGTCACAGATGTCTCTTCAAGGTGTTTTGAAATGAGAAACATAACTCTTTTTATGTTTCGATGATAACAGAATGTATAAATATGAATGGGTTTAAATACTGGGGTTTAGTCACTATTTCCTTTTTTAGGGCAGGTCTCGTTCTTAGCCGGAAATGTCGTTTTCATGGTAACTAAATAACTGTCAAAAAGCTGCAAAAGGCTTTTTGTTGATAAATATATGATGCTTTTGTTTAAACGAAGGTCCTATGACCTACTTATAGTTATGCTCTCATGGCAGTCTACTAAAGTAGCAACCGTTGGTGCTCCTCTGATAATGCTGGTACGCGTGTCATTGGTAGCTACCCGAGTACCTACTTTAGTTCGAATCGAAGTCGACCCTAAATATAATTACGCATTGTACTTACATTTGCAAAACATGCCTGCGAAGTAATTTGGGTCGAAACAGTTTATAGTGAATAACGCAATTATAAAAGCTGATGGTTTATTTTAAAATCGAGAAAATTGCAGATGTATATCTTTTTTAATGATTCCCTTTGTGCATTTGAATTTAATGTGTCGAGATTGTTCTCAACATTGTCAAAATTTAATGCATTAAGCGACTCTTCTGTTCATGCCCGTCATATTGAATCACGTGATCCTCCCATTCACCCCTCCTTTTTAAAAGCAGATTTGGAAGAGCATTCCGAACAATCTTCGGCGCCACTTGATTTAAAATTCTCCACTTCAGAAGATTCTTGAGGTCGAATCAAGCACGACCCAGGACTCGCAGGTAACAAAATCGCTGCATATTGCTAAATGAAAACACCGACCTGTATTTTGATAGTGAAGCTTTTGAGTCTAACTTCAAATAAAAAATATGTAAATTCAAGTTTTAATGCAGTTTGTTAGATTCATGTCGCCCTTTAAGAGGTGCTAAAATGTCTTGCTGTGATTACGTAATACTATGCAATGATTAATCGGGTTACCTAATTAACTGAATCCACAGATTAGTTTAGTACAGGCGGCAAACATCAAACAATTGAAGAATGATCACTCGAGCAGCATGTCAGTTTCCACAAGCAGAAAATCTCAAACACTGCAAAGGTGTATGTGTATAGGTATTAAAGCTATGATAAGCATCACTGCCAGGCATATATATATACTGGAAGCAGCAAGCTATTTTTTAGGCGGTGGGTCCTTCTGTAGGTGGTGGGGATATATAAAGAGACGCCTCCCCATGATGTTTATTTCTGGAATAGCCCCGAGGGAATGAATGCTGATATTGAAACACACAATAAACATAGACTTTTAGGCCATTGCAATTTTTCCCTCTTAGCCATTTTTATGTGAGTGATATTAACATCTATGAATCATTTATAACAGTACCCGATAGTATCACGATAGTATCGTGATAGTATGCTGCGATAGTGATAGTATCGTGATAGTAGTTTCCTCGATAGCAATACTATCACGATAGTCAAAATTGGCCCCGATAGTCAGCCCTAATGTTTAACCCATAAAATGCCAATCACGACAACTGTTGTCTGCTTTGGCGTCTGCCGGGTACCTTAAAAGTATTTTTTTGCAAACAGTGTGGAGCCAAGGAGCAGTCTGATCTGGGCCCACACTGTTTGCCTTTATGCAAAAATATATTTTTTAAAAAGTTTGCAAAATATTCAGCAAACCACATTTTAAAATGTAGTTTTCCTCAGCATTTTAAGGGTTAACAAGTAACAAGAATATCTTAGGATGGGATTATATAAACATAATTATGTTGTGGGTACTTGTTAGAATTGCCTCACTGAGGAATCACCTCAATGAGACGATTCTAACAATTAACCACAACATATGTTTATGTTCAAATGGAAAATATGAAAAAATTATCACAAAATTATAGTTACTACTCATTATCTAGTGCTATGAACATATTATATGTAGGTAAATAAGGTATGATAAACACATCAAAGCTTTAGCATGAAGACCTGCTGTGACCTAATCCTGATTGTTTCCAAGGTCAAACAAATATTTATATATAAACTGGCAGGAATTGATCAGTCTATAGTCACATGGGATGAGCTGTGGTAGGAGTGTAACTTATGAGGTTGCATCTAAGAATGTGATAATGCCATATATTAACCCTTATCCTGCTGAATATTTTAATTAGCCACACCCATTTCTGACTTTGAACCAATCAGATTGCTTGATGTAACTTATTCTTGAAAATTCACAAGCTGAATGTCAAACAGTGTAGATCCTGATCAGATGGCTTCTTCTGAAGCCATCTGATCTGGATCTACACTGTTTGCAAAGGTAGGGGTTGCCGTGAACAGCATGATAAGGGTATTGGGTTATCCACATGTGGATTAAATAAGCAAATTAGTAAGATATGCCCCATAAGGTTATACATGTTTGTTTGTTTGCATTGGAGTTTAATGACCCACTCAACACTGTTTAGGTCATTATTAGCCAGTCAGTTTACATATATATATATGTATATTTGAACAGACAGGCCTGAGCAAACAGTGTAGACCCCAGATGAGACGCCGCAGAATGCGGCGTCTCATCAGGATCGACACTGTTTGCCACACATCCAGCTATTTTAGACACAAATTTGGGTAGTAAATTGTACTTATCAAATTAATTGATTGCAAGTAAATCAGTAATGATAATTTTTTTGTGGAATTTATTGATTGATTAATCGATTATCCGATCAATCGTGCCAGCCTTACATTTACTTCTAGCAGATTACTCACCTGGAAGGAGCCACCCCGACTAGATTGGGCCCAAGACCTTTAAATAATGCAGGTAAACCTTCATTTTGGACCACATATCTGAAAAAGTTGCAAAAAATAAAATACAACCATTTCTAAACACTACTGCTGGGTACCAAGGCAAAAACAGTGTTATTTAAAGTAGAAGTGGAGGCAATGAACCTGTTTGTACCGGAAACCTCTAGATGGGTAATTGGCAAACAGTGCAGGTCCAGATCAGACGCCGCAAAATGCGGCGTCTGATCAGGGCCTACACTATTTGCAAAAAGTACAGCCATTTTTTTAAATGAGTTTTGAAGAAAACGCAACCTGACACCTATAAATTTTTAAATGGACTCGTGATATATATATGGTGGAAGATTCCATTTGGTACAAAAAGGGTTAGAATACTGTATTCCTCCCATTTCGCACCCCAGCTCCTATAAGCGCCCGCCCCCTCACTGTTTTTCCAAGAATAAAATAATAACTCGCAAACAACTGAAAACCATAACTGCACATATGTTCAGTAGAACATCAAAGTGTGCAATCATGGTTTTCGGTTGTTTGCGAGTTATTAGCTCAAACACTCAAGGTCATCGTATAGGCCCAAGTAATAGCATGACCTGTCTGTCGTCCTTGTGTCAGAAGCTTGTCAAATTTTCACATCTTCTCAAGAACCCCGAGTCTGACCTTGACTGGTCTGATACTTGATGAGTGGCATTACATTAAAAAGTCTGTGAAATGAAAAGCCTGGTAAATCCAACTTTAGACTGGGAATAATAGGTTTTACACCTTTATATATATTAATTAGATTCTTTTTTTTTTGCTGATGAAGATAGATTGTGGGTACTCTTTGAGACTTTAGAACTGAACTAAAAATATGAAAAGATCAATAATTTTCATCTGAACAAGAAAAACGCCAAATGGCATTATGGACAAGTTTTTCAGGGTTAACCAAAAGGTAAACTGGGACGCAGACGCCCCCCGCACGGACATTGCTATTCTAAATACTAATCACATGACTGCAAATAGTACCAGCAGTCTATGTTCAACTGATACCGACGTTGCTATTTCATAATTTAAGGTACTGTGGTTCAAGGTGAAGTCGGACCTTGTTTGTTTGTTAGATTTGAGTTTTTACATCACCATCAACACTATTTAGGTCATTTCCATTTTTCTGGGGCTTTTACCCATGAACCGACATCTCAAGCTCTACTGCCAAAACTAACCAGTAGGTTTAATATGCAGGGACCACTTTGCCTGTGCAGTCTTAGACCCTTCTAAGCAGTTTACCAGTACACGTGTGCGGTAGATTTCAGCTCTGATCGGAAGCACCATGCATCCCAATCTACATGTATTTCTCCAAGCGCGGGTTTCCCTTGTAAAATTGACAGAATAATGTTTTTCAGGAGTTTAGACTCCCAATAAAATTCATTTCATTACATTTTTTTTTTTTTTTTTTTTTGTCGCTTAACCATTACCACTCTCTAGGTTAATTCAGCAGACGACAAATTGTTGATATTTTTCTAATTTTCCCAGAAAACAGCACTTGACATCTCATGCAAATTGTCATAGGAGACAATTTGCATGAGATGTCAAATCCTGTTTTCTGGAAAAATTAGAAAAATATTTCAAAGAGTCGTCTGCTGCTAAAAAAAATACCCAGCATCCAGAGCGTTAAGAAGTTTACGCAATACAGTAATGGATTTCAATCGGGTCAAAATAAACTGTTAACTCATTCATAACAAAATATGCGGAGGTTATCATGTAGACCGCATAATTCAACAGGTAGAGTATTTCACCTGTAATTTTTCAAAGACAAAGTTTAAACTGATGCAATTACACTAAGATATTTACCATAATAAACCATCTCATAAAAAACGTAGTTTCTTCTACTATGTTGCAATGAAGAGATTGAATGTGTTGTAGGTTTAACGACTGCCATCCCTTTTGGGTCATTTTGTTGTCTCCCAGGGAGTAAGAAAAGAGATAGAAGAGATGACATTTAGCCTTTAGGGACAGGGGACTGAGGGGAAATACCACAGGCACTGGTCCATAAAACATGAAACCCCACCCTTGTATCCTCTCAGTCAGAGGATACTATCATACTAGGGAGGGGGTTCATATTTAATGAAACCACAGGGTTCTCGATATAAGTCTCTGTGGTGTAGTGGTTATGCTAATCGCCTGATAAACCAGGAATGGCAGGATTGATCCCCGGGCTTCTCCAGACTTTTGGACGAGTCTTTAAAAAGAGATCCCGTCTCCGTATGACCTTAGCAGTTGATGGGATGTAAAACTCAAACACACTCCCTCACTCACAGGGTTCTCGAAATTAACAAATTTGCACCTGAAAATTGAGTTTGCTACATCGTCAAACAATTGGTAGCAAAAAGTTGCTACCTGGTATATTATGGTATAGGACCTACAACATTACCATCTTGTGCTGTATTTTATTTAAGAAATAGATCAGCTCTAACTGTGATTTGTTGAGTAATAAATCATAGTTTGGTTGGTTGGTTGGTTGATTTGAGGTTTAACGTCCCCGTCAACACTGTAAAGGTCATTTTGGAGACGTTGCTTCCAATTTTGTGGGACTTTTACCCGACACTGAGATGAAATGACATCTCAAGACCTGTCGCCCAATGAAACCAATAGGGTTTATTTGCATGGACGGTCCGCCTCGCACCGCGGTTCCTGGACAGGCTTAGATCCTCTAAGCGGTTTACCAGTACTAGTGTGCGGGCCGGATTCAGCTCTGCGTGGAAGCATCATGCAGCCCATATATTTCTTCAAGCCCCTATGGGCGGGGGCGAAAATCATAGTTTGGAGATCAGTTGTAAAGCAGATCAAATCACGTGCGCGTAGCGCGCGTGATTTGTCTACTTAAAACTGAATGACAAACTGTGATTTATTTCTCAACAAATCACAAACTAGAGCTGATCTATTTCGATTCTAACAGACTGAAAATCAGCAATAATGCTGTTGATTCCTTCAAAACCTCACAACTTTTCGACATTGTTAGAAGAAATCCCGCTAAAATTATCGATTGAAACACACGCATTTATATCCTTTTCTAACGTTTTTGAAGCGAGAAAATGACGTTACACCGTCAAACGTCAAGGAAATCGACTAGTGGCGTCAAAAATTGGCAGTTTTAATGACGCCACTCGTCACGCTCTTCCTTGCCGTGATTTGTTGTAGAATAAAACACAGTTACTTTCCATTGCCTATATAGGCGGGCTGTGTTAGACTTTTCATTATTTTTCTGCAAAAAATAGGCTTGACATTACATTTGAATCAAAAATAAGGCTTGACATTACATGTGAATCGTCTGCTTGGCAGACGATTCACATGTAATGTCAAGCCTTATTTTAATTGAAAATCAGAAAAAAATACCCTGAAAAATGCTGCCGTCTACAGGTGCTTAGCGCTAGAATGGTTAACCCTTTTTGCACCAAATGGAATCTTTCTCCTTATATATAGCAGGAGTCCATTTCAAAATTAGGGGTGTCAGCCTGTGTTTTCTTCAAAATTGATTTGGAAAATGGCTGAACTTTTTGCAAAGTGTGAAGGCCCTGATCAGAGGCCGCCAACTGCGGCATCTGATCTGAGCCTGCACTGTTTACCAGGGTACCCGTTTTTGGGTGTCCGGTACAAAATTGGTTAATGTTACTGGAATGACACTTTTTGCTGCCCAGCGGATGCCTTTTTCTACCTACCTTCAAATCAAGTAGCAACTACCGCTACTTGCTTCTTGCAAAAAAACTAGAGCGTGCAGTCGATGGCAAGCCATCGCAAATCCCTACGTTTTCTCCACAGTAGGTCAAAATTTGACCTTTTGACCCCTCCCCAGGGCCCCTGGGGGCGGGGACAAAAAAAATGTGCTCTTGCGCAAGCCATTCATGTAAGCAACTCGCATACCAAATTTGCTTGAATTCCGGCTAACGGTCTAGGAGGAGATAGCCGGACAGACAGACAGACAGACGGAGGTGATAACAATATCCCCACTTTTTCGTTGAAAAACGTGGGGATAATTAATACCTACAGTACAGTCTTAGAAATCTTATTATCCCTCACGATCGTGCATGAACGAGAAAAGGATTACGCTTCGCGCACAACCCTCGCAAAACCCACGCTAGTTCCACGCTTGATCCACGCTTATTTCACGTTTGTCCACTCTCGTATCTCGCAACCATCGCGATCCACGGAAAGCCTTCACGCTACACGCTTAGGTCCACGTTGGCCCACGCTACTCTCGTGCATCAATTTTTATCGAAATACATGTACATGTACAGGTTTTTGTTCATTAAATTACAACCCATTGGAATAAAAATAAAAATAAAAAAACATTATGAATGGTTAAGTACCGTAAATTACGACTAAATGACCCGGTGAAACAAAGCATGAAATGATTATAGTGCTTCTGTGACTATGAAGAAAGAGATAGTGTTCGGTTTCCTTAAATTGGCAATTAAATTGGCAATCAAACATACATGTAGCTATCCGTAGTATTATTTACTCTCCACTTACGTAACAAACAAGTATGCTTTAAGCTGCAGATAATTATGATTGATTGGCCTGGTCAAACAAAATATCGCCCAAAGAAATTTAACACCAACTGACCCGGTGAAACAAAGCATGAAATAATTACAGAATTAGGTTTTAAATGGTCCGAGACGATAAAGAAGATCGCGATGAGGCCCAAAGAAATTAATCACTTAACTTTTTTTGGAATTTTGAAGAAATATTGTGTAATTGAACCTAATTTTTTTCTCCGAGTACTCCGGTTTTTGGCCCTACTCTGATTAAAAATCGGCTTCATTACGAAAACACGCCTATAAAATACAATGCCACCTTTATCGCCGAAAAAAATGAAAATTTTTAGGTGAAAACTTGTAATATTTTTCTTATTTCTGCTGAAAATATAGATTGTGGGCACTCGTTAGAACCGCCTCATCGAGACGGTTCTAACGAGGACCCACAATCTTTATTTTAGAGCAGAAATAAGAAAAATAAGGTCTTTGTGTATGTGTGTGTGTCTGCGTGTGTGACATTAAAGATGTTTTGTCTTCCGATGTTTGGTCGCGTGTTGTTTTGATGTTTCTATGTGATGTCGCATTAGATGTTTTGAAGTTTCCATGTTTTTTTATTTGCCTTTCGATCAAAATTCGGACACCCGTCTTGGACATTGGTCGACCGACCGACGGACAAACAGATGGGCACAGACAGACAAGATAGACCAGCGGACAGACATACAGATAGAGTTTAGAAAATGCAAGATTGCATCACGTAAGCACTCCTAAATTGACCCATCTTTTTTGGTAGGTGTAGTGTGGTAATATGGCTCTTTCAAGATGTTGATCATCAAAGGTGGGCGAAACTTAGCATGTTTTCACTTCCCTCTTTTGATTCCTCAGATGAGACTGCGCGAATGCACAGGCTGGTCCAGATGAGGCTGAGCGGGTGCACAGGCTGTGAGGTCTTTACTGCTCGAGAAGCCTCCGTGGTGTAGTGGTTATACTACTCGCCTTGTAAATCAGGGATCGCAGGATCGATCCCGGGCTTCTCCAGACTTTCGGATGTGTCTTTAAACCGAGGTCCCGTCTCCGTATGACCTTAGCTGTTGGTGAGACGTAAAGCTGAAAGACTCACTTTACTGCTCGTTCAGGACTTACTGCCATGCGCTGGCTCAAACTACAGTTAGCGAGGCGATTCCATTTTTTGTAGTGTTTGTTCGTCGCTGCGATACATGTAAACGTATCTGTGACGTGACCAGCGTTTTTTGCGTAAACAGTTCAGATCCCAATCTGAATGCCCGATGATTATGCAGGCTGATCAACTCTTGTCAGGCTCCAATCTGAGTCTTTACCGGTCATGCGAATCTTATTGTATTTGGCTGGCGCTCGCTCGAACTTTGCTTCGTGTTTAACGAGGCGATTCCATTATTTATAATAACAATCATGACATTTATATATGTAGCATAACTTGTAATAACTCCTGTTTTCGTTTGTGCGTGTTTTTTTTTTTTTTTTTTTTTTTTGAAACCATGTAGATCATGATCAGATGCCTACAAAACGGAAATGCTTTTCAAACTGCGCATACGGAAAGGCTGATCTACGCTGGTTGGGCAGGCTTTGCAGGTTAATCTTGAGTTTTTGCAGGTCGTGCAAGCACTGGGTCTGATGGGTTAAAGTGACGTTCACAAGAATGATCAGCCACATAATTACGCCCCGCCCATCGGGGCTTGAAGAAATAGATGGGCTACGCAGAGCTGAAACCGACCGCAAACGAGTACTTGCTTGTTTATAATGGCCAAATCGAAATCGTTCTTGAGTACATAGCAAATTTTTCCCAAAGCTCTAGATATCTATATACACCACAACCTCTTGGCCCCCGCCCATCGGGGCTAAAGAAATAAATGGGCTGCATGATGCTTCCACGCAGAGCTGTATCCGACCGCACACGGAAACTGGTAAACCACTTAGAGGATCTAAGCCTGCCCAGGCAAAGCGGTGCGAGAAGGACCGTCCATGATTATAAACCCTAATGGTTTCATTGGGTGCCAGGGCTTGAGATGTCATTTCATCTCAATGTCGGATAAGAGTCCCACAAAATTGGATGCAGCGTCTCATAAATGACCTATACAGTGTTGACGGGGACGTTAACCCTCAAATCAAACAAACAAACAAAACATACATAATTTTTGTTACTTGCGTAAACAGTTCAGTTCCTTATCCGAGTATCAGACGAGGTTTTCGTCGACTGATCAGTCAGAACTTTCTCGCTACACAGCTATCTTTATCACCTCACCGAGGCGTTTTGCAGAAAGTTCAGCCTTTTTCCTAAGTTTTACCGTCCAAGTTTGGTCACCATAGGCTAAGACATTACGAAAGCACGCCTATTGAAATACATCGGTAAAATTTTACCACCCAAAACGGAATTTTTCAGATAAAAATCCTGATAATTTTCATATTTCTGCTCAAAACATAGATTGTGGGTACTCGTTAGCACAACCTCGGCGAGGCGGTTGTAACGGGTACCCACTATCTAATGCATCTATATAAGAACATAAAGATTAACCCCTGTAAACCCCAGCTTCGCTATATAAAAGTGGGATTGAAGGGGGTCATAACTATATAGGCATGCATTTTTGCGTGATGAATAAAAAAGTAGTTGCATTCACAAGGTTTGTGACAGTTTGAAGGACGGACGAACGGACGGACGAACACCAGTGACGAAAATAATATACCCCCAAAAAACAATAACCAGTGACACCACCCAATGAATCGTATACCCTTTAGCTGAAAAATAAAATGTCGTAGCCGGAGCTGACTGGTTTTGGTCGTCGGTCTCATGTTCAGCATGTTTTAAAACAAACCATTGAGATCGTACATTAGCTAGCGCTCGACATGAACAAAGACCCAGAATAACATGCACTGTCAAAAGTAAGTGTTTTCGCTAATTCCACCATAGATAGAAATGCGGCCACTTGTGACGGACGGACGAACAACAATGACGAAAATAATATACCCATGTTTTTTTCTTCAAAAAAAAAAAAACAACAAAAAAAAAATACGGGTATATTAAAATCAACAGCATACCCCTATTTTAATCAGTAGACTCGACCAATGAATCGTATACCTTTTTTACTGAAAATAAATGTCGCAACCGGCCTCATGTTCAGCATATTTTAAAACAAACCACTGAGATCGTACATAAGTTAGCGCTCGACATAGAACCCGTGCTACTACAAAGACCCAGACGGCCCCCGCCCATCGGGGCTTGAAGAAATATATGGGCTGCATGATGCTTCCACACAGAGCTGAAACCGACCCGCACACGAGTACTGGTAAACCGCCCATGCAAAGCGGTGCGAGCCGGCCCGTCCATGCATATAAACCCTATTGGTTTCATTAGGCAACAGGGCTTGAGATGTCATTTCATCTCATTGTCGGGTAAAAGACAAAGTCCCACAAAATTGGAAGCGACGTCTCCAAAATGATCTTTACATTGTTCAAGGAGACCCATATCAAACTAACAAACAAAACAAAGACCCAGAATAACATGCAATGTCAAAGGTAAGTGTATCATTTCACCATGGGTAGAACTGCGGCCACTTGTGATGGCTGAATATTGACCAGACTGCATGGATGCGCACGCCAACCTGGAAAACCGTCCACGAAAGGTGGGTGCGTGTGTTATTTCAGCGACTTCCAGTGTATTCATAGGCGAAAGGCTCATAGACATATTACGCATGTGCGTAAAGTAAAAAAATACTTGCCTTTCGGGAGCAAATTCTTTCCGTCAAGAGTAGCATCCCATCTCGGAAATGGTTTTTATTATTACACAGCACCACAGAAGTTTTAGGTAGATTGACAATCGACCAAAAGTTACGAATTGCAGAAGCTTTACGATACTAATTCTAAATGATTGTCACTAATTTGTATGAAATCCAGGTTTGAGACGCCAAGTTCTGCAACGGAAGGTCAGGTGGTTTTTCTCCGTGTACTCCGGTTTTCGCCCACCTATGATTAACGATCGGCTCGATATGAGTGAAATAATCTTGAAAGGGCCGTAAAACCCAAACCAAAAAAAAAATGAAATCCAGGTAACGGTTTATTAAAGCCGCGCTGTTCGTATCAGTGAGGCCAGAGTTACCTGTAGAATCGATCTGGTCTGGAAATGGCAAACAGGGTAGATCCCGGTCAGACGCCAAATAAAGGGCCTCTGATTAGAGTCTGCATTGTTTAGAGTTAAGGCATTTAAGGGATTAACGAACAAATGTCTGAGCTCCCATCCAGGGCCATTTTCCCAGCCTACACTCAGACAATCATTAATGCCTCGATTAAACCATCTTATTGTAATGCTGTTTTCATTATTTCTCCATTTGTTTGAATTGGAGTTTAACGGCCCAGTCAACACTATTTTAGGTCATTTTTGAGCCGGTCAGTTGACCTATCCACACTTTCATGGACAGGCTTATACGTGTAAGCGGTTAACCAGTACAGTACACATTATTTCGCCAGAAACTGACAGCTGCCCTTCTTGAATCAGCGGAAGGGAGAGAATGACCGTAGAAAAGATTTCATGATCAATCTCCACGAAAGAATGTTGCCGACCCCGGCAGGAATCGAACCCGCGTCCTCCTGATCACCAGTCAGATGCGCATCCGACTGAGCTACCGAGGCCGGTGTCATTATTTCTCCATTAACCCATTTCAGACTGGAAACCCCTAAACGGCAAACAGTGCAGGCCCAGATCAGACGCCACAGAACGCGGCGTCTGATCAGGGCCTACACTGTTTGCAAAAAGTTCAGCCTTTTTCCTAATCAATTTTGAAGAAAACACAACCTGACATCCCTAAATTTTTAAATGGACTCCTGCCATATATAAGCTGGAAGATTCCAATTGGTACAAGTCTTTAAACCGAGGTCCCGTCTCCGTATGACCTTAGCTGTTGACGGGACGTAAAACTAAAACTCACTCACTCCATTTGGTACAAAAAGGGTTAAACATCCCTCGCTTCTCGTGAACAACCAGTGTGACAGATTGCTTTTTTCCATGCGCTGTCTCCGACTGAGCACATGATTCCCACGACTTACCGCAGTTCGTCATGTAAGCACGTGCAGTTTTACCACACTACGTCACAATAGTACGCACGCGCACAGTTATTGCGTGTGAAAAGGCACTTACAAGAACATAATCGCTCGTTTGAGAATTGATCTGTGCTGTCTGATCAGAGCATTTGCTGTTCCTGTGAAAATTCTGATCTCTGGGCTATTCAAAGAGCAACAAGTGAAGACTTTGACCAAAGTGGATGCATAGACTGGGGAACAGGTAATTCGATAAGACGTGTAACCATTGAAGACTCAGATCAGCCTGCGCATCTGTGCAGTCTGATCAGAGCCTTTGCTGTTCGAATAAGCCTACTATGTGGACTATTCAAAGAGCAACAAGCGAAGACTGGACATGTTGTCTAAATGCGCATGCTGATCTGATACTTCTGTAATAGAAAAAAGTGTTTGTCGTGCGCCGGCTCATGTACAAGGAAAATGTATAAGAATGCGGTCTACATATGTGTCTGTTTTTAGTTTTTCGTCCCACCAACAGCTAGCTAATGTCATACAGAGCCGGGTCCTCGGTTAAAAGACTCATCCGAAAGTCTGGAGAGGCCCGGGATTGATCCGACAATCCCTGGTTTATGAGGCGAGTAACGTAACAACTATACACCGGCTATTATAATTTATTCCTCAATGACAGATTTCATGTTAAGGAGTCCGTTAACTGACTACAGATAAAGGTATGTAATGTGTGTGTGTGTGTGTGTGTGTGTGTGTGTGTGTGTGTGTGTGTGTGTGTGTGTGTGAATTCGGGTTTAACGTCGCTTTCAACAATTTTTCAGTCATATCACGACGGTGTCTGGTTGCGACAGGGAGCTCAATGCTCACGTTTATAGTGCTGCCTCACTGCAGTATCATGTCCCAGACACATTACATGACACCACACCCAGTCACATTATCCTGACACTGGATCGACCAGTCCTAGCTCTACCCCGTAAATCTGAGTGCCAAACGAGGAGCAGCTAGTACCATTTTTTAACGACTTTGGTATGTCGCGGCCCGGGATCGAACCCGAGACCTCCCGTTCCCCGGAGCGGACACTCTACCAACTGAGCTATCGGGGCCGGTAAAGGTATGTAATAGTGGCAAATCATTATTATTTTAAATTTCTGTACACCTATTTCATGCGGCGTCTGATCTGGGTCTTCAAACCCGACAACAGTATTCCAGTCCAGATTCTGGAGATAATCAACACACTTGCGCAACACTCTGACCTCACAGCGATTAGAATAGCGCGGCTATCAATACCAGGATTTGTGACATCAACAATTTTTAATCCCCCGCCGCGAAGCGGAGCGGAGATTATAGGAATGTCTTTCGTCTATCCGTCCTTCGCGGCGGGGATTATAGGAATGTCCGTCCGTCTGTCTGTCCGTAACACTTCCTTGTCCGCCCCATATCTCCTTGACCCTTTGATAGATTTTCATTAAACTTTGGTCAAGTGTTAGTCTCAGTGAGCTGATGTTCAGAACCCATAAATGAACCATGCCGACTCAAGGTCAAGGTCACAGTTGAAGGGCACGAGTTTGAAACTTGATATTTTTTTGTCCGTTCTATATCTCCTTTACCCTTGGAAGGATTTTCATTAAACTTTGGTCAAATACTCTTTTGAGTGAGCTCATGTGCAGAACACATAAATGAACCATGCCGACTCAAGGTCAAGGTCACAGCTGAAGGTCAAAGGTTTGAAACTTTGATTTTTGTGTCCGTTCCATATCTCTTTTATCCCATACAAGGATTCTTATTAAACTTTGGTCAATTATCCCCCTCAGTGAGCTTATGTGCAGAACCCATAAATAAACCATGCCGACTCCAGGTCAAGGTCACATTTGAAGGTCACGAGTTTAAAACTTTGAATTTTGTGTCCGTTCCATACCTCCTATACCCCTCAAAGGATTTTCATTACTTTGATCAATCATCCCCCTCAGTGAGCTCATGTGCAGAGTTCATAAATGAATCTTGCTGACACCAGGTCAAGGTCACATATAAAGGTTACTAGTTACTACGCCGTATGGCTTTCCGGTCATACATTTTTTATGGCTAGGTTGCTCTCCTGGAATGTTCAAAACCAACAAACAATATTTCTTCTATGATCAATTTATTCTAGTACAGCATGCCCATTGCCAGCCTCGGTATCTCATTCAGATGCGCGTCTGACTTGGGATCAGGAGAACGCGGGTCCGATACCTGCCGGGGTCGGCAACATTCTGTTGTGGAAATTGATCATGAAATTTGTTCTGGCCTTTCGCTCCCTTCCGCTGTAATCAAGAAGGGCAGTTGTCATTCTCTGGCGAAAGAATACGCACTGTGCTGGTTAACCGTTACCGTAAAAGACTGCCCAGGAATAGTGCTGATTGGTAAACTGATCAGTTAAAAAATGACGCCCATAACGGCAATGGAAATGGAGTGTTTTATTATCAGCCGCAGTTGTAGAACGTCAATCCTTGTTTATGAATGTTGCAAAAGCATGCTTTTTTTTAACATTAGAGATGTCACTCAAAAACGCTGATCAGCTGATAAGGATTGTGTTCTATCATAAAATCCCAAACACAACAAATGTCGACTGCTTTGTCATCTGCTGGTTACAATAAAAGTAATTTTGGCAAACAGTGTGGACCCTGATCAGAAAAGGTGCAGTCTCATGTGGGCCCACACTGTTTGCCTGTGTGCAAAAGGAAGTTTGCAAAATAATCAGCAGACGACATATACGTTATTTCATGATGCTGATCGGATGGCTTCTTCAGTCTTTTGTTTGAATTTGGGTTTAATGTCCCCATTAACACTATTTAGCTCATTTTGGGGACGTTGCTTCAAAATTTGTGGGTCTTTTACCAGACACTGGACGCTCATTTAAGCTGTGGTTCAAAATGACTTTGTTTGTTTGAATTGAGGTTAACGTCCCCGTCAACACAGTGTATGTCTTTTTGGAGAGTTTGCTTCCAATTAAGTTTGACTTTTACCCGACATTGAGATGAAATGACTTCTCAAGCCCTACCACCAAGTCAAACCAAAAGGGTTTTTAAGCATGGACGGCCCGACTCGCACGGCGTTTCCTGAGCAGGCTTAGATCCTATAAGTGAATTACCAGTACTAGTATGCGGTCGGTTTCATCTCTGCGTGGAAGCATCATGCAGCCCATGTATTTCTTCAAGCCCCAATGGGCGGGGGCTGTTGTTCAAAATGACTTGTAGTTTTAAATGTTTTAAGGATTTTTATTAAAGATAACCAGTAAACTTGACTTTTCTTTTCTTATATTAGAATCATTTGCTTTCAACCCATAAAAGCCGAATGGATTCTTCTACTCGTACCATTTGGGTTAGTCCAATGGATATAAGCTTGTTTTGGCTTTATTATTTTACCATAAAATTAATGTAGCAAACAGTGCAGAACCAGTTAAGATGCCGCATAATGCTGGATCTGCACCGCTTTCCTGGACGCAAGGCTTAAACAGTGTACATGTATATTGGTTAATCCTAATAATGGACGCATTTGAGAGGTTAGAGCAGAGGTTTCCTTAAAGAAATTAATCAAGACTCGGTTCTTGGTCTGTATCGCATCCGTGCGACAAAGTATATTTTACGTATCCAAAACGGCTACTTTTCTGATGAAAATCCCTGATTTTCATTTATTTGTACGGCAAACATATGTTGTGGGTGCTCGTTAGAACTGCCTCTAACGAGTAGCCACAATCCATGTCTGAGAACAAATATGAGAAAAATAATTTATACCCCCGTAAACCCCATTTTCTCTATATAATGTGGGGTTTAGGAGGTGTTCATTTCACGGACTTGTTAACGTGATGTGTCAATCAATGGCGTCGTGCGTCATAAAGAACTTTTTATTGCTATAGAACATGAACTTGAGTCATAAGTCATAGGGCAACATACTTTGTGTGAGCTGATAAAAGTCTGTATTCTAAAACTGAACTTTACACAGGTATGTATGATGAACGACCCCGGTTCGATGCAGTCCGTTCCCGTGCTCTTTCGGCCTTAAATGTCAGCCACTGCTGTATTCAGTCTAATGCCCACAATGGGCACGTGCTTCAGGATCGGCTGTGGGTATGTGCGTGAGCCCATGCATCCTTTAGATACTCTTTTTGATACATAATAACATATATAAGTGACGATATGCCTTTTGAATTGTATATGCGAGGGTTTTAAAAATTCGTTAATATCCATGCGGGGTTTGTGTTTATTGTATGAATTCTTCATGAAGAAATTTTTTCTCCTCAAGATCATACCTCTTTCCTGCAAATAGTAAGTACAGTAAGTAAGATACATATATCTCAATAACAATACGTATGGTCATTCCGAGCGAGCACACTACAGCAGGCCAACGTCGGGCCGACAGTGATGCGACAATGTTACCACGTCCTGTCATTGTAGACCCAACGTTGGGCTGCAAATTTTGTATATGCATGTGTGCAAAAAAAAACAAAAAAAAAAAACATGCATCCCGGGTCATGCTGATAAACTTCATCGGGATTATGACCAAAGGTATAACTCTCTAAAGTTATTTGTGTTTTTGCGATAATTACTTTCTGCCCCATTTAATAAAATAAATGTACAATTTGCGGCAAAAAAACAGGTTCAATACAGGTATTTCTCGCAAAACGAAAGATAGATAATCCTCTTCGCGTTTACCGTTAATCTTTTCCACGCTCGCGATTACGCTCGCGTTGCGCGAGCTCACGTTGGTTCTCCACGCTCCACGCAAAACCCGCGCTAGTTCCACGATTACTCCACGGAAAACCCACGCTAAAAAGTCACGTGACATTCGAAATTCATCACGCAGGATCGTGAGGGATAATAAGATTTCTAAGACTGTACTGTAACACTGAACCAGTGCCTGTAGGCAATACACATAGCAACAGATAAGATGGGTACTGTGATAACTGAAGGATAATTTTCCTTAGTTCTTCATATATATGTACATGTACCTATGTTGTGGGTATTCATTTGAAAAACCTAGCCAAATACCACTCAGCTGAATAATGCTATAGATAATTGTGGGCTATTTTCCCACTTTATTTTTCTCTCTAATTTCTGCATAAAGTACAGAAAATTATCCATTGTGTACCGTAATGACCCTAAGTATTGGGACAAATAGGCCTAAGAGCATTCTGATCAGGGTCTACCCTGTTTGCCATTTTGTTTGCACCTTTTGGTTTTTGTTTGATTTGAGGTTTAACGTCCCCGTCAACACTGTAAAGGTCATTTTGGAGACATTGCTTCCAATTTTGTGGGACTTTCACCCGACATTGAGATGAAATGACATCTCAAGCCCTTTCGCCCAATGAAACCAGCAGGTTTATAAGCATGTACGGGCTGACGCGCACTGCTTTGCCTGGGCAGGCTTAGATCCTCTAAGCGGTTAACCAGTACTCGTATGCGGGTCGGTTTCAGCTCTGGGTGGAAGCATCATGCAGCCCATATATTTTTTCAAGCCCCTATGGGCGGGGGCCATAGCACCTTTTGGAATCATAAAGCAAATTTTATCTAAAATGTAGGAGAATTACAGCTCAGGGTGTCCGAATTTTTAGGACTTTTACGGTATCCTTATTACCCCTTATCTGGAACTCCTTAGGCCAAAAAAATAAATGTCTTGTTTCCGGAAACATCAAAATAATTTTCTGGGTAGGTAGGTAACTTTTTTTGGGTGGGGGGGGGGGGACTTTTTTGTATGGGAAAAGCATAACTGCTTTGAAAAACACCCACAAAATCAAAGAAAAATTCTCAGAGGTCTCTAAAAAAGTTTGGGCAGGCCCCAAAAAAGTAGGGTCTGTAGGGTTTCCGGAAACAAGACATTTTTTTTTTTGGCCTTATCCCTCATAGCATTTGACATGTGGGTATTCGGTGATAACTGAAGAATAGTTTTCCTGATTTCTAAATTCTCTACAAAAATGAGTGTTGTGCAGGGATTTTCCTACCCTTCATAATCAGGGTCCAGGGGTCGTTGGGTTTGGGAAAAACAGCTCACTAATATGTAAAGTTGGGAATTTATATATCAGTTGTAACTTTGTCAATTTTGGTTCAATTTTCATCAAAATGTAGCACAAAATCAGAAATTGGGAAATTTGTTGTAAAATTTTGGAATATCTGTCTCAAAATTGGGAAAAATAGGGGCCGATTACCGCCCCCAAATTTGCACTAGGAAAATCCCTGTTGTGGGTATTCGTTTGAACCGCCTAGAGGCGGTTCAAACGAATATCCACAACATAGGTTTCAATGAAGATTTGACAAGAATTATCATTTAATTATCTATATACCGATAGGCCAAATACCCACCTTATCTTTTTCAGTGGTCCCTGTTTATAATTACCTGAGACAGTAGAAAAGTCCGAAAGACTGTCTTCTTGCAGCCAGCAGTGCCCGTTCTGCTGATGCCGACACGGCTGACTGAGCGGCTCGACAAGCACTACAAGCATCCGTATGCACATGCACTTGTCCGTGAATGTTTAAATATGAGTTGGGTATCAAGTTCACTTGTGCAACGTTAGATTGTACATATACAGGTTGGAATGAGGCCACTGACGACTGAAGACGGGTTTTCACTACTTCCAGTGGACATGTTAACACGGCTCCAACTGTGCCACCAATCCTGAAAAGATTTAAGAACGACTTGAATGTGTATTAAGGCTGAAATAATTAATCCAAATAATTGATTAAGATGGCCATAAATTTTAATCAATCAATAAATCTGATCTTTTTAAATTGTAAATGAAGAGATCCTCTGTTTTTCAAATTGTAATTAAGCTGTCTACAGGGGTGTAAAATTCCACTCGCCCGCTCGCATTTGCGAGTAAATTTTAAAGCGGGGCGAGTGAGATTTTTTAAACTTTCTTCAATTTTTCTTCATTTTTAGCATCTAAATAAAAAATTTAGATCATAAGGGCAAGTATGTTTTTAGGAAATTTTACACCCCTGGCCTATAAGTTACGTTACGCCTGAGTATAGGCAGCTTAATTACAATTTGAAAGTGACGGTATTAAGCAAACAGTTTTGGAGATAGGATGCAGCACTGTGTCGCACGGACATGTTATCGTAATGCGAGGTCCGCTGAGGCAAGAATGGCAGCTGTTGGTTCACTTTTATTTTTGGAACTTAAATGTCTGATTAAGTACAATTCAGATACTGAACCATCTTGCGCAATAATTGCCACAACAGGTAGCCAGGATGTGTTAGCAATAGGGCTGGCTAATCGAAGCTGATTAATCTGCCACGATTAATTGATCGATAAATTCCACAAAAATAACTATCATTTTTTATTTGCTTTTTTTGATTACTTGATAGGTACAATTTACTACCCAAAGTTATGCCTAAAATAGCTGGACGAGTGGCAAACTGTGCAGACCCTGATGAGACGCCGCATTATGCGGCGTCTCATCTGGGTCTACACTGTTTGCTCAGGCCTGTCTGTTCAAATATACATATATGGTAAAGTACAATGTATAGTAAGAGTCATGCTCAGACAGAAAGCCAGACGGGTAAAATAATGACAAAAATCTTAGCGATTATCGATCGCAATGACAGGACTGATAATCAATTATCTTTTAAGCTCCGATTAGCCAGCCCTATTGCTAACACATCCTGGCTACCTGTTGTGGCAATTATTGCGCATGAAACGAGCTACCCATGTCTGCACCAGTTCCACTTCTAGTCTGAAGACATCTACAGCCAGATAAGGATCTCCCTTATAGTCGTCGAAGATGCTTAAGAGTTGGTCACACCCATATTCCCGTGTAGGTTGTTTCTCTCTACCCACTTTGAGCACTCTCTTAGGTTTCTCCTGAGGAAGCCGCAAGTCAGAATCAGAATTGTTATTGGTGACACGTCAACTGACATTCATACACCAGGACCTGTGATGTGGCAAGTTAGTCCCTAGCTCCAACCAAAGAGATAAATTTAGCTACACAATCATCAGCACCTTCAGCTGTCGAAATAATCGAATCGGAAAGGGCATTCCAATCTCTAATGGTTCTGGGGAAGAACGACTCTTTATAAATGTCAGTTCTTGCAGTAAGGGTCTCAAACGCCAACGAATGGTGATTTCTACAGTGTCTAGCTTGGGGAACAAGGTCATCTGTTGGAATGCTGGCAGCACCCTTTAGACCTTTGTATAAAAGGATTAGCCTACTGTCTTTTCTCCTTTTCTTGAGAAACTCCCATTTTAATTTTCCAAGTATTCCAGTCATGCTCCCAGTTTCAAAGCAGTAATTGCCTGTTACAAATCTAGCAGCTCTATTCTGAACTTTCTCAATTTCTTCGTTAAGGACCACTCCACTGGGGTCCCAGATACAACTACCATACTCCAAGATTGGGCGAACAAGACCTTTATATGCTGCCTCTTTTACATCCTGAGGGCACTGATGAAGATTTCGCCTCAGGAAACCAAGCGTTCTATTTGCCTTAGTACACATGTTGCTAATATGAGTATTCCATCTCAAGTTGTGTGAGATTGTCACTCCAAGGTATTTAATGGAGTCCACATTCTCGAGGACCGTTCCCTCTAAGGTGTAAGAAGCCTCAACTTTATTAGATTTCTTCCTAGTTATCTGCATAATATTGCATTTAACTGGCTGAAATCTCATGCCCCATTTTCGGGGCCCAACATCCTAATCTATCTATGTCAGCCTGAAGTTTCACTGAGTCATCTGTAGCTCTTATTTCCCGGATGTCTTGACTGCTGTGGCTCATCATAGCTCCAGATGCGACATTTTTTATCATCCAAAAAGTACCGATAGCTTTCTTATTTCTGCATGAAACTTATGTTGTGGGTACTCATTAGAAGCACCTCACTTTTTTTTAACCTGCATACGGGACACAGAGCCTCCAGTTAATGCCCCGATGTGAAGGACAGTACACATTGTGTCATTCATCCATGCAAATTAATGATGCCAATGGAGCATGTTTGGACACCACAATTTTATTACCACCGAAGTGGGCGTCTCCAGCATCAGACTACAGAGGCAAGTGCACTAACCATTGAACTATCACGCACCATACCGCCCCCGCCCATTGGCGCTTGAAGACAAAGTTGCGCATGCGTAACGATCAGCTGTGTTTTCAAAACAGAGAGAGAAATAAATAATATTTTTATTGTTTTCAAAGTCAATTTGGCAATTTTTGTGATAATATTTTTACTGTGATAACCTCTAAATCTTTTGGCTCATTTAAAAAGCTTTTTGTCAGTTTTTTAAATTCCAAATTTAGTAGAAATTCATTTTTGTGTGTGTATTCTGTGGAGGACGCCAACCGGAAAACAGTGTCAAGGACCAAGATGGAAGTTTACAGTAAAGAGAGAGCTTAAGAAGGGAGAAATCAGAAGATACATATAAAGGGAAGTGACTTTTACCTATTTTAGTGATTTTGGTTTAATTTAAGACATCAAAAACAGTTTTTGGTCCCATAGCAACAGGTTTCCAAGGCATATAAACAACTCAGAAAATTGTGATTTTAACTGTTTAAGGTTGACCACACTTTACTTGGTCTTCCATTTCTCAAGTAGCATGATCAAAAAGAAATCAAAAACTGTTTCTGATGCTAACAAATGTCCTTGTGGTAAAACTTTAAAGAAAAAACCGGCGTGGATAGCGTGTGACAAATGCAGTCAATGGTGGCATGGAAACTGTGTCAATTTAACTAAAGAAATCTGTGGTATTTTTAGAGAAAAGAATCTTCCCTTTGTTTGTCCAGTTTGTATAGTGTCGAATTTTTCTCTGGCAAACAGGCTTAATAAAGAGAGTGTTAATAATTCAGCCTCTGGATCAGATACCAGTATATCAAGTGTAAGTTATTCAAAGGATATCAACCAGGATAATTGTGCTGTGGAAGATCAACAACAACAACACCAAGTTCAAGATTCAAATGTTAGCAACAATCGTCCGGATCCTACTGCAAACCCCAAAAATTTTGTTATCATTGATGGTATAAAGGATCCAAAAAAGTTTCAAGATAGTAGAGTGATTCAGAAAGAAATCAGGAAATATAAAGGTGATATACATATGAAATATGCATTCCCTCTAAACAGAGGTGGAATAGCTGTACAGGTAGAATCCGATAAAGAGATAGAAACATTAAAAGAAAAGTGGCCGGAAGATGCTTTTGTGAGTGGAGGATCATTGTCAGTTCATGATTGTTCATATGTTCCAAAGTGTGTGTTAAAAAATATAGCTACATTCCATAGCATTGACAGGATTGAACAGGAAGTAGAAATTCAGACAGGTGTTAAGGTTACGGCAAGACGTTTGAAATATAGGGACTCAGGAAGGCCAATGCCTATAGTAGTAGTTACATGTGATAATTCCAAGGATATTCAGTGTTTACTTAAGGCAGATATAAGTGTGCATCATAGGCGGGTCAAGGTTGTGCCGTACAAAAGTAAGAGGTACACTCCTACACGGTGTTTTAACTGTCAAGAATTTGGCCATATAGCAGCTTTGTGTAAGAACAATAAGAAGTGTGAGAATTGTGCAGAAGACCATCAGGGTAGGTGTGTGGCTGGTTCTCACTGTGTAAATTGTGGAAATTCTCACCGTGCAAGTTCAGCTGATTGTCCTGTATATATTGCCATTAGGGAGAGGCTTCTTAGCAGGAGGCAGTGATCAAGTAGTTTAAGTTATAGTATAGAAATATATTGTTAAGCTATTATTTTTATTATTTATTTATTTGTTTGTGTTTATTTGTTGTTGAATTTTATTCTTTTATATACAGCATATATTTACATACTTGTTTGTTTAAGTTATATGAGGATGAAAGCATCTTGCCTTGTATAGGTACTCGGAAGTGGTAATACTAGACTACTATTTTCGGTTTAGATAGTGACAATAGTATTGTTTTAGGAAATAAAAATTCTTGTATACATGTACATTTAGTCTGACAGTTCTGGATACATAGATAGGTAAAAATGAAAATTGCGTATGCTAATATTAGATCATTAAATACTTCTTTTAGTTTAGTTGAACAGACATGTGAGAAACAGAAAGTTCAGATATTAGGTTTATCTGAAATATGGCATCCTGAAAATGCTATCAAAGATAACATAAAAAGAAAGTGGAATTGGATAGCTACAGAAAGAAATCAAGAAAGAGGAGGTGGTGCAGCAATTCTGATAGCTAAAAATATTAAAGTTTTCGAGAGAAAAGAGTTCGACAAGGAGAAGGTAGAAGCTGTGTGGTGTAATATCTATTCAAAGGAGTGTAATTTTGTATTAGGGTCAGTCTATATTCCACCAAATGATACAAAGAGTCTAGATGTTTTAATGAAAATTGTAAGCAAGCTGATGACAGAGTCTTTACCAGTTGTTATTATTGGTGATTTCAATGCACATCATCCATACTGGTTTGACAGAGATGCAAATAAGTTGGGGAATCAGTTGTTTGAGTTTTTGATGGATAAAGATCTGACTGTTGCTAACAATTCAACACCTACTAGAAAGGATAGAATCATAGATTTGACCATAACAAGTACCATTTTAAGGAATAAATTATCAGAATGGAGAGTACAACAGGAAGTGTATCTTAATACAGACCACAGTTTGATCACATTTAGACTTGGTGAGTATATGGAAGATGATATCTGTGAGAAGTTGGATTTTAAAAATACTGATTGGGATCATTGGGAAAGTGTTTGCACAGATTCTATTGATGATTGGCTGGACAACAGAACGAATGACACAGATGTGAATGATGACTACAAAGACCTCATAGAGGCGATACATCAGAATGTGGAAGAGTATATTCCAAAGAAGAAAGTGTGTTGTCACAGTAAAGGGTGGTGGAACTCAACATTGAGCAAATTAGCAAAGGATTTCAAGAGGGCTAGAAGAATGTTTGCAAAACGCAAAGATGAAGCAAATGAGAATAGAGTGCAGGAAATATATAAATTATTCAAAGAGGAGGAAATCAAGGCTAGAGAAAATTATTTGACTGAGATGGTAGATATGATGGATCCTCATAAGCCTGATCAGTTTTGGAAAGTGATAAACGCAGTGAGAAAAGATAAGACTAAGTCAGTTGTGCAACCAATTGTTAGAGACGATGGTTCATTGGCTGTGTCAGATGAAGAGATTTTTGTAGAATTGAAAGGTAGGTATGGTAAGGAGACCTTAGATGTGAAGGATTTTGATGAAAAGTGGTTCAATTCAGTGGAAGAGGAGATGATGGATAGATTAAGGTTAGAGGAAACGGTGATTCAAGAGGAAAATTTCTCAGAAACATGTGGTCATGAAAATAGTGATATTCACATTGAAGAAGTGGAAGCAGCAATTTCTCAACTGCAAAATAATAGTGCACCTAGCCCTGAAGAAAAAGTGTTTAATATTTTATTGAAAAGGGGTGGTGAAGCCATTGTGAAAGGTTTACACTATTTAATACAGAAATGCTGGTCCAACGGTTTACTGCCTGATGATTTCAAGTTAGACCCAAAGGTAATGCTTCCCAAACCCGGAAAGACAAACTATAACAGTGTTAGATCGTATAGGCCAATTACTTTAGAAAGTGTGATAGGTAAGATTATGGAAAGAGTTATCAGCAAAAGACTGATTTGGAAGTTGGAAATTGAAGGTGGTATAGCAAGAACTCAGTACGCATATAGGAAGCAAAAGTCATGTGTTCAGTCTCTTTTAAGGCTGTGTAATTCAGTTTCAGAAGCAAGGAATAGGAAGGAAAGTACAGTGCTCGCAGTGATGGATTATGAGTCTTGCTATGAAAGAATATGGAGAGCAGGTTTATTGAAAAAGGCATTTGAAAGTGGGATTACTGGCAGATTATGGCTATACCTTAAGAACTTCCTTATAGACCGGAAGTACTTCCTGAAAGTGAACAATTTTACATCTCCTACATTCCGGTCTGCAGTAGGCATACCGCAAGGATCAGTTATCAGTCCAGTGCTTTGTAATCTGTATACAAGTGATTCAATGAAGGAAGTGGTAGGTAATCATGCAGAATTTGCAGATGATAGCTGTGTTTGGGAAAGTAATACATCAGTGGCGGAAAGTTGTGCTGCGTTGAATGATAAACTGGCATCTGTGGTAGATTGGTGTAGGAGATGGAATATGTTGATTGCACCGGATAAGACAGAGATAATGGTATTTAAACATAACGGCAGAGATTCAGAAGTGAAGGCAGAGGTGAAGTTAGGCGAGAGTGTTTTAAAAACAACCAATTCAAAGAAAATTCTGGGTGTCACAGTAGATGATAAATTAAACTTTCACGAACATATTCAACAGAAAACAAAGGCTGGTTTCAGTGCCTTGAAATGTCTTGATAATTTCGTTCAAGGACATAGAGGATGCAGCCAAACAGTGTATATGAGACTCTACAAATCCTTGGTTCTTCCGGTGATGGAGTATGGAGCAGCTGTGACAGTCGAGTCCCTTGAAGAAAGCAGTAAGGAGTTTGGAAAGGTTCAGAGGTCAGCGATGCTAAAGGCATCAGGTTGTTTGAACAGTACCAGCACAGAAGCTTTGGAAGTCTTGACAAACACCATGCCTACAGACCTACAGCTGAAGATAAGACAAGCACAAGAAGTCATCAGAATCAGTGCCAAGTATGAAGATGATCCTCTCAGGGAAGAGTTTGATGCATGGATAGAGGGGGATAAAACTGTGGGTAGAAGAGCTACTATTTTTCATTTATTGATGTCTAGGTTTAGGGAATTGAAGGGAATGTTAGAGTTTGAGAACATTGAGAAGGAATTCAGATATACCAAGGAATTGATGGGGCTCATCAAAGAGACAGGAAGTGTACACAAGGAAGAATTCACATTCTCCAAGGAAGAACAGAAAGAAAATATATTAGAGCTTCTTAGCAATTGTGATAAAAACGATGTATTAATGTTCACAGATGGATCAGCATTAGGTAATCCAGGTCCGACTGGAGCTGGTGCTGTGGTCTACCTTGAGGGTTACTCCAGCACACCAGTTTTGATGAACAAGGGAGTTTCTCCTATAGGTAACAATTATACTGGAGAATTGGTAGGTATACAGATCGGGCTAGAATTCTTGGCTGATCTAGACTTCAAAGGCAGAGTAGTTCATATTCTGACCGATTGTCAACCAGCTATTAAGACTGCTTTCAGTACTGAAATGCCAACTAACAAGATTGAAACAGTTCTCAGCATCAAGGAGAGTTTAGCAAAGGTAAGGTGTAGGGAGAATATTGTGAAAGTACATTGGGTGCCCGGACACAAAGATATTGAGGGGAATGAGTTGGCAGATCAACAAGCAAAGGCGGCAGCATCAGAGATGATTAAAAATAATGAGGTAAAACCGACCCTGGACAAGAAAGAAGCCGTACGGGAGTGTAAATCACAGGGAAGGGAAAAATGGGAAAGAAGGTACAAGTGCTCAGACAAAGTGAATGTATTGCAGGATATAATTGGGGAAGTGGGAAAAAGGATCTGTCATGGAGATAGGGACAGAAGGACTTTCTCTGCAGTAAATCAGGTGCTGTGTGGACATTCAATCTTAAATGATCACCAGGCAAAAATTAACAAAGATCAGTCAAGTTTGTGCGAGACATGCAACATGAAAGAGAATGTGGATCATTTTCTTTTTCACTGTCAGAGATTTAAATCAGAAAGGGATACTTTAGAGTATAATGTAGAAGAGATTCTGGCCAGGGAGGAGGTGAAATTGGTAACAGACATTAACTTGAAAGTGTTGACAGGCATGATTGAAGACATTAGTAAGCAAGGAAGGAAGGAACTGACAGATGCACTGATGGAATACATCAGGAGCACTAAAAGATTTTGAAGGTCATTGTATTATGAGCATCATGTGTTTTTCACATAGGGAAATGCACAAGTGACTTACTTAAGTACCATGAGTTTATAGGCAGCGAAAAAATGCCTTATAGATATACAACAACAACAACAAATAGTTTGGGCTGCACAATGCTTCCATGCAGAGCTGTAACTGACCGCACATGAGTACTGGTAAACCGCTTAGACGGACTGAGCCTGACCAGACAAAGTGGTGCGAGTCAGACTGTCCAATGCATATTGTTTGAATCAAGGATTAACGTTACCGTCAACACTTTTTAGGTCATTTTGGAGACGCAGCTTCCAATTTTGTGGGACTATTACCCAACATTGAGATGAAATGACATCTCAAGTCCTGTCACCCAATGTCCTGTCATACTGGTGTATGAATGTCAATTGACGTGTCACCAGTAACAATTCAATTCTGAAACCAAAAAGGCTTATATGCATTGAACGGTCTGATTAACACCATTTTCCTGAGCAGGCTTATATAAAAGGGGAGATAAAACCTTTTGGTTTCATTGGGTGGCAGGGCTTGAGATGTCATTTCATCTCAATGTTGGATAAAAGTCCAACAAAACTGGAAGCAACGTCTCCAATATGACCTTAATGGTGATGACTGGGACATTAAACTTGCTGTCAAATCCAGTTTTCTTTATCTGACAAACAAGAATCTTTGTCTGACAAACATGAATGGGCGCCCATGGATTACCATTACCCTTTCTGATCTGAAAGATCGTTATACAACCCGAGAACTTGAACGTACAGTACCCCTCCCAGTGTAAAATCTAAGACAACATGAATGAAAAAAAATCGCGGCTTCTTCAAAAGCTTATGCAAGACAAGATTTGTGTTGAAGCAAATGCCCTCAATGCACCGTACAGCCCATGTAGACATGAAATTAATCTATTCTTACCCGCCTGCTATTAAATGAATTCCGTAATTTTGCGAAGACATCGAAAAAACGACTGTACACACAAATTACTTTTCACAACTCTACTCGATATGGAAAATCCCATCACACGGTCTGTGTACATTGTTATCCAATCATACATCAGGAAAATTCGGTCTCCTCGTTTGATTGGGTAAACGGTTTTGGCCTCTCAGCCATCACTCCGTCCTCGCGTGTACACATGACCTTTGTCCTTGAAAATTTGTGTCATACCGTAAAAGATCTAAAACGTCTTGTCGCGTGTTTACATTGGTATGTTTACATTTAAGGGGCGGACCCAACCCTCGAAATAAAGGGGAAATCTCATTAAATCTTTATGAATCTGCCGGACATAGTCTCCCAGGTGCGCCTCTTTGCTGACGATACAGCTATATACCTGACACTAGAGGACAAGGGTGACAGTGGCCATATTCGACTGGGAAGTTTCGTGAAATTTTCGTGAAATTCCACGCAGGAGTGCGGTGTTATCTTGTAATAGCCGATCACATGGTCCAATCAAATATGAGTTATTTTTCAAATACGTAAGCGATCGTGGAGCACGATTCTATTCGAAGAAAAAGTCGAACCTTTCGTGCACCACGGTCGCTTATGAGCTATACGCAAATAAAATATTTGATTGGACCATGTGACCAGCTATTACAACTAGGAACCACACTCCTACGTGGAATTTCACGGAAATTTCACGAAACCTACCAGTCGAATACCGCCAGTGACACATTACAGAGGGACCTTGACAAGCTTCAAGAACAAGGGGGGAAACCTACGTCACGATGACGTCACAATTTTACACCAAGGCGGTCGCCATCTTGAAAGGAACTCTCGCTTCGGTAAGTATTTCTGTGTTAAACATATATTTTACGCATAATCTTGACATAGCTATTATCGCAGAGTACGGGCAAAATTACAATGTTTTGTCAGCAAAAAGAAAATTAGGCAAGCTTTAAGTAGTATGGATGAACACGTCGGATTTAGTTAATTTCAGCGATCCATTCGTCAACACTCTGGATATGAAAATCATTCATATGAAGCAGTGCAGTGTTTTTATTAATCCTCAAGTAACGAGTACACAACATTTTCAGAAGAAAATACCATAGAAGTGTTTATTTGTATTAAAATTAAAATTTTTGAACTTCATAAGACGTTTTCAGTAAATGGTGTCGTTAACACTCGATCTGAAAAGAGATACGTACACACTCTGAAAATCAGCATATAGTTGTTTCTCGTGACAACCTGAAAAGCAGGGTAAAAGGCGCCAAATTCTCTAAAGGTTACAAGTATCTTGGACAATAATGGTGGCCAGATGAACAGGCAGTTGTAATGTCCGCTCCCTTTGTCACTTAAGAAGATATAGCCCACCCTGGAGCATTGTCGTACTTGCGTTGAGGTATAAAACAACAGAATTAGGTTTACATTTATCTCTGAAATTTAAAAAGAGTCATACAGGCTAACGAAGAATAGGCAGACATCTCTTGAGGTCCTCAATGTTCTCTTACATGAGCGGAAAAATACTGTCGAGGCTGAGAACTAAACTTCTTGCATAGATCTGCTCGTTATAAAAAGGCATTATCTTACTTTATTTAAGCCGGCCTCGGTTGCTCAGTTGGATGCGCGTCTGGGGAACAAGACAATTCATCGACAAGACAATTCATCGACACGGGTTTTGGAGACAATTCATCGACACAATTGAAGACAACTCATCGACACTTTTTGAAGACAATTCATCGACACATTATTATGTTGAAATTATACACTAGTTGATAGAATGAAGACACTGTTTTGAAAATAAAATTATCTTTTATCACGTTTATGATCAAAATAACGAATTTAGAAACATTTAATTCAATAGTTTGGCTTATAGACCCTTTTAACCGCATAAAAGAAAATGTATACGGAACTTGGTCAAATATTATTCAAAACTTTCATAATCAAAATAAAAAAGATGGCAAGTGAAGCTTGATTGTGAGTTACATGTATGTTTGCATTTTTCCCCTAAATTTTCAGCATTAGATAAGATTCTGCTCCAATCGAAACGATTCCAACGATAACGCCTAACGTTTATAGGCAGAAATATGAAAAGTAAACATAATCCCATTCAATACCATATACCCCAAAACGGGTACCCTGGCAAACAGTGTAGGCTCAGCTCAGACGCCGCAGAACGCGGCGTCTGATCAGGGCCTACACTGTTTGCAAAAAGTTCAGCTATTTTCCAAAACAAATTTAGTTGAAAACACAACCTGACAACCCTACATTTTTAAATGGACTCATGCTATATATAAGGAGGAGGATTCCATTTGGTACAAAAATGGTTAAACTGAACTTTTACCCCTAAAGTGGGATTAATTAAGGTCCATCGCATAGGCTTATTATCTAGATGATAATTCACCGACACGGTTTATATCTCATGATCAGAATTATGTATCTAAATGCGAATTGTACAAATCTCGAGGCTAAATTATCCTTCAACTCCAGTGGTCGTACTATCAATACTGCCACTACATAGCAATCAGCACCCTAAAAGCTACATGCTATCCTCAACTACTTTGAGACAGCTCCCCGACAGTCACTGTTTTGCGACATCAAATCAGACGAGGCAAACTAATGCGGTTAAAATGGTCAATAAGCCAAAAGATTGAATTAATTTTTTCTAAATTCGTAATTTTGATCATAAATGTGATAATAGATAATTTTATTTTCAAAACATTGTCTTCATTTTATCAGCTTGTGTATAATTTCAACATAATAATGTGTTGATGAATTGTCTTCAAAAAGTGTCGATGAGTTGTCTTCAATTGTGTCGATGAATTGTCTCCAAAAACCGTGTCGATGAATTGTCTTGTCGATGAATTGTCTCGATTCCCGCGTCTGACTGGTGATCAGGAGGACGCGGCTTCGTTACCTGCCCGGGTCGGCAACATTCTTTCGTGGAGATTGATCATGGAATCTTTTCTATGGTCAGTCTCTCCCTTCCGCTGATTCAAGAAGGGCAGTTGTCAGTTTCTGGCGATAGAATGTGCGCTGTACTGGTTAACGTATAAGCCTGCACAGAAAAAGTGTGGATAGGTAAACTGACCGGGATAAAAATGACCAAAATATTGTTGTATGGGCCTTTAAATTCCAATACAAACAAACAAACTTACTTTAATCAAAGTAGTAATAGAACCGGTGGGTCAGCTGTCTCTTGGGTGGGTTTGAAAAATACACAGTGACTTAGACTGTAAACATTTGTTTATTCCTTACATCCGTGTACAAAAAGCAAACGGTGTAGACCTTGATTAGATGCCGCGCTCTGTCGCGTCTTATTAGGGCTTACACTGTTTGCTAAACCCAACACACGATTTTAGTCCAGATTCTATTGATAACCATATTATTGAATACGCCGTCCTCACGGCTATAAGAATAAGGCGGCTATTTTCTATAAATAACAGCTACCTTTAGTGATGGTCAGGTGGACTTAAGCACTATTTTAAAAAAGCTCCATTGCTTAGTAACTTTTGTCGACCAAAAAACAATATTGTACACTGTAGCACAGTTTTAATGAAAAGTGTAACACTTTTTGTAACGTTAATTTGACATTTACCTCACTCGATGCAGTATTTGGCATAACACCCACAAAAAGTAGGCATTTAAAATTTGTGTAGTTTCAACGTTATTTATTTTAATTAATGAGCCGGTGCAAGAAAAAAAGCTACAATAAGGCAATTTGTGTGCGACGATAGACTACCCAGATCAGCTTACATACCCGGGCAGTCTGATCGGTGTATTCTTGAGTTTTAAAAACAGTAGTAATATTTGACACTTCCCACACCTGCTTGTTGTATAAACCGATCCTTATAGAGGCCCCAATGACATTTTGTTTCTCGTTACGCTGTTCAGGATCTGCTGTTGGACTTGTGCGGTTGGTTAGGATTAAGAATCGTCCGTACAACGAGCAGGTGTGAGTAGTGTAATAGCTCACTATTGTTTCAAAAGCGAAATATTACACCGACCAGATGCATGGACTGGTCTAGGTATTCGCTAGTCGCACATGTCATATTTTAGCATTTGTCTTGCACCGGCTGATATATTGACAAAAACAAAACAAATAACGTCTCAACTACAAAGATAAAAGAAAAACGTCTACTATTTTCGCGCGATACGCAAAAAAACTACGAACGGCATAAACATATGAAATGGTGATGCCTGTTTGGTTGAAATTGAGGTTGAACGGCCCCGTCAACAGCACTTAGGTCATTTTCGAGACGATACTTCCAATCTTTTCGGAACTTCTATCCAACATTAAGATGAAATGACATCTCAAGCAATGCCTTCAGTGAAACAAATAGGGATTCCTGACCATTGCATTTACTTCTATTTTATACACATGTACGGTCCAACTCGCACCACTTTTCCTGGGCAGGCTTGGGGTCTTTGGGTGTTTGAGTCGCTTGTATTATTTTATTTTGGATAGCCTTTTGGCCATTTTGTGAGAAAGTAGCGGTCCTTTTGGCTTTCCGCTGTTGGTGTTTCCGTTGGGGTATGTTGTTTCATGTTTGTGTCTCTTTCCCTTTGGTGTCTCTGATGGGAGCTGTGGGTTAATTGTATCGATTCCTGATCATTGCCTCTATTTCTAATTTGGACCCTCTAAGTGATTACCAGTATTCGCTTATATCCTTTTGTTTTGGACAGCCAACTGGCCATTTTGTTGGAAAGAAACTGTCCTTTTGGCTTTCCGCTAGTGATGTTTAGAGTCTAATTATTTCATGCTTGTGTTTCTTTCCCTTTGGTGTCTCTAATGGGAGCAGTGGGTTAATCATTGTATCGATTCCTAATCATTGCCTTCACTTCTATTTTTCATATGCAATTGGGATGATAACTTACATAGTGTAAGAGGCAGTGTTTTTCTTGACATCCCATTTCATCTTTACTTTAATTCTTTCTCTCCATCATAGGTCTAAGCTAAATTTCATCAAAAATTTCCTAGGAACTATAAAATGTTGAAACTTCAATCTTTATCATAGTGTGGCTTTATTTTTATTTTCTTGTTGCCCTTGCTTCCAAAGGATTAGATTTTTCTAGAAAGTAATATATTTCACCGTAGCTGGTGTTATGGGAATATTTGGCGTCCGTAAAATGTTTATCTGCTCTTCATCAAAGTGTGGATTTATTTTCCAGTCATTTGGGATCATTGATGCCACTGCAGGGGTTCGTAAATGTTTGAGGGTTAGTGATGCGGCCTAACTGGCCGAAACTAGCTAGTCTGGTCCATAAAAATCGTGTACACTCCACAGTTCTGTCTTGTAGTCCTTGCTTCAAAGGGATTACCCTTTTCTAGAACATTTGTATGCAATGCAATATGGATGGCTTATATTGTATAAAAGGCAATAAGCATCTTCAGCTTATTTGTTCATCTATTATTTAAATCTTCTCCCAAAAATTAGGCCAATATTAATATTTTGTCAACGTTTTCATAAGAACAAGAAAAGCTAGAAACCTAATTTCACCGCATAGCCACTTGGGTGGGCCTCTACTTAGATTTTTCTAGCCTTAATAGCTTAATGAAACGCATGTCTTCCATGGTGCAGAACCCAACTGAACTATGGTGAGTATAGTGGCCCAAGGGTCTCTTGTTTTTACAGATATTTTAAATATGAACCATTTGTTTTATCGTCATTTTTTTGCAACTCGGCGCAACACTGTAAATAGTTCAAGTGCGACAATGTTCTAGACTGGGCAGTGCCTTCTTAAATGACATGAGAGCGGAAACTGTGATCGTCTGTTCATCTGGCCACCACTATTGTCAAAGATACTTGTTACCCTGCTTTTCGGGTTGTCACGAGAAACAACTATATGTGGCCCAGTGGTTAAGAGCGCTGACTCTTGATCATTAGGTCTCTCACCGCTGTGGTTCGAGCCTCGCTCGGGTCATATGTGAGACGCCAAGTTCTGCGACGGAAGGTCATGTGGTTTTTTTTCCGGGTACTCCAGTTTTCGCCCACTTCTGATTAGCAATCGGCTCGATATGAGTGAAATAATCTTGAAAGGGCCGTAAAACAAAAGAAAAGACAAAAAACAAAACAAATAACTATATGCTGGTTTTCAGAGTGTGTACGTATCTCATTGCTGATCGAGTGCTAACGATACCATTTACTGAAAACGTCTTATAAAGATCAAAAATTTTAATTTTAATACTAATAAACACTTCTATGGTATTTTCTTCTGAAAAAGTCGTGTACCTGTTATGAGAGGATTAATGAAAACACTGCGCTGCTTCATATGAATGATTTTCATATCCAGAGTGTTAACGAATGGATCGCTGAAATGAACTAAATCCAACGTGTTTATCCATACTACTGAAAGCCGGCACAAATTTCTTTTTGCAGACAAAACATTGTTATTTCGCCCGTACTCTGCGATAAAAGCTGTGTCAAGATTGTGCTTAAATCATCTGTTTAACACAAAAACACTTACCGAAGCGAGAGGTACTTTCAAGATGGCGGGTGCCATTGTCTTTCTGTGTGACGTCATCGTGACGTAGGTTTCCCCCCTTGAAGAATGGGAGACAAAATGGGATATGGAGTTTAACCCCTCCAACACACTGGTAAAGGCAAGCGCGCAGGGTAAGGAACAAACACACCGGATAAGGAAATTTTTCCGCTCAGGATAAAAAAGAAAATGGCGGAATGGGTATCACATGTGCAGGTTTGTTGTTGTTCTAGATCTCGTGTTATGGTTACTTATCAATACGGCTGCTCACATTAGCTTCACGGAAGACACATATTATTCACAAATTTATCTTCGATGGTCCGAATTCGACAGTTACAGCCAGTCAAACGGAGAACCGGACACAGTTGAGCTACTCCACCGCGAAATCTCATTATTTTACATGAAACGCTCTTCTGGGAAGATGGCATGCACTTTTTTGTTGGTTGTAGACATGCACATGATAAATCGGACTGTTGCAAATACGATTTAAGGAAAATTTGAAATTAGAAGGCCCACAGTGAGAAATCCTAGTTCAATTTTCAATACAACGCCCACGGGCAAGGAAATGGGTACACCGCATATGATAAGACACAAAATTTTCCGGCGAAAATGGTTCTTGTATGGTCGTAGCACTAGGAAATTTCCATCTCAGATTAGGTTTTCCGATATTAATAATTAGTCCTACATAGTTTAAAGCACCAATTGTGACCTTTAGGAAACGTTCAAAGTTATGTGCATTGTCTTGGCATGTGCATTGCTCTTGTTCATCCCCTATGAGGGGACAGATGGATTTGGTTCATCGCGATCATGAATTAGAGAAATGATATTTATGTCCATGCAGTATTTGTGGTAGAAACAGAACTTGGCGAAACCATGCAATAGGTATGTCTCACGAATTTGGCGAAGTTATCAATCCTATTTTCAGCCAAAAGAACAAACATACAATTTTCTACCACAAATACTGCATTGACATAAATATCATTTCTCTAATTCATGATCGCGATATGAATATGGCTGATATGTTGTCTTACGTTTCGAGTTATTCCATCTAACTCCGTCTTTTGAGAACTATAACATGTAAGTATTTGATTTGTTTGTTTGTTGTTTTGTATTGGGATTTAACGACCCAGTCAACAGTATTTAGGTCATTTTTGAGCCGGTCAGTTTATCCACACTTTGCCTGGGCAAGCTTATACGTAAGCGGTTTACCAGTACAGTTGACATTCTTTCGCTATAGAAGCTGACAACTGCCCTTTTTGAATCAGTGGAAGGGATGATGATGATGATTTCGTGTTTAACGACGCGCCAACCCTCTTTGTGGGTCATAAGCTCAGTGGAAGGGAGAGAATGACCGTAGAAAAGATTTCATGATCAATCTCCACGAAAGAAAGGATGCCGACCCCGGCAGGTATCGAACCCGCGTCCTCCTGATCACCAGTCAGACGCGCATCCGACTGAGCTACCGAGGCAAAACAAGGAACAGCTTGTGGGACGTAATAATTCGTCAGTCATTAATGACAATGACCAATCTTAATCACATGCGAGAAATGTAACTAAGATAGCCGAAGCTGCAGATAGAGCAAGAGAGGTCAGAGGAGAAAGCTATATTGCTGTTTGTGATGCCTTAGCTCTGACTTTGCGCTGTGCAGCTTCGCTGATTCTTTTTGCCTCATATTCATTTGCACCCCTTCTGATGAGACCCCGCCACTTTGCTGTTCCATCGATTCGTTTGGAATGTTGAAGTCCTCAAGGGATGCTTTGAGGGTCGGTGTCCCTGTATCGCTTATTCTGACCACCATGCCCATTTCTAGTTTTCTTTGGCAAACGTTCCTCTGAAATCATGTGGGACGTACAATGAACAAGAATGACAACACTTATTTGCTTCAGCTTCTAATTACCAAAAATGAAAACAGCGGCCAAGGGTTGAATGAGTTGAATCGAGTGGCTTGATGCAACGTGGCTCTCTTCGCCTAGCTCCGGGTTGGGTGACTTTGCGTCGATTGTTAATCAGTAACTTTGGATAAATCGACCCAATGTAACTAAACCTACGATTCAGAAGCTTACCTGCGAATGTCCGCGTGATTATCACTGACCAATAAAGAAAAGGCTGGGTAATTTGCAGAGAAGATATGGGTAATTTAAGGTTCAGAGGAGGCAAATCCTGCAAAAGTATTTTTGTCTCCCATGTGAATAGGGGTCAACTCTTAAAGGAAAGAATTTGCTCCCGAGGAGCAAATTCTTTCCTTTAAGAGTTGACCCCCTTTTCAGTGGACAGAAAAGCGAAAAGGAGTCTTGAAAGTTGCCTTCCTTTGAAAAATGGCGGAAGCTTCTGCTAGCTGTTCCCATTCCCCTTAAAGTAAAGAACTTAATAATAAGGTATGGGCAATTTAAAGTAAAGAACTTGCTTCCTACCCTTATCATCAGGAAAACATGCCTATATAATTTTGACCTCCTTGAACCCCACTTTTATATAGTAAAACTGGGGTTTACATGGGTAAACCTTATTTTTCTTATTTCTGCTCCAAAATACAAATTGTGGGTACTCGTTAGAACCGCCTCGACGAGGCGGTTCTAACGATTACACACAATCTATATTTTGAGCAGAAATAAGGAAAATATCACAATATCCAAAAATTTTCATTTTTCGGCGATAAGGGGTACACTGTATTTGTATAGGCGTGTTTTCGTAATGTTCTAATGCACTTGCGTATGTTTGTTTGACTTGAGGTTTCGTCTCCGTCAACACTATTTAAGTCATTTTGGAGACGTTGCTTCCAGTTTTGTGGAACTTAATTTACTCGTCATTGAGATAGCTCTGCCGCCCAATGAAAACAATTTAGGGTTTAAACAAATTCAGGGTTTATTGTTTTTTTTTTTTTTTTCTTTTGAGGTTTAACGTCTCCGGCAACACTGAATATGGCATTTTGGAGACATTGCTCCCAATTTTGTGAGACTTTTACCCGACATTGAGTTGACATGACATCTCAAGCCCTGTGGCCCAATAAAAGGGTTTATAAGCATGGACGGTCGGACTAGCACCGCTTTGCCTGGGCAGGCTTAGATCCTCTAAGTGGTATACCAGTACTCGTGTGCGGTCGGTTTCAGCTCTGCGTGGAGGCATCATGCAGCCATCTATGTCTCCAAGCCCCGATGGGCGGTGGCCGATTAAGGTTTATACGCATAGAGGGTCCGACACGCACCACATTGCCTGATTAGAAAAGTATTTTTGTCCCCCATGTCAATAGGGGTCAAAATTAGCAAATTCTTTGCTTTAAGAGTTGGCCACCATTTCAGTGGAACAGCGAAAAGGAAGTCTCGAAAGTTGTATTCCTTTGAAAAATGGCGGAAGCTTCTGCTAGATGTTCCCATTCCCCTTAAAGTAAACAACTTGCTAATAAGGTGTAAAGAACTTGCTTCCTCTTGAAGAGAGCAAGCCCTTATTCTAATGCACTTGCGTATGTTTGTTTGTTTGACTTGAGGTTTAATGTCTCCGTCAACACCATTTAGGTCATTTTGGGAACGTTGCTTCCAGTTTTGTGGGACTTAATTTACCCGACATTGAGATGAAATGGAATCTCAAGCCCTGCCGCCCAATGAAACCAATTTAAGGTTTATACGCATAGCGGATCCGACAAGCACCATACTTTGCCTTGGCAGGCTTAGACCTCCAAAGCGGTTTACCAGTACTCATGTGCAGTTGGTTTGGTTAGTTTTAGCTCTGCGTGGTAGCATAATGCAGCCCAATCTATTTCTTCTAGCCCAGACGGGCGGGAGCCGCACTTGCGTATGTAATGCGACGTTGGACTATCTGCGACAGTTCTACGATATAATCATCCCCTAGCAATATAATCATCCCCTATATATGAGGGGATAGATGGATTTGGTTCATCGCGATCATGAATTAGAGAAATGATATTTATGTCCATGCAGTATTTGTGGTAGAAACAGAACTTGGCGAAACCATGCAATAGGTATGTCTCACGGATTTGGCGAAGTTATTTATCTTATTTTCAGCCAAAAGAACAAACAAACAATTTTCTACCACAAATACTGCATGGACATAAATATCATTTCTCTAATTCATGATCGCGATGAACCAAATCCATCTATCCCCTCATAGGGGATGATTATATTGCTAGAACCAGAGCAATGCACGTGCCAAGACAATGCACATAACTTTGAACGTTTCCTAAAGGTCACAATTGGTGCTTTAAACTATGTAGGACTAATTATTAATATCGGAAAACCTAATCTGAGATGGAAATTTCCTAGTGCTACGACCATACAAGAACCATTTTCGCCGGAAAATTTTGTGTCTTATCATATGCGGTGAGAAATCCTAGTTCAATTTTCAATACAACGCCCACGGGCAAGGAAATGGGTACACCGCATATGATAAGACACAAAATTTTCCGGCGAAAATGGTTCTTGTATGGTCGTAGCACTAGGAAATTTCCATCTCAGATTAGGTTTTCCGATATTAATAATTAGTCCTACATAGTTTAAAGCACCAATTGTGACCTTTAGGAAACGTTCAAAGTTATGTGCATTGTCTTGGCATGTGCATTGCTCTTGTTCATCCCCTATGAGGGGACAGATGGATTTGGTTCATCGCGATCATGAATTAGAGAAATGATATTTATGTCCATGCAGTATTTGTGGTAGAAACAGAACTTGGCGAAACCATGCAATAGGTATGTCTCACGAATTTGGCGAAGTTATCAATCCTATTTTCAGCCAAAAGAACAAACATACAATTTTCTACCACAAATACTGCATTGACATAAATATCATTTCTCTAATTCATGATCGCGATATGAATATGGCTGATATGTTGTCTTACGTTTCGAGTTATTCCATCTAACTCCGTCTTTTGAGAACTATAACATGTAAGTATTTGATTTGTTTGTTTGTTGTTTTGTATTGGGATTTAACGACCCAGTCAACAGTATTTAGGTCATTTTTGAGCCGGTCAGTTTATCCACACTTTGCCTGGGCAAGCTTATACGTAAGCGGTTTACCAGTACAGTTGACATTCTTTCGCTATAGAAGCTGACAACTGCCCTTTTTGAATCAGTGGAAGGGATGATGATGATGATTTCGTGTTTAACGACGCGCCAACCCTCTTTGTGGGTCATAAGCTCAGTGGAAGGGAGAGAATGACCGTAGAAAAGATTTCATGATCAATCTCCACGAAAGAAAGGATGCCGACCCCGGCAGGTATCGAACCCGCGTCCTCCTGATCACCAGTCAGACGCGCATCCGACTGAGCTACCGAGGCAAAACAAGGAACAGCTTGTGGGACGTAATAATTCGTCAGTCATTAATGACAATGACCAATCTTAATCACATGCGAGAAATGTAACCAAGATAGCCGAAGCTGCAGATAGAGCAAGAGAGGTCAGAGGAGAAAGCTATATTGCTGTTTGTGATGCCTTAGCTCTGACTTTGCGCTGTGCAGCTTCGCTGATTCTTTTTGCCTCATATTCATTTGCACCCCTTCTGATGAGACCCCGCCACTTTGCTGTTCCATCGATTCGTTTGGAATGTTGAAGTCCTCAAGGGATGCTTTGAGGGTCGGTGTCCCTGTATCGCTTATTCTGACCACCATGCCCATTTCTAGTTTTCTTTGGCAAACGTTCCTCTGAAATCATGTGGGACGTACAATGAACAAGAATGACAACACTTATTTGCTTCAGCTTCTAATTACCAAAAATGAAAACAGCGGCCAAGGGTTGAATGAGTTGAATCGAGTGGCTTGATGCAACGTGGCTCTCTTCGCCTAGCTCCGGGTTGGGTGACTTTGCGTCGATTGTTAATCAGTAACTTTGGATAAATCGACCCAATGTAACTAAACCTACGATTCAGAAGCTTACCTGCGAATGTCCGCGTGATTATCACTGACCAATAAAGAAAAGGCTGGGTAATTTGCAGAGAAGATATGGGTAATTTAAGGTTCAGAGGAGGCAAATCCTGCAAAAGTATTTTTGTCTCCCATGTGAATAGGGGTCAACTCTTAAAGGAAAGAATTTGCTCCCGAGGAGCAAATTCTTTCCTTTAAGAGTTGACCCCCTTTTCAGTGGACAGAAAAGCGAAAAGGAGTCTTGAAAGTTGCCTTCCTTTGAAAAATGGCGGAAGCTTCTGCTAGCTGTTCCCATTCCCCTTAAAGTAAAGAACTTAATAATAAGGTATGGGCAATTTAAAGTAAAGAACTTGCTTCCTACCCTTATCATCAGGAAAACATGCCTATATAATTTTGACCTCCTTGAACCCCACTTTTATATAGTAAAACTGGGGTTTACATGGGTAAACCTTATTTTTCTTATTTCTGCTCCAAAATACAAATTGTGGGTACTCGTTAGAACCGCCTCGACGAGGCGGTTCTAACGATTACACACAATCTATATTTTGAGCAGAAATAAGGAAAATATCACAATATCCAAAAATTTTCATTTTTCGGCGATAAGGGGTACACTGTATTTGTATAGGCGTGTTTTCGTAATGTTCTAATGCACTTGCGTATGTTTGTTTGACTTGAGGTTTCGTCTCCGTCAACACTATTTAAGTCATTTTGGAGACGTTGCTTCCAGTTTTGTGGAACTTAATTTACTCGTCATTGAGATAGCTCTGCCGCCCAATGAAAACAATTTAGGGTTTAAACAAATTCAGGGTTTATTGTTTTTTTTTTTTTTTCTTTTGAGGTTTAACGTCTCCGGCAACACTGAATATGGCATTTTGGAGACATTGCTCCCAATTTTGTGAGACTTTTACCCGACATTGAGTTGACATGACATCTCAAGCCCTGTGGCCCAATAAAAGGGTTTATAAGCATGGACGGTCGGACTAGCACCGCTTTGCCTGGGCAGGCTTAGATCCTCTAAGTGGTATACCAGTACTCGTGTGCGGTCGGTTTCAGCTCTGCGTGGAGGCATCATGCAGCCATCTATGTCTCCAAGCCCCGATGGGCGGTGGCCGATTAAGGTTTATACGCATAGAGGGTCCGACACGCACCACATTGCCTGATTAGAAAAGTATTTTTGTCCCCCATGTCAATAGGGGTCAAAATTAGCAAATTCTTTGCTTTAAGAGTTGGCCACCATTTCAGTGGAACAGCGAAAAGGAAGTCTCGAAAGTTGTATTCCTTTGAAAAATGGCGGAAGCTTCTGCTAGATGTTCCCATTCCCCTTAAAGTAAACAACTTGCTAATAAGGTGTAAAGAACTTGCTTCCTCTTGAAGAGAGCAAGCCCTTATTCTAATGCACTTGCGTATGTTTGTTTGTTTGACTTGAGGTTTAATGTCTCCGTCAACACCATTTAGGTCATTTTGGGAACGTTGCTTCCAGTTTTGTGGGACTTAATTTACCCGACATTGAGATGAAATGGAATCTCAAGCCCTGCCGCCCAATGAAACCAATTTAAGGTTTATACGCATAGCGGATCCGACAAGCACCATACTTTGCCTTGGCAGGCTTAGACCTCCAAAGCGGTTTACCAGTACTCATGTGCAGTTGGTTTGGTTAGTTTTAGCTCTGCGTGGTAGCATAATGCAGCCCAATCTATTTCTTCTAGCCCAGACGGGCGGGAGCCGCACTTGCGTATGTAATGCGACGTTGGACTATCTGCGACAGTTCTACGATATAATCATTAGGGATGTAACGATAGTCAGAAAATGACTATTGCGATAGTATTGACATTGCAAGAAGAACCATTGCGATACTATTACTATTGCTGACTACTATTGCAATACTATTGCGATACTATTGCCGGATACATATTTTCTTGTTTAAGATGGAAATAAAAACTATTCAAACCTTCAAACTGTTTTGCTGTATGTTTTATCTACATAAAAGATATAAACAAGATAATTTACACAGAGGGACAACTGTTGTAAACTCCTGTTTGCTTTTCTGTCTGCCCTACAGGAAGAAAAAACTCCCCAGGAGCAACCTTTTTTCTTTAAGTTTAAATTCTCCTGGAAGAGCCGGGAAACTCATTTTATTAGAAGTAGCCAAGAAGATTCCAGCCAAGTACATTTATCATTTCACAATGAGAATGAACATGTAACATCAGTTTTTTAATCAAAATAAATGTAAGCTCTTCACGAAGGCAATGGAATCTTTGCTTGTCTTCAAAAACAACTTCAGACATGATAAAGTGACTAAATACACCTCAAGCTCGTGATAACACAGAACTTCGGGTCCAACCAACCGTGTTAGTTAACCGAATCGTGTTATAAACGCCGACCGAATTTGTCACGGTTCAGTCTGTTCTACTATTACACTAAAAACACAAGCCTCCGGCGCTATCGTTAAGCCTACAGCGTTTCGCATGACAAGGTGTGAAAATAAGATCAGGTTATGTCTCTATCATATAATTTAATCCACAATCAAATCGCTCCGGGCCTAAGAGGATTAGCTACATCTAACAGTAGATGTATGCATGTAAATATGAAACAGACTATTCTACTGTCTCGTGCATGGTTATATTTTGGCGCCAAAATAGAAGATGCTTGGTGGGAAAAGTCGTACACTTAAATAATACATCCGAGTATAATCCAGGAATTGTGCAAAGTTCCGTTCTCTATCCACAACAGTTTAGCTATCACATTTTATGATAGAAATACGCCCCATTAAAAATGTTAGTAGATATCTGAGAAACTAGGTCGGCAATGCACACGATTCAGAATTTTTTCCGGTGACACGTCAAATGACAGTCATATACCAGGACCTGTGATACAGGAAGTTAGATTTGAATCTTCTGGCAGAAAATCTGATGACATTTTAATATTAGTCTCTGTGTTTCGGTACACAATCGATCGCATGCGTTTGTTAAACGGAACACCATTGAAATCGGGGCTAAAAAATTTTTAAATCCAAATCGGCCCCGGCCGACCGATGACGTCATCAGTACCGTGCCGAACATGCCTTATAATGTCATCCCAGACATTATTGCATCTGCCAACTTATCTAATTGCCCATCATTTTTATTGTGAATTGATTTTCCAAAAATCATTTGTATATTTCTTTTGTTGTTTGGTCAAATCTTTTAGCAATACAAATAAACAGAAAATCAAACCACGTTTTTATTTTCTTTAATTGTTTTCTAGTGCTGTATTTTCCTGTGCATATTTTGAATGCACGATGTCCAAGATTTAGAATTAATTCCTCAACTGTACAGGCATTGTCTGGATGCCCAAATTATAAACGTTCTTTGCACGACGACAGGTATTTCATTTCCTTTGGTGTCTGCTATTGACAAAAATAAGAATCCTCTAAAACATCAACCAGAACAATTTTTTGCACCTTTTGAAGCGGTAATGACACATGCGGACTTTCCATGCTTCACGTGCTAATGCGGGCGGCACCCTTTGATAATAAATACCACTGTGTAAACACGCATTAATTATCGCTTTTCATATCACCAGCTTACAGACAGCTTGCAGATTAGCGAGTCAAAATATGTGGTCAATTATTTCGAACTCAATTAACATTAAAGTGTTTACTGTTGAAATGCGCTTCAGAAAGCTGTAAATTTACCATTCAATGAAGGAATATTCAGGGTACTGACTCTATACCGACATTGGGTGTTAAGTGGATAATCCATAACAAATAGGATGCATAAACACCGTGTACCTGTAGGCTACCGCCAAATCATGATTTGGCAGTAATTTTATTGCCCTTATCTCGCGACAAGCAGCCGTTGCAAGCATACGTTGACTCCCACTGGCACAGGAGATTATTGGATTACAATTAAGACAATATACAGTTTGATGCTTGACCGGGTACAAGACGCAGGTCGTACTAAAGAATATATTTAAGAATGAAAACAACTTCGAGAATTATCTGGAAAACTTGTGATATAGAAAACTATCGAAACTATCGATAGTTCAAAACACTATCGGCAATAGTCATCGATGTTGACTTTACCATCGATGCAGTACTATCGGCCCAGTGCCTATCGCAATGCATCGATGGTCCGATGCATCGTTACACTCCTAATAATCATCCCCTAGCAATATAATCATCCCCTATATATGAGGGGATAGATGGATTTGGTTCATCGCGATCATGAATTAGAGAAATGATATTTATGTCCATGCAGTATTTGTGGTAGAAACAGAACTTGGCGAAACCATGCAATAGGTATGTCTCACGGATTTGGCGAAGTTATTTATCTTATTTTCAGCCAAAAGAACAAACAAACAATTTTCTACCACAAATACTGCATGGACATAAATATCATTTCTCTAATTCATGATCGCGATGAACCAAATCCATCTATCCCCTCATAGGGGATGATTATATTGCTAGAACCAGAGCAATGCACGTGCCAAGACAATGCACATAACTTTGAACGTTTCCTAAAGGTCACAATTGGTGCTTTAAACTATGTAGGACTAATTATTAATATCGGAAAACCTAATCTGAGATGGAAATTTCCTAGTGCTACGACCATACAAGAACCATTTTCGCCGGAAAATTTTGTGTCTTATCATATGCGGTGTACCCATTTCCTTGCCCGTGGGCGTTGTATTGAAAATTGAACTAGGATTTCTCACTGTGGGCCTTCTAATTTCAAATTTTCCTTAAATCGTATTTGCAACAGTCCGATTTATCATATGCATGTCTACAACCAACAAAAAAGTGCATACCATCTTCCCAGAAGAGCGTTTCATGTAAAATAATGAGATTTCGCGGTGGAGTAGCTCCACTGTGTCCGGTTCTCCGTTTGACTGGCTGTAACTGTCGAATTCGGACCATCGAAGATAAATTTGTGAATAATATGTGTCTTCCGTGAAGCTAATGTGAGCAGCCGTATTGATAAGTAACCATAACACGAGATCTAGAACAACAACAAACCTGCACATGTGATACCCATTCCGCCATTTTCTTTTTTATCCTGAGCGGAAAAATTTCCTTATCCGGTGTGTTTGTTCCTTACCCTGCGCGCTTGCCTTTACCAGTGTGTCCAAGTGCCAGGTCATAAGGGTGACTTCCGCCAGGACTCCAATTAAAACACAATATGTGCTGCACGGGCAGGTCCTGGAGGCTGTCAGCAGTGCCAGGTACTTGGGGGTGGATATCTCCAATGACCTGAGTTGGAACACCCATGTGGGCAGGATTGCAACCAGTGCAAACAAAACTCTTGGATTCATTAGGCGAAATATCAAAACTAAGTCCCCCCAGGTGCGTGAGATGGCCTACCAGTCCCTTGTCCGTCCCCAGCTGGAGTATGCATCTCCAGTGTGGGACCCCCACACCAAAGAACAAGCCCATAAAATAGAAATGGTCCAAAGAAGAGCAGCCCGGTGGACCATGAATGATTGGAACAGAACAACTAGTGTCACATACTTGCAGCACCAGTTGAACTGGCAAACTTTGGAACAGAGAAGATCCGTTGCTCGTCTCTGTCTCTTTTACAGAATAGTTTATGGCCTCGTGGCCGTCCCCCTCCCAGATTATATCCAACCCACAAGTAGGCCATCCAGGTTCAACTCGATGACATTCCGTCAAATCCATACTGGTAAGAATGCCTATAAGTATTCCTTCTTTCCCCTGGCCATTGTCCAGTGGAATGTCCTCCCTGAACATGCTGTTAGCTCCACAGGTCTTGAAGCCTTCAAGACCGCAGTAGGAGGTCTTCAGCATCCCAAACCCTAAATATTGTAAAGCATGTTTTTATGCCCCCGCCATTCGAAGAATGGTGGAAAGGGCATATAGCGTTGCCCCTGTCCGTCCGTTCGTCCGTCCGTTCGTCCTTCCGTGCGTCCTTCCGTGCGTCCGTCCGTGCGTCCGAAACTTAAACGCAGTCAATAACTTCCTTATTTCTTGATGGATTTTAAAATTACTCGGCAGAAATGTTAACCATCATGAGACGACGTGTCACGTGCAAAACCCAGGTCCTTACCTCCAAGGTGAAGGTCATACTTAGAGGTCAAATGTCAAAAAAAGGGTCCGAAACTTAAACGCAGTCAATAACTTTCTTATTTCTGGATGGATTTTGAAATTACTTTGGAGAAATGTTAACCATCATGAGTTGATGTGTCACGTGCAAAACCCAGGTCCGTACCTCCAAGGTCAAGGTCATACTTGGAGGTCAAAGGTCAAAAAAAGGGTCCGAAACTTAAACGCAGTCAATAACTTTCTTATTTCTGGATGGGTTTTGAGATTACTTTGTAGAAATGTTAACCATCATGAGTCGATGTGTCACATGTAAAATCCAGGTCCGTACCTCAAAGGTCAAGGTCATACTTGGAGGTCAAAGGTCTAAAAAAGGGTCCGAAACTTAAACGCAGCCAATAACTTACTTATTTTTGGATGGATTTTGAAATTATTTTGAAGAAATGTTAACCATCATGAGACAATGTGTCACGTGCAAACCCAGATCCGTACCGCCAAGGTCATACTTAGAGGTCAAATGGCATAAAAAGGGTCCAAAACTTAAACACTGTCAATAACTTTCTATGGATGAATACGAACATAGACATATTTTTGGGCGGGGGCATCCGTGTCCTATGGACGCATTTCTAGTTAAATCTGTTTTTAAGTTTTCACCCTGTTTTAAGCTGGTCGATCCAAGAGTGTTGTTTTTATTCTCCCCCTCATTATCGAACTAGTCTTAACCTATCACCTTTTAGTAGCCTCACTATCATTCTTTTATCTTTTTCTTATTCATGACCCGACGTGCAGTCACCTGCCAAAAATGCCCGCGAGGGCGTAGGCAGTATTACGAAGATAGATAGATAGATAGATACTCCATGTTTCATATATCTAATAATGATTATTCCTATTCAATGTCATTATGATTATAATTTTCATTATTATTATCATCATTATACTTTTGATTATTGCCATTATTTTTTAGTTCACTAGGCCTCTGACATGTCTGACAAAAATAATGTTAAAGAACCAGTGCTTCAACTGAAGTGCAGGAACCGCCGGATGCTTTTAGCTTTATGAGTATACTTTAGTACTGTATTCTGAATCGTTTACAGGATAAAATGCATTCTCACTTTTCCAATACAAAAGCATATGTGTCAAAGTTTGACCTAGGCACAAAGAAGGTCAAGGTCAACCCAGGGTCACCATTTTAGCAATTTATGATGGGCCTACGTCCCAGATGCTATTTATCAAGTTTCGTGGAAATCTGCCCAGTGGTTCTGGAGAAGACTATTTTTAAGGGTTTTTACCATATATGGCTTGGCGGCCATTTTTGTCATGTGACCTGGACCCCATGAGCAAATTTTGGTTTCCCCCATCCCATAGGGGCTCCATATGAAAGTTGACTTCAATCAACCCAACGGTTTCCGAGGAGAAGCAGTTCGAAAATTTTCACATTTTTCGCCTCGGCGAGGCTATACTAAATGGAATGTAATATTTCGCAAGTTCATTGGTTAGATCTCATTGATATCTATCAGTGTGCCAAAAATTGTTTAAATATTCCAAGCGGATAAGTCACTATCACCAATTTTTACAAACGAGTTACGGACGGACAGACAGACAGACAATATATGGCTTGGCGGCCATTTTGGTCATGTGACCTGGACCCCATGTGCAAATTTTGGTTTCCCCCATCCCATAGAGGCTCCATATGAAATTTGACTTCAATCGTCCCAACGGTTTCCGAGGAGAAGCAGTTCGAAAACTTTCACATTTTTCGCCTCGGCGAGGCTATACTAAATGGAATGTAATATTTCGCCATTTCAGTGGTTAGATCCCATTGATATCTATCAGTATGCCAAAAAAATGTTTAAATATTCCAAGCGGTTAAGTCACTATCACCAGACGGGCCTCCGTGGCCTAGTGGATAAGAGCGCTGACTCTTAGTCATTAGGTCTCTCACCGCCGTAGGTTCGAGCCTCGCTCGAGCCACGTGTGAGACGCCAAGTTCTGCAACGGAAGGTCAGGTGGTTTTTCTCCGGGTACTCCGGTTTTCGCCCACCTCTGATTAACGATCGGCTCGATATGAGTGAAATAATCTTGAAAGGGCCGTAAAACCCAAACCAAAAAAAAAAAAAGTCACTATCACCAATTTTCACAAACGGGTTACGAACGGACTGACAGAATGACGGAATGACACGGTGATTTTAGGGCACTCTTAGAAAATCAACCAACCACTCCAGTCGGTCGCTTTTTCTGCGGGTCGTGCAATTTCTTTTTTTTTTTTTTTTTTTTTTTTTCTTTTTTTGTAATAATTAACTTAAACTGGCGATCTTGATTGGGTTTTGTTCTATGGTGGTATATCAGATCATAATTTTAATATGTTTGAGCAGTGGTGTATTATGTGGTATTGTTTTTCTTTTGATATATGGTCCGCGGCATTGGGAGAGTTGTCTTTCAACTGTACCATTGGGCGGTGTTTCAGTGAATAGGAACGACCCCTTACTGAAACTTGTTGTTAATTATTTAATCTGAATGTACCCCTTGACCTACGGCTTATTGGGGCGAGCAGCAAAGGGTTCTGGTGAGAATGTTATATGCACAGCCTTAATTAACTTGCATAAGCCAGAACGACCATTTTTCGAGTGACGCGGCTCATATTATGATCTGACCTTTATGATCATTGTTATATATGCCAGAGATGGCCCATGATTGGGTTAATAAAAGTATTCTGTTCTATCTCAGAGCTAACATCAACTCAGAAGCAACTAGGACTTTAGGATTCGGCCTTTGCACCTGGGCAGACAAAGGAACCGATGACGGTTGCATTATAAAACACTGGTTTGGTTCGCCCTCAACTTGAATATGCATCACCCATTCGGCATCCATATATTAAAACTCAGATTCAGCAGGTGGAGGAGGTGCAGAGGACAGCTGCTTGATGGACCTGCCGGCGAAGTAGCGTTGGTGACATGCTTAATGAGCTAGAGTGGCCGTCCCTAAAAGCCTGTCGTGAACAGTCATCTTTAACCCTCTTCTATAAGATATACTCTGATACAGTGTCTATTGCAATAGTGTCAACCCAAACAAGAGCAACTCACAATATCGTAGGTACCAGTGTGATAATTTAAGGTGCTTTTGTAACCATACGTTAACGTCTTTTCAACGCCTTTTCTTCTTTTTGTCCTAGGATAGGCGTCTCTTGCCTCATGCCTCCAGTTGACATGTCTCATGAGCTACGTCGGTTGGTGTGTGTTCGGAGGGGGATGTGTTGTGTTTGCCGGGTCTTGTCCATCATCGATGAAGATTAAATATCAGAAAGGCCTCTGTGTCACTAAATTTGGTATAGTTACGCCTTAATTCCCAACACTAAACTTAAATAACTGTCATATTAAAATTTTGGAATAAAATTTGGGAAGATATAATACTATCTGAAATTCTAACACAGCGCGCCTATATAGGCAATGCAAAATAACAGTGTTTTATTCTGCAACAAATCACAGCTCGGAAGAGCGTGACGTGTGACGTCATTAAAAACTGCAAATTTATGACGTCACTAGTCGATTTACTTGACGTTAGACGGTGTAACGTCATTTTCTCGCATCGAAAACGTTAGAAAAGGATGTAAAATTTAATGCATGTGATTCAGTCGATAATTTTAGCGGGATTTCTTCTAACAATGGCGAAAAGTTGTGAGATTTTGAAGGTAACAACAACATTATTGCCGATTTTCAGCGTGTTAGAATCGAAATAGATAAGCTCCAGACCGTGATTTGTTGGGTAATAAATCACAGTTTGTCGGTCAGTTGTAAGTAGACAAATCACGCGCGCTACGCGCTTGTGATTTGTCTACTTTACAACTGACCTCCAAACTGTGATTTATTACACAACAAATCACAGGTAGAGCTGATCTGTTTCTTAATTCTAACACAGCGCGCCTATATAAGCAATGGAAAATAACTGTGTTTTATTCTGCAACAAATCACAGCTCGGAAGAGCGTGACGAGTGACGTCATTAAAAACTGCAAATTTATGACGTCACTAGTCGATTTCCTAGCCGTTAGACGGTGTAACGTCATATTCTCGCATCGAAAACGTTAGAAAAGGATATAAATGCGTGTGTTTCAGTCGATAATTTTAGCGGAATTTCTCCTAACAATGGCGAAAGGTTGTGAGATTTTGAAGGAAACAACAACATTTTTGCCGATTTTCAGCGTGTTAGAATCGAAATAGATCAGCTCTAGTATGTGATCTGTTGAGCAATAAATCACAGTTTGTCGGTCAGTTGTAAGTAGACAAATCACGTGCGCTACGCGCTTGTGATTTGTCTACTTTACAACTGACCTCCAAACTGTGATTTATTACTCAACAAATCACAGTTAGAGCTGATCTATTTCTTAATTACAAAGAAATTTTAAATATTCTTAGTAATAAGCAAGGTGAAAACAGACACAAAGAGGGTCATTTCATTGAACACTGCGTCAAAAATTCTCATATATTCTAAAGTTATGCTCATTTATATTTGATACATACTTATTTTCCTCTAAGAGTAACCTCCCTTGATTTAAAAACTACAAATTTATGACGTCACTAGTCGATTTACTTGACGTTAGACGGTGCAACGTCATTTTCTCGCATCGAAAACGTTAGAAAAGGATATAAATGCATGTGTTTCAGTCGATAGTTTTAGCGGGATTTCTTCTAACAATGGCGAAAAGTTGTGAGATTTTGAAGGAAACAACAACATTATTGCCGATTTTCAGCGTGTTAGAATCGAAATAGATCAGCTCTAGCCAGTGATTTGTTGGGTAATAAATCACAGTTTGTCGGTCAGTTGTAAGTAGACAAATCACAAGCAGCGCTACGCGCTTGTGATTTGTCTACTTTACAACTGACCTCCAAACTGTGATTTATTACACAACAAATCACAGTTAGAGCTGATCTATTTCTTAATTCTAACACAGCGCGCCTATATAGGCAATGGAAAAAAACTGTGTTTTATTCTACAACAAATCACAGCAAGGGAGAGCGTGACGAGTGACGTCATTAAAAACTGCAAATTTATGACGTCACTAGTCGATTTCCTTGACGTTAGACGGTGTAACGTCATTTTCTCGCATCGAAAACGTTAGAATAGGATATAAATGCATGTGTTTCAGTCGATAATTTTAGCGGGATTTCTTCTAACAATGGCGAACAGTTGTGAGATTTTGAAGGAAACAACATTATTATTGCCGATTTTCAGCCTGTTAGAATCGAAATAGATCAGCTCTAGTTTGTGATTTGTTGAGTAATAAATCACAGTTTGTCGGTCAGTTGTAAGTAGACAAATCACGCGCGCTACGCGCTTGTGATTTGTCTACTTTACAACTGACCTCCAAACTGTGATTTATTACTCAACAAATCACAGTTAGAGCTGATCTATTTCTTAATTACAAAGAAATTTTAAATATTCTTAGTAATAAGCAAGGTGAAAACAGACACAAAGAGGGTCATTTCATTGAACACTGCGTCAAAAATTCTCATATATTCTAAAGTTATGCTCATTTATATTTGATACATACTTATTTTCCTCTAAGAGTAACCTCCCTTGATTTTTTTAATTTAAATCTACAATGCATTATTCTGTGGTGTCATAGTGCTTTTAAACTTTTTTTAAAACAGTTTTAAGCTATCATTTATTCCATTTTGCAGTTGCATAATTCATTTTTCTCATACCATTTGATTACTTTGTATGTTGTTCATAATTTAGGACAAATTTGAACTTGAATTTAAATTCAAAGTATTTTTTTTTAAATGTTTAAAACTACTATTTAATTCAATATTTCATTTAGACTACTTGCGGTTGTGTTGTCTTCAAAATTGATTTGGAAAATGGCTGAATATTTTGCAAACAGTGTAGGCCCTGATCAGACGCCGCGTTGTGCGGCGTCTGATCTGGGCCTGCACGGTTTGCCAGGGTACCCGTTTAGGGGTTCCTGGTACTAAATGGGTTAATCTGGGATGTATTGAATATGTTTTGTAATATATGTTTGCATTTGCTATCATAGGAACCTATTGAGAAATGGCTTAAGATAGCCGCTAAATTGTCTTGGCTTTCTTGTCAAAACAAAATCACAACAGAGAGAGAGAGAGAGAGAGAGAGAGAGAGAGAGAGAGAGAGAGAGAAAGAGAGAGAGAGAGAGAGAGAGAGAGAGAGAGAGAGAGAGAGAGAGAGAGAGAGAGAGAGAGAGAGAGAACCTATTGCTATCACAAGAACCTATTGAGAAATGGCTTAAGATAGCCGCTAAATGCTTGGCTTTCTTGTCAAAACAAAAGCACAACAGAGAGAGAGAGAGAGAGAGAGAGAGAGAGAGAGAGAGAGAGAGAGAGAACATATTGCTATCACAAGAACCTATTGAGAAATGGCTTAAGATAGCCGCTAAATTAGCTTGGCTTACTTGGCAAAACATACCACAACAGAGAGAGAGAGAGAGAGAGAGAGAGAGAGAGAGAGAGAGAGAGAGAGAGAGAGAGAGAGAGAGAACCTATTGCTATCATGAGAACCTATTGAGAAATGGCTTAAGATAGCCGCTAAATTGGCTTGGCTTTCTTGTCAAAACAAAAGCACAACAGAGAGAGAGAGAGAGAGAGAGAGAGAGAGAGAGAGAGAGAGAGAGAACCTATTGAGAAATAGCCGCTAAATTAGCTTGGCTTACTTGGCAAAACAAAAACACAAGAGAGAGAGAGAGAGAGAGAGAGAGAGAGAGAGAGAGAGAGAGAGAACCTATTGAGAAATGGCTTAAGACAGCCGCTAAATTAGCTTGGCTTACTTGTCAAAACAAAAACACAACACACACAGAGAGAGAGAGAGAGAGAGAGAGAGAGAGAGAGAGAGAGAGAGAGAGAGAGAGAGAGAGAAAGTGTGTGTGAGAGAGAGAGAGAATGCTATAACATACAGCATATAAACAAAGTTTTAAAATTTTACCACGCTCTCTGGCCTCATCAGACTGTGAATAAAATAGAATATTTTTAAATCTCATCAAGAAAACACGCCTATATAATTCTGACCCCCGTGAACCCCACATTTATGCAGTAAAACTGTGGTTTACAGAGGTAAATCTTATCTTATTTTTGTTATTCCTGCTCTAAAATATAGGTTGTGGGTATTCGTTAGAACCGCCTCGATGAGGCGGTTCTAACGTGTATCCACAATCTTTATTTTAAGCAGAAATAAGAAAAATATCTAAAATTTTAACTGAAATTATTCTTCTTTCGGCGGTAAAATTTGCAATGTATTTGAACAAGTGTTTTTTATAATGTGAATTATACGTAATAACCAGCTTTGGCATCTATGCACATAATGCACGGCCCGCGACCAATGAAAATCAGAGGCGCCTCCTCCAACCTATAATGTCTTTCAGCAGAAATAAGGAAAATAACGTTTACCCCTGTAAACCCCAATTTTCTCTATAAAGTGAGATTTAGAGGGGTGTTCATTTCACAGAATTGTAAACTTTATGATGATCTGGGTTCAAGCATTCGTAGTTGACTTTGATCTCTATTTCTTTGTGAAATGGACTGGCTACTGTCTGAAACATTGATATGTTCGGGTAAAAAAACAGAATTTTCATTTTTAGTGAAATTATTTTTCTTTATAAAGTTTCAAGAAAATTCCTCAAATGGCTTCCAAGCGGACACGAAAACGTGACGACGCACAGACCGACCTGCAGACAGACAGACGGATCGACAGGCTGGGGGAAAACAATAGGTCCCCCTACCCAGCAGACACATGGCGTAATGCAACCAGACACCGTCGTGATATGACTGAAAAATTGTTGAAAGCGACGTTAAACCCGAATTCACACACACACACATGGCGTAATTGTGAGTCACATTAACGTCGGTGCAACGTCATGACTTTTATGCAATGTCACATCTACATCGTTGCATTGACGTTGATTTGACGTTGTCTTTGCGACTTGTGCCTGCTGGGTATCGGGGGAAGGGGGAGGGGGGGGGGGAAGCAGGATCAGACGTTGATATTAAATGTTTATCAATGCCACTGAAAAGAAACTGGTATGCTTTGATAATTTCCAAATAGTCCCGGACACTATTCGATATCGCGTGATCCGGTACTGGGAACCGTGGTCCGATGCTGGGGTCTGACTCCGGGGGTCTGACTGTAGCTAGAATTGTAAAATAATGGGAGACAACCTCAGGCGATTTGGAAAAAATAAATGTGTGCATAGTGGTTTTGTTTGTTTGTTTGCATTGGAGTTAAAAGGCCCAGTCAACACTATCTTAGGTCATTTTTGAGCCGTTCAGTTTACCAATCCACACTTTTCCTGGGCAGGCTTATACGTAAGGCACGTAAGCGGTTAACCAGTACAGTGCACATTCTTTCGCCAGAAACTGACAACTGCTCTTCTTGAATCAGCGGAAGGAAGTGAATGACCGTACAAAAGATTTCATGATCAATCTCTAAGAAAGAATGTTGCCGATCCCGGCAGGTATCGAACCCGCATCCTCCTGATCATCATCACCAGTCAGACGCGCATCCGACTGAGCTACCGAGGCCGGCTTGTGCATAATGGTACCAAAAGGTCAGATTAGCTACAGTGCTCATTGGCGCGTGGCTGATCTGGGTAGATCTACTTGACATTACTACAAATTCCGGATTCAATCTCGCATCTGTGAGTGAGTGAGTGAGTTTTAGTTTAACGTCCCACCAACAGCTAAGGTCATACGGAGACGGGACCTCGGTTTAAAGACTCATCCGAAAGTCTGGAGAAGCCCGGGATCGATCCTGCGACCCCTGGTTTACAAGGCGAGTAGCGTAACCACTACACCACGGAGGCTTCATCTCGCATCTGTGAAGTCTTGTCTAACCATAAGTCAACATATTCGTTTAAATATTAGGAAGTGTTCATTTCGCCCAGCAGGCACATGACGTTATTATGACGCCTCATCAACGTCGGTGCAACGTCGTGATGTTGCACTGACGTTGATTTGACGTTGCCCTAGCGACGTGTGCCTGCTGGGATTCATATCAAGTTTTGTCGTGATGGCTTTTAGCACGGCGCGATGTAGGGATTCGATTATTTCCATCGCAAGTTTGCCCGTTCGTTCATCGAGCCGTCAATATTTGCGTCAATCCTTATGTTAAAGTCAGATTCCAAGCAGCAAAGAGAAGCGCCAATGTCGGGCCGACAGCGATACGTCGTTGGCCCGCCGTTGCGTTGCGTGCTGGCTGGGTTTCGCAAACATACTACATTTAGATTGTTGGAAAACGCTTGGGGTAAATGATATAAAATGCGATATCACGTATTATTAGCAATCGGACTTACTTTAGAAATTAACTTATTTTGGAAAAAGCAGGTATCACTTCATCACGTTAACAATTCCGTGAAATAAACACCCCGTGTACCCCCACTTTCTATAGAGGAAACTGGGATTTTCGGGGACATACATCTGCTCCAAGACACAGGTTGTAGGTACTCGCTAGAACTGCCTCAATAAGGCGGTTCTAACGAGCGCCTACAGCATATGTTTTGAGTTTTAAAAAGAATACGCGTAATATGCAAGTTCAACCGTTTGATGCACTTTATTGCACGGGTGTGTTATCGAAAGTGGGTCCTTCCTCCCTCATTGTGGTAGCTTAGTGCATTAACAATTGCAACCTTTATCGCCGAAAAAATGAAAATTTTAAGATGAAAAATTATTATATTTTCCTTATCATGTTACAATATCTTTTATTTCATTTACATAGAAAGGTTAACATTGCAAAAATTTTATGCATGCGTCCAAATCGTGTGTGTGTGTGTGTGTGTGTGTGTGTGTGTGTGTGTGTGTGTGTGAATTCGGGTTTAACGTCGCTTTCAACAATTTTTCAGTCATAGATCACGACGGTGTCTGGTTGCGACAGGGAGCTCAATGCTCACTTTTATAGTGCTGCCTCACTGAAGTATCATGTCCCAGACACATTACATGATACCACACCCAGTCACATTATCCTGACACTGGATCGACGAGTCCTAGCTCTACCCCGTAAATCTGAGTGCCAAGCGAGGAGCAGCTAGTACCATTTTTAACGACTTTGGTATGTCGCGGCCCGGGATCGAACCCGTGACCTCCCGTTCCCCGGAGCGGACACTCTACCAACTGAGCTATCGGGACCGGTACGTGCAAATCGTGAAGGACACGATTATTTGTTATTAAATTCCTTCTCGGTGTTATTTCTGCTCAAAATATAGATTGTTGGTACTCGTTAGAACCGCCTCATCAAGGCGGTTCTAACGAGTACCAAATTCTATATTTTAGAGCAAGAATACGAAAAAATAAGGTTTACCCCTGTAAACCCCAGTTCAAGTTACTGTATAAAAGTGGGGTTCAAGTGGGACAAAATTATAGAGGCGTATTTTCGTGATGATATCTCCAAAGTGATTACTTTTCTCATGAAAAATTATATTTGTCTTATTTATACTCCAAACATAGGCTGTGAGTGCTCGTTAGAACCGTCTCATTGAGACGGTTCTAACGAGCCCCCGCATCCTATGTCTTGGAACAGAAATAAGCAAACCAACGTATACCCCTGTAAACCCCATTTTTCTCCATAAATTTAAGGTAGTGTTTAGAGGGGTAATCATTTCACGACCTTGTTAACGTGATTATTAATATTTTTCAGCAAAACCATGTGAACCATATTTTGTTTGTTTGAGTTTAGGTTTTACATCCCTCTTAACACAGTTCATGTCTTTTTTCGATTTTGTGGGACTTTTAACCAACATTGAGTTGAAATTATATCTAAACCCTGCCGCTCAACGAAACCGCTAGGGTTTACAATAACTAGGACCGGTCCGATTCGTATCACTTTGCTTGGGCAGGCTTAGACCTTCCAGTAGGCCCACTTATGTTCGGTCGGTTTTAGTCCTTTGAGGAAGCACCATGCAGCTTAATCTATTTCTCCAAGTCCCGATGGGCAGATGATTCACATGAAATGACATGCCTATTTTTTTGCTGAAAAATAATGAAAACCTGCAGATGATGTACATGAAAAGGTTTGCTGAAAGAAAAATGAAAAAAAAAAAAAAAAGATTGTTACCTGTTTTGCTTCTGGTCTCATTATTTTCAGCTGGCAAATTTGCTAAATGCCATATTTTCCCAATTATCATAAAATATATTCTCGAAAAGTATAAATTTAAGAAAAAAGATGGGCTCGTCCGGGATTGGAACCCGGGACCTCTCGCACCCAAAGCGAGAATCATACCCCTAGACCAACGAGCCACACATGCTCTTAATGTTTATTTAATAAGTCATAAATATATTTTTTTTCTTGTAGCGTTACTTGGTAATGATTATTTTTTATGAATTTATGTCTGATAGATATGACTGAGTACATAGGCATGTTATTGAAAAACTGAAACAAACAATGAAAATGTCTTAAGGAATAAACTAAAAGGAAATAATAATGATGAAGGAAAAAAAACTATCAATATAGTAACCGTTCAATGTACGAAGCTCGTGTTAATCTCTTTTAGTCTGGCAGTTACTTCCCCTCGCTCGCTCTATTAACGAGCTTTGAGTACAATAATTGATTAGGTCGTGCAATGCCGGACTAAATCTCTACACAAATTATCTCCTGTGCCTGGATCGATTTTGAGTCAAAGAAAAATGTTACTGCTAAGGTTATAAACTGTTACTTACTGTCATGCTCAACTCAACTTTAGCATGAATCATGTCACATTTGAAACTTCAACTCGAACATGGGCGTCGAAATTAAAACAGAGCACAGTATCGTGGGCACCAGACCTATACTGATGCCATAAACGATTCTTTCTTCCCTAGAAGTATTCCTCAGTGGAATAGTATCCTCTCCTCTATAATAGATGCCAATACGACAGAGGGGTTTAAAGCCCGTGTGGTATAGATTGGGAGGTATAGAATACCTCTGTAAACGGATTGTAAATAGTTTTAAGAGTGACTTTTTATATTTCTATTTATTATTTCTTTTTTTTTTGGGGGGGGGGGGGCAGGGGCTAAATTCTAAATTTAGCGATTTTGTTACTTAAAGGCTGGAACCCGTCTAAAGCTTTAGGACCTGATGATGCTTCGCCCTAGAGTTCTGAAGAAACTAGCAAATGAGTTAAGTCCAGTTTTTGCTCATCTTTTCCAACAATCTCTCGATACGGGCGAAATCCCCCAAAATGGCTCCTAGCAAACATCTGCCCACTTTTCAAAAAAGTAGTTTAGGTCGTAATACCAAAGCGTTAATCCAAAATCATTAATCCATAGACAAATGGCAAATATCAATGATCAGATCAACAGACATGGACTCAGGGAGAGTGAAATCAGGCGTCCTAGGATAGTAAACCTTAAAGGAGACAGTGCACTTGCTCGTAATATATCGCCCGGTGTCACTGACCTGTATTCTACGTAAATTGCTTGAACACATAGTCTGCTCAAACATCATGGCCCACTTGGATGAACATAAACTTTTGTCAGACAGACGGCATACATATAGGAAAAGGCATAGTTGCGAAAATCAGTTGACCACGGTTATTAATGATTGGGCAAAAATCTGGGACAAAGGGGGGTGGGGTGCAGGCGGACACATTTATTCTGGACTTCGAGAAGGCTTTTGACACCCCATCTAATTAACTACTCAGTATAAGAAGATAGAAAACACCAACGTGTGTTAGGATTTTTTAAATTTATGAGCAGGATCCATAACATTGTCTGCTCATCTTAGCAATAAATTGGCTCCTTGGATTTATATTAATATTTAGGGAAATTGTATGGACATAGAGGATCTTACATGAGTGCTCATGTATTATTGAATTTATTAAATGAGTTGAGGAAAAGGGATAAAATGCGAGGCTTTGCCGAGCATTTTATCCCTTTTCCTCAACGAGTTTAATAGATTCAATAATATATGAGCACGAATGCAAGATTCTATTTATCATACGACATTTAAAACGCATTTTATTCACGATTGTTTACAAAAATGTCAATATTCCACCGTTAGTAAACGCGACGTCGTTAAGGACGTCGTACATGTAACGTTACGGGACGTATCTAGGTAATTTGCATATTTAATCCACTAGTGGATTATCGAAAATATTACATGGCGTTATTACACTCTCAGACGCGACGTCATGTGATAAAACTCCTTCCTTGAATATCAAAAATATTTTGAAACCCAGAACTATGACTAGTGATGAAGTATCTCAAACAACGTCAAGACATTGAAAACGTAGCTTCTGATGCTTGACATTACTGCCTACTGTGAAGCTTTAGAAATAACCATATTATCTGAAGAAGCCAGAAGGGATGTAAAGAACCCAAACATAGGTATTAAATGAGCCCCGCCAAGCGAATTTGGGTCTTCGAGCATTCCGTCATGACAAATTTCAACTGCGCATGCCCAGCCATTCAGAGGGGCCAGGGATATGGTTTTCTGTCTGAAGGTTTCTCTTGATCCACTGCCTGTATGAGCGAGCAGCGAAGGTTCTGGCGAGACTGCGCGGATGCGCAGGCTCGCCTGAACCTTCGCTACTCGCACTGGCGATAAGTACCAAAATCGCTTGACGGGGCCCAAATTATAGATTTAATTGAAAGTTTAGTTAACATTATGAAAACGCGCATTTTCAAATATATTGAAAATTTTACCACCAAAAAAAAAATATCTTTTTAGAGAAAAATTCTGATATTTTTCATATTTTTGCTCAAAACATACATAAAGATAAATAGAGTGTCAGAGGGTCAAAATTATTATGTCTCCCCCGATTTTTTTTTTTTCGGGGAGACATATTGTTTTCCCCCCGGGCGTCCGTCTGTCACAAATTCGTGTCCGCTCTATAACTTGAAAACCGTTAAATCTATCTTCACGAAACTTCATATAAGTATTAATCAATATTAGACGACGTGCAGAGCGCAAGAACTATAACTCTCGCATTTATACTTTTTGAGTTAACTCCCTTGGAAGTCTGTCGGTATTTATGTATGTATGTATGTATGTATGTATGTATGTATGGATGGATGGATGGATGGATGGATGGATGGATGTATGTATGTATGTATGGGCATATCGTGTCCGGTCAATAACTTTCTTATTTTTTGATGGATTTTGAAATAACTGGGCAGAAATATTAACCACCATGAGACGATGTGTGGTTCGCATGACGCAGGTCGGTACCTCAAAGGTCAAGGTCATACTTAGAGGTCGAAGGTGAAAAATGGGCCTTTTCTTCGTGTTTGGTCAATAACTTTCTTATTTTTTGATGGATTTTAAAATTACTTGGCAGAAATGTTAAACACCATGAGATGATGTGTTGCGTGCATGACCCAGGTTGGTACCTCAATGGTCAAGGTCATACTTAGAGGTCAAAGGTAAAAATGGGACCTTTTTTCGTGTTTTGTCAATAACTTTCTTATTTTTGGATAGAATTTGAAATTACTTGGCAGAAATATTAACTACCATGAGACGATGTGTCGTACGTAGATTCAAGTTGGTACCATAAAGGTCAAGGTCATACATAGAGGTCAAAGGTAAAAAAGTGGCCTTTCTTTCGTGTTTGGTCAATAACTTACTTATTTTTAGATGGATTTTGAAATTACTTGGCAGAGATGTTAACCACCATGAGACGATGTGTTGCGTGCATGACCCAGTTTGGTACCTCAAAGGTCAAGGTCATGCATAGAGGTCAAAGGTAAAAAGGGGCCTTTTCGTGTTTGGTCAATAACTTTCATATTTTTAAATGGATTTTGAATTTACTTGGCAGAAATGTTAACCACCATGAGAGGATGTGTTGCGTGCATGACCCAGGTTGGTACCTCAAAGGTCAATGTCATACTTAGTGGTCAAAGTTAAAAAGGGGGCCTTTTTTCGTGTTTGGTCAATAACTTTCTTATTTGTAGATGGATTTTGAAATTACACTGCAGAAATTTTAACCACAATGAGACGATGTGTCTCTTGCATGACCCATGTTGGTGCCGCAAAGGGGAAGGTCATACTAAGAGGTCAAAGGTCAAAAAGGGGTCTTTTTAAGTGTTCAGTCAATAACTTTCTTATTCCTGGATGGATTGTGAAATTACTTGGCAGAAAAATGAACCATCACGAGACGTTGTATTGTACGCTAGACCCAGGTTTGAACCTCCAAGGTCAAGGTCATACTAAGAGGTCAAAGGTAAAAAGTTATGTTTTTTTTGTGTCCAGTCAAAAACTTTTTTATTTCTGGATGGACTTTTTAAAGTAACCTTGCAGAAATGTTCACCTTCATCAGATGATGAGTCATGCGCAAGACCAAGGTCAATACCTCCAATGCCAGGGTCATACCTAGAGGTCAAAGGTAAAAAAGGGGCCTTTTTGTGTACAGTCAATAACTTTCTTATTCTTTGATCGATTATGAAATTACTTGGTAGAAATGTTAACCATCATGAGACGATGTGTTGTACCTCAAAGGTCAAGGCAATACTTAGAGGTCAAAGGTAAAAAAGGGGCTTTTTGTGTACGGTCAATAACTTTCTTATTTCTCTCTGATTTTTTTAAAGTTATTTGCAGAAATGAGTTGCACACAAGACCCAGGTCAATACCTCCAATGTCAAGGTCATACTTAGAGGTAAAAAAGGGGGAGACATCTGTGTTTTTGTAGAAAAACAAACTCTAGTATAGGGTTGTTTTTAATGAAAAAAAAATCTGATATTTTTGCTCAAAACATAGACTGTGGGAATTCGTTAGAACCGCCTCAGCGACGCGTTTCTAACGAGTACCCACAATATATGTTTTCGCGCAGAAATCAGTAAAATAAGATACCCCGTAAACCCCGTTTTACTATGTAAAAGTGGGGTCTAAGAGGGTCAAAATTATATAGGCTTGTTTTCGTGATGTATTTGTTGTACCTCAGATTTTGGTCATTTGTAAAGTCCCTAAAAAGGAAGCGTTTGGGATCACTTGGCTGAGGGAAAAGGTTAACATTCTGAAAACAGCCTCGCGCGATAAGGCTTACATGTGCAACAAACAAGTTCAATCTGCATTTACGCGAGAATCTGACATTTAGCTACCATCCAAAGGTAATAGTCCCTTCCCTACTATGGGGGTGGGGGGCATAACAGTTGATCCCAAGGGTGTCGCAAAACTGTTGGGTTAGCTCAAAATACATAAGGCATCTGGGCCAGATGGCCAGAATGCCAGTGTGCTTAAGGAATGTAGTGCTGAAATTTCTCCTGTGCTGGTCCTTATTTTCAATGAATCACTTGCCCAAGGCACTGTACCAGATGACTGGCGACAAGCAAATGTTACCCCGGTCTATAAAAAGGGGAAAAATATGATGTAGCAAATTATAGACCAGTGTCGCTAACATGCATCTGTTGCAAAACCCTGGAAAATTTATTAGTTAGCAGCATTAACAAACACTTAGCCTTTAAACACTTAGCCTTTGAGAGCATTCTTGCTGACTGTCAACATGGTTTCCGAAGTCTAAGGTCTTGTGAAACTCAACTAGTTCAATTCTTTTATGACATTGTGAGCAATCTGGATGGGGCCATAAATCGTGGCCACAAACAGACTGACTTGATCATCAAGGATTTCGCCAAGTACCTCAGAGGAGGCTATTGTACAAATTGGACTATTATGGGATAAGAGGATCCACACATAGTTGGATTACCTCATGGCTCTCAGGGCGCTCTCAACCAGTTGTACTTGGTGGCCAAGCGTCTGATCCAGTCCCTATTTTATCCGGTGTCCACAAGGTTCGGTCCTTGGACCGGTCCTCTTTTTGGTATTCATCAATGATATCCCTGGTAATATCAGGTCATCTGTCCGTTTGTTTGCTGATGATTGTATCCTGTATAGGGACAAGTATTCTCCTTCTGATTGTCGCATTTTACAAGATGACCTGGACCGACTTGCACAATGGGAGGCAGATTGGGAGATGAAGTTCAATGTGGCCAAATGTCATTCAATGAGGGTGTCACGACACCTTCCGGACAAGCAAATTAAGTTTGATTAAACAATTCACCAGCAAATTTTGGAGCAGGTTCATTCCGCCAAATATCTTGGAATCACCATCACTGACGATCTCGATTGGGGTCAACATATCTCGGAGATAACATCTAAAGCAACTAAGACCTTAGGATCCCTTAGATGTAATTTGGCTTTTGCCCCTCAGCATTCTAGGATTTTGCATATGAAGCATCGGTTCTCCCTCAACTTGAATATGCATCACCCATTTGGCATCCCTATGTTAAAACTCAGATTCAGCATGTGGAGAAGGTGCAGAGGACAGCTACTCGATGGACCTGCAGACGATGGGAAATAGAAGTAGAGTCGGCGACGTGCTTGATGAGCTAGAGTGGCCATCCCTGGAGACCCGTCGTGAGGAGTCCTCATTAACCTTCTTCTACAAGATACACTGTGGTACAGTATCAATTAACAACGATAGGTACTTGCAACAGTGTCAACCCAAACAAGGGCATCAAAAGCAAATAACTCTCAGTATCGTAAGTAGCAGCCCTATAGTAATGCCCTGAAAAACTCTTTCTTCCCTAGAACTATTCCTCAGTGTAATGGTCTTCCCTCTTCTGCGGTGAATGCCAAGACCGCATAGGAGTTCAAAGCCCGCACAGTATAAGATTGAGACTCAGAGGTATGTGTTTTACGATACCTCTGAGTTCGGATTGTAAATAGTTTTAAGGGCTCATCCAGTGATGATTTTTTTAAAAGCTTAATTCTAAATTTAGCCGCCCACCTAACTGAGGTAATATGCACCTGCGATTAATACGGGATGAAATTGTCGACCATATGAAAAACAGCCAAATGTTTTCAAAATCCCAACATGGATTTCTAGCCGGGAAATCATGTACAACCCAACTGTTAGAGTTTCTGGAGGACATTACCACGGCCTTGGATCAGGGGGATGACGTAGATGTCATCTACCTTGACTTCTGTAAGGCCTTTGATAAGGTCCCACATAGACGGCTACTGAGGAAATTGTGGGGGTACGGAATAAGAGGAAAAATACACCCGTGGGTAAAATTTTTTTGACCAACAGGACACAGGTAGTAAAGATCAATGGTATAGCATCTGAGCCAGTAAATGTCACAAGCGGGGTTCCCCAGGGCAGTGTCTTAGGACCAATTCTCTTCTTGATATATATCAATGATCTTCCTGATACTATTGTGGCCATCATGAAACTTTTTGCAGATGATGCAAAAATCTGCAAAAGCATCTGAACAGTGGAAAATGTGCACGAAGTTCAGAACAGTGTAGACCAATCAGAAACCTGGGCTGAAACCTGGGAAATGTTTTTAACCTACAAAAATGTAAACATTTACATATTGGTGATCGACAACAGCCAGCCACATATACCATGAAATCAGGTCAAGAACAATTTGAGATCGAAAAAGTAAGTTGTAAAAAGATTTGGGTTTTATAATAGACAAAGCTTTAAATAGCAGTGCACATATTAGTAGTAAAATCAATAAAGCAAATCGTAACTTGGGGATCATTTTAGAACATTCTCATACATGGACCAGGAAATTTTTCTGAACCTTTACAAAAGTCTTGTTCGACCACAAGTTGAGTATGCCGTCACAGTATGTACACCTCTTTATAAGAAAGATATGGTTGCAATAGAAAATGTGCAAAGGAGAGCCACAAAGCTTGTCCAAACGATAAGCCACCTAACTTACCAAGAAAGACTTAAATGCCTTGGACCCCCATCCCTTGAATATAGGAGGGAGCGAGCGGACCTTGTTGAAGTGTATAAGATAGTGAACGGTATCAACAATATAGAATATCTTCAAACTACCCACTTACCATGCAACACGAGGCCACTCAATGAAGTTTAATAAGAGACAACGTAGGTTGAAAGTTCGGGCAAATAGCTTTAGTATACGAGTCATTGACTCATGGAATTCACTACCAGAAAGTGTAATAATGGCACCCTCCCTGAACTGTTTTAAGGCTAGATTAAACTCACTTTGGAAGTTCCATCCATACAAGTTCAACCCCTGGTGCTACGACCCCGGACCAAAACCCAGAGATTATTACCAGACTGCACCTTCAGGGGCTAGATAGCCTGTTCCGGTGTTCCAGTTATGGGAGGTAATGGTCAAATGTGACCGACGCAGTATCAGTAGAAAGAAAGAAAGAAAGAAAGAGGTAATGGCCAAACAAATATGACCGGCTCAGTATGAGAAGATAGATAGATAGATAGATGGATAGATAGATGGATAGATAGATAGATAGATAGATAGATAGATAGATAGATAGATAGATAGATAGATAGATAGATTGACAGATAGATAGATAGATAGATAGATAGATAGATAGATAGATAGATAGATAGATAGATAGATAGATAGATTAGATAGATAGATAGATAGATAGATAGATAGATAGATAGATAGATAGATAGATAGATAGATAGATAGATAGATGATAGATAGATAGATAAATTCTTCTCCTCATCAGATCATCAATATCTTATCTTTATCATTATCGTCGTCACCGTCGTCATCATCGTCTTCTTCTTTTGTTGTTGTTCTTCTTCATCTTCTTCTTCTCCTGGTGTATGAATGTCATTTGACGTGTCACCAGTAACACTTCTGATAACAATTCTTATTCCGTATTCCGTATTTAAGCCTGAAGGCCGAATAAACTCGCAGGTATCTTCTTGAGCACATAAAATAAACTACTTATATTATCGCACAGGTATAATGGTGATTCTTCGTCGTCGTTTTTGACACGGACATCGTGTCAACAGCTGTTAAAAGCCCTCTCAAAATGGCGACTGCTATGTATTTGGAACACTATTTGGACAGTAAGTTGTCGAAAAAGACGCTTCTCCAAATATGGATTACTTTAATTTACATACCAAACTATAGAATTTTATTCAGCACACCTCATGGTTTACACCTTATGCTTATATATGGGAAAGAAGTTTACTATCCATGTTTTTTTTTGATGCGCAATTGACAACAAATTGGCGCAATTTTTGAATGATAATGAAATGAAAATCTTAACCCTTCCAGTTTAGGGCACCACACCAATTTCTGACATGAACCAATCGGATTACTTGATAAAATTTTTATACCTACATATTCAATGTCGAACAGTGTTGATCCTGATCAGATTGCTTCTTCAGAACCCATCTGATCTGGATCTACAGTGTTTGCAAAGAAAAGGGTTTCAATCTATCTATCTTCTACTGCGTCGGTCACATTTGACCATTACCGCAGGTGTACATTACATACACTCCAGGTTTTGCAGGATGAAAGCCTACACAGTAATCATGTAATTACACTAGGGATTTTTAACCTGCATAGGGGATGGTTCTCCCTGCACAGGGGGCCTCCAGTTAATGTCACGATCCAAAGGACGGTGAACTTTATGACATTCATCCCTGCAAATGATGCCAATGGAGCCTGTTCGGACACCGAAATTTTATCGCCGCTGCCGGGGATTGAACCCGGGACCTCTAGCATCGTAGGCAAGTGCACTAACCACTGAGCTATCATGCTCGTTGTCGTGAACAGCAGGATAAGAGTTAGGTCCAGTGCGATGTGAGACGGAAAATGCCTTTCAGAAGCAGATCCTGATCAGATTGCATCTTCAGAACCCATCTGATCTGGATCTACAGTGTTTGCAAAGAAAAGGGTTGTCGTGAACAGCAGGATAAGAGTTAGGTCGAGTGCGATGTGAGACAGAAGCTGCCTTTCAGAAGCAGAAGTTCTGACTTGCCTACCCTTACGATTTGGTCGTAAGGCTTACTATTTTCATGTCCAAATTACGACCACGGTCAAATTCCGTAGGATTTTCGGTGTTTGTAAAAAAATCGGCAATTCGGCATATTGTTCATGGTTCGGTTCGGTAAAGCAGGCTCCTATACCGGAACAAGATAAGAGTTATGGTACTTGGCTTACTCTTGTGGCGACATAAAAGCTTAAATTTCATTGGCTATCAATAGGAAAGGCATCCAATCACGGCTCATTTTACAAATAATTTTTGGTATCGTGGCAAGATGGATTCCTCTTCGAATGAAAAACACATTAGGAAAAGAAAAGCTGCATCGGTTTGAAGTTATACAATAAACGTTATTGTATGTCAACTTATTTTGACCACACATTGAATACCTTGAAACCCTTACGAATAAAATTGAAATCTTACAAAAAGGTTTGCTGGCTCTTACTATTTTCTTTCTCGAGGAGTAGGCAAGTCTGGTCATGTGATCGTTCACCCTGACTTCACTTCAGAGAGCCTGACGTACAGACGTAGAGGTTTTAAGATTCAAAATAATACAATTGTGGTCGCCACTGAATCCTAAAAGAAGTGTCTGTCTGACACCAGACCATAGGTCATGTGATAGTCAGCTGTCAGCCTGTAACCAGACCAGCTGTCACAAGACCTAAAAATCCTTATCAGTGTCTTAATTTAACAGATGATTACAGGGATACAGACTTAACAGTTGCCCAAGGTGCCTAAGTTTTGGCCTGGGCACCTAAGTTTCGAATAAAAATGCCTATTTATAACTCACTGAAAAATTTGGATTTATGGTAGTCTGGGCACCTAAAGCAAAATGCTTAGTCTGTATCCCTGTGATTATCCAAAAAATTGGACAGTCCTACCATCACGAAAATGCCTATATAATTTTGACCACCTTTAACCCCACCTTGGCTTTATATAGTAACACTGGGGCTTCAGAATCAGAATTGTTACTGGTGACACATCATACACCTGGGGTTTATCTACATGTATAGGGGTATACATTAGTTTTTGTTTTTGCTTTAAAAGAGATTGTGGATACTCATTAGAACCAATTCGTCGAGGCGGTTCTAACAAGTTCCCACAATCTGTTTTGAGCAGACATAAGAAAAAAATCTGAATTTTTTATTTCATTTTCATTTTTTTTGGTTGTAAAATTTTCAATATACATGTATTTGAATAGTCGTGTTTTCGTCATGCTACTAAATAACCATCCAATATTAAAGGCTGACACGATTAATCATATGATCGATTAATCGATCGATTAATTCTACAAAAATGATTATCATTCATTGTTGATTTGCTTTTAATCAATTACTTGATAGGTACAATTAACTACCCAAAGTTATGCCTAAAATAGCTGGATGAGTGGCAAACAGTGCAGACCCTGATGAGACGCCGCATATTCTGCGGCGTCTCATCTGGGTCTACACTGTTTTCTCAGGCCTGTCTGTACAGATATACATATGATAAAGTGCAACATATGGTAAGAGTCATGCTCGGACAGAAAGCCAGGCAGGTAAAATTATGACAAAAACCTTATCGATTACTAATCGATTATCGATCGCAATGACATGGCTGATAATCGATTAACTTTTCAGCTCCTATTAGCCAGCCCTAGTTTTGGATATATCAGTTTATAAGATGGGTCCCAAAATGTATATATTCTATAGAAAAATGACCATATATCGTCATTTTCTATAAAAAACTATACATTTTTTATTTTGTCAAACTTGGCTAGACTGTATGTATTTGGTCCATAGCCCCAAATAAGAGGAGGGGAGCCACATATTATTTTTCTTATTTCTGCAGGTAAACATATGTTGGGGATATTCATTAGAAGCACCTCACTGAGGCTCCCACAACATATATTTACATGCAGAAATATGGTAAGAAAAATATCAGCACCTGGATGAAGAATATAAGAATCTTATATGGGTGTGAGGGGTGGATTGAAAAATCCGTCCCGAGGGACACTGTCCGGAATCACGAGGCTTGCAGATTTTTCTATCCACCCCTCACACCCATATTGGATTCTTTTTCTTGCATACCTTCCATTTCTATTGCGAATTTTTAATTAGGGGTGTAACGATACATCGATAGTTCGATGCATCGCGATAGGGACTGCCTCGATAGCAATGCATCGATAGTTCTTTGGACTATCGATAGCTATCGCCGATAGTTCAGTCAACTATCGATAGTTTCGAATGTTTTTGTTTTTATGCCCCCGCATCATATGATGCCGGGGGCATATAGTTTTTGGGTTTTCCGTACGTGCGTACGTGCGTACATGTGTATGTCCGTCTGTACGTGTGTGTGTACGTACGTACGTACGTATGTACGTACGTATGTACGTACGTACGTACGTACGTACGTGATCCTGTAACCTCAGGTTAAAGTTTTTGTAACAGGTAGAGCCTGAACTTTTAGAACTCATATTTTCCTAACCTTTTGATGGAACTGGTTCATCTTTGGTATGATGATAGATATAGGTCCAAAGTTTTATTAAGCAATACCCCCACCCATGCCTGTGACCTCAAGGTCAAGGTCACAGACTTAGAAATTTTCAATGTTAAAGACACAGGTTAAGGTTTTTGTAACAGGTAGACTTGAACATTTTAGAACTCATATTTTCCAAACCATTTGATGGAATTACTTCATATTTGTTATGATTATAGATATAGGTCCAAAGTTTTATTCAGCGATACCCCCACCCATGCCCATGGCCTCAAGGTCAAGGTCATGGACTTAGAAATTTTCCATGTTAAAGACTCCAGTTAAGGTATTTGTACCTGGTAGAACCTGAACTTTTTCTGATGGCTTTGGTTCATATGATGATAGATATAGGTACAAAGTTTTATTCAGCAATACCCCCACCCATGCCTATGACCTCAAGGTCAAGGTCACAGGCTTAGACAATTTTAATGTGAAAGATTTTAAAGTTCTCCAGTTTTCCAAACTATATCATGGATTTGGCTTATGTATGCTATGATGATAGATACAGGTCCAAATGTTTATTTGGCAATACCCCCACTCATGCCTATGGCTTCAAGGTCAAGGTCACACACTTAGAAATTTTTAATTAGATATTTTAAGAGTTGATATTTTCCAAATTGTGCAATGGATTGAGTTGATATTTGGTATGATGTTAGATACCTGTCCATTTTATTCACCTATACCCCCACCCATGCCCATGAGCTCAAGGTCAAGGTCACAGACTTAAAAAAGTTTAATTATCCCCTTGCACAACATAGCTCTAGCGTCTATATTTCTTCACTGATTTCAATATAACTTCACACAAATGTTCCTTATGACAATATCTCAAGCGAGTTTGACTTGCAAGGTCATGACCTCAAGGTCAAGGTCACTGTGGCTATTTTTAGAAAAACTTTGTCATCGCTCTAGCGCTTACATTTCTTCACCGATTTCAATATAACTTCACACAAATGTTCCTTATGACAATATCTCGAGCCATTTCGACTTTCAAGGTCAAGGTCACTGTGGCTATTTTTAGAAAAACTTTGTCATAGCTCTAGCGCCTGCATTTCTTCACTGGTTTCAAAATAACTTCACACAAATGTTCCTTATGACAATACCTCGAATGAGTTTGACTTTCAAGGTCAAGGTCACTGAGGCTATTTTTAGAAAAACTTTGTCATTGCTCTAGCGCTTACATTTTTTCACCAATTTCAATATTACTTAACACAAATGTTCCTTATGACAATATCTCTAGCAAGTTCCACTTTCAAGGTCAAGGTCACTGTGGCTATTTTTAGAAAAACTTTGTCATCGCTCTAGCACTTACATTTCTTCACCGATTTCAATATAACTTCACACAAATGTTCCTTATGACAATATCTCGAGCAATTTCGACTTTCAAGGTCAAGGTCACTGTGTCCATTTTTAGAAAACTTTTGTCATCGCTCTAGCGACTACATTTCTTCACTGATTTCAATAAAACTTCACACAAATGTTCCTTATGACAATACCTCGAGCAAGTTCGACTTTCAAGGTCAAGGTCACTGTGGCTATTTTTAGAAAAACTTTGTCATTGCTCTAGCGCTTACATTTTTTCACCAATTTCAATATAACTTCTCACAAATGTTCCTGATGACAAGGTCACACACTTAGAAAATTTTGTTGCAACATGGATTTTCGGGGTGAGGTGGGGCCCTTGGCGGGGGCATCTGTGTCGTCTGGACACATTTCTAGTTTTCTTGAATATACTTTGAAAATATACCTGTACTGTTGTGTAATTACGCAAGTATTTTTGCTTAGGATATCCATTCAGCTGTAATCAGGACAGACTGATAAGCCTTCACATATGTGCATGATGATCTGAGTCTTCGCTGATCGCACATGTGTATCATAGTTTTTTGCCGTGTGGTGAATTTCTCGCGGCAATGAATTTCCCGCCGTCATTTTTGCACGTGCAGTTGAGGCAGTCAGAAATTTTCCCGCGTTTTTCATTAACAAAACGTCAATGATAGTTTGATCACGCGTTTGTTGCATGCAACTTTTTGAAATCATGACAGTGAAACCTGTGCGACATGTGAAGGCTCAGATCAGCCTGCGCAGTCATATATAAATGTTTGCTGTTTGTATTATCCTTGCGTAGTATAACTTCTGGGACAAACGCCATTTCCCTGTTCAGTTTCGAAGACATTTGCAAGATGCACAAGCTTATCTTTTGTATGAAGAAATGTTTGTTTTTGCTGTGTGCTGACTCATTCATATAGGTAAATAAATGCGTAATAAATGACGGTATAATGCAGTTTAACTTGTTGTATACTGTTGTGACTCTTTTTAGCGCATAAGGACCAGACTGTTAAACCGCCTTTTGTGGTCTCATTAGAAATGAATTTCTCGAAAAATGCACAGAATGTGCATACGAGTACATGATAGACTCAGATGGTAAGTATGCACAAATGCATCAATGATGATGTCATCAGTCGGCTGGCCGGACCGATTGGGATTGAATTCTTGTGGGAATATTTAAGCAGACAACGTTTTATTTTCCTGTCGTCATCCTGTAGGGGGAAAAATGTGCAGCACGAGGCCTTAGGTCTCCGTCTATCAAGTACTTCTTAAGGTGATTCTGGACGTTTTGATGGTGGACACTGGACAACCTGGGACAAATTGGCGTTTTTATTTTTCGTGGGTCTTTCTGATTTTATTTTTGGTTGTCTTTGTATTACAATAGAGGGATATTCCAGAAAAAATAACATGTCAAAACGGCCAAATTCATTACATGAAAACTTTGTTTTATTATTGCTGCTTGTCTTAGCTGTCTTGTGTGTAAGGACTAAATGTCCACAGAGTCAGAGAGCCTAGGTCGAGCCCTGTACATATTGCTAAATGAAAAAAACGACTTGATCATTGCTTTACTTCTATTTTGATAGTCTTGTTTTTGATGCTAACATCAAATAAAAAATATGTAAGTTCAAGTTTTAATGCAGTTTGTTAGATTCATGTAGCCCTTAAAGAGGTGCTAAAATAGTGTGCTGTGATTACGTAATACTATGTAATAATCGGGTTACCCAATTAACTGAATCCACAGATTAATTTAACACAGGCGGCAAAGATCAAACAATCGAAGAATGATCAGCATGTGTCATTTTCCAAAAAATCTCAAACACTGCAAAGGTATTAAAGCTATGATAACCATCACTTACAGGCATATATAGTTGGAAGCAGCAAACTATTTTTAGGCGGTGGTGGGGATATATATAAAGAGCCGTCTCCCCATGATGTTTTTTCTGGAATAGCCCCGAGGGAATGAATGCTGATATTGAAACACACAATAAACATACAATTTTAGGCCATTGGAATTTCCTAACTCGTTCTGTCACTCTTAGCCATTTTATGTGAGTGATATAACATCTATGAATCATTTATAAGTTTACCCGATAGTATCACGATAGTATCGTGATAGTATGCCGCGATAGTGATAGTATCGTGATAGTAGTTTCCACGATAGCAATACTATCACGATAGTTAGTGTTGTGAATCGGACAGAAAAAATACAATCGATTATCGGTAAAGTAAAACCGATTGATTATCGATTGTACAATCGGATATCCCATCATTTGCTTCAACAATATATAACGATAGCAAACGCTTTTCAGAGCCTCCATTTATACATTCCCACCCAATTACAGAGCGTAATTTGTTCCAGAAAACAGCTCATTGTTAATGAGGTAGTGGGCTCTAGTTTTGCCTGGTGTCCCACAAGGGACTGTTCTTGGTCTCCTGTTATTCTCCCTGTACATTAATGATATTTCCTCAGACATTGATTCAGAAATAAGTCTGTTTGCAGACGATTGTGTTTGCTACAGGGAAACAAGAAATATAGAGGACTCAGTGAAACTTCAGAATGACACAGACACATGATGATAAGGATGTTGGGCACGAAAATGGGGCATGAAGTTTCAGCCCGTTAATGCAGTATTATGCAGATAACTAGGAAGAGACCCAATGGAATTAAGGGAACTGTTATTCCATTAAATACCTTGGTGTGACAATCACACACGATTTGAGATTCATAACACCTAATTAAAGATCCATACAGTTATACAAACTTAATTACTTTGACACGTGTGATAAAACATGACATGCAATCAACTCAAAACTGTCAGTAGCGAGAAAGAGATCACCGTAAAAGAAAGCAGTTGAATTAGCAATTTAATATTCAGGCTGTAAAATGAACCCAAACTTTCATACCCGCCTTTATGGGCAAGACCAATGCGAACATAAAAGTTTTCTGCAACCAACATCATTGAAAAATCAATTGTCTATCGTTTCTTTTCTGTTAGCGATCGGTAAATGACGTCATCGGATTGTACACCTGTGGACACAAAAGCGTTCAAACTTTTGTAAAAGATTTTTGTCGAACTTTGCAAAACATACGCTTCGAGTACTCGGAACTGCTTCAGACAAACAGGCAGAAATACGTGCAACTTTGGTCAATTGGAGCAGACTTAGACGAGTCAGCGGTAGTTTTTTTTTTTTTTTTTTTTTTTGCTTTTTGGCTAACAGACAGATCAGACTGCAGCTCGGAACCTGACGAAACGGCCTGGTCACATTCGCCGGTTTTATATATATTCGGGGCGCCAAAATAAAACAGCGATCGCGGCGACAGTTTTGGGATTTTAAAAATTATTTTCGTCATTTCACCTAGTGAACACCTATTTACTGGAGAAAAAATGCATATATCTTTCTTTGAAACTATTATCACACTTTGCATCGCTAATGATAATCTCACTACCAAACACATAAATTACAACCCGCTTTAATTTAAACAGTAACAAGTCTACAGGATTAAAAAAAAACACTTATCGTCAATGAGATAATTAGTTTATCCTCAACGACTAATCCGTTTAATTATATGCAAACACCGAGCAATCACATTGACACGTTTTTCACACACCGATGACGATCAAAGGTGTGCCGACGCACGTGATTCTGACTGTCAGTATAATACCGCGCAGGCAGAAAATTGGACGTCCTTAGTACTCAATAAACACAGAAAGCGGTTTCAGGTAAGAAGGTGGAGCAAACTTTTTACAAACCGCTAAAAGTGGGCGGGTTTATACGTCTCGGTAAAGATTTTTGGCCATACAGAGAAATTCTCGGGAGTCCGCGCCTCCGCGGGACGCCATTGATGTTTAATTTGGGCGTCCGGAAGCGATTTCAGGACGTAATATACGCGTACGTCCATCTAACGGAAGCCCTGCCTTTAGATGTTGCTAATCGCCTTAGGAGGATATTCACACTTGTTGATTGCGTTTCATGATTGACTTCTCGAACGTTATTTATTTATGTTTATATTGAAATGAATACCGAGCTCACATTTGACCACGTCTCTTTTACCGTCAAAAGCGATAAGATCGTACTTTTACACAACGGTATTTATAATCAACGCCAAAGGCACTAATTATGGTCGCTGAAGTGTGGACAGTCAACAGGTGTCACATGCTAAAAACGTGTTTACATAACGGTATTTATAATCAGTGCCAAAGGCACTAATTATGGTCGCTGAAGCGTGGACAGTCACAGGTGTCAGGTGCTAAAACACGTGCCGGGTTAATTTAAAGAGGATGAAATAATGCCGATAAATAGACTTCAAAGGAAAGAAACATATTAATCAAGATGGCATGATGATTGTTTTTTTCTGCGATAAAAAGAGTGTGCCCAGCAGGCTTCATTTACAATCGATAGTGACAAAAGTGCTATCGATTGTCGCCGACGTTGCTCAGAACGATTAGTTTTCGATGTTCAGCGACAATCGGAACAACACTAACGATAGTCAAAATTGGCATCGATAGTCAGCCCTATTTTTAATGCTGCTGTCACTTCGGTAACCGACGTCCACCATTTTGTAATGACACAACAGGAATGTTTAGTGACGTCACGCATGACGACGCCGCGCATGAGGTTGTAATCAACCAGTGCATTTATCAAACACGCGATTATATTCGATTTTGGGTCGTAACACCAGGGTCAGAACATAAATTTCTATCCCAGGGTAAAATCACTGATACCGGTATGCTTGTCTGGTGTGCAAGAAAGCGCCTTATCTGGACCTACTGGTATTTTTGGCCCAAGTAAAGACGTTGTGATGTACTGTAATCTTTTCTTATTGTCTAGGTCTAGAGTCCTTACCTACAGAACTACAGAGAAATTTCAACCTGATGAGAGATCTTGACCAGAAAGCACAAGGTACATTTTAACCCTTGTCATGCTGAATATTTATATATGCCACACCCACTACTGATTATCAACCAATCAGATTACTTGATGCAAATTATTGCAACAAATTCACAATCTGACTGGCAAACAATGTAGATCCTGATCAGATGGCTTCGTCAGAAGCCATCTGATCTGGATCTACATTGTTTCAAAGATGAGGCATATCCGGGATTAGCAGGACAAGGGTTAACCTTTTTTGTACCAAATGGAATCTTCCTCCTTATATATAGCATGAGTCCATTTCAAAATTTAGTGGTGGCAGGTTGTGTTTTCTTCAAAATTGATTAGGAAAATGGCTGAACTTTTTGCAAACAGTGTAGGTCCTGATTAGACGCTGCTGACTGCGGCGTCTGATCTGGGCCTGCACTGTTTGCCAGGGTAGCCATTTTGGGGTTTCTGGTACTGAATGGATTAAGGTATCTTTGTCTTAAGGTGAATATATATGCCTAAATTAATAAAGTAGCCAGTGGTGACCGTTTTTAATGGGAAACAATCCCTGTCCCATAATAGGTTTAGCTGCATGGTGTTTCCCCGTAGAGCTGAAACGTATTCAACATTCAAGAACTGCTAAACCACTTAGAAGGGTTAAGCAGGCCTAGGCAAATTGATGCGAGTCACATCCTCCCTTAAACCCTAGCTGTTTCTTTGGGTAGTAGGGCTTGAGATGTCATTTTTGGAAACAGCGTCTCCAAAATGAAGTAAGTGGTGCTGACGAGGACGTACAGCCTCAACGCAAACAAACAAACAATGGGAAACAGGAAGTGGATTTACCTGATATATACATGTAGTTGAACTTCTGTAACTGACGATAAATATAGGGATCAACAATGGTTTTTCATGCATTAACATTTGTCAGATCCCAAGGAAGCTGTTTGAATATATGGCAACTAGGCAGAATGTTCAAATATCTTCCAAGGGATCTGGCAAATATTAATGCTATGACCGTGACCAATCGGTGTTCTTGCATAACCAGCCTTTACATTAGGGATTTCACTGGTGCCGGTCCTGCCGGACGTGTAAAAAATACCGTCTGCGTCTGTTGGACTTGTAACTTTTACAGTCGAATTTCGATGGCTTGAACACTGATGGCTCGTATACCATGGCTGAGTCGAACACGTTTTTGAGTCCCTAGGGAATTCCTCTGCAAAAGAAAAATTGTGGGATAATTAAGGAGATTTTCGACTTTTATCTGGCAAATGTATGCTGTGTGTACTCATTAGAATCGCCTCAATGAGGCGATTCTAATGAATACACACAGCATACATTTATGTTACAGAACATCGAAAAGAAGTCCAAAAGTACCCTAGTTATGTTTTCTGGAAGTATGCAACAGTGGCTCGAACTTCCGCTGTCTCGAACAAATTTCCATGGTCCCAAAGGGGTTCGAACCATCGACGTTCGACTGTATGATGTGCTGCCAGGCCATCAAGGATGCCAGTGCAACATCTAAGTAGCTCGATAGGGTGTTAATTTTATCAGCGTCTTGAGATAAGAGGTAATTAAGCATGCATCGCATGCAGCCCACCTAAGATTGCCCAAGATTAACAATAGATAAATAGGTAATAATTGAAGTATAACAAGTAGCTCATCATAAGAGCTTTCAGGTATAAATTCAGCTTGTGGAAGCCGCTTGGCTATGATTGGTTAATTTTATCAGACACTTCATATAACTAAAGTAAACTAGTCCCTACAACAGGAATTTGCAACTCATTAAAATGATGTTATCATGTAGAAACTATGAGCTGCATCATGTCAAAAGGTTTCTAACAATACATATTTACAGTCGGCAAAATATCTACCTAGTCTGCATATGTGAGCAGTCTATGCAGTTATCCTGGATTCCTACAGGTACCGATTACTAATTATAGAGGTTATGAACACTTTTCACGCTTATCAGAGCCTGTACTGCTTTCATCTGCATAAGGCACTTTCTGTATGTAGCAGAGTGGTTAAAGGGTTTCTCAGCAATAAAACAAACAGCAGGGAATCATTACTGACAGGTATTTTAAACAGTATTTCTCAATGAACTCTGAAACCTCAGTAAAACACTGAATTTGTTCAACCAATCAGATTAGACTGGCACCCACACGGTGAATATCATACTTATAGCAGTTCTAAGCTAGATGCTCTTGTCAAATGTGCTCTTGAGTATAACCATTTGATCATGCTAATTGGAACTCAAAATATCAGGAGAAGTAAACATAATCTTGTGTAAAAGAAAGTCTTGTTTACAATGTATACATTCTGCTGATGCATGGCAAAGTCGTAACATGATGGACAAAGATGTCATCTTGTGCATAGATCAGTCTGTGCAGCGATAAAGAGTGAGAAAATGGTCCAGTTTAAAATAAATATAATAGTACACATAGCTCTATCCTAGACGTGTATTGACTTACAATGGACTGTCCATGCTTATAAACCCTATTGGTTTCATTGGGCGACAGGGCTTGAGATGTCAGTTCATCTCAATGTCGGGTAAAAGTCCCACAAAATTGGAAGCAATGTCTCCAAAATGACCTTTACAATGTTGAAGGGGACGTTGAACCTCAAATCAAACAAACATTTGACTTACAATGTCACGAGAAAAAAATATGTTGGGGTGATATAAGTACATGTTAGTTTGTTTGTTCCGTTTATTTCTGCATGGTGAATAAATTCTTAGCATCATTATGCTGGCGATGTATTATTGTGCTGAATCAAACTATGAATAAATACTGGTAATCCAGTACTTGTGAAAACCAGACACAAAAACTAAGAAGTGCGACCGTAGGTTGCCACAACAAACTTTATTAATACCCAATGCCAGTCCATATTGCAAACCGTTATACCGGGTTATTATACCCCCGCAAACGAAGTTTGAAGGGGGTATATAGGAGTCAGCTTGTCGTCTGCCGTCGGTCCGTTACAAAAAACTTTAACATTGCTCATAACTTCCTTATTCTTTGACCGATTTCTTTAATATTCACACACCACACACCTTGCCACTAGTACTTAAGATTGATATACACAAACCTGACCTTGACCTTTACATTGACCTTCCTCAAGGTCAAATACTTGTAAAAAATTGTCGTCTGTCGTCGGTCCGTTACAAAAAACTTTAACATTGCTCATAACTTCCTTATTCTTTGACCGATTTCTTTAATATTCACACACCACACACCTTGCCACTAGTACTTAAGATTGATATACACAAACCTGACCTTGACCTTTACGTTGACCTTCCTCAAGGTCAAATACTTGTAAAAAATTGTCTGACAATGCATGCGGGGGTATAATTGGCGCCCGTTAGGCGGCAGCTCTAGTTTTCCATTACGTCAGGTGTGACAGAAATAATATTTTTCATTTATTGGGTGATTATTGTCCAAGGTGGTGTATGCGGTGAATATATAATTAATTGGTCAGTATTGACACTCGTCAAAAGTAAACAACCCTGAACCCTCTTTGATTGAACAATCAAAGAGGCTTACTATCAATGGTGCGAATTTCAGGCGGCGGCATTCACCTTATTTGCATTATCTGCTGGTTCCTAGTCTAAAGGTTATCAGAGTTGGAAAAACAGGTAACCAGACCCCCCTGACCTTGAAAGGTCAGACGAGTCTGGTTACCTGTTTTTCCAATATTGACAATGTGCAAGCTGGGAGCCAGCAAAGAATGCAAATATGGTGAATACACGTGTCAGGAAATGGCTTGTGTAGGCAATAAACAAGAGGTGGCATTCTTTTATTTAAGCGACCATTTTTTGCCAAATGTCTTAAGGATATGAAACAGATAGCCAAGGATGCGAATTTTCTTGCCTCTGCATCTGTAAAATAGTTAGCGCTAACCCTGCAAAACTTACGATTCAGGCTGCAAATTTTGACGAAATCACCCAAAGGCTCCACATAAACTCCATTTAAACTCTTCAAATGCGACTGGTAAACCAACGTGGCGGCTAGTTCAGAATGTTGTTTACAGTGAAGTTGTTACTACGCAGTAATCCTCTGACATCATCATAGAACTCTTTAAAACCCTATGTTCAGGGCGATAATGTTACCTCGCTCAACGAAACTTGAAACAAAGCAAGGCCCATCATGTCGTATCAAAAGCTCAAAACCCATGTTCAAACAGCCCATGAATTTCATGATGTGATCATGGGTTTTGTTGTTTGAGCACAGCTTTCGGTCCATTTGACAATGACTTCAAACAGCAATACGCATAGGTATTTATGCAAGAATATGTCTTCTGGATGGGGGTAGTTTGAATTACTGAGCGTTAGTCATAGCACCAGGCCATAAAATACCAATCACAACAATTGTCGTCTGCTTTGTCGTCTGCCAAGTACTTTAACATTAGATTTTGCAAAGTGTGGACCCAGATCAGACTGCTCCTCTAGGAGCAGTCTGATCTGGGTCCGAACTGTTTGTCTTTATGCAAAAATATTTTCAAAAAGTTTGCAAATCTTGAAGATTCAGCAGACAACATAAGCAGACGACATTTTCAGATGTTTTTTCTCAGCGTCTTACGGTACATTATAATGGAATGTTGTGTGTATTCATTAGAATCGCCTCATTGATTGCTAATCGATTATCGAACACAATTGCAGATCGATTATAGGTCATCTTTTCAACACTGGTTAGCCAGCCCCATTTTTGTCGCGCCTGCCTGAAGCATGGCGTGATATAGGAGTCCAGTTTTCCGTCCGTTTGTCAGCATTTGCGACCCCCCTAATGTAAGACTGTAAGTGCTTCAGTAATAATAATAACTAGATTGCGCAGTAGATGGTAAACCATCGCAAATACCCGCTTTTTCTGTGAATAACATTATTGACTATGTATGAGCTAGCCAAAACTACATATAAGTTAAAAAAAAATAGTTGCAAAGAACATTCTAACTGATAAGCAAAGTTTCAGAAGTGTAACTCCTAAAGTTTAGAAGATATGGCATAGTCATACTTTTTGACCTTTGACCTTGGGGTCATGTTAAGGTCCACCAAAAGTATTCCATTTTTTTCTTTATTCCAACGGCCATCCAATAACCAAAGTTTCAGAAGTGTAACTCCAGTAGTTTAGAAGATATGTCAAAGTGATACTTTTTTACCTTTGACCTTGGGGTCAGGTTGAGGTCATGGTCACACCAAAAGTAGCTCAATTTATTCTATATTCCAAGGGCCATCCAATAACCAAAGTTTCAGAAGTGTAGCTCCAATAGTTTAGAAGATATGGCAAAATAATACTTTTTGACCTTTGACCTTGGGGTCATGTTGAGGTCGAGGTCACACCAAAAGTAGTCTTATATATTCTATATGCCAAGGGCCATCCAATAAGCAAAGTTTCAGAAGTGTAACTCCAATTGTTTAGGAGATATGGCAAAGTCATATTTTTTTACCTTTGACCTAGGGGTCATGTTGAGGTCAAGGTCATGCCAAAAGTAGCCCAATTTATTCTATATTCCAAGGGCCATCCAATAAACAAAGTTGCAGAAGTGTAACTCCAATAGTTTAGCAGATATGGCAAAATCATACTTTTTGATCATGATCTTGGGGTCATGTTGAGGTCAAGGTCATCTCAAAAGTAGCCCAAATTATTCTATATTCCAAGGGCCATCCAATAAGCAAAGTTTCAGAAGTGTAACTCGAATAGTTTAGGAGATATGGCAAAATCATTCTTTTTGACCTTTGACCTTGGGGCCATGTTGGGGTCAAGGTTGCAAAAAAGTAGCCCACTGCCATCTACATACCATGTACTATCCACATGCAAAGTTTCAAAAGTGTAACTTCAGTGGTTGCAGAGATCCATTTGCAAGAAACATGACAGACAGACAGACGGACTGATGCTCACTCAACTCTGGTACGAAAACAAAATACTTGATTTTTCTTCCAAAAAGTGGGTACAATACAGTGTTTTTTTTCCCTATAAAACCGGGTCCGGAAAACGGACCCGTTCCCAATCGCCAAAAGTATGTTTTTTTCCCAATTCAAAGGTTAAAAATTCCCAAAATCATGATGCAGCATCCTTTTTTTCTCTCTCTCTTTTTCGTCGCGAGAAATCGGTTGTTTTATCGCTCGTATTGTTTACCTTCCGGAAATCCGAAGTAACGTCCCTTTGAAGAAACGGCTATTGACATAATTCGCGTACTATTGCAACGATTTGCCGAAATTCGGGTAAGTTCAAAATTGAGTTTGTTTTGACATACTTATTAAAATAACACCCTTTTTCCCAATTTGAGTAAAAACGACGCTATTTTTCCCAATTTGAGAAGAAAATTTTCCCAATTCCACCGGTACCGGTACCAGTCCCAAAAATGTGAAAAAAAACACTGCAATAATAATAATCAACCTTATTTATTATGTTTATAGAGGGTAACACATTTAGTACTAATCTTCCATGTGGCTCTCTATTCCTGGGTAGGAACCAGTACTAAGCAATGTGGATAAAGTTTCTTTCTCAAGGAAACAAAAGGTAATGACACTTGGTACAAGCTTGTTCCTAGGTGTTAGCAACTTCAAGCAAGCATCCATATCTGACCTTGACCTACATTTCATGGTCCACTTATTTTGTGAATAATTACGATCACCCTTTTAAACTTTCACCATTATGTAAGAGTCCATAAAAGGCATTTCTCAAGAACTATGAGATAAGACTTAGAGCTTCATTTTTGATACTTGGGACATGTACAAGCTTGAATCTAGGAATAGCAATTTCATTGCAAGCATCCATCTTGACCTACAAACTTTGTTATCCCCTGTCACAACATAGTTGTGAGGGGGAATATAGCATTTGGTAGCATTGCAGTAAATACTCGGAGTTGCGGGTTTTATCACTTCAGGACAGAGCTTTTAGATGCGTTCTAAATACCAGACTTGCTTCCATTGGATATATATCCCATGTTTTATTTAAATGTGAAAAAATGATAGTATAAGGGACTAAAATGATGCATGTTTTATAAATATATCTGCAAGCTCAAAGAAATGTTTGCTGATTTTATATGGTCACCCCTCCTTTAAAAATGTTGGTTTGTATTTACTCTGTTCTAGTAGGTAAACAAACATGGTTGACTGTAACTTGAAAAGGAGCAGATCAACATGTGGATTTTTTCTCATTAACTTGTTGGGCTAGGATGGCTCTATAAACAAGTAAGGTTTGAAAAGTTTTGTATGTGTAGTTTTTGTGGGAGCAGGTAAAAGGTTACTATTGTCGCCTATGGAAAACATTTATTGGAAAGCTCCCATTGTCCCATATGTACGTATGTATGTACTTTTGTCATCACTCTAGCACCTACATTTCATGACCGATTTTATTATAACTTCACACAAATGTGCCTTATGACAATATCTTGAGATTGTTCAACTTTCAAGGTCATGGCCTTAAGGACTTTAAGGTCAAGGTCACGGGCTATTTTTAGGAAAACGTGTCAACGCGGTAGCGCTTACATTTCTGCACCGATTTCAATATAACTTCACACAAATGTTCCTTATGACATTATCTCAAGCAAGTTCGACTTTCAAGGTCATGGCCTCAAGGTCACTGTGACTATTTTTAGAAAAACTGTCATCGCTCTAGCGCCTACATTTCTCCACCGATTTCAATATAACTTCACACAAATGTTCCTAATGACAATATCTCGAGCGAGTTCGACTTTCAAGGTCTTGGCCTTAAGGTCAAGGTTACTGTGGCTTTTTTAGAAAAACATTGTCATAGCTCTGGTGCCTATATTTCTTCACCGATTTCAATATAACTTCACACAGACGTTCCTTATGGAAATATCCCGAGCGAGTTTCGACTTTCAAGGTTGTGGCCTCAAGGTCAAGGTCACTGTGGCTATTTTAAGAAAAACTTTGTCATCGCTCTAGCGCCTACATTTCTTAACCGATTTCAATATGACTTCACACAAATGTTCCTTATGACAATATCTTGAGATTGTTTGACTTTCAAGGTCATGGCCTTAAGGTCAATGTCACTGTGGCTATTTTTAGAAAAACTTTGTCATCGCTTTAGCGCCTATATTTCATCGATTTCAATATAATTTCACACAAATGTTCCTTTTGACAATATCTCGTGAGTTCAACTTTCAAGGTTGTGGCCTCAATGTCAAGGTCACTGGCTATTTTTAGAAAACTTTTGTCATCGCTCTAGTGCCTACATTTATTGACCCATTTCAATATGATTTCACACAAATGTTCCTTTTGACTTATCTCGAGAGTTCGACTTTCAAGGTCATGGCCTAAAAGTCAAGGTCCATGTGGCAATTTTTAGAAAAACTTTGTCATCGCTCTAGCGCCTACATTTATTGACCGATTTTAATATAACTTCACATGTGCTGCTTATGATAATATCTCGAAAGAGTTCGACTTTCAAGGTCATGGGGTCAAGGTTACTGTGGCTATTTTTAGAAAAACTTTGCCATCATTAGTGCCTACACTTATTGACAGATTTAAATGTACATGTAACTTCACACAAATGTTACTTATGATAATTTCTCAAGCAAGTTCGACTTTCAAGGTCATGGCATCAAGGTCAAGGTCACTGTGGCTATTTTTAGAAAAACTTTGTCATCGCTCTAGCGCCTACATTTATTGATGGATTTTAATAGAACTCCACACAAATGTTTCTTATGAACATATCTCGAGTTGCTTTGACTTTCAAGGTCATGGCCTCAAAGTCAAGGTCACTGTGGGTATTTTTAGAAAAACATTCTCATAGCTCTAGGGCATACATTTATTGACGGATTTTAATATAACTTCACACAAATGCTGCTTATGATAATATCTCGAGTGAGTTTGACTTTCAAGTTCATGGTCACTGTGACTATTTTGAGAAAAACTATGATCGCTCTAGTGCCTACATTTATTGACAGATTTTTAAAAGTATACAAGGTCATGGCCTCAAGGTCAAAGTCACTGTGGCTACTTTTAGAAAAACTTTGTCATCGCTCTACCGCCTACATTTATTGACAGATTTTAATATAACTTCACACAAAAGATGTTATGATAATATCTCGAGCAAGATCAACTTTCAAGGTCATGGCCTCAAGTCAAGGTCACTATGGCTATTCTTAGAGAAACATTGTCATCCTCTAGAACCTACATTTATTGATGGATTTTAAACAAACTTTACACAAATGCTGCAAATGATAATATTTCAAGCAAGTTGGACTTTTGCCAGTGTTTGTCAGTGTTTTCCATACACGAAGGTGTCTTGTGTGAGGGGATTTGTATCGCATGCAATGCCTTGTTAATTATTAGGACCACCCTAACTTTCACCTAATGTAAGAGTACATTTCTCAATAACTCCTAAGAGCTTCATTAATGATACTTGGTACAAACTTGCATCTAGGAATGGCAACTTCAATGCAAGCATTCATATCTCAACTTGATCTTCATTTTATGGTTCACTGACTTTGTGAACTATTCCGACCACCCTAACTTTCACCCTAATGTAAGACTCCATTTCTCAAAAACTTTTAACATAGATCTTAATTAATGATACTTGTCATCTAGGAGTGACAACTTTCATCCTTGTTTGACTTTGGCCTAGATATCATGGTTCAGGGACTTTGCGCTCCCCCATAGGCGCGATATCGCCTTTGGCGGAATTCTTGTGGATTCATCTTATTCTATACCAGGGTTCGACATTAATCCAAGACCGATGGACATTGTCTAGTGAAAAGCTGGTCAGGTCTAGTAAAATCAGTGGCTGGCTGGTCTAAATGGTCCAGTTGCAAATCTGGCACCACAATTTATATTAAAATCCATGTTTTAGAGCTCATTTACCGTAAAATGGGCTTCTCTCAGTAGTTTCACTGTCTATGTAAATCAATAATATTGTAATGATCCAAAGTATTTAAGCAAACAGTGCAAACCCAGATCAGACTGCTCCTGAAGGAGCAGTCTGGTCAGGGTCTACATTGTTTGCCATTCTGTCTGCACCTTTTGGACTCCTTGCTGGATCATGAAACGAATTTGTTAAAATTTTAGGAGAATTACAGTAAGTCCATGTGGTGTCGGAATTTTAGGACTTTTTAACCTAACAGAAATACGTAACCATCTAATGTATCTCTTTAGTATGATTTTAGGTCCAGTTGAACTTAGATCAGGTCCAGTGCATCCCAAGAGTTACAGGACCACCTTGTCCAGTTATTTAAAAAGTTAATGTTGAACCCTGTATTCCATCTGTTTTTCGACAGATTTGATGGAAGAAATTGATAAGAAAGCAGAAGGATATCTCCTGCAGGTTCGGACCATGTCACCAGAGAAACGAACATCACTTCTATCAGTGATACAGAAATTATTCGGGAAGAGTCGTGAATTTGGTGAAGATAAAGTACAACTAGCCATGCAGACATACGAAATGGTAAGAGTCACTGAGAATTCTCAGGGTGTAATAGATTCCTGATTGGTTGATATTTTGGTTACTTAGTAATCTAGAAGTTTGCCTTGCCTGCTATTGTCCAGGTGACCTGGTTACATGTAAGTTGAAAGACACACATATCATAGCCCCAGAAAAGGGCGGATATCCATTTGCTATTATTCTACTCATTAGAAGCACATCACTAGAGAAAATATCAGTACTTTTTGGATGTAAAAAAGCACCTTCACGTGTTCGATACCTGCCTGGGTCGGCAACATTCTTTTGTTTAGATAGATCATGAAATCTTTTCTATAGTCATTCTCTCCCTTCCGCTTACGTATAAGCCTGCCCAGGAAAAGTGTGGATAGGTAAACTGACCGGCTCAAAAATGACCTAAATAGTGTTTTCTAGACCATTAAGCTCAATTACAAACAAACAGACAATGAGGAAAGTGTGTGTGTGTGTGTGAATTCAGGTTTAACGTCGCTTTTAACAATTTTTCAGTCATATCACGACGGTGTCTGGTATCGACAGGGAGCTCAATGCTCACTTTTATATTGCTGCCTCACTGAAGTATCATGTCCCAGACACATTACATGATACCACACCCAGTCACATTATCCTGACACTGGGTCGACCAGTCCTAGCTCTATCCCTTATATCTGAGTGCCAAGCGAGGAGCAGCTAGTACCATTTTTAACGACTTTGGTATGTCGCGGCCCGGGATCGAACCCGTGACCTCCCTATCCCTGGAGCGGACACTCTACCAACTAAGCTATCGGGGTCGGTAAATGAGGAAAGAACTTCCTGCTCAGGAGAAATTCTTTCTGTTAGGAGTAGACTTATATTGATAAGATGAAAACACCCTTTTTTTTTTAAGAGATCTTTCCCCTGATGGTAAGGCTGCCACGATTAATCATATAATCGATTAATCAATCGATAAATTCCACAAAAATGATTATCATTTCTGATTTGCTTTTAATCGATTACTTGATAGGTACAATTTACTACCCAAAGTTATGCCTAAAATAGCTGGATGAGAGGCAAACAGTGCAAACCCTGATGAGACGCCGCATTATGCGGCGTCTCATCTGGGTCTACACTGTTTGCTCAGGCCTGTCTGTTCAAATATACATATGATAAAGTACAACATATGGTAAGAGTCATGCTTCGACAGAAAGCAAGACAGGTAAAATTATGACAAAAACCTTAGCGATTACTAATCGATTATCGATCGTAATGGCAGGACTGATAATCGATTATCTTTTCAGCTCCGATTAGCCAGCTGTTGTATCCATTCTCCCATGATATTTATCATCATCACTAATGAGGTTGATAAGTTTTGTTTTAACCCATTGTATACTGGTGCACTCTTCCATTGCTATATGTTGGACGTGTCCATTTGTCATTTTAAGGGGTGTCAGGCCTATTTTTGTCGCGCATGCTTTAAGCAGGACATGATTTAGGAGTCCCATTTTCCGTCCGTTTGTTAAGCGGGCAACATTTGCGACCATACCCATTTTCTCCCTAATGTAAGAGTCCCTTTCTCAAGAACTATAAGCGCTTAATTAATGATACTTGGTACAAGCTTGCATCTAGGAATAGCAATTTCAATGCAAGCATCCATATCTGACCTTGACCTACATTTCATGGTTCACTGACTTTGTGAATTATTGTGACCACCCTAATTTTAAGCCTAATGTAAGAGTCCGTTTCTCGAGAGCTCTAAGAGCTTCATTAATGATACTCGGTACATGTACAAGCTTGCATCTGGAAATGACAACTTCAATGCAAGCATCCATGTCTGACCTTGACCTACATTTCATGGTTCACTGACGTTGTGAATTATTGCGACCACCCTTACTTTCACCCTATTTTAAGAGTCCATTTCTCAAGAAGTATAAGAGCTGAATTCATGTCAGTTTGTACAAGCTCACATTTAGGAATACATTTAGCAACTTGAATGCAAACATCCATATCTCACCTTGACCTACATTTCATGGTTCACTGACTCGTGAATTATTGCCGCCACCCTAACTTTCACCTTATGTAAGTGTCCATTTCTCGAGAACTATAAGTGCTTCATTGATGATGCCTGGTACAAACTTGCATCTAGGAGTGACAAGTTTTTAGTGCAGGAGTTTCATTTTCATTCCATTTTTGACAGAAAACCCTGTTAGCTAACAGTGTAGGCCTTGATCAGACGCCGCAGTCTGCGGCGTGTGATCTCGACCTGTACTGTTTGCCAGGGTACCTCTTCAGGGGTTTCTCGAATGTAATGGGTTAAAACACTGGGTCTTTATGAGCTGTAGGTACATGTATTTTCATTGTTCAGGTTGACAAGCATATTCGAAAGTTAGACGCTGATTTAGCGAGGTTTGAAGCAGACCTAAAAGAGAAGCATATATCACAACCTAGCACAGATGAGAAAACCGAAACAATAGGAAAGAAAGGTAGGTAACAGCAAACTGTGGCTATTTGTTAGATAATAAACCAATAAAAGGCCAATCACGACAATTGTCGTCTGCTTTGAAGTCTGCCAGTTACCTTTAAAAGTACTTTTTTTGCAAACAGTTTGGACCCAGATCAGATAGGAGCAGTCTGATCTGGGTCCACACTGTTTGCCTATTCATTATGCTCCCCGAAGTGGAGCCATATAGTCGCCGCTTTGTCCGTCCGTCCGTCCGTCCGTCACACTCTATATCTCTAAAAGAAAGGTATTTAAGTGAAACTTGATATACTGATAGAGGGCGATGAGGGGAATCGTAGAATATAAGAACCATAACCCTGTCACCAGTATTTTAATATGGAGTTACTTCCCTTCTTAACTATTTCAATGAAAAGATTGTCCGGAGCATATCTCTGAAAGTATAGGAGGGATTTAAGTGAAACTTGATACATTGATAGATGGCCATCAGAGGAAGTGCAGAGTGCAAGAACTGTAACTCTGTCACAAGTAATTACAGAGTTATTTCCCTTTTTAGTTTTTGCTATATTAAGCTTGTCCAGAGCATATCTCTAAAAGTTTTAAAGGTAATTTAGTGAAACTTGATACACTGATAGGGGGCTATGAGAGAAAGCGCAGAATGCCAGAAGCATAACCCTGCCAACAGTATGTACAGAGTTACTTCCCTTCTTAATTAGGGCCCCACACAGTATTTTGTTTGCCCTATAGTAATCTCCTTGTCAGTCAGTTTCAAATCTAAACCAAAACATTTAACCGGTTATAACTTCAAAAGTATTATCCCTACTCCGATGAAACTTCACACTCATACTAACAATCACAGCATATAGTCGCCGCTTTGTCCGTCCGTCCGTCCGTGAAACTCTATATCTCTAAAAGTATTTAAGGTATTTAAATGAAACTTGATATACTGATAGAGGGCGATGAGGGGAATCGTAGAATATAAGAACAAGGTTGGCAAAAAAGCGGGAAATACTCATATTTCCCTGGACGGCGGGAAATACAGGGAATTCCCGGGAAATACTGGGAATTCCCGGGAAATACTGGGAAATATATATTTACATAGGTGGTACCAATTGAGACTGCATAATATACTCCAACTACCTAGCTATTTGAAAGCAAAATTATTTCAAGTTCATGCTGGGCTTGAAAATTCCACTTGTCTGCTTGCAATGACAAAAAAATTGAAGGACAAGTGAAGAGTTTGTCTAGTCCTTATGACATTTGCCAAAGTTTACATGCAGTTAATCATGTAGGACAAGTGAAATTTTGAAGAATTTTCCAGCCCTTTTTATATTGAATAACTTGAAAGATCTCTAGTCCCTTGCCTTCATATAGAATTTATTTCATTCAAGTGTGATTCTAAAATATAAGTTTTAAACTTTCAGCTATTTCCCTTGACTTGTAAATACATGTAATTTTAATACTTTAATAGGTGAGTATCTGTAGATAATACAAGAAACCTTTTATGCTTAAATCAACTGTGTTCTTTTAATACCTGTCTCAAACAAACAATTAAATTATCACACCTTTTAGCATTTAAAAGTGTGATTACTTGACAAACTTGCAAACAAGCTTTTTTCTAGTGTAAACATCCTTAAAATTCAAACATCCAAATAGTTGTTTTAAATCTAAAAAAATTGAACCATGTGGTTAGTGTTACACTAAAGCATACAAAACATGTAGTTCCAATGGCACACTCTCTTAAAGAAGCTAAGTGATTCTGATCTTGGTCTGCACTGTTTGCCCAGACATGTCTGTCCCAAATATTGGGATTATAGTATTTTATCTTCTTAAGCATATGGGTGATTTTAAATAACTCTGCACCCTACAAAACAACAGATCACTTTATATTTATGCTTGTGTTTGGTCGAGTAAAAGCAGACTTATGACATATATGTATGGGGAGGCATATTACAAAATAGCTGACTGGTCATTATTTCAATTAACCCTTTTGTACCGAATGGAATCTTTCACCTTATTTGTAGCAGGAGTTCATTTCAAAATTTAGAGATGTCAGGTTCTGTTTTCTTCAAAATTTATTTGCAAAATGGCTTAACTTTTGCTTAACACATTCTGCAGCGTCTGATCTGGGCCTGCATTGTTTGCCAGGGTATCCGGTTTTAGGGTTTCTGGTACCAAATGGGTTAAATTAACAGTATTTTTCCATGAAATATCTGAACAAAAATCATATTTCCCACTATTTCCCACTTTTGCTGAAATTTGGAGTATTTCCCAGGACGGTAATTACCGGTAAATACCAATGGGAATTCCCGCCACCGGTATTTACCGACCAACCTTGTATAAGAACCAAAACCCTGTCACCAGTATTTATGGAGTTACTTCCCTTCTTAACTATTTCAATGAAAAGATTGTCCGGAGCATATCTCTGAAAGTATAGAAGGGATTTAAGTGAAACTTGATACATTGATAGATGGCCATCAGAAGAAGTGCAGAGTGCAAGAACTGTAACTCTGTCGCAAGTAATTACAGAGTTGTTTCCCTTTTTAGTTTTTGCTATATTAAGCTTGTCCGGAGCATATCTCTAAAAATTTTAAAGGTAATTCAGTGAAACTTGATACACTGATAGGGGGCTATGAGAGAAATCGCAGAATGCAAGAAGCAGAACCTTGCCAACAGTATTTACAGAGTTACTTCCCTTCTTAATTAGGGCCCGTCACAGTATTTTGTGTGCCCTATAGTAATCTCCTCGTCAGTCAGTTTCAAATCTAAATCAAAACATTTAACCAGTTATAACTTCAAAAGTATTATCCCTACTCCGATGACACTTCACACTCATACTAACAATCACAAGACCTACATTCTGACAAACCATATTGCTTTTGTCCATGTGTTTGTCACGCCTTAACCAAAAAACTTAACCTCGGTCATAACTTCAAAAGTATTTGCTCTACTCTCATGAAACTGCACACACTTACTTATTATCACAAGACCTACATTCTGACAAAGGGCCATAACTATATTACTTTTTGGTGTGTGTTTGTCAGGCCATAACCAAACAACTTAAACTCGGTCAAAATTTTAAAAGTATTTATCCTACTCTCATGAAACTTCACACACATACTTACCATCACATAACCTACATTTTGACAAAGGGCCATAATTATGTTGCTTATTTTCACTGAATTATCTCCCCTTTCAAAAAATATCTCCTGTTGTTTCATAACCATAGGTAATAGGGCTTTCGTATTTCACATATGTATTCCTTGTGACATTCTTCATTGAAAATCACTTACTAGGGAACACAAAACTGAGTTTCTTTGTCTTATGGTTTAAGATTTACATGCCCTTGCACGGAAGGGGCCTTACATTTCTCCTTATTTTTGCAGTCTTTGTTGAAAATCACTAACTAGGGAATTCTTGGACTTTTGGTTAAACCCATTTGGTACCGGAAACCCCAAAAGGGGTAAGTGGCAAACAGTGCAGGCCCAGATCGGACGCCACGGAACGCGTGTTTGTCACACCTTAACCAAAAAACTTACGGTAACCTTGGTCATAACTTCAAAAGAATTGAGTCGTCTAGTTTTGAAGTTGCTCTGAATGTTAAAAAACAATCTAGATCATGTAAATCTGAATGTTTGAAATTCCTGTATGTGTGAACTTACAGCTGTATATTTTGAAGTATTTCGCTTTGGTACATGTATAAACACTTTGCTTTTATACAATCATCTCTTTAATTATGAGTAAAATATGTACTTTTCAAGCTCCAGTATTCTCCCTTTCAGGGCTAGCAAAAATCTCGCTTTCTCGCCATGAGAAGTGCTTATTGATGGATGTGCACACACTTTATGTCCCTATTAAATTTACCAAAATATACATAACCTGAAGGTGTGTGAAATTTTGAAGAATTTTGGAGTTTCCTTCAAATCCTGCCTTTGAAAACATGAGCAGCATACAGTCAACCCTCTTTATATAGAGGATCTTACATGAGTGTTCATGTGTTATTGAATTTATTAAACGAGTTGAGGAAAAGGGATAAAATGGGAGGCTTTGCCGAGCATTTTATCCCTTTCCTCAACGAGTTTAATAAATTCAATAATACATGAGCACGAATGCAAGATTCTATTTATCATATGACATTTAAAACGCATTTAATTCACGATTGTTTACAAAAATGTCAATATTCCGCCGTTAGTAAACGCGACGTCGTTAAGGACGTTGTACATGCAACGTTACGGGACGTATCAAGCTAATTTGCATATTTAATCCACTAGTGGATTAATATTTAATCCACTAGTGGATTATCGAAAATATTACATGGCGTTATTACACTCTCAGACGCGACGTCATATGATAAACTGACATTCATAATAACAGCAAAACACCAAGGTGTCCAAGTTTGTAGGATTGATACGCTACTGATAATGATGTAAAATATTTTTTATTATCGACTGTACCCTGAGTTGGATGTCATTACTGTTGTTATGTCATTACTTTTTAAGGGTTGAAAGAGAAGGATAAAAAGAAAAGGAAATCCATGAAGGAAGAATTTGAAGATGAAATACCAAAAAAGAAGAAGAAAAAGGGACAGAAAGAGTAAGTTAAGAGCCTGAAGATAAAAAAAAGGGCTGCGTCATAAAAAATTTGTTTGCTTGGCTGTGCCATCCATCCATCCATCCATCCATCCATCCATCCATCCATCCATCCATCCATCCATCCATCCATCCATCCATCCATCCACCATCCATCCATCCATCCATCCATCCATCCATCCATCCATCCATCCATCCATCCATCCATCCATCCATCTGTAGTAGCTGTGGTTCTTAATTTGCTAATGTGTCTATTGGAAGTTTTGTGATATTTTTTACACTTGTATAGTACTGAATCATATATTAGCCTGTTTATAATATGAGAACTTCAAGAAATTTGAGTTTACTCCAGTAATCTGCATGCCCTCACCCATCGGGGCCTGAAGAAATAGATGGGCTGCATGATACTTCCATGCAGAGCTGAAACAGACCGCACACGAGTACTGGTAAACTGCTTGTAGGATCTAAGCCTGCCTAGGCAAAATGGTGCGAGTTAGACCGTCTCTGATTATAAACCTATTTGATTTCATTGGGCGGCAGGGCTTGAGATGTCATTTCATCTCGATCTTGGATAAAAATCCCACAAAATTGGAAGCAACATCTCCAAAATGACCGAAATAGTGTTGATGGGGGATGTTAAATCCGAAATCAATCAATATTAGCCTGTTTATAATATCAGAACTTCAAGAAATTTTAGAGTTTACTCCAGTATTTTGTAGTCTTTAATGGTGCTCATGGTAATGGACTTATTGTTTGCAAGAAAGAAAACTTTTGCGACTTCATCTGTGCTTTCTTGCAACTAAGTTTGTACCAAATGGAATCTTCCTCATTATATATAGCAGAAGCCCATTTCAAAATTTAGGGGTGTCAGGTTGTCTTCTCTTTAAAATTTATTTGGAAAAAAGCTGAACTTTTTGCAAACAGAGTAGGCCCTGTTCAGCCGCCGCGTTTTGCGGCATATGATCTGGGCCTGCACTGTTTGCCAAGGTATCCCTTTTAGGGGTTCCCGCATGCAATGGGTTAAAAGTTCTCTTAGGAAAAGATCCAAAAGAGCAAATTCTTTCTGTGAAAACTACACCCCAGTTGAAAAGTTCTGTATAATTATGCCTGAGCAAACATTGTAAACCCGGATGAGATGCTGCAAAATGCAGCATCTCATCAGGGTCTGCACTGTTTACTGCATTCAGCTATTTTTAGACACAACATTGGATAGCAAATTGATTTTGTTCAAATTTTGAAACAAGTATGAGAAGGAGTTGAGGTATCTGGGGCCAGTTGTTTAAAGCATCGTTAGCTTAACAAGCTCGTTAGTGGTCAATTTGTTAACTGTTCTAACAAGTACAATATCTAAAATTCTGGTATTTTTGCTGAAAAAATGTGAGCTACTTGTATTTTTTCAGCCAAAATGTTAGCGTATTTGCCTTATTAAATGATCAGTTTTAACGATATGCTAACTGAGCTGAGGACATTTTTAGTTTTGAACAACTGGCCCCGCAATATTTATAGTCCATTCGAAATTTTCAGAACCTAGAAATGTTGAGTACAATGAAGTTTTTTTGCTGTTTTGTGTTGTACAGGGGTTCTAGAACAAAACTGGCTTGGTTGCCACTTGGGCAAGTCTGGGCAACTTGTATAATTTGCATAAATCCAAGATGGCCGCCAGACGCCATCTTGAAAATTTAATTTTTTGAATAGGTGATAAGGAAGGCGTGTAATATGTCATTTAAGGGGTTTTCTGGTATGCAGAATCCGATTTTGAGGTTATTTTGTCATTATAATGAACTCGGAGTACCATATCCAAGATGGCGGCTGGCGGCCATCTTGAAAAATTGAGTTTTTGAATAGGTGACAAGGAAGGCGTGTAATATGTCATTTAAGGGGTTTTCTGGTATGCAGAATCCGATTCTGAAGTTATTTTTACATTTTGATGAACTTGGAGACCCCAATTTCAAGATGGCTGACTAATGTTTACATAGAAATTTTATATTATTCAAACCATCGTTATGTCTGTATTATCCCATTGAGGTACCCATCATTCAGTCAGGACTAAAACCCCAACATATATATGATGGTATTTGTGTTATACCGGCCATAAATGTTTACTCCCACTCATCTAAATAGTCTGGAACTTGATCATCAGCAATATCTTCTTGATCCTCCATGTCTTCTTCCAGACCATCATCTGGACAATCATCAATATTGTCAACGTCAGTTGCGGGTCCCTCCTCTGCTGCAGGGATGTCTCTTGCTGTAGTGTATTGGTTTAAGCAGTCTTCTGAACCACGGCAGTTACAGAATGTCGTGCATGATAGGTGCTGCTTGTGACAGCCACATGCCTCTGTAGAGCACTTTTTTCCTTGTGCTTTACACTGACAACGAATCACATCCAGCAGCTCGGGTGGAGCTGGATCACCTTCAGCAATTACTGGAATAGGAATTTCATCTCGAAATTCCCAACCAAACTGTGTTATATCTTTGGACTCGTCAGGAGGGCCATTGCAATTGGCTGCTTTCCACAACATAACTTGAAGATGAGCCCGAAGTATGTGTTGCATAAGATTGGCTGATGTTGGAGGAAGAGACATGACTTTAGGGTTTCTCTTCTTCTTTGTGAACAGTGTGAACCGAACGGATTCCATTGACGTCCCCTGTGGCTGACCATATAAAGCAATGAAGAAAGGCATTGCAGCAGTCATCAAATCTGGGCGAGTGGTACCAACGTCACCTATGATAGCTAAACCTGGATAGTCACCAGATGTCATAGTATTCAACGCTGTGACCTTACCTTTGCCATAAGGATAAGAAGTCGTATCGCAACCGCTGAGTGCATGCATTGCTGGTAGTTGTAAACACTTTTGACCCAGACCAGCACATGTGGCATTTATATCAAGTACTGATCCATCCCAGCGCTCCATCTGTACCTTGCATTGTAAATTAGCTCGATTCACCCAATACACCAGCAAAACAAAAACATCTGTGTCGTCACTAAGTACACGGATCACACCCTGGCCAGATTTAGCAGCTTCAAGAACAAAAGACACCATTGTAACGTCAGCTTCATCGTGAAGAAATTTACTGTCATCCCTAGTCTCCATTGTAGTACTCTCTCCTAGATCGAAAGTTCCCAGTACACTGGCGAGTTTCCTCTTGTTGGATTTGCTTTTCATAATCGCCTCCCTCTTTGGGAGATGACTTGCGATAGAGAGGTCATAGTCAATTACAACTTCACCAGCTCTTCGCATCCGCTCATGGTCTTTGGCAGATACATCCTGGTATTTGTCAAACACAACAATTTTCTTAGTTGCATCCCCATAGTTACTCAGACGTTCTTCGATGGATGCAATCAGGTCAGATGGATTGCCCCCATGAGGCCAAACCATGTGGTAAAACAGCTGCGAAACATCGACAATGAGTGTATCCGCAGATTTTGGATATATGTCAAATACTCCTAGACGCTTCACCAAACCGGATTTATTTCCTTTCCGAAGACACCCCTGTCCATCTATAAGCGCGGGAGGAACAGCACACAACTCGTAGGCAAATAAAGGACCAAGCTCTATCTTCCGTTGTTGTCCAATCATAAGCAGCCGTAGAAATATGGTTTCAAGCTCTATTAACGGTCTGGATTTTGAGCCTTTTGCCTGTCCTTTTAGAATACACATTGTATTAATCGGACTGCTTATAGAATTATAGAAACCATCAGGGAGACTTGATACAAAGTCTCTCTCCATCCTTTCCCCTATCACAATCGAATCAGCAACGTTCACGTCTGCTGAAGCAATCTGACCGGTAACAGGGTTGTATAGATGTGGTCGATTATCTTCTAGAGGATGGGGATATTTGTCTACCTCTGCAAATATGAGACCCCGATCACTTGCATCCAATTTTCGTCGATATTTCATCTCTTCCTTGTGCAGTTTCTGTGAAGTACCACCTGGATCTGATTGTGAGTAGACACCATCCAGTCGATCTGAAACTGTACATGTGATAGGGAAAGCATTGATCCACTCGCTCACTAAATCAGCAGACAATGTCATTCCTTTAAGAGCCCCCTTGCCAATTCTTATGGCAGTTTGTTCTCCAAACTGGTCAGCAGAAACTGCGTTCCAGTATCCATCCTGGTGACGACAGACAAGATCAACCATGTCTTCAGTATTAGCACGCATTTCGATCAAATACTGGGTCATGTATCGTGCGTACTGGACGTGCCCAGCAAGGAAGAAATACTTCATCATTCGCTTCAACGTCAGATGTTTCAGATGAATGTCACCTTCTCTTTCCGCACGCTCAAACTGGTGAATCAGGAGTGTTGGGAGAAGGAAATTGTCAACCCAGTGTCGACCCGTCGGATGAAGTCGAGCTGTTTCGAGGTACTGTTCAATTTCTTCAAATGTCTTTTGTCCAGATGACAGAAGTCTTTGTAAGAGTGCAGCTGCTACTCCCCTAAATGCTCGCATTGCTTTAACCCATGACTTCCCATTGAATATTCCTGTAAGCCCCCCATAAGCTTTAGTAATGTACCATTCCAATCCTGAGCCCTTCATAAGTGTTCCAATGCAGCCAAGAAATGACTGTATGATATGCATACCACCTGGATGAACAACTACATTCTGGTACTTTTTAGGCTGGTTCCAGCACACTTGTTTGGTAACCGCATACAACTGCATGTCCATACACAAATGGACCTTTTCCATTCCCATGTCAACCATTGATCTCTGCATGTAAGTAAGTGTTGTTAAGACAGTGTCCGGATGTGAGGGCGGGGCGTCAATCAGTGGACCAAACACATACATGTTTGCAGGATGTAGTACACCTTGGGTTCTTGACACCTCATTGTTGAACCCATTCCACTCCATGGCATCTTCCTGGCCCAAGGTGTTCAACCAGATTGTGTCTTTTTCTTGGGCAGTGGTTAAACTGGTTGCCTGGGAGCAAACATCAGTGTAACTGATACTAACGGGCTGCACTGCAGGAGGTATTACCTTTTTTGGACCAGTGTAGTGCATGAGTGGAATGGCCCTGGTGTCACCGCTGGATTTGTATTGTTTGGAAGTTAGCCTCGGAATCACAAGGGTACTGATCCCTGGCAACTGAGCTGTACCTGGCTCAATGATTCCAGCGGGATGAATTTGAAATTCTGTTGCCATGGCATGAGTTTCACGTCGGCCGTTTGGGGTTGACACGGACAAATCAAAATTGTCATACCACCCAAACACGAGCCCCACGGTACGGCTTAAGCCCATCATTTGATGAAGAGTTGCAGCATTATCAGTCACATACTTCGCTGCGGACTTACGGAACCGAATAACTTCATCATATGACACGCAATAACCATGCTCATGCAAAATCTGTATCAAGTCACTGCTGCCAAACTTGTGGTGCAATTTGACACCTAACCCCAAAGTTGATTGGTTGCCTGTGTTGGTAATGCCAAATTGTATGGATTGTGACAAACTCGTAGATTGTTTTGTTACTTTGCCATTTGAAACAAGTTTTGAAATAAACCTGAGCAATGTATCACTTGTGTTTTCCTTGGTTTTACTGAAAGTGAAATCACCAAGATCATACTGTTTATTATTCGTTGGAATTCCACGGGCTTCAGTTGTAATCTTTCTGACTAGGACATCCTCACCTTCTTCATCGGTGGTGTCCAATTTAGAAAGCTTCAGAATTTTACCAACAAACTCTCGGAATCCTACAATGGAAGCGCAGCCCTGAATGCTTAGTACTACTACATCTTCACCAAGGTAAGTCAACAGCTTGGTGAACATTTGCTTCCTGCTTAAACAGCCGCCATAAGCAACGTATTTGTCATGCATTTCGAGGGATGTCCAAGTACAATGCTTTCTAGTGGCAAACATTTCATCAACAAGTGACTGCAAAGCAGCATCATCAATAAAAGGTGTTTGTTCTGTATGAACTGGAACCTTTCTGAATTCATTATAACACCTCAAGTGATACTGTGCCTCTGCTGCAGCTAAATCATGGGCACCGTGGCAGCGAAGAGCTACTTCCCTGCCCCAGGAATCGCTCCTATCGCCACAGTGCTGTAAAACGATGTCCTTGAATGGAGGTGCATTTTTAACACCCAACCTTTCGCATTGTATCACCCTGTCCCACCTCTCGGGGTGCTTAGGGTTCAAAGGCTCACACACATTTGCACAAAACAGACATTGTGTCTTAAATTCAAAGTCTGCGACTTGTGATCTCCTCATCCTTGCAGCTGGAGCATCATCACTGTCTGCCCTATCCTCTTTCCTTTTCTTAGCCAAATATCGTTTAATGTGCACTTTGGATGTGTATGAGCAATAACAGTTTTTGTGCATTTCCATAGATGCATTTTCACCTTGAGTGTCCAAGATTGCCTGTACTGCAGAGCGCAATACATCATCCTGTCTCTGAAGTGCACATTCAATCACTTTCAGGAGCCCCTGCTTTTTATAAGTCTGCAGTGGCCCAGAATTAGTACAGGTTGACAGACAACACTTTCTGTCTGGAGTTGCCATTGCAAAGTCTAGTCTTTAAACTAGCTTACTCAGAACCTGATGCAATCAAATTCAGCTCACCAGCCAAAATCACAGTATAAGGAAACAACAACGGTTGATTTGTATACAAAATTATATATCAGGCAGTAATATAAACAATGAAATGACAATTTAGTTGGCTATGACGTTTTATGAAAATCGCCTACAGTAAAGCATCAAGAGATGTTCACTGAAGGAAAGCAGAAGCTAAATACACCGCTACGAATCAGACGCCCTCGCCTTTCTTACTTAATATGTTTTTCGTTTGATTGATTCCCTATGAACGCATGTTTAGGTCATTTAGGATACATGGCTTCCAATCCCTTTTACCAAGAACTTAGCTGCGCCGTTCAAACACACCGCTTACTCATATGCTGGCATCTTTGGTCAGCCCGACTCGTATCACTTTTCCTAGGCAGGCTGTGACCCTTTACTGGTCTTTCTGTTAACCAGTATTAAGCTACCAGTTGATTTGATTTTTTCTTTAAAGAAGAGTGCGTTTTCATCTGATAGGTTCATTTAAATATTTTGAAGCGTATCCCTGTATGTCATGAGGTGACGACACACTGCAAGCTTACTTAGATGACGGAAGTTTGCCTGTATAATACAATTTTGCCCAGTTTGGATGTTATTTGTGATGACGTCACAAAAGAACCCCTTATTTTGACCCCCTCCAAAAAATCAACTTTTGTGTTCGGAATTTCAAACGGAACCAATTACAAATGAACAAAAATCGTTTTTCAACAATTTATGGACTTTAACTTCTACACAACGACATGCACTTAGAGAGTCTACGAAATTAGTTGTTAATGTATGGAAAATTATTTTAAAACCGTTTTTCAAAATGGCGACTGTTGGCCATGTTGGATTTGTTTATTCCGACACACCATAACGAAAACAATCTAACATCAGAATGGGATTATGCACGCAAGACACAAGAAAGCCCATAAATATGTACATGTATATCGGTTACTATTCTTTGATATCTATTTAAAAATCAATTTTTCAAGATGGCCGCCAGACGCCATCTTGGATAAGGTGTTCCGAGGTCATCAAAATGTAAAAATAACCTCAGAATCGGATTCCGCATACCAGAAAACCCCTTAAATGACATATTACACGCCTTCCTTGTCACCTATTCAAAAACTTAATTTTTCAAGATGGCGTCTGGCGGCCATCTTGGATTTATGCAAATTATACAAGTTGCCCAGACTTGCCCGAGTGGCAACCAAGCCAAATCTGTTCTAGAACCCCTGTACAACACAAAACAGCAATAAAACTTCATTGTACTCAACATTTCTAGGTTATGTATGGAGCATATAGAAGTGTCAAATGGACTATTAGGGTAATTACGGTAGAAGATGCATTCCTGCTTCTTAACCCATAAAATGCCAATCACGACAATTGTCGTCTGCTTTGCCATCTGCTGGTTTACCTTAAAAGTATTTTTTTTGCAAACAGTGTTGACCCAGATCCTGGAGGAGCAGTCTGATCTGGGCCCATGCTGTTTGCCTGTATTCAAAAATATTTTTAAAAAGTTTGCAAAAAATTCCGCAGACATAAGCAGACAACATTTTTATATGTGGTTTTTCTTGGCGTCTTAAGTGTTGATAACTTCTTTTGTCTGTTTGCGAAAATATTTTTAAAAAGTTTGCAAAAAAATCAGCAGACAACATAAGCAGACAACATTTTCAGAGGTAGTTTTTCTCGGCGTCATTACTTTGACTTACTTGTATATTTCAGAGAGGATCCACCGTTGCTACCACTGTTGTCAGTGTTGCCGCTGTCGATGACTAATCCTTCGGATGTTCTTGACATGCCGGTAGATCCTAATGAGCCGACATATTGCCTGTGTCATCAAGTGTCGTACGGAGAAATGATTGGCTGTGATAACCCAGATGTAAGTACAATAAAAACGGCCGAGATTATAAAAAAAATTTCGTGCTCAACTCAATAGAGCATGAAATTTGTCTTGCCCTCGCCTATCGAGGCTTGGATAAACAGATTGGGCTGCATGATGCTTCCACGCAGAGCTGAAAACGACCACACATGAGTACTGGTAAACTGCTTAGAAGGTCTAAGCCTGCCCAGGTAAAGTGGTGCAAGTTCATGCATATAAATTGTATTGGTTTCATAGGGCAGCAGGGCTTGAGATATCATTTCATCTCGATGTCAGGTAAAAGTCCCACAAAATTGGAAGCATCAGCTCCAAAATGACCTAAATAGTCCTGACGGGGACTTAAACCTCAAACCAAACGAACAAACAGAATTTGTCATTCTGGTAATTATATTGGATAACATGACTGTTGGCAAAAGTGGACATGTCGAAATGCAAAGATGGAATAGGGAATGGTATAAAGGTTAAATAAATGCTTATGATTAGGGATTTTTGTGTCTATAGGATTAACAAAGAAATCTGACAAATGTACATGTTTATATGATAAATCATCTATTCATTTCTGTATATCTACCCCTGGCTTCTCCAGACTTTCAGATGAGTCTTTAAACAGAGGTCCCGTCTCCGTATGACCTTAGCTGTTGGTGGGATGTAAAACTCAAACACTCACACTCACTCATTTCTGTATGCTAAAATGTGCTGATATCAGATTAGTTCAGTGCTTGGTGGCTGCTGTCATGGAGAAATAAGAAAATTCATGTTTTAACACTTATCCTGCTGTTCACGACAACCCCTACCTTTGCAAACAGTGTAGATCCAGATCAGGTGGCTTCTGAAGAAGCCCCTACCTTTGAAAACAGTGTAGATCCTGATCAGATGGCTTCTGTATCAGGATCTGCACTGTTTGTCATGCAGTTTGTGAGTTGAATGAATCTAATATATTAAGTAATCTGATTGGCTGATAGCTGGTAATGGGTGTGGCTTAATTAAACTATTCAGCCGGATATGGGTTAATTGTCCTCGTTACTTGTCCTAATCTGGAGCTGTGCACGTTTTCTTGTGAAGTGCCTCTGTGGCACCCGCCTATCGGGGCTTGAAGAAATAGATGGACTGCATGCTGCTTTTATGCAGCGCTGAAACTTAACCACAAACGAGTACTGGTAAACTGCTTAGAGAATCTAAGCTGACCAGGCAAAGCGATGTGAGTCTGACAAAGTGACAATTCATGTTTATAAACCCTATTGGTTTCTTTGGGCGACAGGGCTTGAGATGTCATTTCATCTCAATGTCGGGTAAAAGTCCCACAAAATTGGAAGCAACGTCTCCAAAATGACCTATACAGTATTGACAGGGGCGTTAAACCTCAAATCAAACAAACAAATCAAACTAACTTGTGAAGTGCCTTATATCATGATTTTCTGTTTTTCCAGTGTCCCATCGAGTGGTTTCACTTTGCCTGTGTTGGACTGACAACCAAACCGAAAGGAAAATGGTTCTGTCCCAGATGTTTGGAGGAACGGAAAAAGAAGTGAGACGGGATGGACAATAAACATAGCATGCTGGTGCTGAATGATGTCTCGAGTCAGCTGTCAAGGGGGCTTCAGGGTGGGATGGGAGATAGGGGGTTGGGGTTTAGGGAGGGTTTGGGGGTAATTGGTGGGGCAGGGGGTGAACAGTAGTGGGTAGCCGGAAGCAGAACTGAAAAAAAAAATGATAAAGACAATGCTTCTGTAACTCACAAAGTTCCAGTATTATCTTAACCAGTCATAGGGACGTATTAGATATAAATTATTTGAAAATACCAAGACTTTATACACCTGTTGACACAAAACTGTTCAATCTCCTATGAAGTACCTTTCAATCAATCTCTCTGCATGAAGTTAGTTTGACAAGCAAATGTATTTCATCAAAGAATTCTAAAACTAGATCAAACAATTGATTGGTCTCATTTTGGCAAACGCTTTCTGAATTACATTTGAGATGTATTTTGACTGGACAGTGCAGGAGTCTACAATGAAATGTACACCACCTTGTGTTTTGAATTTATTTCTGTCTGGCAGTTGAGTGACAGGATGTTAAGAAATAATATTGAATGATGTTTCAAGTCAAAATGAAATGAAGTCCATCAACGTTTGAACAGTTTTATGTCCACAGGTGTAACCTAAATTGAATGGTTTCCACACGTTTTTAGCTCACCTGTCACGTAGTGACAAGGTGAGCTTTTGGGATCACTTTTTGTCCGTCGTCCGTCGTGCGTCCGTCCGTGCGTGCGTCCGTAAACTTTTCTTCAAACGACATCTCCTCCTAAACCACTGATCAGATTTTGACCAAACTTCACAGGAATGATCCTTAGGTGGTCCCCTTTCAAAGTTGTTCAAATGGTTCCGGTCTGTTGCACATATAGTTCACAGTAGCCAAAAATAGATTTTTTTCACCGAAAACTTAAAAAATCTTCTTCTCTGAAACCGCAAGGCCCAGGTCTTTGATATTTGGTATGAAGCTTCATCTAGTGGACCCCTACCAAGATTGTTCAAATTATAGTGCTGGGGTCAAAAATGCCCCCGCACCGGGGCCCTTTGGTTTTACATGGGCTTATATAGGGAAAATCTTGAAAAATCTTCTTCTCTGAAACCGCAAGGCCCAGGTCTTTGATATTTGGTATGAAGCTTCATCTAGTGGACCCCTACCAAGATTGTTCAAATTATAGTGCTGGAGCTAAAAATGCCCCCGCACGGGGGCCCTTTGGTTTTACATGGGCTTATATAGGGAAAATCTTGAAAAAATCTTCTTCTCTGAAACCGCAAGGCCCAGGTCTTTGATATTTGGTATGAAGCTTCATCTAGTGGACCCCTACCAAGATTGTTCAAATTATAGTACTGGGGCCAAAAATGCCCCCGCACCAGGGCCCTTTGGTTTTACATGGGCTTATATAGGGAAAATCTTTAAAAATCTTCTTCTCTGAAACCGCAAGGCCCAGGTCTTTGATATTTGGTATGAAGCTTCATCTAGTGGACCCCTACCAAGATTGTTCAAATTATAGTGCTGGAGCTAAAAATGCCCCCGCACAGGGGCCCTTTGGTTTTACATGGGCTTATAAAGGGAAAATCTTGAAAAATCTTCTTCTCTGAAACCGCAAGGCCCAGCTCTTTGATATTTGGTATGAAGCTTCATCTAGTGGACCCCTACCAAGATTGTTCAAATTATAGTGCTGGGGCCAAAAATGCCCCCACACCGGGGCCCTTTTGTTTTACATAGGCTTATATAGGGAAAATCTTTAAAAATCTTCTTCTCTGAAACTGCAAGGCCCAGGTCTTTGATATTTGGTATGAAGCTTCATCTTGTGGACCTCTACCAAGATTGTTCAAATTATAGTGCTGGAGCTAAAAATGCCCCCGCTCCGGGACCCTTTGGTTTTTCATAGACCTTTATAGGGAAAATCTTTAAACATCTTCTTCTCTGAAACCACAAGGCTTAGGTCTTCGATATTTGTTATGAAGCTTCAGCTAGTGGATCTCTATAAAGATTGTTCAAATTATAGCCCTGAGACCAAAAATGCCCCCGCCATGTGGCCCTTTGGTTTTACATAGACTTATATAGGGAAAATCTTTAAAAATCATCTTCTCTGAAACACAAGGCTCAGGTCTTTGATATTTGTTATGAAGCTTCAGCTAGTGGACCTCTACCAAGATTGTTCAAATTATAGCCCTGGGTCTTTGATATTTGTTATGAAGCTTCAGCTAGTGGACCCATAGACTTCTATATGCAGTGTAAATCTTCTTCTCTGAAACCAGAAAGCCCAGGTCCTTCATATTCGATATGAAGCTTCATCTTGTGGACCTCTACCAAGATTGTTCAAATTATAGCCCTGGGGCCAAAATTGACCCTTGTTATACATTGGATCAGGTGAGCGAACCAGGGCCCTCTGGGCCCTCTTGTTTTATGTTTGAATAATTGGTCTAGAAATCATATTGCTTAGATCACTTCCCTGAGGTTTGAAATCAAGTATTGTATTTACCCTAAATATTTGACACCATATCATACTTTCTCTAAAAATTGAACAAGTTCAATTTACTATCCAATATTGTGTCTAAAAATAGATGGATGTGTGGCAAACAGTATATAACCTGATGAGATGTTGAGTTCCGTGGCATATGATCTGGGTCTACACTGCTCAGACATGTCTGCCTGAATTCATATGGTACATGCAGGAGTTACAATCTCTTCACTTCTAGAACAAAGATGTTTTGAGAAATCTAGTTAGAATCTCCATTGTTAGGCGGTGTTAACAATTACTCATACACCACAACCTCGTTATAACATGGTTCATTATAACACGGTTTGGATATAACACGGTTTCAGGATGGATCCCTAAATTGTGTAGAGTATATAGAAAAATGACCATTTTGTCGCGCCTGCTATTAGCATGGCGCGATATAGGCGCCTGGTTTTCCGTCCGTTCTTCCGTCTGTCCGTCCGTTTGTCAAGGCGTCAACATTTGCGACCACCCTAGCGTTCACCCTAATGGTCAAGTTTATTTCTCAAGAACTATAAGAGCTTCATTAATGATACTTGGTACAAACTTGTGTCTGGGTATGACAACTTACATGCAAGCAACCATATTTGACCTTGACCTACATTTCATGGTTCACTGACTTTGTAAAATATTGTGACCACCCTAGCGTTCACCCTAATGGTCAAGTTCATTTCTCAAGAGCTATAAGAGCTTCATTAATGATATGTGGTACGGCAACTTAAATGCAAGCATCCATATTTGACCTTGACCTACTTTTCATGGTTCACTGACTTTGTAAAATATTACGACCACCCTAGCGTTCACCCTAATGGTTCCTTACAGCTTAATTAATGATACTTAGTACAAGCTTGCATTTAAGAATGGCAACTTTTATGCAAGCATCTATGTTTGACCTTGGCCTAGATGTCATGGTTCGCTGACTTTGCGCCCCCACAGGCGCGACATAGCCTTCGGCGGAATTCTTGTTCTATATAATCTATTTTTTTTTTGCTTTGATATAACACAGTTGTTTAAATAACAGGGTTTCTGCTTTGGACCCCATTAATAGTGTTATAAAGAGGTTGTGGTGTATATGAGGTTTGTGCTTTCATAGCATGGATTATATTATTGTTGCTTGCCACCATCTACCATTATTAACAGGAGGTTGGTAGAGAAATTGCAAAAGATTTCTTCACGATGGTACTGCACAAGTGAAATAGCTAAATGTGTTGATCCTAGACTCAAGAAAGGATAAGGAAATAAATTATTTTCTCCCTTGGTACAGAAGAGGAAAATTGTTGCTGTGAATAAGAATGTGTATTAACCCTTGTCCTGCTGAGCCAGGATATGTCTTATCTTTTAAACAATGTAGATCCAGATAAGATGGCTTCTAAAGAAGCCATTTTGATTCAGAAGCCATTCTGAATAAGTCATCTGATCAGGATATACATTGTTTGTCATTCAGGTTGTGAATTTATTGCAATAATTTGCATCAAGTATTCTGATTGGCTGATAATTGGTGGTGGGTGTGGCAGATTAATATATTCAGCAGGACAAGGGTTAAAGGAGGATACTTAAGGGGAAAAAAATGGCCTCAAAAACATACGTGTTTAGGGTTTCCTGACCTACCTTAACCCATAAATGCCACTCACGACAATGGTCATCTGCTATACCTTAAAATTTTTTTTTGCAAACAATGTGGACCCAGATCAGACTGCTCCTGATCTGTGTCCACTCTATTTATCGGTATGCAAAAATATTTTTAAAAAGTTTGCAAGAAGATCCAGCAGACGACAAGAGCAGATGACATTTTCAGATGCAGTTTTTCTCGGTGTCTTAAGGGTTAATTTTATTAGGGAAACCTTGAATTTTTTGCATGTTTTCTGAAAAAAAAAAAATCAAATTATCCTTTGTTTACGTACATTTGGGCTGTTTTTTTTTTCTTCTAAATTTGTATATTTCTACATAGCACCAGATAAGAAGGAATACTTAGTATTATTTAGAGATATTTTTATGTCCCCCCACCCGAAAGGAAGGGGGACATATTGGTTTTGGTGCGGATCCTGTCGGCGTTGGCAATTTTTATGTCCCCCCACCCGAAAGGAAGGGGGACATATTGGTTTTGGTGCGGATCCTGTCGGCGTCAGCGTCGGCGTTGGCGTTGCCTCTTGTCTGCACTCTATCCCCTGATTGGATGGATGGATTTTGATTAAACTTACACAAATACACCATTGGGAGGGGGAAAAGTACTGATTAGCTTTTGGTGACCTTGACCTAATTTTCAAGGTCACAGGGCTGAAACCATTGTCAAATTTTAGACCAAAAAACCTTGTCTGCACTCTAACTCCTGAACCAATGGAAGGATTTGGTTCATACTTGATACATTATATCAGTGGGATGGTCTTAAGAACTGATTAGCTTTTGGTGACCTTGACCTAATTTTCAATTTACATTATATCAGTGGGCTGGTCTTAAGAACTGATTAGATGTTGGTGACCTTGACCTAATTTTCAAGGTCACCACGGGACTTAGACTGTTGAAAATTGCCTTGTCTGCACTCTATTTGTTAAAGTCAAATGGGTGTTTAAGATATTTTTATGGTGGGGGGACATTGTTTTCCTCGGAAAACATTTCTAGTTTATCCTATTTTTCCATCAAAACATGTATGTTGTGGGTACTTGTTAGAATCACCTCTAACAAGTACGCACAACATATCTTTCTGACAAGAAATAAGGGGAAAAAATCCCCTTTATTCTTCCTTAACATGCCAATCATGACTATTGTCGTCTGCTTTGTCGTCTGCCAGTTACTTTAAAACTTATTTCTTTTGCAAACAGTGTGGACCCAGATCAGACTGCTCCTATAGGAGCAGTCTGACCTTGGTCCACACTGTTTTTCTGCATGCAAAAATTTTGTTAAATAAAAAGTTTGCAAGAAAATTCAGCGGACGACATAAGCAGACATTTTCAGCTGTAACTTTTCTCGGCATATTAAAGGTTAACTGGAGCTATGTTTAAGTAAAATATTTATCAGGAGAAAAAGTCGTGTTGTTCGTATGTGAGGAGAAAAAGTTGAGTTCATTGGAACAAATCATGTCTTTAATTTTTTTGCCGTTAGAAATCAAATAACCAAATCATGTACTTATTCATTGTTTGTTGTTCAGACAAGTTATTGTTATTGTTGAAGAGTTATTGTTAAAACATTTTCTGACATATTCTCTCATTCATTTTCATAATTTCATGAGCACATAACTCCACCTAAAAAGTAACAAGACTAATTTTGGGATATTTTTTCTTATTTTTTATTTCTGTGTAAAAACATATGTTGTGGGTACTTATTAGCATTGCCTCTCCGAGGCAATGCTAACAAGTACCCACAACATATATTTCTAACAAAAAAAATAAGAGAAATTATCCCTTTAAGGGGAATTGGAACACATGGCAGACTTTTTACACCATTTTTCAAAAGGAGACAACTTTCGGGACTTCCTGTTCACTTTTCTATAAGCCCTGTCCCACTGAAAAGGGGTCTACTCCTAAAGGAAAGAATTTGCTCCTCAGGAGCAAATTCTTTCCTTTAAGAGTTGACCCCTATTTACATGGGAGACAAAAGTACTTTTGCAGGAGTTGCCTCCCCTGAAGGTGTTCCCATTCCCCTTAATTGTCCTTGAAATTCCATATCTAGAATTATGGAGGGTTGGTGATAATTTTCCTTCTCTTGAAAGCATAAGTTGCAGGTCTCATACTGACCAAGCTTTTCCGTGCCTGAAAGGCCCGATTTTACAGTCTTAATCCTTATCCTACTGAACACTACAACCATTACTTTTGCAAAAAGTGTAGATCCAGATAAGATGGCTTCTGAAAGAAGCCATCTGATCAGAATCTACATTGTAATGCAGTTTGTGAATTGAATGTATACATTATATCAAATAATTCGATTGGCTGACAGTCAGAAATGGGTGTGGCTAAATAAATTAAGGGTCATTTTAAACAGAATATAGGAGGGAAAATCAAAATCTGAAAGCCTGAAATCAAGAAAAAAATCAAACTCAAAAAGCCTGAAATGCTGCAATTGCCTGAAAAATTTGTGACCTGCGGTTGTCTTTTTCTTCGCAAAAACAACAGTGGGCTCAGACACTTCCCTGAGGTAAAATGTACATTGTTACAGATAAGTTTTGATCTGCAGTACTAGCTGCTAAAAGATAGGCTTGGTATGTGTGAAATTAGCTTGAAATAGCCATAAAACAGGGTTCAACATTAACCGAGGACCGATGGACATGTCTAGTGAAAATCTAGTCAGGTCTAGTAATGTCTGTGGATGGCTTGTCCGAATGGTCCAGTTGAAAATCTGCCACCAGTTATTGAAATCCATGTTTTAAACTCAGTTTCTGAAAAATGGCTTCCTGTTTTTATTTGTTGCTATAATAATAACAGACAATAATCTGACCATTGTTGAACTAATGCATCACTTAAGTATGATTTTCCAGCCCCCGCCCTACGGGGGGTTTGAAAAAAATAGATGGGCTGCATGATGCTTCCACGCAGAGCTGAAACTGACCACACATAAGTACTGGTAAATCACTTAGAGGGTCTAATCATGCCCAGGCAAAGCAGTGTGAGTCTGACCGACCATGCTTATAAACCCTATTGGTTTCTTTGGGCTACAGGGCTTGATATGTCATTTCATCTCAATATCGGGTAAAGGTCCCAAAAAATTGGAAGCGTCGTCTCCAAAATGGCCGTTTCAGTCTTGATGGGGAGGTTAAAGTTTAACTTAAACCTTATCGCATGTAAATTATACTAAAGACCATGCTGCATTATTTTGCTGTGGAAATGCTTAGGGAAATACATTTTAATATCATGTGGTGTCACTGGCATGATAGGCACGATAGGATTTTTATAAATGTAATGTGTAATATCACAGTGTTATATTATAGATGAACATTTTCATGCTTTCTGTGACAACCTTACTGTTTTCTGTAGAAACACTTTTCCATTTATCTACAGAAGAAATACGGAGAGAAGTGTTCATATGTTAAGGGGAATGGGAACACCTTCAGGGGAGGTAACTCCTGCAAAAGTATTTTTGTCTCCCATGTCAATAGGGATCAACTCTTAAAGGAAAGAATTTGCTCCTGGGGAGCAATATCTTTTCTTCAAGAGTAGACATCTTTTTTCATCAAGTAAAGCGAACAGGAAGTTCCAAAAGTTGTCTCCCTTTGAAAATGGTGGAAAAATCTGCCAGGTATTCCCATTCCACTTAAACAGAGGAGATGTCACTCGTCATCCTTTCATATAACATTTATATATCTCGCCAAAGGCTTGTCTCAAAGAAATCATATGAACTCTTGAGATCCTCTGTGATCGAAATGTCGGAGAATTATCACCAAGAGTGCTCATGTACTGAATTCAAGATTCGCATCGTTGTTTTCCATTTCATATTGCCTAGGGTAGGTAGATGTGTTCATGATTTTCATCATATAAATATTATTCACGTTATGCAGATTTTCATACATTTTGGACTCCTGTCAATCTTTATCCAGCTGAACTGAACAGGACAACCCCTACCTCTGCAAACAGTGTAGATCCAGATCAGATGGCTTCTGAAGAAGCCATCTGATCAGGATCTACACTGTCATTCAGTTTGCAAATTTGAATGAATACATTATTATAAGCAATTTGATTGGTTGATAGTCAGAAATTGGTGTTGCAAATTGATTTATTCAGCAGTTTGATTGGTTGATAGTCAGAAATGGGTGTTGCGAATTAATTTATTCAGCAGGATAAGGATTAACTCTTATATTTTGCCGAAAAATAACATTTTTCAAAGTTTCAAGATTCTCTCCCTCAGTTGTCAGTTTCTGGAGAAAGAATGTGCACTGTACTGGTTAAACGCTTACGAATAAGCCTGCCCAGGAAAGTGTGGATAGGTTAACTGACCGGCTCAAAAATGACCTAAATAGTGTTGACTGGGCTGTTAAACTCCAAAACAAACAAACAAACAAAGTTTCAAGGGCCATTTTCTATTAAAGCTTCAGGCACTGCAACAAATCCTTGAGCAGATGGCAATCTTTTTTTCATTACCGGTATTTTCAGTGAAAATAAGGCTTGACATTTCATATGAATTGTTTGCCCAGCTGATGATTCACATCCAATGTCCAGCCCGAAAAAAAGGTTTTACATTTCATATGGACTGTCTGCCCAGATGACAATTCATATGTGGGCCCCTTCAAGCGATTTTGGTACTTATCGCCTATGCGAGCAGCGAAGGTTCAGGCGAGCCTGCGCATCCGCACAGTCTTGCCAGAACCTTCGCTGCTCGCTTATACAAGCAGTGATTCAAGAGGAACCTTCAGACAGAAAGCCATATCCCTGGTCCCTCTGAACGGCTGGGCATGTGCAGTTAAAATTTGTCATGACGGAATGCTCGAAGACACAAATTCGCCTGACAGGGCTCATGTAATGTCAAGACCGAAAATAAGGTTAGCAGTGAAATAAGATAAAAATGTCATCTGCTAAACATGCTTAGTGCTTGAAGGTTTAGTTTGTTTACCTTCACTATAGCCACTTTAAGTGTTATCCTTTATGTTGCCAATGACAACAATTGTCGTCTGCTTTGTTGTCTGCTGTTTACTTTACAAACTTCGTTGCAAAAAATGTGGACCCATACCAGACTGCCCCTCTAGGAGCAGTCTAATCAGGGGATCACACTATTTGCCTGTATGCAAAAATATTTTTAAAAAGTTTGCAAGAAGACGCAGCAGACAACATAAACAGATGACATTTTCAGATGCAGTTGTTCTTGCTACAGTCAACCCTCTTTATACAGACATTCTTTATGACAAAATACTAGGCAACAAATACTGTCTGTTATTGAACCCTTAAGAGGTTGAGAAAAACTACACCTGAAAATGTCGTCTGCTTGTGTCGTCTGCTCAATTTGTTTGCAGAAAAATATTTTCGCATACAGGCAAACAGTGTGGGCCCAGATCAGACTGCTCCTACAGGAGCAGTCTGATCTGTGTCCACATTGTTTGCAAAAAATTACTTTTAAGGTAACCGGCAGACGGCAAACCAGACGTCAATTGCTCTTCCTGTGTGATCACAGTAGTGTTCAATTTATAGTTTTTGGTGGTCATTTAGGCCATTTGTGGGATTTTATATGAAGATTACTAGTGCAGGGCAAACCATTTTCCTGTCAATGTTGTAGACTGTAAGAATCTTATATGGGTGTGAGGGGTGGATGGAAAATCCATCCCAAGGGTCACTGTGTTGCATCACGAGGCTTGCAGAGTGATGCCAGACAGTGATCCCGAGGGACGGATTTTTCTATCTGCCCCTCACACCCATATAGGATTCTTTTTCTTGCATACCTTCCATTCTTTAGCGCGGATTTTTAATGCTGCAGTCACTTCCAGTACCGATGTCCGCCATATTGTGATGACAGTACAGGAATGTTTAGTGACGTCACGTAATGTGCTGTGACGTCAACCTCAACGACGGCACATATGAGGTCATTATCAACCAGTGCATTTATCAAACACGTAATCTGTAGATTCGATTTTTGGTCGGAACACCAGGGTCAGAACATAAATTTCTATCCCAGGGTAAAATCACGAATCTGCTTGTCTGGTGTGCAAGAATATAAGAATCTTATATGGGGTTCTGTTGTAGATGAGTGTTTCCAACCCGAGGGATGACCGTGCTGAACGGAACCGAGACTACGCCGAGGTTCCGCTCAGCACGGTCATCCAGAGGGTTGGAAACGCCCATCTACACCAGAAGCCCATATTGGATTCTTTTTCTTGCACAACACCTCTGGTTAGTTTTGACAGCTCGCACATGTATATTGTTTACAAAATAAAATAGTGCGGAAGTAGTTGCGGCAGTTGAATAGAATTGAAGCGCATTTATGCTAGTTGCCTGGGTCGGAACACCAGGGTCGGAACATAAATTTCTATCCCAGGGTAAAATCACGGATTTCATTGTCTGGTGTGCAAGAACAAAATTTACAGGTACCTATGCAAACTGTAGTTGAAAATGAGATATCATAGCTTGTGTTCATAAAACCTTACAAACTCATAAGAATCTGAATTGTTAGCCACCATATTTAGATCTGTGGATACAAAACCTTACAAACTGCGATAATATACCTCTGACAATGAATCTCTTGTAATACATCAAATTAGTTTGACGATCAAATGTCATTCATCAAAGAATTCTAAAACTGGTCTCATTTTGGCAAGAACTTGTACCATTTTTAGGTCTGATTTATGTTCTTTAATGACATTGGAATGGATTTTAATTGGACAATACAGGAGTCTGCAATGAAATGTATACCATCTTGTGTTTTGAATTAGAAGAATCCTTCATTTTAGAATCCATCACAATTCATTAGCATAACAACATCATTGTAAAGTTCTGTCTTTCTTCTAAACTCAGTTCATAATCCAATTATCATTCATTAACTTCATAAATATCGTATATACCGTAAAAATCCTAAAAATTGGACACCTTAAGGGCATGCTGTAATTCTCCTAAAATTTTAACAAATTTATTTCACGATAGAGCAAGGGGTCTAAACAGTGTAGACCTTGATCATACTGTTTCTTCAGGTTAGATTAAACATATTTTATTGCATAAACATACAAAGGGATTGGACACAAGTTATGACAACATTAGATAGTCCTTTCCCTAAACATAACAACAAATCATTTCAATGGTACAATGGTGGGTGCAATTTAACATATAATTTATACCAGCTCAGGTTTAATACACACATGTGCAAGAATGCAAGCACGTCTCATGCACGCGCACGCACGCACGCACACACGCACACACACACACACACACTAATACATCATTTCACACATGAAACCCCATCCGTTGTGGTAGCGCTGTTCTTGAAATCATTAAGATGCATGTATTTGGGCCAGCAAACTAAAGAACCGAAAAGGAAATTAATCTACGTATTTTCTTCAAACCTGCGTGTATCCTTAATGAATCTAGTGATGGACTGTATGATTGATCTATTAGTAATGTCGCCATAATTTTGAGATCCTGTTGTCAGGATCTCAACATTAACATCTTGAAGATTCACTAAAGTTTGTAAATTATGCATAAGAACGTTTCGTTGATTTGTGTATAGCTGACATTCGAAGAAATAGTGTTCTGCACTTTCGCTTGGAGCACCACAACTGCATACAGGACTCGGAATAATATTTACATGGAAAAGATCAGCCTTTAAATTGCTGCTTCTGTGTCTGAGACGAGCAAGTATTATGCTGTACTTTCGCTCGCTTATATTTGTATAATCAGCTATTTTGTCTGTTGTGAACTGAATATTAGACTTAAATTGTGAAAGAGTTGGGAGTAATCGAATCTGTGGGTCAAGTTCATTCCACAATTTTAAGGTAGAAGGGAAGTATGAACTTTCATATGAACAAAGTCTAGAAAAAGGAATTTCGAAATTGTTCCTATTTCTTAAGTTATAAGAACTAATATCATTTACTCTATTTGGTAATAAGTCAGTGAGATAAGATGGAGCATCGCCATTGACAATTTTGTACATCAAAGTTATTTTTTTACGTTTTCGTCTATTCGCCAAGGTTTCCCAACCAGTTTCATAATAAAGAGAACGTAACGATGCAAACACTGGTAGACCTGTAACAATTCGTGCTGCATTAAGTTGTATTTGCTCCAAGCGATTGGCGTCAGTCATCGTACAGCCATCCCAAACTTCCGACCCATATTCTAACAAAGGCCTGATATAAGTACAGTATAATCTATCAAGTGAACTTTTTGATAACTGGTACTTTAGTTTTCTTAGATATGAAACTTGCCTTGATGCTGAATCAATTATAAAATCGATATGTTTTGTCCATTTATTGTTGGATGTTAAATATATACCTAAGTGTTTGTGGATTTCGACTATATTTAATGCGATGTCGTCGTAAGTAAGCCGTAGGTCATAATCATGGAAAATGTTAGAAACTAATACAACTTCCGTTTTCGCAGGATTGAAACTTATCTGCCATGTGTTTGCCCAATCTTTTAATTTCTTAAGGTCGTTATTTAATACCGTTTCAATTTCTGCTAAGTTAGACGACGAATAACCAATGGAGGTATCATCTGCATAAAGACGCGTTTTTCCCTCTAATTCATCTGCAATATCATTTATATACAATAAAAATAATAACGGACCTAAAACCGACCCTTGAGGAACTCCTGCGTTTAATTGGAGATCGTCAGATAGTTCCCCATTTACAAAAACTTTTTGTTTTCTGGAATGCAAATAACTTGTAATCCACATTAAAATATCTCCCTTTATGCCATATTTTTCCAATTTACATAATAAACCCTTATGCCAAACACGGTCAAAAGCTTTCGAGATATCACAAAAAACTTGACAATTTGCTTCATAGTTCTCAAGAGACAAGCATGTGTTATGTGTCAGTTCAATTAAGTGGTGAACAGTAGAGTGACCTGGCAGAAAACCAGACTGATATTTATATAAAAGGTTGTTTTCTAAAACATGATTATACAGATGTTTAAAAATAATGCGTTCAAAAGACTTGCCAACATTACTTGTTAATGATACTGGCCTGTAATTACAACAGAGTGATTTTTCCCCTTTCTTGAACAGTGGCATAACATGTGCAATTTTCCATAATTCTGGATATGTATGAGCTTTCAGCGATAAATTAAACAGTTTAGCCAGGGGAACACAAACAGTACTACAAGTTAATTTTAACATTCTATTGCTGATTCCGTCTGGACCTGTTGCCTTATTAAGTTTTAGTATTTTCAAAATATCGGCCACTTCAGTTTCCGTGATCCTCATTTGTATAAAATCTACATTACAACGACTTCCAAAATTTGGAATTTCAATATTGACATCATTAATTGTGGAAATAGAGGCAAAATACCTATTTAATTCTTCAGCTTTTTCATAGTCTGTAAATGCAAAATTATTATCGCTTTTCAGTATAGGGGGTATTTTGATCGAAGTGCCTGTTTTTCCCATGAATCGCCCCATGACTTGCCAAAATGTTCTACACGAATTTCCAGTTCCCTGGTTTTGAATTATATCATCGATTTTATTAACAAAGTTATCTTTTGCATATTTGATCATATTATTAACTTTGTTGCGCTGTCGCTTATAAGATATATGATCAATTTCCCGTTTTGTTTTAAAATAACGTTTCCGAAGTCGATCACGTATTCTTAAGTTAAATCTAAGCTCAGAATTAAACCACGGTTTATCATTTTGTCTTATTAGAACTTTTCTACAGGGAATGCATTCTTTACAAAATTGCAAAAATATATCTGTAAAATTGACACAGGCTTCATCTGCCGAACAATTTTCATTTATAATTGAATCCCAGTCATGTGTTCTTATTAACTGATTTAACCTTTCAGTATCTACATTTTTATAATTCCAGACTTCTCTATAGTAAGACTTTGATATATTAATATTTATCTGAAGAGAGACATATGTAGCTTTATGGTCACTGATAAACTCATCCACACTCAGGGTTCCAGAATCTAAAACAATACAGACATCAGAAACAATTACTGGATCGATTAATGTGGCCGAATTTGCACTGACCCTTGTTGGCTCGTTAAGAACATTTCTCAAATTAAAAATCGATAAGCAATCTCTCATTTGACTGTTAGTCAGATTTATAAAATCGATATTAATATCACCGGTCAAAATAACGTATGGCGTATAATCTAAAGCAATCTCAATTGAATTTTGAATATCTGTGATGAACAGGGACTGTGATGCATTAAAGTCGCTCCTGTAAAGACAGCATAATAACAAATTCCTGTCTTTAAGTTTGATCTCAACCCAAATCGTTTCAATGTGAGAAGATTCTAGATCGTGTCGTCTATTGTATTGCAACAGGCTAGACATGAATATCATTATTCCCCCTCCATTTCGTGTTCTGTCCTTTCTTAGCGGTTTATCAAAGCCTTCGAGATTTAAATTATTGGAGTTGATGTCAGCATCAAGGTGTGTTTCACTAAAACATGCTATCTGGAAGGAATCAACTACATTGGATAAGTAATCTAATTTGTTTCTGATACTTCTCGTATTCAAATGAATAATATCAAGTGAGTGAATGTCATTTGAATCTGGGCCCGGGTTTGAATGAACATCCATGCACATCATCAACAATATCATTCTATAAAATTTAAACTGATCATTATTTACAAAGCTAGCCAAACTCAGCAGGCAAAAAATATTTATCGCACAATACATATTGTAGCGTAGATTGAAATTTATGTGTCGTGTTCCGTGAAATATACGCTTGTGCGTTGCGGAATAGAAAGTCCCTATTGCTGCTCTGTGGCACTCTATAGTATTACCCATATGGCAACAGTACTAATCGGTCACATTTCTCCACTTGCAGCATTAAGGGGCCTTCTTTGTGTACATGAATCTTAACGAATTGCAACACCTGCGCTACCACACTCATCCAAACAAATACAATTTTAAGCAAACAAATACAAAACATGACAATCATATACGTTATGGATATCATGTTATATTGTCGAAGTTGTATCATGAGCTCTTATTGTCTTAGCTGTGGATCTTTAAACATTTTAAATGATTAAACTTACAAATGTTTTATGTGCTTGGTGTTTTCCATTAGAAATAGTGTGGATATTTTAGAAATAGTGTAGTCTGATCTGGGTCTGCATTGTCAGGAGCAGTCTGATCTGGGTCTGCACTGTTTTCTTTGGCCTGTCTGTCCCAATACTTAGAATCATTACAGTATGTTTTATGCATATCTTCTATCAGATCTGCATAGCTGTCAAAGTCACATACAGTCGGACTTCAGTGGCTCAAACACCTTAGGGACCTCTCAAATCTGTTCGAGACAGGGGTAGTTCGAGCCACTGAGAGTGACTGCCAGGAGGCATAACGAGATTCTTTTGTACATCTTTTTCGGTATTCTATAATGAAAATGTATGCTGTGTATACTCATTTGAATCGCCTCATTGAGGCGATTCTAATGAGTACACACAGCATACATTTGTGACATAAAAGACGAAAATCTCCTAAATTGCCCCGCCTATTTCTTATATAGAGAATTTCCCTAGGGGCTGGGGAACGTGTTCGACTCAGCCATGGTAAATGAGCCATCAGTGTTCGAGCCATCGAAGTTCCACTGTACATAAAATTTTAATGTTTTGTAGCCCGCTATTGCCTTACAGACCAGACAGGCACAGGCAGACTGTCCTAATAATATTTGTTGCCCATAACTACATTACATATACATGTATAAACTTGTCCAGGAAAAGTGTGGTTAGGTAAACTGACTTGCTCGATATGACCTTAATAGTGTTGACCAGGCTGTTTAACCCTTTTTCTACCAAAAGAAATCTTCCTCCTCATATATGGCAGGAGTCCATTTCAAAATTCAGGGGTGCCAGGTTGCATTTTCTTCAAAATTTATGTGGAAAATGACTGAAAGTTTAGCAAACAGTGGAGGCCCTGATCAGACGCCACATTCTGCGGCGTCTGATCTGGGCCTGCACTGTTTGCCAGGGTACCCATTTTGGGGCTTCTGGTAAGAAATGGGTTAATGCCAACCAAATCAACAAATCAACATGACTAATTTTTATAGTACGGTACTTGAATATTATGAGATATGAAAGCCTTTTAATGAAACAAAAAATCACATAAAATCATGTACATGTGTAAATTGAAATGGAACAAATAAATTATTTTGACATTTTATGATTTACTGGAAATGAATATGCCTCTAGCATGGGTACTCTTAGACAAAGGGAGCAAATTCTTTCTTTTGAAGAGAAGCCTCCATTTTAACCCCTGCCCTGGTGAACCATTATGGCCCCCATCTTTGCTAACTGCGTAGATCCAGATCAGATGGATTCTTCAGATCTACACTGTTAGTCACTTAATTTGCAAATTTGAATGAATACTTATATTAAGCAATTTGATTGGTTGTTAGTCAATTATGGGTGTGACAAAATTAATTTATTCAGCAGGACAATGGTTAAGAATTCAAACACTATGGACCCAACATTCTTTGTACCAAGGGGAGTAAATACAGCTGGAATATTTTCTGCCATTTTTCAAGGGGAGACAAGCTTGTTGACTTCCTGATGGATTTCCATAAGATCAGGCCCTCTTAAAGCATGGTCTACTCTTGAAGGAAAGAATTTGCTCCCTAGGAGTTGACCCCTATTGACATAGGATACAGGAGTATTTTTAAGAGTTGCCTCCCCTGAATGTGTATTTCATTCCCCGCAAATCCTGCAGGTATTAAGTTCACTAGAAACAAAAATGTTGACTTTGATATTATTTTGTGAATTTTGTTACGTAGGTGCATAATGTACCACTGTGACTTCGTTTCATGTTATCATAATTAAATTGTTTATCATTTTCAAATGAGTGTTGCTTTTATTTTTATATCCTTGCACCCAGTTAGGTGGTGACTGTCTTGTATTTTGACATTGTTAGCTGAAAATTGCAAAATACGAGAAAAATTGTCACTACCAATATATCTCCATATTAGCAACATTTACGGGCCTCTGTGGCCTAGTGGATAAGAGCGCTGACTAAATCATTCGGTTTCTCACCTCTGTAGTTCCAGCCTGGCTTGGGTCACATGTGAGACGCCATGTTCTGCAATGGAAGGTCAGGTGGTTTTTGTCCGCGTACTCCATTTTTCGCCCACCTCTGATTAACAATCGACTCGATATGGAAATGGCTGTAAAACCAAAACCAAAAAATAATTGGCAACAATCTTTAGTGGAGATTGATCGTGACATTTTCTGTGGTTATTCTCGGAAACTATTGGAGCCTGTGATCTGAAAATTGGCAGATCCGTGGATTAAACTACACAAGTATTAAAGGTCAATGTCATTCTCTGACCTTGACCTAAGGTCATTCAGATGTAAAACTTAAAACTTATTTTTAGCAGAAACCACTGCTCAATCTGTAACCAAATGTCACATGAAAGCTTTTAGGAACAAAGAAAATTAAAAATTAGTTTGGTTGCATGACCAATATGGCCGTCATGCCCATATAAGGTAAAAACCCTTCAGAAATCTTCTCCGGAACCAATGGGCCCATTATCAGGTCACATATCCAAGATGGCTGCCATGGTAAACCCTTTATAAAACTTCTTCTTAGAAATGAAATGGCTCTATATATACTCTCAACATGCAGGTGAGCGGCTCAGGACCATCTGGTTTCGTCTTGTGATGGTTAACATTTCTGCCAAGGAATATCCAAATCCGTCCAGGAATAACAAAGGGGTTGACCAGACACAAAAAGTGACCCTCACCTTTGAGCGCTAAGTATAATGGTACCAACCTCGGTCTTGCGTGCAACACATTGTCTCATGATGGTTAACATCTCTGCCAAGTAATTTCCAATTCATACAGAAATAACAAAGGTACTGGCCAGAAACAAGAAAAAGACACTTTTCTTTACCTTTGACTTGGAGGTACTATCCTGGGTTTTGAGCACAACAAATTGTCTCATGATGAATAACATTTCTGCCAAGTAATTTCCGATTCAATCCAGGAATAAAAGTATTGACCAGGCACAACAAGACACTTTTGACCTCTAAGTATGACCTTCACCTTGGAGGTACCTACCTGGGTCTTGTGCACGAAATATAAGCTCATGATGGTTAACATTTCTTCCAAGTTATTTCTAGATCTATCCAGGAATATCAAAGCTATTGACCGGACACAAGAAAAAAAGACACTTCTTTACCTTTGTCCAAGTATGACCACCTTGGTGGTACTGACTTGGGACTTGCGCATGACACATCATCTCATGACAGTTCACTTTTCTGCCCAAATAATTTCAAAATTCATCCAGGAATAACAAAGTAACTGACCAGACATGAAAAAAAGACTACTACCGTCGGCGTCAGCATCCACAAATGTTAAAGTTTTTGCGTTAAAGTTTTTAGTTGCTCATAACTTCTTTATGTGAACATGGATTAAGTTCATATTTGGTATTGTGATGGATACTAGGCTAAAGTTTTTATCTGCAGTATCAGCACCCATGACCGTGACCTTAAGGTCAAGATTTTAATCTTAAAGCTTTCATGTTAAAGTTTTTGGGAGCTCATTACTTCTTTATCTTTGGATGGATTTAGTTCATACTCGGTATGCTTATAGATACTTGTCTCAAATTTTTAGCAGCAGCATCAGCGCTCATGACCATAACCTTGGGGTCAAGGTCACTGACTTAGAATTCTTATGTTAAAGTTTTTGTGTTAAAGTTTTTAGGAGCTCATTACTTATTTACCTTTTGATAGATTTAGTTCATACTTTGGCTGGTGATAGGTACTATTCAAAAGTTTTTATCAGCATCATCATCATACATGACCGTGACCTTTGGGTCAAGGTCACAGACTAAGGACTTTGCACTGAAGATTTAAGATCATTACTTGGTTGCCTTCAGACGAATTTACTTGAGACTTGGAATGGTGATAGATACTGCTTTAAATTTCTCGAGTGAGTTCGACTTTCAAGGTCAAGGTCACTGTGGCCATCTTAAGAAAAACTTTGTCATCGCTCTGGCACCTACATTAATTGACAGATTTTAATATAACTTTACACAAATGATGTTGCTTATGCTAATATCTCGAGCAAGTTTGACCTTCAAGGTCATGACCTCAAGGTCAAGGTCACTATGGCTATTTTTAGAAAAACTTTGTCATCACTCTAGCTCCTATATTATTGATAGATTTTAATATAACTTCACACAAATGTTGGATATAATAGTATCTTGAGCAGGTTTGTCATCCAGGGTCCTGAGGTAGAGGTCACTGTGACTGGCGTTTTTCAGAATAACTTTGTCATGGCTGTATGGGCTACATTTGTTGATGAATTTTGCCATAACTTTACATAAATGTTGCTTATGACAATATCTCAAGCGAGTTCGACTTTCAAGGTCATGACCTCAAGGTTAAGGACAGTGTGGCTATTTTTAGAAAAACTTTGTCATCACTCTTCAACTTCATACAAATGTTGGGTATGATGATATCTCAAGGGAATTTGACTTTCAGCGTCCTCAAGTCAAGGTCACTGTGGCTATTTTTAGAAAAACTTTGTCTTTACTCTAGTGGCTATATTTATTGATAGATTTTAATATAACTATATTGATATAGCACTGGATTCTTTCTTTGTGACTTTGTTTCTGTTATGGGTCTGAAATTTTGCCTTTGCACAACTGAGTCAAAGCGCGACTTCCAGTGAGCTATCCTGTCCAGCGACAAGGTCTTATTGGTCTTTGTCCTCTAAGTATGACCTTGACTATTGGCATACCGACCTGGGTCTTGGGCACAACACAATGTCATAGTTGTGGCCTAATACATATTCTTATAAAATAGAAGTAAGGCAATGATCAAGAATTGATACAATTAACCCAGACCTTCCATCAGAGACACAAAGTTGAATGAAGATATCCCTAAGGGTTACCAAGTTATGGTGTGTCTAGAATGTTTATAAAATAATTATTCAAAGGGGCATAACTCAGAAACTAAGAAAAGGGGAAACAAGCATTCTTGTGCCCGACACATCTTCTTGACCTTATACTTATTCCTTTTAAGTTGCATGAAGATACACCTAATGGTTACTGTGTTATGGAGCGTACAAAAATGTTAACAGACAGGCAGAAATTCTGACGGATGGACTGCCATGCCATAATACGACCATTTTTTCAAAACAGGCACATAATAAATGATGACGAGGTGTAAAATGAGAATATTCATACCTCATAACCCATAAAATGCCAATTACAACAATTGTCGTCTGCTTTGTCATCTGCCGGTTACTTTAAAACTCATTTTTGCAAACAGTGTGAACCCAGATCAGACTGCTCCTTTAGGAGCAGTCTGATCTGGGTTCACACTGTTTGCTTGTATGCAAAAATAATTTTAAAAAGTTTGCAAGAAGATTCAGCAGACAACATTTTCAGATGTAGATTTTCTCGGCGTTTTAATGGTTAATCATTTATCTTTTCTTCTCATTTACTTAAATAATATATTGAAATATAATAAATATAAAATGAAAATATTGTAATACATAACACACCAGAAGAGATTATTCCTATTTTTACTTCAAATTTCTGTTGTTTAAGGGGAATGGGAACAGCTGGCATATTTTTCCACCAATTTTTCAAAGGGAGACAACTTTCGGGACTTCCTGTTCGTGTTCTATAAGCCCTGTCCCACTGAAAACGGGGTCTACTCTTAAAGGAAAGAATTTACTCCAATTGTTTGCTTTAAGAGTTGACACCTATTGATATGGGAAACAAAAATATTGCCTTCCCTGAAGGTTTACACATTCCCCTTAATAGAGGGAATTTAGATTTGGTAAAGTGACTGTTGGCTGGAGGAGAGAGGTGGCTACTGAACAGAGTGAGTGAGTTTTAGTTTAACGTCCCACCAACAGCTAAGGTCATACGGAGACGGGACCTCGGTTTAAAGACTCATCCGAAAGTCTGGAGAAGCCCGGGATCGATCCTGCGATCCCTGGTTTACAAGGCGAGTAGCGTAACCACTGCACCACGGAGGCTTCTGCTACTGAACAGAGAGTGAATATATAGTGAGTGACTGTTGGCTGGACGAGAGAGATGGCTGCTGAACAGAGTAAATATAGAGTGAAATAATTGTAATTGTGGCTGCTGAAGAGGTGGTTATTAAACAGAGGTGACCATAGTGGCGGTCATTGCAGTAATGACAGTCATGGTGCACACAAAACTTTGGGGTTAAGGGGAATGGAAACATCTTCAAGGGAGGCAACTCCTCCAAAAGTTTTTTTGTCTCTCATGTCAATAGGGGTCAACTCTTAAAGGAAAGAATTTGCTCCTGAGTTTGCTCCTGAGGAGCAAATTCTTTCCTTTAAGAGTAGACCCCTTTTCCATTGGGATAGGCCCTACAGAAAAGCCAACAGGAAATCCTGAAAGTTGTTTCCCTTTGAAAAATGGCAGAAAAATCTGCCAGGTTTTCCCATTCCCCTTAAAGGAAGATAATTATAACAAGAGGGCCCTCTAATTCGCTCACCTGAGTATTACTGTGTCTAGTACATTCTATAGGACTATTTCTCTTCATATGACTATGTATGTATATTTGAAAATAAATGTTTCGGGATGACATACTGAAGGTTTAAGACTTGTGTTATACAGGCCTTGGGAGGAATGTGATGGTGCTTGGCAGATTTTGGGCCTTTCAACCAATTAGGATTATGTCAGTTGTGGTCAGTTAACTTAACCGCACTATTCCTGGGCAGGCTGAGACCTAAGTGGTTAACCAGTAGTAAGTACACAAACTTTCGCTAGTAACTGATAACTGCCCTAATGGGGAGAATGATGGTAAAAAATATTCCATGATTAACTTCCATGGAAGTACATGTATGTAGCCGGACTGGGTCTAAAATCCGCAACCTCTAGCTTCTCAGTCAGATGTGCTTCCAACAGTTACTACGCTAAGCAGCCCGGCTCCCTACCTATATGCCATAAGATAGAGAAATGAATGTTGTGAGCCCCTAAGTTTTGAGAAACTAGACAAAGCTGTGTACCAAATATCAGGGGGCCATTTTTGGACACAGGGCAATAATTTGAACAGTCTTGGCACAGGTCCACTAGTTGAAGCTGTGAACCAAATATCAAAGGCCTAGAGTTTCTGGTTTCAGTCAAGAAGATTTTTAAAGGTATTGCCTATATAAGTCTATGTAAAACAAGTGGGCCCCTGCATGGGGCCATTTTTTGCCCCAGGGCTGTAAGTAAAGCAGAGGCCCACTAGATGAAGCTTTCTACAAAAGATCAAAGGCCTGGGTCTTCTGGTTTCAGAATCAAGCTTATTTAATGTTTTCCCTATTCAATTCTATGTAAAACTAGAGGGTGAACAAGGCTTTAATGCAACTTGACCTTGTGACCTACTTTTGACCCAACATGACTCATGATTTATACCAGACCCTGATATTATCAAGACTAACATTCCGGTAAAGTGTCATGGAGATTGAAGCGAAATTATGGTCTCTTTAGGGTTAACAAGATTTTAAAGAAGACTGACCTAGTGCCCAAGTTTTTGACCTGACATGACCCATATTCAAACTCGACCCAGATATCATCAAGGCAGACATTCTGGTAAAGTTTCATGAGGATTGAAGCAAAATTATGGCCTCTAGAGGAGGGTTTTAACGCAATTTGACCTAGTGGCCTAGTTTTTGACCCGACATGAGCCATATTCACACGACCCAGATATCATCAAGGCAAATGTTCTAATAAGGTTTCATGAAGATTGAAGCAAAACTTAGGCCTCAAGAGGGTGAACAAGGTTATAATGCAATTTAAATTAGTGACCTAGTTTTTTACCCGACATGACCCATATACGAACTTGACCTTGATATCATCAAGGCAAACATTCTGGTAAAGTCTCATGAAGCTTGGAGCAAAATTATGGCTTCTAGAACAAAGTTTTAAAGAGATTTGACCTAGTGGCCTAGATTTTGACCTGACAAAACCCATATTTGAACTTGACCTTGATAAAACATTCTTGTAAAGTTTTGTAAGATTGAAGCAAAATTGTGGCCTCTAGAGGGTGAACAAGGTTTTAACGCAAATTGACCTAGTGACCTTGATTTTGACCTGACGTGACCCATATTCGAACTTGACCTTCATATCATCAAGGTGAAACATTTTGGTAATGTTTCATGAAGATTGAAGCAAAATTGCGGACTCTATAGAGTGTGAACAAGGTTTTAATGCAATTTGACCTAATGACTTAGTTTTTGACCCGACATAACCCATGTATGAACTCGACCCAGATATCATCAAGGCAAACATTCTGGTAAAGTTTCATGAAGATTGCAGCAAAATTATGGCCTCTAGGTGATGAACAAGGTTTTAAAGAAATCTGACCTAGTGACCTAGTTTTTGACCTTACCTGAGAAAACCATTTTTCCCACCTGTTTTTGAATCTATACAGTGGCAACTTTATTCTAGATTTTTTTATACCCCCACAAACGAAGTTTGAAGGGGGTATATAGGAGTCAGCTTGTCGTCTGTCGTCGTCGTCGGTCCGTTACAAAAAACTTTAACATTGCTCATAACTTCCTTTAATATTCTTTGACCGATTTCTTTAATATTCACACACCACACACCTTGCCACTAGTACTTAAGATTGATATACACAAACCTGACCTTGACCTTTACGTTGACCTTCCTCAAGGTCAAATACTTGTAAAAATTTGTCTGACAACGCATGCGGGGGTATAATTGGCGCCCGTTAGGCGGCAGCTCTAGTTTATCTTTCTTGTATCATGGTCACAAAAATTTGGGGCCTGTAGGGTAAACTAAAATTACAAAACAACGACTTGAATTCTCCATCTTTTAATATCACAATATTTCAAAGTTGTACATAAATTCAGCAAATTACCACTTAAATAACTAAGTGTAGTGTTTCTAGTTTTATGTATCACCATAATTATGAACAAAACTGCACAGCCTAACAAATGAAAAGGTATATTCATAAAAAACAGTTCGAGCCACAGTAAGGAACACTACTCATCCCTACTAATTCACTAGTCTCCACTACCGTAAAATCCAAAAAATTCAGACACTTTAACGATCTGCTTAACCCTTGTCCTGCTGAATATTTTAATCTGCCACACCCACTACCGATTATCAACCAATCAGACTTCTTGATGCAAATTATTGCAACAAATTCACCATTTGAATGGCAAACAATAGAGATCCTGATCAGATGGCTTCGTTAGAAGCCATCTGATCTGGATCTTCATTGTTTGGAAAATAAGGCATATCTGGGCTCAGCAGGACAAGGGTTAATGCTCCTAAAATTTTACAAATTTGTTTCACGTTCCAGCAAGGAGTCTGAATGTTAACAGTGTAGACCCTGATCAGACTGCTCCTTCAGGAGCAGTCTGATCTGGGTTTGCACTGTTTGCTTGAACTGTGTAGATCTGGGTTTGCAATGTTTGCTTAAACAGTGTAGACCCTGATCAGACTGCAGTCTGATCTGGGTGTACACTGTTTGCTTAGGCCTATCTGTCCCAATACTTAGGATCATTACAGTAATATATAATACAGTAAAATTCCTATATTAAGACCACCTTTGAGACTGTTCAAAAGTGGTCTTTAAGACCACTCTTGAACAGTCTCAAAGGTGGATCTGACCAGAGGACACTGAATGAAAGAATAACTGAAACTTTCAAAATAAGCTTTTTAAAGCAGAGTTAAATCTTATCTTGCTGTTCACAACAACCCCTATCTTTGGAAACAGTGTAGAAGCCATCTGATCAGGATCTACACTGTTTGACATTAAGTTTATGGCTTTGTAAGAATAAATTACATCAAGTAATCTGATTGGTTCAAAGTCAGAAATGGGTGTGGCTAAACTGAATATACAGCAAGAGAAGGGTTAGTCTCAATTTTCGGTGGTCTTAATAGCGGAATTTCACTATATATGTATCGCAAATAGCGCTGAAACTCGTCTCTATAAATTCTACCTCTTCATTTATTGCTGCCACTTTATCTGCACCACAAGGAACAAACACGGGGCCTTCTTGATATTTAAAAGATAATTTTTCTTTGTTTTCTCTATAAAACCCTGATACAGCATGTTGCAGCACCTAAAAAGAGTAACTTTGAATATAGTAATCTGATTATGTTTAGATTTCTTTTCAAAGAAAACAAATGTCACCTCTCCCAAAAACCATATTTAGTCTAGTGCTGACTTTGGAAACTCGGCCAAGATCACTAAAATTTGCAAATGCTTATTAAAAATATACAGTACAACCTGTTTTAAGCAAGCTCCTAAGGGATAACAGAAATGTGCTTGCGTAAGACAGGTGCTTGCTTCATACTGGTGCAATTTAACACATTTGGCTTTTTCGGGAACAAAACACCTGCTTGCTTAAGACAGGTTGCTTGTTTAGTAGAGGTGGCCACTAAGACAGGTTTTACTGTATTTGGGAGTCTGACAGAGCAGTTCTCCAAATACTACGTACGTAACCCTGCCGAAGTCTAGAGTGTAATTGGAGAAGCAAGGACTGACGTCCCGACCCTCTTTACAAGGCCAAACAACACAGCAATTCATATCTGGCATGAAGAATTAAAGAAAATTATCTCAGAATTACCTAACTTCCCCTATCTGATCCTCTATAGACTCTATAATCAGCTAATCAACAAAATCATGGTCAGGTAAATCTGTTACCAAGGCCTAGTCGCTCAAAGCATCGTCAGCTTAACGAGCTCGTTAGTGGTCAAATTGTTAACAGTTCTAATTACTTCAATATCTAATATAGTGACATTTTTGCTGAAAAATGTGAGCAGCTTTTGCATTTGCAAAAGCTGCTCACATTTTTTTCAGCAAAAATATTAACATATTTGCCATATTAGATGATCAAAGTTTTAATGATATGTCAACCGATGGTGTCATTAGCTTTAAAAAACTGACCCCTCGGCATTAGAATCTTGATCTCTTCAATGGTTTTCATGATTTTCAGAACAGAAATTTAATAATTAAACAACTATAAAAATTTTAAGGCTTATGCCGATCACTTGTAGAAATGTTCATAGATCATTACTGAACACTGGTATAAATGTTCAGATGTTTAATGGCTGAACACACATATAGAAACACTTATTGAACACTTTAGAACATGGGTAGAAATCATCAACACTCTGTGACAACACATGTTGAACACTTAAAAAACACTTGTCGGAATCATCAACACAATGCCACAGTGTTGATTTCTACCAGTGTTCTAAAGTGTTCAATAAGTGTTTCTACAAGTGTTCAGTTAACATTTGATATTAATACAGTCGAACTTCGATGGCTTGAACCCCTTTGGGACCATGAAATTTTATTCGAGACAGTGGTAGTTCGAGCCACTGAAGGTCACTGCCAGGAGGCATAAGAAGGTACTTTTGAACATCTTTCAATGTTAGATAATGAAAATGTTTGCTGTGTGTATTCTAATGAGTACACACAGCACACGTTTGCAAGATAGAAGACTAAAATCTCCTTTATCATCCCCCACCATTTCTTATCTTGAGGATTTCCCTAGGGGCTCAAGTACGAGTTCGACCCAGCCATGGGTGTTCGAACCATCGAAGTTCTACTGTAGAAGACAGTCCTATTACTGGTGTTCTACAAGTGTTTAATAAGTGTTTCTACAAGTATTCTACAAGTATTTCTACAAGAGTTCAAGGAGTGTTTCTACAAGTGTTCAGTTAATGTTTGATATTAAAATAGAAGACAGTCCAAATATAAGTGTTCAATAAGTTTTCTACAAGTATTTCTACAAGTGTTCAACGATTTTTTTGTCATCAAAATTTGGTAATATTCCAAATTCTGTAACAACAGTGACCATCCAGATTCCATTGCCATGGTAACATACTTACGTAGCCATGACAATTATACATAACAATCATACAAGCACTTTTTGCTGAAACAGAACTATTTAAAATCTATCCGACTACTTTTATATTTACAAACACACTGAAAATTGTGTTCAGAAAAAAATGAAAATATGACAAATTTGACATATTTTTTATTGTAATTGTATATTTCCTGAAAAATAGGAAAAAGTCAAAAAAAGAATTCATTTAGAACTGTCCCTAAAATCTACAACTCTTTTGTTTTTAACAAGATCATATCTCAGACGGTAAAAGGGGTCTCAGAATATAGGAGCTAGTTCAAAGCAAAATGTGTCCTACAAATAAACTGAATAACCCATTGTATACTAGTGGACTCTTCCATTGCTATATGTTGGACAAGTCCATTTGTCATATAAGGGGTGTCAGGCCTATCTTTTCGTTTTTATGCTGTTTTTGACAGAAAATTCTGTTAGCAAATAGTGCAGGCTCTGATCAGACTCATACAATGGAATAAGGGTGACCAAAATTTACTCAGTCAGAATATAAGAATCCTACATGGGTGTGAGGGGAGGATAGAAAAATCCGTCCCGAGGGTCACTTTCTCGTATCAATAGGCTTGCTGAGTGATCCTGAGGGACGGATTTTTCTATCTACCCCCCACACCCATTAAATTCTTTTTCTAGCATACCTTTCATAGATCTGAGAGTGGATTTTTTTTATAATGCAGTCACTTTGAATGTCGACGTGTCTTATACACTTCCGTCCCTTTAGTACTCTACTCTTTATAACATGGTTTTGGTTATAACGCGGCCAGGTCTTGCCTCCCAAATTTTCATTTTACTCTTAATTTCTATATAAACACATCCCTTTATAACACAGTTCACTTATAACATGGTCCTGTTCTAAGCATCCCAAACAGAGCATTATAAAGGGACTCTGTATATTCTGATGGCAATAATGTGGCGTCAAACTTAACAATGGCATCTTAGACGTCCTCTTCACCAAGTGCACATCAAACACGTGAAAATTCTCAATTTTTTATCTTATCCGTGGGTAGGATAACCTGTGTAGGATAAGAATTTCTATCCCAGGGTTAAGTCAAGGATTTCCATATCTGGAGTGCAAGGAAACAGCTTCCCTTCCTTTGGGAAAGAACAGGCTATTAAATGCCAGCAAGGGCCATTAAATGCCAGCATTAAACGGGCCATTAAATGCCAGCAAAGACTCTGATCAGACTGCACATCCGTGCAGTCTGATCAGTCTCTTTGCTTTGTACACATACCCAATGACATTTTTTCTTTGGGTCTCCGATTTTTGTTCTTTTATGTGTTCTTTGTTTCAAAAAGCAACCTTTTAGCTTTTTATTATACCTCAGTGCAGCTGGTGTTAAGTGCCTTGTGGCGGCCGTAAAAAGTCTCCCTGTGCTTTATTAAAGTACAGATTATTTTTCCTTTCCTTTGGGATCATTGAGCACATTCTGGCTACTTTGAAAATCGAATATCGCTTTATGAAGAGACTCAATAAAACCGAGTCTCCGATTTTCGTTCTTTTGTGTGTTTTGTTTCCAGTCTGATCTTGGTCCACACTGTTTGCAACTACGACTTTTAAAGTAACCAGTAGACAACAAAGCAGGTGACAACTGTTTTGACTGGCATCTTAAGTAAATACCCTTGCCTTTAAATCAAATTACTGAGATCAACTATTGACTCCACACCAAAGTGATTATTCCTTTTTGAATTTCAAGAGAGTTGGGTGGGCGATATTTGGGGCATGGGCACTAAATGGGATAAATATGGTAGATTTAAACATACATTTATGCGTACACAGTACATGTATTTGAAGACTTTGCCCTATTGAACTTACAGAACCTGAGTATCTAACCTAGCAAGAACATACTAAATCCCTAATAGAGAAGAATCTACAAAATATACCGTAATGATCCTAAGTATTCGGACACACAGGCCTAAGCAAACAGTGCAGACCCAGATCAGACTGCTCCTTCAGGAGCAGTCTGATCAGGGTCTACACGATTTGCCATTCCATCCCGACTTTTTGGACTCCTTGCTGGATAGCCAAACAAATTTGTTAAAATTTTAGCAGAATTACAGCAAGACCTCAAGGTGTCCCAATTTTTAGGATTTTTATGGTAACTACCAGGTAAGGAAGCATACTGTATTTCAAATACCCTAAATAATCGAGAATCTCAATTCCGTACCACACTTGTTCTGAAATTTGAACAAGTACAATCTAATACCGGATATTGTGTCAAAGAATAGCTGGATGATTGACAAATGGTGTAGACCCCGTTGAGATGCCCGATACTGCAGCACCTCATCTAGGTCTTCACCGCTTGCTCAGGCCTGTCTGTTATAAACATGTTGCCGGTACTAGATAGAATCCACTCATAGAGGTGATTCTAACAAATGCCCACAACAAATGTTTCAATAGTAAAATATTTTTTTTTCTTGTCTTATTTTCTTGTCAGAAACTGACATTGTATGTTGTAGGTAGAAACATGTTGTGGGTTGTTGTTAGAATTGGCTTATTGTATGTCGTGGGGGTACTTGTTAAAATATGTTTCGAACAAGAAATAAGAAAAATTATCTTCAAATTATCTTCAATACTACCTTAAGATTACATAAACGTATAACATACTCTGAAGGGCCATTCTAAATGGTATAATTATACATTTAACCATAGGGAGTGAAATGGTAAAATGAAGTTCATCAAATGCACATTCAAAAGGAGAAAACATTTTTCAATAACAGTCTTGTCTCCTGTATCAACACAGCTGTACTTTCAAAACCATTTAAATGAAAATTCTGAGGATTTCATTGAATGAATCAGTGTTAATACTATGTACTGTGTATTTGAAGTAGTCCAGCTATCAATGTAATGGTATGTCATTATTAGTTTTGTGTTTTAATGATCAGCTGCCTCAAACATTGTATTTGTGTTTTATTTTTTAGTTACTGGTAGTTGATAAAAATGTTATACTCCCCATGTAACATGCAGATATCTGTAGGAGAAAAGTTTCTCCAATTTACCTTGAAAACATGTATAATGATACTTAGTAGAATTCCTCAGCAAGAGGGGCCTAATTAGTACCCACAGTGAAAGGAAAATAAGATAAAATTACTTTCCATTTAGGGAATGGATACATCTTTCAGGGAGATATAGCTTTCAATAGGGGCCTCCATGGCCTAATGGATAAGAGGGCCATAATCAGAAGGTCTCTAACCGCTGTGATTCGAGCCTGGCTTTGTCACAAGTGAGGCACCAAGTTCTGCAACAGGAGGTCAGGCGGTTTTTCTCCGGGTACTCTAGTTTTCACCCACCTCTGATTAACAATCAGCTCAATGAGTGAAATGATCTTGAAAGGGTTGTATAATCACCCCCCACCTCACACACACAAAATAGCTTTCAATAATATTTAAACTCCCTTTCCTATAAGTGTGTTTTCTAACAGGAAAGACTTTGTTCCTTAGGAGCAAACTCTTTTTAGGGGCTTAGTTTATAAAAGTGAGCCGTTAGTACCAGGAAGTTTCCTGCATTGCAAAAATGGTGTAGCCTAATTGCGTAGTTTTTCTGGCAAATCGAGATCTTTCCACCCTACATTACATCATGTGAACAAGTCCGCATACTGAAGTCTGTGAAATGAACACCCCTCTAAACCCCACTTTATAGCGAGGAAACTGGGGTTTACAGGGGTATTCATTATTTTTCTCATTTCTGCTCCAAAACATAGGTTGTGGGTACTCGTTAGAACCGCCTCATTGAGGCGGCTCTAACGAGAACCCACAACCTATGTGTGGAGTATAAATAAGAAAAATATCACAAATTTTCGTAAGAAAAAAATAACAATTTTGGAGATATGAAAAAAAAATGCACTATGTTTCACGGAATTATCGTAATAACCACAAAATCCCTGAAATCTAAAATGTCAAATGCTTGGAACAATGAACAAGGGGCCCATTTGTTCTCTGAATTAACGAAGTTGTTAGTTATGATCTTAAGTAGTCGGACAGATAGGCCTTAGCAAACAGTGCAGACCCAGATCAGACTGCTCCTGAAGGAGCAGTCTGATCAGGGTCTACACTGTCTGCCATTCTGTCTGTGCATTTTAGGCTCCTTGCTGGAGCGAGAAACAAATTTGTTAAATTTTTAGGAGAATTACAGCAAGTCCTCATGTTGTCAGAATATTTAGGATTATTACGGTAATGTTTTGTCAAAACTGTGATCACTTAATATGGCAAACACACCAATATTTAGGAGATACTAGCAGGAGTATATACAGTAAAATTCCTATATTAAGACCACCTTTGGGACTTTAAGACCACTTTTGAACAGTCCCAAGGTACTCCCTGACCAGAGGACACGGTAAGCAGAAAACACAAAGGAATAACCGCAACCTACTAAATAAGCTTTTTAAAGCAGAATTACTCTTAATTTTCGGTGGTCTTAATAGCGGAATTTCACTGTGAGTGAGTGTTTGAGTTCTATGTTCCACCAACAGCTAAGGTCATACAGAGACGGGACCTCGGTTTAAAGGCTCATCCGAAAGTCTGAAGAAGCCTGGCATCGATCCTACAACCCCTGGTATACAAGGCGAGTAGCGTAACAACTGCACCACGGAGGCTTCTGTAATTTCATTGTAGTGTGATGGACTGATGTACACGTTTGTATGTACAGGTGTATGTACAAACAAGTGTAAAACTATATGCCCTCTCATACTTCTTGGTGTAGGCATAAAGATGTCCTTTCTTTTGTTTGTAACTCTTTCTACACGCTTTCAATTACATACACATAATTTCTAGCAATGAAAATGACAATTAAATTAAATGTGCTCTGTTGCAACTATAGGTATTCATAAAAGTATCATGTTGTGAGAAAATATACACCACAACCTCATTATAACACAGTTCGTTATAACACGGTTTTGGAGATAACATGGTTTCAAGGTGGATCAAAAAAATGTATAGACTATACAGTAAAATGACCATAAATGGTCATTTTTCTATATAATCTATACATTTTTGTTTGGATATAACATGGTTGTCTCACTAACACGGTGTCAGCTTTGGACCCCATTAATAGTGATATAAAGAGGTTGTGGTGGCCCCCGCCCATCGGGGCTTGAAGAAATATATGGGCTGCATGATGCTTCCACGCAGAGCTGAATCCGGCCCGCACACTTGTACTGGTAAACCGCTTAGACGATCTAAGCCTGTCCAGGAACTGCGGTACGAGGCGGACCATCCATGCTAATAAACCCTATTGGTTTCATTGAGCGGCAGGGCTTGAGATTTCATTTCATCTGAATGTTGGGTAAATGTCCCACAAAATTGGAAGCAATGTCTCCACAATGACCTTTACAGTGTTGACGGGGACGTTAAACCTCAAATCAAACAAACAAAACTGTTATTTCACAACTGTTCAGTAGGTAGTCAAAACTTCTGCCCGAGGTGCCGAGGACGGCATGTAAGATCCTCTATATACAGAATTTTGAGACAGAAAGGGCTGTCAGAGAGTTTTTGGTTGTTTGAGTTGAAGTTTTATGTCCCTAATAACACTATTTAGGTAATTTTGGAGACATTGCTCCAGATTTTTGGGACTTCAACCTGACACTGAGATGAAATGACAACTCAAGCCAACAGATCAGATAAGGTTGGTATTTTCTGACAACTGAAAGATAGTTTTTGCCAGTTCTCCATAAAAACCTATGTTGTGGGTATTCATTAGAACCGCCTCGGCGAGGCGGTTCTAATGAGTACCCACAACACAGGTTTATATGCAGAAATAAGGAAAACTATCCTTCAGTTATCACAAAATACGCAGCTTATTTGCTGCTATGCAAGCCCTACTGCCCATAGACATGGCTAGGGTTTAAAAAGCAGTATGACTCGCATCACTTTTCCTGCTTTGGCTTAGACTAAAGCAGTTTACCAGTACTCAAGTTTCATCAATTTCAGGTCTGCACGGAAGCACCATGCAGCCCAATCTTTTTCTCCAAGCCCGGATGGGCAGGGGCGCAGAGGGCTGACTGTAGTGGAGTACCTAAACCTGCAACAAAGCCCAGTTATGAAGTGGTTAATGATACATTTCATGTATAAGTTTCTAGTTTAAGTACTATGGGAATCTAAAAATCAACAGTTTCACACTTTTAATATATACAGCAAATAAATGAAACAAAAATATAACAATCTAGTAAAAATCTGCGTTTTTTATCACTTGACACATGATTGTGTATCAAAATGAGCTTAGCACTGTCAAACCCCACAATGCATCTGTGAAATGTGGGAACACTGACCAGTTTAAGCATCTATGAAACCTTCTGTGGATCAACTCAACTCTCAACTCAATCAGGCTCTGAGGTTATGAAGCTTTTTTCATGCTCAACTCACTCGAGCATGAAATTTGTCCTGCTCATATATTTTAAAATGCCAACAATAGTTGGCATTTTAAAATTTATGAGCAGGACAAACAACTTTCTTTGCCGATATGAACAGTAAAATTGTCTGATTCTGTTTGCATTTTAATACCTATGAGCATTACAAATTTCATGCTCCATTTAGCTGAGCATGAATAAAAATTTAACCTCGAGGCCAGCACACATGAAAAACAGCTGGATGTATTTTTTATGCACTTATGCATGCAACAAGATGTCTGATTGGTTAATATCGAAAATTTGCGGTAGTTTGTTTGTTTCTATTGGAGTTTAACGGCCCAGTCAACACTATTTTGGTCATTTTTGAGCCGGTCATTTTAACTGTCCAAACCTTTCCTGGGCAGGTTTATATGTAATCGGTTAACCAGTACAGTGCACATTATTTCGCCAGAAACTGACAACAACCCTTCTTGAATAAGCGGAAGGAAGAGAATGACGGTAGAAAAGATTTCATGATCAATCTCCACGAAAGAATGTTGCCGACCCCGGCAGGTATCGAACCTGTGTCCTGAACACCAGTCAGAGGCACATCTGATTGAGCTACCAAGGCCAGCGGTAGTATATTCTGTAATATACTACAGGAACCCCGAAATCATGTGATGTTTTTCATTGGCTGTCATTTTTTTTTTTGAGTGGGTCACAGTGCTTGCCTCATTGTGCAAATATAACACTTTTTTAACAAAACAAATTAATAAAAGCTTCAAAATGAGGTTAACTACAATAAATTTCCTCTATTAAGACCACCTTTGGGACTGTTCAAAAGTGGTCTTTAAGACCACTTTTGAACAGTCCCAAAGGTGGTCTCCGACCAGAGGACACTGTATGCAGAAAACACAAAGAAAGAATAACTGAAACCTAAGTAAGATTTTCAAAAAGCAGAATTGGTCTTAATTTTAGATGGTCTTAATAGTGGAATTTCACTGTACATGTACAGTAAAACCTGTCTTATTGGCCACCTCTATTAAGCAAGCAACCTGTGTTAAGCAAGCAGGCATTCATTTCCCGAAAAAGGAAAATGCATTAAAATTCACCTGTGTTTAGCAAGCACCTGTCTTAAGCAAGCACTTTTTGAATATCCCACAGGGCTGCTTAATACAGGTTGGACTGTACATTGAAAAATTGTCATTTTGGGGAGGTAAATCATTGGTTTTAAAGTTGCCAATTACATCTGTCTGCTAGTCATAATTGATACTTTAACCCTTATCCCGCTGAATATTTAATTAAGCCACACCCATTTCTAACTTTGAACCAATCATATTGCTTTATGTACAGTAAAACCTGTCTTAGTGGCCACCTCTATTAAGCAAGCAACCTGTGTCAAGCAAGCAGGCATTCGGTTCCCGAAGAAGGAAAATGCATTAAAATTCACCTCTGTGTTAAGCAAGCACCTGTCTTTAGCAAGCACTTTTTGAATATCTCACAGGTGGCTGCTTAAATTAATACAGGTCGGACTGTTCATTGAAAAATTGTCATTTTGGGGAGGTAAATCATTGGTTTTGAAGTTGCAAATTACACCTGTCTGCTAGTCATAATTGATACTTTAACCCTTATCCCGCTGAATATTTAATTAAGTCACACCCATTTCTAACTTTGAAGCAATCATATTGCTTTATGTACAGTAATTTTTTCTTGCAAATTTACAAACTGAATGTCAAACAGTGTAGATCCTGATCAGATGGCTTCTTCAGAAGCCATCTGATCTGGATCTAGACTGTTTGCAAAAGTAGGTGTTGTCGTGAACAGCAGGATAAGGGTAAAGGATTAAATACTATCAGTTTTCTGTGTCAAATGGAAGATGAAGTTTTGCGCATGCAGGCCATATGATAAACAAAAACTTACACTCATGGCCTTTACAAACAAAACTTGCCAAAGGCTTGTTTCATAAAATTTCACATCAAATGAGATCCTCTATTATATGAAAGTAGAAGAATGAACAGGAAGGTCTTATATGTTATTTTCATGGCTCACATTGCATTGTGTATGCTTTAACATATGCCAGCACATATCACACAAGCCCTGACGATAATTATGGGGTATTCTTTTCTTTCTTTTTTTCTCAAATTCCTTCATAAAACTGTATGCTGGTATTCACTTGGTCGACGAGGAATGAACAATAGTTAACAACCAGGCTCATTTATAGCTCCACCAGACAAGGAGCTTTTTTCATCCAAAAAGTACTGATATTTTTCTTATTTCAGCCAGCGCATGACAAAACCTACAATAAGACGTGCACACCCAACAAAGACTCAGATCAGCCTGTGCATCTGCCCAGGGATGCGCAGTCTGATCAGAGTCTTCGTTGTGCACTCTAAGGATAGCTAAAGGCCTAATGCTACTTCATGCAGCAAGAAAAGTCTCTGATTAGACTAAATGAATGTGCAGGCTGATCTGATTCTTCACTGGACGCACATGTCTTATTGTAGGTTTTGTCATGCGCTGGATCATTTATGTTGTGGGTATCATTAGAAGTGCCTTAGCAAGGCCCTTCTAATAAGTACTCGCTTTAGCTAGGCGCTTCTAAGGAGAACCCACTACATGTTTTAGTCCAAAGGGGCGGATTTTTCTATCCACCCCTCACATCATGTAAGATTGTTTTTCTTGCATACCTTTCATTTCTTGATTTTTAATAATGCAGTCTCTTCAGTTGCCGTCTTCCGCCATATTATGATGCCAATGGTATGAGGTTTTGTGACGTCACCTAACGTGCTATGACGTCAGCCTTAATGACGGTGCATATGAGGTATTCAACCAATGTATTTATCAAACACGCTAGTTTCGATTTTTACCCTGTCCCTGGGTAAGAACAGCAGGGTAAGAACAGAATTTCTATCCCAAGCTTTAACTATGGATTTCCTTATATGGTGTGCAAGAAAAAAACCTTCCCCTCTAACCTAACCAATTTTATGGAGAATTGAGTGAAAATACAGAGGACCGGCATTATAACGACAGTATTTGTTCCCTATTATTGGGCCGTATAATATAAAGAATTTGTCGTAATAAAGAACCCCAGTTAGGATTATGATAGGTTATAAAAGGTCTTTTCCATGTCAATACTCCAAGAAACAAATGTTATAGACATATAACATTTGTTCCTTGGAGTATTAAATTACAAGAATCTTTCATGACAATGGATTCGATTTGGGCATTTCAAACCTGAGGGAAGCCCAAGGCGCTCGGAATCGAGGTTTATACCTTGAGCTAAGAATTCATTGCATTGAAATTGTCGTTATAACGAGTTTTGCCATTTTAGTGAATTTTGTTTTAACGCGGGTCCCCTGTATCTAATAATTATCAACAGATAGTTTCCCGTTCTAATGCTCAATATCATTCTAATCATGGTCTACTGCACCAACTCTAAATTAGGTCACCATAACCAGTTACTTTAACCCTTTTCGTACCAAATGGAATCTTCCTCCTCATGTATACCAGGAGTCCATTTCCAAATTTAGGGGTGCCAGGTTGTTTTTTTCTTCAAAATTGATTTGGAAAATGGCTTAACTTTTTCGCAAACAGTATAGGCCCTGATCAGACGCTGTGTTTTGCGGCGCCTGATCTGGGCCTGCACTGTTTGCCCTGGTACCCGTTTTGGGGTTTCCGGATTAACAATTCTTACCCTTGTCCTGCTGAATTAATTAAGCCACACCCAAATTCTGATTTCAACCAATCAGACTACTTGACAAAATTTATTCCTACAAATTCACAACTGAAGTGACAAACAGTGTAGATCCTGATCAGATGGCTTCTTTAGAAGCCATCTGATCTGGGATTACACTGTTTTCGAAGGTACAGGTAGTACAAGGTCTAAAATTTTGACGAGATCTGTTCAGCTGACCACTGAACCACAAAGTGATGGTTACCTATGTTAAAATTAACACGTCTAGCACTACGGAAATTCTAGCGCAGATGAAATCTATTTTTTCTTGTTCTTTTTCAGAGGAAAAAAGGCTTCAATTTCAAGTGAATAATCACATGTAATTTAAAGCCATATTTTCTTTGATACGAAAGTATGCACTATGTCACACGGATGTGTTGTCGTAACGGAAACACCTCAGTGAGACATTTTTTAAAAAGTACTGGTACCCACAACAAAACTTTCTAAGACGAAGTCAAGAAAATCATCCATTGATTTATTATCGTTGCCCCCGCCCATAGGGGCTTGAAGAAATATATGGGCTGCATGATGCTTCCACGCAGAGCTGAATCCGGCCCGCACACTAGTACAACCGCGGTGCGAGGCGGACCATCCATGCTAATAAACCCTATTGGTTTCATTGGGCGACGGGGCTTGAGATGTCATTTCATCTCAATGTCGGGTAAAAGTCCCACAAAATTGGAAGCAACGTCTCCAAAATGACCTTTACAGTGTTGATGGGGATGTTAAACCTCAATTCAAACAAACAAACACAAACTCTTCCCTGCATTGATTTATGCATCACCTCAAACTTTTTAGGATATGCAAAATAACTGGTTATTGTACCCAAATATTAAACTCAACAAAACATAAGCAGAAACTGCTATTAACCCTTAAGACGCCGAGAAAAACTACATCTGAAAATGTCGTCTGCTAATGTCGTCTGCTCATTTTTTTATTTTTTTTTTTGCAAACTTTTTAAAAATATTTTTGCATACAGGTAAACAGTGTGGGCACAGATCATACTGCTCCTACAGGAGCAGTCTGATCAGGGTCCACACTGTTTGCAAAAAAATTACTTTTAAGGTTACCAGCAGACGGCAAAACAGATGACAATCGTCGTGATTGGCATTTTATGGGTTAAATCATATAAACATAATTCTATGCCAAAACAAAACATTCTCTCATCTGGCAAACCAGTCTATAACATGTATATGCGTATTCTGAGAACATAACAAAACTAAAACAAACTAATGATAACGTTTGATAGCCCCTAATATCAGGGTCTATTTTAAGGGACATGGATACACACAGCAATTTCTCAAAAGGGAGACAACTGTAAGGAACTGTTTTGTTTTGCTGTAGTTTGACATCGTCTGAAAAAGGTTCTTCTGTTAAGGAAAAGGATTTGTGTTAAAAAAAAGGGTCTGTTCTTATAGGAAAGAATTTGCTCCACAGGAGCAAATTCTTTCCTTTAAGAGTAGACCCCTAAAGGGCTAACAAGCCTTACCTCCCCTGAATGTGTATCCATTCCCCTTAAAAAACATAACAGTTTTGTGTAGACTTGTTAAAAGTTAGATTTCTTTAAATGTTTACCCAAAATGTATAATGAAAATCATTTTACAAAAATCATACAAAAGATATGAGGTGTCTGTTGTGTATGGTGGATCAGATCTGCTCAAATAAAAAAAAATTGCACAAAGTTAACCGTTCACTGGCATATCAATTGCTTCAGATAAGGGGCGGGAACAATGATTTTTTTCCTTATTTCATCATCATCATCATCACTGGACTCCCTTCCAGGTAGCTGGCTTGCTGCATGCATGGCAGATCTCACACCAGATCTCCAGGTGCATCTATCATGCAAGTGTGTGTCTTTGCTTGAGTTTTATGTCCTATCAACAGCTAAGGTCATATGGTGATGTCACTTCGGTTTAAAGACTCATCTGAAAGTCTTGAAAAGCCCAGGATCAAAACCATGAGTTTATGAGGCGAGTAACATTACCACTACACAACGGAGGCTTCTACACCCATGGTAGATCTCACACCAGATCTCCAAGTGTGTCTGTCATGAGAGTCTTTATAAAAACCTTTATTGTGGGTATAATAGTTGCAGATAAGACTCGTAGGTGGAAGCTATCATTTGCACTTGCCATTGGAATATTCTATTAACAAAAAAGGCAAAACCAAGTCACCCAATCATGTGAACTCAAGTGTAACATAAATAAAGCCATGGGGTATATGGCCATTTGGTCCACTTGCAGAAAGCATGCCAAAGGCACTCTACCGAATCTTCTTGTAGACAACGAATTTTACATACAGCAGAATTCCGCTATTAAGGCCAGCTAAAATTAAGATTAACTAGAATTTGTTTTTCTACAAAAACACAGATGTCTCCCCCTTTTTGACCTCTAAGTATGACATTGACATTGGAGGTATCTTGTGTGCAACACATCATCTAACGAAGATGAACAGTTCTGCAAAGTAACTTTAAAAAGTTCATAGAGAAATAAGAAAGTTATTGACCATATACAAAAAAGCCCTTTTTTACCGTTGACCTCTAAGTATGGCCTTGACCTTTGAGGTACAACACATCATCTCATGATGGTTAACATTTCTGCCAAGCAATTTCATAATCCAAAGAAAAAGAAAGTTATTGACTGTACACAAAAAAGGCCCCTTTTCTGACCTTTGACCTCTAGGTATGACCTTGACATTGGAGGTATGAACCTTGGTCTTGCACACGACTCATGGTCTAATGAAGGTGAACATCTCTGCAAGCTTAAAGACCACTTTTGAACAGTCCCAAATGTGGTCTTAATACAGGAATTTTACTGTATATTGACAACACCTGAACTGCCCCACCCCGCCAATCTTGCCAGCAACTACTGTATTTGCTAGAATCACCTCAATAAGTACCCTTAACAAAGGTTTCTGAAGAGACAAGAAAATTACCCCTAAGTGGCCTTGTTATTTTTTGTTTTCATTTTGAGTTGTATAACCCATCAACAACTAAGGTCATATGGAGACATGACCTTGGTTTAGAGACTCATCCAAAAGTCTGGAGAAGCCCAGAAATGACCAGAATCAAACCTACCACCCTATTTATCCTTGTATATCTCCATAATCCCAAGCTTTGCATCCTTAGATTATCTTAGCTGCAATCCGGGAGCATGTTAACCCATCTGGTACCGCAAACCCCAAAACAGGTACCCTGGCAAACAGTGCAGGCCCAGATCAGATGCCGCAGAACGCGGCGTCTGATCAGGGCCTCCACTGTTTGCAAAAAATTCAGCCATTTTCCAAATGAATTTTAAAGAAAATACAACCTGACACCCCCTAATTTTGAAATGGACTCCTGCTATATATAAGGAGGAAGATTCCATTTGGTACAAAAAGGGTTGATACTGCGGAGATAACAGTATCAAAAACTGACATTTGGGATGGTGTTTCAATCGAAAAATTTGTTTTTCAGTGATGCGTTAGCGAAGCAGTACAATTCAATTTGCTATTATAAAAGCCATGCTCAATTTGCTATTATAAAAGCCACTGCACTATCGAGGCTCATCAGCTTCGATAGCATAGTGATTAACGCGTTCGACTTATGATGGAGAGGTTGTGCGTTCGAATCCGACACCGAGGTGTGTCCTTGGGTAAGACACATAATGACACTGCCTCACTCCACCCAGCTGTAAATGGATAGCATTGGTGTAATAGTCACTGCTTCTCTCTCGCACGCGTGAAAACATCCAGAATGCGTGTTTGAGAGCGATTAAATAAGCTTGAAGCTTCCATCGCAATCAAACTAAAATAAATTAGTATAAACTAAACTAAAAGCCATGCTTTACCTCACCAAATTGCAATTTTCAATACACTTATCCCCATCTAATGCATTTATTCATTTATTTTGTTATAAAATTGCATTATTTGCACAAAGCTGCAAGTGTCGAGAGCTCTGTAAAACTGAATGCCAACTGATGAAAAGTGATGCTTTGTGATAATGTTTGGTTTTCCACTGTACACCACAACCTCTTTATAACACTATTGTTGGGGTCAAAAGCAGAAATCGTGTCAGTTAAACAACCGTGTTATATCCAAACAAAAATGTTTAGATTATATAGAAAAATGACCATTTATGGTCATTTTTCTATATAATCTAAACATTTTTGGGATCCATCTTGAAGGACGGGCCTCCATGGCCTAGTGGATAAGAGCGCTGACTCTTTATTTATTGGGTCTCTCACCACTGTGGTTCGAGCCTCGCTCGGGTCACATGTGAGACGCAAAGTTCTGCAACAGAGGGTCAGGTTTTTCTCCGGGTACTCCGGTTTTCGCCCACCTCTGATTAACGATCGGCTCGATATGAGTGAAATAATCTTTTAAGGGCCGTAAAACCAAAACCAAAAAAAAAAAAAAAAGATCCATCTTGAAACTGTGTTATATCCAAAATCTTGTTGTAAAGAACCCTGTTATAATGAGGTTGTGTTGTATATTGTAAAATTTTGGCATTATCCAATCAGACATCACATGCCTAACTGCATTAGAATAAAATGGAATACAGCCATGATGTACTTCAGATGATTTGTTTGTTTGAATTGAGGTTTTACATCCCTGTCAACACTATTCATGTCATTTTGGAGATGATGCTTCCAATTTTGTAGGGTTTCCACCCAACATCAAGATGAAATGACATCTCAAGGCCTTCCATCCAAACAAACCAATAGGGTTTATATGCATGGAGGATCCGCCTGACACCACTTTGCCTGGGCAGGCTTAAGTGGTTTTCTAGTACTCATGTGTGTCAGTTTCAGATCAGCGTGAAAGCATGATACTACAAATGAAATGAGACATTGACTTATTAGGCAGGAAATGCACGCCAGCTTCCAGTTGTTGCATGTGAAATGTGCCTACTGTTTTAATAAAAAGTTCGGTACATGAATAGTAGTATTTCAATGGCTCAAACCCCAGATTATGGGGGTGGTGGGGTGGGATCAACATTTTTTTTTTCTTATTTTGCACGAAAACACATGCTGTTGGGTTTCCGACAGTATATACCGTCACAATTTTTCATGTTATCCAACCAAATGCCACATTACAAACACAAGTGCATTAGAATCAACTTTAACCTCACATTCTGTCTGTAGTTTTTTTGGTTTTGGTTTTACGGCCCTTTCAAGATTATTTCACTCATATCGAGCCGATCGTTAATCAGAGGTGGGCGAAACGGCCCTTTCAGAATTATTTCACTCATATCGAGCCGATCGTTAATCAGAGGTGGGCGAAAACCGGAGTACCCGGAGAAAAACCACCTGACCTTCCGTTGCAGAACTTGGCATCCCTCATGTGACCCGAGCGAGGCTCGAATCACAGCGGTGAGAGACCTAATAATTAAAAGTCAGAACTCTTATCCACTAGGCCACAGAAGCCTGTTCTATCTGTAGTAATACAGCATTCCTACAGTCTGACGTCGTTATCCATAAGACATTGACAACTCAGATCAGTCAGTTAACACATTTTGTACTCAAAGTTATTTGCCACTTTTCATATAGAAGGAGTCCATTTCAAATTTTAGGTTAGTCGGGTTGAGTAATTTTTTAAAAAAGACTTTTTTTTTTTCAAACTGAAGACCCTGATGAGATGCCGCTTTTTGCGGCATCTGATCAGGGTCTTGCCTGTTTCCCTGTGTTCGGTTTTAGTGTCTCTTTTATATAAATATTCATTTAAGCCACACCCATTTCTGTCTATCAATCAATCAAATTACTTGATGTAATTTATTGCTGCAAATTCATAAACTGAATGCCAAACAGTGTAGATCCTGATCAGATGGCTTCTTCAGAAGCCATCTGATCTGGATCTACACTGTTTGCAAATATAAGGGTTGTCGTGAACAGCAAGATAAGGGTTAATGAACAAAATTAAGTTATCCCCGAAGTGGCTGAACTAAAACCTTGCCTGGCTTTTTCTACCTTCCTGGCCTATTCTCAACATTTATTATGGTCAGCCCAACAGAGCATGAAATTTATCCTGCATTGGTAAACATTTAAATATTTTTGAACATGACGAATATTGTAGTGTGCTGATATGTGTATGAAAATTCACTTTAATATTGGTACGTTAATATTTGTGAGCAGGACAATTTTTATACTCTAACAGTTGAGGCTAGCACAAAAAATGTCTTATTCATACTATATAGGATGTCTCAATAACGTGTATGTTTGTATTGGAGTTTAACAGCCCAGTCAACTGAACACTATTTTAGGTCATTTTTGAGCAGGTCAGGTTTACCTATCCACACTATTCCTGGGCAGACTTATATGAAAGCATTTAACCAGTACTGTGCACATTCTTTCGCCAGAAACTGACAACTGCCCTTTCTTTTCAATAAAGAGCTTTTTTTCAGTGTTGTCTAGGCTATAAAACCCACTGACACATAATATAAACAAAACAATTGTAACTATTTCAGCAGTCAACTCCGGAGGGGTATGTGCACAAAACATAGCAACAGAAAAGGTACATATTTTGTGATAACTGAAGGATAGTTTTCCTTATTGTTCCATAAAAACCTATGTTGTGGGTACTCATTAGAACCGCCTCGGAGAGGCGGTTCTAATGAGTACCCACAACATTGGTTTTCGTGGAGAAATGACAAAAACTATCCACCATTTATCACAAAATACTTACCTTATCTGTTGCTATGAACAGAAAAGGGTACACATTTTCAATTATGGCAGATTAAAAAGTATAATTTTCAGATAGTTTTCCTTTTTTCTTCACTGATCCTGATGTTGTTGGAACTTGTTAGAATCTATGAGGCGATTCTGACAAGTACCCACAACATATGTTTCCTAGAAATAAATAACGAAAATAATCTCAAAATTATCCTTGTTACATCTCCTTATCTGGAGATATGGTGGGTATAAGTTGGCCTGTTTGACAACGAAAGACTTAGATAAGTCTGCACATTCTTGCAGTCTGTCAGAGCAGATAGACCCCAAGTTGCAAGAGTCATGTGTGGATCTTACTACAATACTATGCATTTCAATAGCCATTAGACTTTCAGTCAAATGTAGCTGATTTGAGGTTTAATGTCCCCATCAGCACTGTACAGGTCATTTTGGAGATTCTGCTTCCAAGTTTGTGGGACTTTTACCCAACAATATGATGAAATGACATTTCAAGCCCTGTCGCCCAATGAAACCAATAGGGTTTATAAGCATAGACGGTCAGACTTACACCTGTTCGCCTGGGCAGGCTTAGATTCTCTAAACAGTTTACCAATACTCATGTGCGGTCGGTTTCAGCTCAGAGTGGAAGAATCATGCAGCCCATCTATTTTTTTAAGCCCCAATGGGCCGAGGCCTATGGTACATTCTGATGTACCAGAAAGAGACATCAAACTCTCACCAATTTCTTTGTACTGCAGCCTTGTCACAAGGGTAGTTCTGTTGATTGACATGTGACAGACATATCTCTTATTGGACATGTGCCAATTACTGAAAGTTCAATGTATCTGATTAGATACCTGCACACATGTGTGTGTGAGTGTGTGTTTTGAGTTTTACGTCCCATCAACAGCTAAGGTTATACAAAGACAGGGCCTTGGTTAAAAGACTCATCCAAAAGTCTGGAGAAGCCCGGGATCGAACCCATACCCTTGGTTTATAAGGCAAGTAGCATAAAATCTACACCAGAGACTCTTCTACTTGATTTGACATAATTGGCCTAATACTTTTCAATCTCGTCAATTTGTGACGTCATCATCTGAAGTTTGGTGATAAAAAGATGCAGCAACTCTGTTGAAATTGATTGAGGTTAGACAATTAACCTACTGCATGCGGGAAATCCCTAAACGGGTACCTTGGCAAACAGTGCAGGCCCAGATCAGACGCCGCAAAATGCTGCGTCTGATCAGGGCCTGCACTATTTGCTAACAGAATTTTCTGTCAAAAATGGAATAAAAACAAAAAAATAGGCCTAATCATCCTTTATATGACAAATGGACTTATCCAACATATAGCAATGGAAGAGTCCACTAGTGTATAATGGGTTAATGAGTATCACATGCACCCCAAGTCTAATGAATATTGAAATCTGTAGTAATACATTAAAAACTGAAGACATTGAACTGTGTTCCTGAGAGTGTAGGCTTTTCTTAATCTTCACTGGGCATACATGCAAAGATGTACCTTTTTGTGTGTACATGTTTATCACATATGCCAAGATGTACATGTACCTTTTGTGTGCACATCCTGATCACACATGCCAAGATGTACCTTTTGTGTGCACATCCTGATCACACATGCCAAGATGTACCTTTTGTGTGCACATCCTGATCACACATGCCAAGATGTACCTTTTCGTGTGCACATCCTGATCACACATGCCAATATCTACCGTTTTGTGTGCACATCCCAATCACACCAGCAATATGTACCTTTTTGTGTGCACATGCTGAACACACAAGCGAAGATGTAACTTTTCGTGTGCACATCCTGATCACACATGCCAAGATGTACCTTTTTGTGTGCACATGCCAATAACACATGCCAAGATGTACCTTTTTGGGTGCACATGCTGAGCACACAAGCCAAGGTGTACCTTTTTGTGTGCACAACCCGATCATACCAGCCAATATGTACCTTTTTGTGTGCACAATCTGATTACAGATGCCAAGATGTACCTTTTTCTGTGCACATGCTCATACAGTCTAATAAGGGTTCACACAGCCTTTTGAACATAGCTCCCATTAAGGAGGTGTAAGGGAGACAACTCAGGGATAAGTTTCCTTATTTCTTGATAGAAACATAATTATGTTGTGGGTATTTTGTTAACAAAGTACCCACTACATATTTCTGGACAGGTTTTTCAAAAAAATCTGTCCTTTAAAATAGCGATGTCTGGGCCAGTGGACGGACATCCACCAGGTTTACCTTTTGGTTAGCCTTTTTTGGAAAACAAGTCCATAATGCTGATACGCATTTTCCTTTTTATGGAGAATGCCAAAAGTATCCTTGCCAGGCCTCCTTATCTAGAGCTGTGTACATTGTCTTTTGAAGAGAGCGAGTCCACACCATCTATCTCCACCAACTTGTCTGTACCTGCTCTTGAAACTTATCTACACCCTCCCTTCTACACAACGAGAAACAAACTATCCCTGGATCCACCAATACAAATGGTTTATTCTAATGATGTGATGAGTAATGATTGGACGTTATTTGGGTGCGCGATGAATGTGAAGGTTCCTACTTAGCACTGATCGAACATCATTACAAAAACGTAGTGCGTCCAACAGCGGTAATAGACCCAATAGTGCCGTATCCGTGGCATCACTAAACCACGAGGTTATAGGTATGGCATTATCTGAAACAGAATAAAAACAGAATAAAAACAGAATAGTAGCAATCAATTGTCCCAAGATGTTGTTGATATTTGCGTACGATTATATGTAACATATGGTTTGAGCGCTGTGGTGCAGTGGTAAAGCATCGGATTAGAGATCGAGAGGTAGCCGGTTCGATCCTCGCAAGCGCCACGTGTTGTTTCCTTGAGCAAGAAACTTTATCCACATTGCTTAGTACTGGTTCTTACCCAGGAAAAGAGGGCCACATGGAAGATTAGTACCAGTACTAAATGTGTTACCCTCTATAAATAAGGTCGATAATAATAATAATAATAATCTTAGGACAATACTTCATCCAGCATTACGCCGCAAGTGCTCAGAACTCATAAGCTGCACGCCGCTAATTTTGCAAGACAACACTTCACTACACAAAAGTAAGGTTGTCAAGGAGCTGTTGGAAGGATATGGCTAGGAAGTGCTTGAACATCCCCTGCATTCATCATATTTGTCTCCTCGCAACTTCAATCTGTTCCCAAAGTTGAAAAAACCCTTAAGGGGGATCAGTTTTGACAGATTGGACACGTTAGAGGGTGCAAAAAAACAGGGAGGTTTGACGAATCAACTTTAATTGCTTAGCAACAGATATTGAGGCATTGCCAAGTAGATGGAATTCTGTCATCCTGTCTATGGGAGATTACTCAAGTAAGTTGTATTTAAAACATATTTTAAAAGTTATAAGGCAGTGATCAGTTATTTTTGGATTACCCTCGTAGATACGCATTGATTAAAAATAAAAACAAAATCATCCCATTATTATCTGTGATGCTCCTCCTCATCTGAAACAAGCTATGAGTTACTGTAGATTCCCAGAGTCTGCATCACGATAACACACCCATGAGACATAGTGCAATTTTCAAACTGCCAAAATGGCTACTTTTCTGATAAGAACCTGTGATATATATTCCTTTTTGTTTATTTGTACAGCAAACATAGGTTGTGGGTGCTCGTTAGAACCGCCTAAATGAAGCGGTTCTAACGAGCACCCACAACCTATGTCGGTTGTGGGTGCTCTTTAGAACTGCCTCAATGAGGCGGTTCTAACGAGCACTCACAACCTATGTCTTGGAGCAGAAATAAACAAATAATATATACCCCCATAAACCTCAGTTTTCTCTGTATAAAGTGGGGTTTGAGGGTGTTCATTTCACGGAATTGTTCACATAAGGCAAAACATTCTTTCACGTAGGTCTATCCTGAAATCTTTATTACAGTCATGCTCATCCTTTCGCTGTTTCATACAAGAGATTCATGATGGACTTAATTCACTCACCTAAGTTATGATTAAACAAGAAAAATGGCTAACGGAATTATGGACGGGTTTTTCAGTACAGTTTTGAATTTCCTGGAAAAATGATACATAAGTATATTTCTGGACATGCAGGATTTTTACTTGTGTGTCTACAGAATAAATCCCATTGAAATACATTGAAGTGTCCTTATTCCTTAAACTCACAAGTATAATTTAGTTCCTGTAGACAAGGCCATTGTGACCCTTGATCTTGAAAGTCAATAGGGGTCATCGTCTTTCCATGGAGAACATTTGTGGAAGGTTTGAAGCTTCTACGAGGATAACTGTGTCTTCTATCCTGTTCACAAGGTTTTTAAGGTCAAGTTCATTGTGACCTTGACCATTGACCTTGAAAATCAATAGTGTTCATTGTCATTCCATGGGGAACATTTGTGGAAGGTTTGAAGATTCTAGGATGATCTGTTTGTCTTCTATCCTGTTCACAAGGTTTTAAATGTCAAGGTCATTGTGACCTTGACCTTAAAAATCAATAGGGGTCATCGTCTTTCCATGGGGAAAATTTGTGGAAGATTTGAAGCTTCTACGATGAAAACTTTGTCTTCTATAGTGTTCACAAGGTTCCTGACGGACACACACACTAACACACACACAGACGCATGGCACCGATGCTATATCCCCGTCACAACGTTGTTGCAAGGAGATAATTCTCCACTTTACTCCTGATTTGCAAATGGCACTGTTAAGACCTAAAATGCTCTTTAAATACAGTAAAATTCCTATATTAAGACCACCTTTTGGTCTGTTCAAAAGTGGTCTTTAAGAACAGTCCGAAAGGTGGTCTCTAACCAGAGGACACTGTATGCAGAAAAGATAAAAAAAAGAATAACCACAACCTACTAAATAAGCTTTTAAAACCAGAATCAATTTTAATTTTAGGTGGTTTAAATAGTGGAATAGTATTCCAGTCATATCAAAATGGAAGGATTTGTGCAATGGAACACCATTCACAATCTGCACACACTCACAATCAATCAATCCTGTCAGCCTCTTGATATCCTGATGTACAAAATGCTGTTGAAAGGGCCATATAGCCCCAAAATGCTTACCTGGATATGCCCTGTATGCTACAGGTGAATTGTCTAGTATAAATATACTGGATAAATCCCTGTTTATTGCTAAAAGATCTTTAGTATAACTTCCTGCATCAAAATTACAATGCTGAAAAACAGAAAAAATAATGCATACAGTATAATCCCTATATTAAGACCACCTTTGGGACTGTTCAAAAGTGGTCTTTAAGACCACTTTTGAACAGTCCCAAAGGTGGTCTCTTATTAGGAAACACTGGGTGTAGAATACACAAGAAAGAATAACCGAAACCTTCGCAATAAGCTTATAAAAGCAGATTTAGTCTTAATTTTGTTTTGTTTATTTGTTTGTATTGGAGTTTGAGTCTAAAGCGCCAATCAACTCTATTTAGGTCATTTTTTGAGCCGGTCAGATTACCTATACACACTTTTCATGGCCAGGCTTATATGCAAGCAGTTAACCAGTAAAGTGCATATTCTTTCTAAAGAAACTGACAACTGCCCTGCTTGATTCAGCGAACTGTAGAAAGGATTTCATGATCAATTTCCACGATAGAATGTTGCCGACCCCGCCAGGTATCGAGTTTTTATTTTAGATAGTCTTAATAGCGGACTTTGACTGTACATATATCAAATCACACAAACGCAATACAGGATTTCTCATTCATGACAACTGATAAAGTGTTTGGAAGTAAGGGCGAGGATTGTGGCCACGTAAAATCGATTTAAGCCCCCCAGTGGAAATCTTCCACTGACCGTTCCAAGGCGGCTCTTCTGTGGCGATTTATTTATGTTGTTGTTTGTTACTTACTGTGTGTATCACTTGTGTCTTTTAATTTTGGATGGCCATATGGCCATTTTGTGGGAAAGTAACTGTCCATATGGCCTTCCTTTGTTTAGGTTTCCATTATGGTCTGGTCGCTTAATGTTTGTATTTCTTTCCCTTTGGTGTCTTTTATGGGTGGAGTTAGTTAATTGTATCAATTCCTGATCTTTGTTTTACTTCTACTTTGTCCAACTGAAAAAGATTTACCAGTATGAAGGAGATTTTCTTGGTGCAGCGGCTCTTTTTGGGTTAAATTCTAAAAAAGATGTATTAGACTTTACGGTATATTTTTTTACTGACTTTTGTGTTTGCATTTCAACTGCATTTGTCATTAATCTGTATCTTTAACCCTTATCTTGCTGTTCACGACAACCCCTATCTTTGGAAACAGTGTAGATCCAGATCAGATGGCTTCTGAAGAAGCCATCTGATCAGGATCTACACTGTTTGGCATTCAGTTTGAGAATGTGTAGCAATAAATTACATCAAGTAATTTGATTGGTTGATATAACGAAATGGGTGTGGCTTAGATGAATATTCAGCAAGAGAAGGGTTAATATAAAGATCCTTAATTCTGCATTTTTATTCCAACTCACAGGTAGGTTTCTACCAGTTGTTGTCATCACTGACTTCATGTGACATTCACATCATTTCCTGTCTGTCCATTAACTTGTAAAAAATATTTTAGGACATCTTGAAGTTGTTTTCTGAACTTTTGGTATCATTAATCAAATCAGATATGCATATAAAGAGAGGAGCTTACATGGGTGTTCATGTATCATTGAATTTATTAAATGAGTGGAGGAAAAGGGATAAAATGCGAGGCTTTGCCGAGCATTTTATCCCTTTTCCTCAACAAGTTTAATAAACTCAATAATACATGAGCATGAATCTAAGTTTCTATTTATCATATGACATTTAAAACAAAGCCCTGTCGCCCAGTGAAATCAATAGGTTTTATAAGCATGGACGGTCCAACTCGCACCGCTTTGCCTGGGCAGGCTTAGATCCTCTAAGTGGTTTTCCAGTACTCGTGTGCGGTCAGTTTCAGCTCTGCCTGGAAGCATCATGCAGCCCATCCATTTCTTCAAGCCCCGATGGGCGGGGCCGGTCATTCAGTTTGTGAATTTGAACAAAAACATTATTTCATGTTATTTGACTGGCTGATAGTCAGAAGTGGGTGTGACTAATTAAAATATCCAGCAGGATACGGATTGATCATTACTTCTGCCCATCTGGAGCCAGTTGTTCAACGCCTTATTAGCTAAACGAGCTCATTAGTGGTCACATTGTTAACTGTTCTAGCAAGTTGAATATCAAAAATTTTGGTATTTTTGCTGAAAAAATGTGAGCAGCTTTTGCATTTGCAAAAGCTGCTCACATTTTTTCAGCAAAAATATTAGCAAATTTGCCATATTAAATGATCAAAGCTTTATAAATACATTAACTAACGACATCGTTAGTTTTGAACAACTGGCCCCTGGTCATCTGGAGATATGGTACTGGTACGGTGATACTACAAAATTATTTCCAAAACTTGAGAATTAATCTCTACTAACCTGCCTGTAATAACGTTTATGTAAAATCCCCCTGTCATTATCTAACTTATCGGCAACTGCTGCGCCGTAAATTTCCATACTTGCTGTAAAAACTACTAGATCATACCACTGACTAACCTGCAACACAAATATACAACAAAATAACACACTAACTGAACAAGACTTTTATTTGATACTCTGCAGTGAAATCAATGCATATCTGATACTAATAACAAGAGCTGTCGCGTGACAGCATAGCTCGCCTGTTTCCCGACTTCAAGATATAAGGTAAAATCTATGAACCATGAAATATAGGTCACACTCACCTTGATATATCTGAGATCAATAATTAGGTCACATGGAACATATATTCCAGAGATTTCATTTCAGAATCAAATTGTGTCTGAATTATAAGGCAAAGTCATTGAACCATAAAAATAGGTCACAAGGACCTAGATATATTTCTATGTCAATCATCGGGTCACATGGAACTAATAATCCAGGTGAGACATTTCTCCATCAAATAGTATTCAACATAATAGGAAAAATCACTGAACCATGAAATAAAGGACACACTGACCTAGATATAATTCAAGCTCAATCATGGGGTCACATTGAATAAACCAGAAATTCAACTTCGGTGAAGTTGATGTCGCACCTGCTCCCCACCTGCCCCACACAAAAAAATAAAAGTTTATTTAAGGCAGAAGAAATGAATATAGGGCTTTGAGAAGAATCCATAGCCTATATATGTGAGGTAAAAAACTGACTAAGTTCACAATGTGGAAAAAGTGATAAAAATTGATCCCAAGATAAAGTCAAAACCACATGCACATCCTCATACCATAGGTAAAAACACACACAAAGTTTTAAAATGATCAATATAAAACTGTAAGAGAAGTTGCGATGACAAGAGGTACCTATTGTATATCAACTAAAGCTTAAAATTGGCTAAGTTCACAATGTGCAAAAGTGAAAAAAAAATATTCTGAGAATTATGTCGAAATCACATGCACAACCTCATACCATGGCGAAAGCACACGCAAAGTTTCAAAATGATCGGTATAAAACTGCAAGAGGAGTTGCGATGACAAGAGGTACCTATCATATATCAATTGAAGGTTAAAAATGACTTAAGTTCACAATGTGGAAAAAGTGAAAAAAAATGATCCGACGATAAAGTCCAAACCACATGCGCATCCTCATACCATAGCGAAAGCACACGCAAAGTTTCAAAATGATCGGTATAAAACTGCAAGAGGAGTTGCGATGACAAGAGGTACCTATCATATATCAATCGAAGGTTAAAAATGACTAAGTTCACAATGTGGAAAAAGTGACAAAAATTTATCCGAAGATAAAGTCCAAACCACATGCGCATCCTCATAGCATGGCAAAATCACCCACAAAGTTTCAAAATAATCGGTATGAAACTGTAGGAGGAGTTGCGATGACAAGAGGTGCCTATCGTATATCAAATGAAGCTTAAAAATGGCTAAGTTCATAATGTGCAAAAAGCGGAAAAAAATATTCTGAAAATTATGTCGAAACCACATGCACATCCTCATACCATGGCGAAAGCACATGCAAAGTTTCAAAATGATCGGTATAAAACTGCAAGAGGAGTTGCGATGACAAGAGGTACGTATCGCATACCTAAAAATGACTAAGTTCACAATATGGAAAAAGTGACAAAAATTGATTCGAAGATTAAGTCCAAACCACATGCGCATCCTCATACCATGGCGAAAGCACATGCATAGTTTCCAAATGATCGGTCTAAAAGTGTAGGAGGAGTTGCGATGACAAGACATCCAGTGTAAAATGTTGACGGACGGACGGACGGACGGACGAACGGACGAACGGACGGACGGACGGACGGACGGAAACTTGCACGCCTATGTCTTCCTGCTAAAGCAGGTGCGACAAAAAGTGACAAAAATTGATTCGAAGATTAAGTCCAAACCACATGCGCATCCTCATACCAAGGGGAAAGCACATGCAAAGTTTCCAAATGATCAGTATAAAAGTGTAAGAGGAGTTGCGATGACAAGAGGTACGTATCGCATACCTAAAAATGACTAAGTTCACAATATGGAAAAAGTGACAAAAATTGATTCGAAGATTAAGTCCAAACCACATGCGCATCCTCATACCAAGGGGAAAGCACATGCAAAGTTTCCAAATGATCAGTATAAAAGTGTAAGAGGAGTTGCGATGACAAGAGGTACGTATCGCATACCTAAAAATGACTAAGTTCACAATATGGAAAAAGTGACAAAAATTGATTCGAAGATTAAGTCCAAACCACATGCGCATCCTCATACCAAGGGGAAAGCACATGCAAAGTTTCCAAATGATCAGTATAAAAGTGTAAGAGGAGTTGCGATGACAAGAGGTACGTATCGCATACCTAAAAATGACTAAGTTCACAATATGGAAAAAGTGACAAAAATTGATTCGAAGATTAAGTCCAAACCACATGCGCATCCTCATACCAAGGGGAAAGCACATGCAAAGTTTCCAAATGATCAGTATAAAAGTGTAAGAGGAGTTGCGATGACAAGAGGTACGTATCGCATAACTAAAAATGACTAAGTTCACAATATGGAAAAAGTGACAAAAATTGATTTGAAGATTAAGTCCAAACCACATGCGCATCCTCATACCATGGCGAAAGCACATGCAAAGTTTCCAAATGATCGGTCTAAAAGTGTAGGAGGAGTTGCGATGACAAGACATCCAGTGTAAAATGTTGACGGACGGACGGACGGACGAACGGACGAACGGACGGACGGACGAACGGACGGACGGACGAACGGACGGACGGACGGACGGACGGAAACTTGCACGCCTATGTCTTCCTGCTAAAGCAGGTGCGACAATAATCCAGGTATGACATTTCTCCATCAAATAGTGTTCAAGAATAATAGGCAAAATCACTGAACCATGAAATATAGGTCACACTGACCTGGATATATTTGGTGGTCAATTATTGGGTCACATGGAACTAATAATCCAGGTATGACGTTTCTCTATCAAATAGTATTGAAGATAATAGGCAAAATCACTGAACCATGAAATATAGGTCATACTGGCCTAGATATATTTTGAGGTCAATAATGGTGTCACATGCAACTAATAACCCAGGTATAACATTTCTACATCAAATAGTATTCAAGATAATAGACAAAATCACTGAACCATGAAATGTAAGTCACCATGACCTAGATATATTTTGCGGTCAATTATTGGGTCACATGGAACTAATAATCCAGGTATGACATTTCTCCATCAAATAGTATTTGAGATAATAGGCAAAAATCGCTGAACCATGAAATATAGGTCACAGTAACCTAGATATATTTTGAGGTCAATAATGGGGTCACATGCAACTAATAACCCAGGTATAACATTTCTCCTTCAAATAGTATTCAAGATAATAGACAAACTCACTGGACCGGGAAATGTAGGTCACCATGACCTAGATATATTTTGCGGTCAATCATGGAGTCATATGGAACAAATATCCCAGGTATGACATTTCTCCAACAAATAGACTTCAAGATATAAGGCAAAATCACTGGACCGTGAAATGTAGGTCACCATGACCTAGATATATTTTGCGGTCAATTATGGGGTCACATGGAACTAATAATCCAGGTATGACATTTCTCCATCAAATAGTATTTGAGATAATAGGCAAAATCGCTGAACCATGAAATATAGGTCACAGTGACCTAGATATATTTTGAGGTCAATCGTGGAGTCATATGGAACAAATATCCCAGGTATGACATTTCTCCAACAAATAGCCTTCAAGATATAAGGCAAAATCACTGGACCGTGAAATGTAGGTCACCATGACCTTCACCCTTTTACACTTGAACCAATGTCACTTGATTGGCTGATGTATAACCAATTGTGTCTATAACTTGTTAGTATAATAGAAAGGTATACAACAAATTACAAAGGTGTCCTGGATTTTGACCCCTAGCCCCACCCCATCCCCACTCCCAGGCATGAACCCAGGGGTGTGTTGTCTTTGAATCTCAGAAGACACTCCCAGGTATCCAAGTTGTAAATGTGAATGCTTTGTGATGAGTGACTGTTAAGATATAAGCATTTCTAAAACTTTAACACAGAATTACAAAGGTGTTCTAGATTTTGACCCCTAGCCCCACCCCGGGGCATGAACCCAGGGGTCTGTTCTCTTTGAACATCAGAGGACCCTCCCAGGTACTTAAGTTCCAAATATGAGTGGTCTGTGACGAGTGACTGTTGAGATATAAGCATTTGAAAAACTTTAACGCAGTGTGACGGGAACGCAAACGCAAACGCACACGCGCACGCCATCCGAGGTGACAACAATAGCTCTCCTTGTACTTCGTACAGGCGAGCTAAAAATGCTATTTGTGAAAATATGTATTTTCACACTTTGAAAAATAACATAATATTGTTATTTTCACAGTAGCAGCCTGGACTACTTTCTCTCGCCAAAATTTGTATGTTATCAATTAATAATGCTGTAAAACACCTGGAAAAATACTCCTTGAACTGTCCAAATGCTGTATTCAAAAGGGTGATCTGTTTATGTTTTGAAATTGACAGTTGTGACGTCAAAGCCAGGTCAAAATTGTGACGTGATACGATCGATCAATTGCCGTAAGTGTCCTTAAAAATTATAAAATAAAAAGAAAATTTCCTTTTTTTTTGTGGATACCAAAAGTTTTTCATCTCGTGTGTTGAAAACATCCGATTTTTCACTCGTGCTTCACACGTGTGAAAATTTGGATGTTTTCAACACATTCTATGAAATATTTTTGGTATCCACCTCCAAAAAGTAAATATCCTTTATATCTATTCATTTTTTGTGCAGATAAGAAACCAAAACAGAAATGAAATATACAGAGAACCCTTGTTATAACGACGGATTTTGTTCCCTGGTATTGTGCCGTTATAAAGAATTTGCCGTTATAAAGAACCCTAATTGGGTGTGTGAACGTTAACAAAATGCCTTTCCTCTTGATTACTCCAAGAAACAAATGTTATAGACATTTGTTAGAATCGCCTTGTCTAACCAATGTCTATGACAATTTGTTTCTTGGTGTATTAGACTACATGAATCTTTCATGACTCTGGATTCGATATGGGTTTTTTCAATCCGAAGGAGGTCATAGCTAATAGGAACCAAGGCGTGGCTTTTAGCTAGACATTCATTCCATTGAAATTGTCATTATAAAGAGTTTTGTCGTTATAACAAATGTCAGTATAAAGAGGATTGACTGTAAACAGAAAAGATTCTGTAAATTTTGTGGGACTTTTACCCCACATTGAGATGAAATGAATATCTCAAGCCCTGTCGCCCAATGAAACCAATAGGATTTATAAGCATGGACGGTCTGACTTTCACCACTTTGCTTAGGCAGGCTTAGATCCTCTAAGTGTTTACCAGGACTTGTGTGCGGTCGGTTTCAGCTCTGTGTGGAAGCATCATGCAGCTCATCTATTTCTTCAAGCCCGATGGGTGGGGGCCATTCATAGAGGCATAAAACAAACTATCAATTCAGGTTTTTTATGCAAGAATGCAAGAACATGGTGGTAGTCATTCCTGTTTCTTACTCATTCAACATTATTTGACTAATATCTCGTTGATCATTAAACCTTTTTGTACAAAATGCAATCTTCCTCCTTATATATAGCAGGCATCCATTTCAAAGTTTAGGGGTGTCAGGTTGCATTTTCTTCAAAATCTTTTTGGAAAATGGGTAAACCAGGGGTCGCAGGATCGATCCCGGGCTTCTCCAGACTTTCAGATGAGTCTTAAAACCGAGGTCCCGTCCCCGTATGACCTTAGCTGTTGGTGGGATGTAAAACGTTTGGCAAATAACAGAGTACACAGAGCAAACCCACATGACCTTCTGTAGCAGGACTTGGCATCTCATATAAACAACACGCAAAAACATAATTCTATTAACCCTTGTCCTGCTTAACCCGGATATGTCTTATCTTTCAAACAATGAAGATCCAGATCAGATGGCTTCTGGAGAAGCCATCTAATCAGGACCTTCATTGTTTGTCATTCAGTTTCTGAATTTGTCACAATAATTTGCATCAAGTAATCTGACTGGTTGATAATCGGTAGTGCGTGTGGCATATTTAAATAATCAGCAGGTCAAGGGTTAACATTCCATAAAAATATAATAACAAGATTTATACTTACAACTTCAAGAAAATAATCTACATGAGGTCTTTTGTGTACAAAAAATCTAACTGGATGGCGATTTATCATAACCTGTAAAAGAAAACAGGGTTCATTTCTTCAAAGTTATCAAAGCTGTTAGCTACACGTACCCTAGTTACAGTGTCAGAAATTAACTTTTTTTATGCAAGTAGCAAGCTGTTTTGTTTGATTTGAGGGTTAACGGCCCCGTCAACACTATATAGGTCATTTTGGAGCTATTACTTCCAATTTTACGGAATTTTTACCCGACACTGAGATGAAATAACATCTCAAGCCCTGTCGCCCAATGAAACCAATAGGGTTTATGAGCATGGGCTGTCTGACTCACACCGCTTTGCCTGGGCAGGCTTAGATCCTCTAAGTGGTTTACCAGTACTTATCTACTTGGCAGCAAAATGTGTCATTCCAGTAGGAGCCCTACTTCCTATGATAGATTAACCCTCCAAGCACTAAGCATGTTTAGCTGATGACATTTTCAAAGGATTTTGTCTTATTTTTCAGCAAAAATCAGGCTTGACACTATATGTGAATCGTCTGCCCAGCAAGCTGGATTTACCTGCAGATGATACACACAAAATGTCAAGCCTTATTTTACTGCAGATGATTCACATGAAGTGTTAAGCCTAATTTTTCCTGCAGATGATTCACATATAGTGTCAAGCCTTATTTTTGCTGCAGATGATTCACATGAAGTGTCAAACCTTATTTTTGCTGCAGATGATTCACATGAAGTGTCAAACCTTTTTTTTGCTGCAGATGATTCACATGAAGTGTCAAACCTAATTTTTCCTGCAGATGATTCACATGAAGTGTCAAACCTTATTTTTGCTGCAGATGATTCACATGAAGTGTCAAACCTTATTTTTCCTGCAGATGATTCACATGAAGTGTCAAACCTTATTTTTGCTGCAGATGATTCACATGAAGTGTCAAACCTTTTTTTTGCTGCAGATGATTCACATGAAGTGTCAAACCTAATTTTTCCTGCAGATGATTCACATTAAGTGTCTAACCTTATTTTTGCTGCAGATGATTCACATGAAGTGTCAAACCTTATTTTTCCTGCAGATGATTCACATGAAGTGTCAAACCTTTTTTTGCTGCAGATGATTCACATGAAGTGTCAAACCTAATTTTTCCTGCAGATGATTCACATGAAGTGTCAAACCTTATTTTTCCTGCAGATGATTCACATGAAGTGTCAAGCCCAATTTTTCCTGCAGATGATTCACATTAAGTGTCTAACCTTATTTTTGCTGCAGATGATTCACATGAAGTGTCAAACCTTATTTTTCCTGTGGATGATTCACATGAAGTGTCAAACCTTATTTTTCCTGCAGATGATTCACATGAAGTGTCAAACCTTATTTTTGCTGCAGATGATTCACATGAAGTGTCAAACCTTATTTTTCCTGTGGATGATTCACATGAAGTGTCAAACCTTATTTTTCCTGTGGATGATTCACATGAAGTGTCAAACCTTATTTTTGCTGATCAACAATGAAAAAAAAAACCCCAAAACCTTTGCTCACAACACTACAAGTTAGTAATATTTTGCCACTAGCTAGCATGACTTAACCAGGTAGCTACATTTTGCTACTACATGTAATTATTTGAACACGTAGCAAACTGAATTTTTAGGTACCCTAAATATTAGGACACCTCAACTCCTTACCATACTTGTTCTAAAATTTGAACAAGTACAATTTACAACACAATGTTGTTCCTTAAGATAGCTGAATGAGTGGCAAGCAGCGTAGATTCTGATGAGATGTCACATTTTGTGTATGGTTCCTAACATTTATGAGCAGGACAAATTTCATGCTTTCATACTCAAGTGAGTTGAGCATAAAAGTTTACCATAGGCCCTGACTACTTACCTTTAAGACAAACTCTGGGCTCGGTTGTTCAGAGCATGGTTAGCTTAAATAGCTTTAATAGTGCTCGAATTGTTAACATTCTAGCAAGTACAGTATCTAACACTCTGGAGCCAGTTGTTCAAACTAACGGCGTTGTCAAAGGTGTCCAATTTTTTAGGATTTCTACGGTAATGATGGCATTAGTTTTGAACATGTGGAGTCAGGAGGGATGCCCTGTAGTTCTGCAGTTAACCCTTTTGTACCAGATGAAATCTTCCACCTTATATATAGCAAGAGTCCATTTCAAAATTTAGGAGCGTCAGGTTGTGTTTTCTTAAAAACTGATTTGGAAAATTTTCTGTTTTGTTTGATTTGAGGTTTAACGTCCCCGTCAACCCAATATAGGTCATTTTGGAGATGTTGCTTCCAATTTTGTGGGACCTTTACCCGCCACTGAGATGAAATGACATGTCAAGCCCTGCCACCCAATGAAACCAATAGGGTTTATAAGCATGGATGATCGGACTTGCACCGCATTGCCTGGGCAGGCTTAGATCCTCTAAGTGGTTTACCAGTACTCGTGTGTGGGTCGGTTTCAGCTATGCATGGAAGCATCATGCAGCCCATCTATATCTTCAAGCCCCAATGGGTGGGGGCCGGATTTGAAAAATGGCTGAACTTTTTGCAAACAGTGTAGTCCCTGATCAGACGCCACATTCTGCGGCGTCTGATCTGGGCCTACACTGTTTGCCAAATACCCATTTTGGGGTTTCTGGTACAAAAAGGGTTAATCCTTATCTTGCTGCTCACGACAACCCCTATCTTTACAATAGAAGCCTCCGTGGTGTAGTGGTTATGCTACTCGCCTTGTAAACCAGGGATCGCAGGATCGATCCCGGGCTTCTCCAGACTTTCGGATGAGTCTTTAAACCGAGGTCCCGTCTCCGTATGACCTTAGCTGTTGGTGGGACGTAAAACTCAAACACTCACTCACTCCTATCTTTACAAACAGTGTAGATCCAGATCAGATGGCTTCTGAAGAAGCCATCTGATCAGGATCTACACTGTTTGGCATTCAGTTTATGAATTTGTAGTAATAAATTACATCAAGTAATTTGATTGGTTGATAGACAGAAATGGGTGTGGCTTAAATGAATATTCAGCAAGATAAGGGCTAATATTTATAAGCAGGAGAAATTTAAAATTCCTGCTCAGTTGGGACTATAATCTCGGGATCTACCTACTCACCTTTAAAACAAAATCAGGTGGGGTTCCTGGTTTCACAGTTTCTCGTAGAACTCCATCATGGTGTGAATGAATTAATGTTTCGTCTAAATCTAAAACTAAAGTTTTCCGCCGTAGCATGCCTGTAAAATGAAAGAAGAGGTACAACTTAAAATATCAGCATTAATTTTTTATTTTCAGTTCTTCTGTCATCATGTTTTCTATACCACAAGATAGTTAGGCATGAAGAAATAGATGGGCTGCAAGATGCTTCCATGCAGAGCTGAAACCGACCGCACATGAGTACTGGTAAACTGCTTAGAGGATCTAAGCCTGCCCAGGTAAAGCGGTGCCAGACATGCCTATAAACCCTATTAGTTTCATTGGGTGACAGGGCTTGAGATGTCATTTCAGCTCAATGTTGGGTAAAAGTCCCACAAAATTGGTAGCAACATCTCCAGTGTGGCCTATACAGTGTCGACGGGGACGTTAAACCTCAATTCAAACAAACAAGAAAGTAAGAGACCATCTTTAGAACTGTTCAAAATTGGTCTAAAAAAAACCTTTTGTCCAGTCTCAGAGGCTGTCTTTATATCCGAATTTTACCATTATAATCCTAAGTATTGGGACAGATAGGCCTAAGCAAACATTGATCAGTCAGGGTCTATACCGTTTGCCATTCCATCTGCACCTTTTGGACTCATTGCTGGATCATGAAATAAATTTGTTAAAATTTTAGGAGAATTACAGCAATTCCTCAAGGTGTCCCAATTTTTGAGAAATTTTATGGTGCAATAAGAATCTGATATGGGGTTCTGTTGTAGATGAGCGTTTCCAACCTGCGGGATGACCGTGCTGAGCGGAACCGAGGCTAAGCCGAGGTTCCGCTCAGCACAGTCATCCCGAGGGTTGGAAACGCCCATCTACAACAGAAACCCATATTGGATTCTTTTTCTTGCACAACACCTCCGGTTAGTTTTGACAGCTCGCACATGTATATTGTTTACAAAATATAAGTAGTATGGAAGTAGTTCCGGCAGTTGAATAGAATTGGAGCGCATTTATTTTAGTTGCCTGGGTCGGAACTCCAGGGTCAGAACATAAATTTCTATCCCAGGGTAAAATCATGGATTTCCTTGTCTGGTGTGCAAGAATACATTTTCTACACCTAGAATTCTCATGTATGAGATCAACTATTGAACTGCTCAGAAATGGCCTTAAAGACCACTTTTGAACAGTACAAAAGGTGGTCTCAAAAAGAAGTTTTAATCTTTGTGTTTTCTTCATTTAGTGTCCTCTAGTAAGAGACAAGCTTAGGGACTGTTCAATTCAAAAGTGAAGACCACTTCTAGAACAGTCCAAAAGGTGGTCTATAACCATTTTGGAACAGTTGTTCTCTGGCTGGGCCCACAGGAGTCCAACTGTTGGTTTTCTTTTGCTCATGCTGTTGAGTCCATATTGTTGTTGTTTTGTTTTTTTTCATGTCTGTATTCACCTTTTAACCCTTAAGACACCGAGAAAAACTACATCTGAAAATGTTGTCTGCTTATATATCGTCTTCTGATTTTTTTGTTAATGTTTTAAAAAATATTTTTGCTTTCAGGCAAACAGTGTGAACCCAAATCAGACTGCTCCCTGGGAGGCCGAATTTTTCAGTTTTATGAACACAACAAACATTACCTTTGCAAACAGTGCAGATCCAGATCAGATGGCTTCTTCAGAAGCCATCTGATCAGGATCTACACTGTTTGTAAATAATGCAATTTGTGAATTGAACAAGTAATATGATTGGTGAATAGTCAGAAATGGGTGTGGCTAAATATTTTTTTAAGCAGAATAAGGGTTAGATAGTCATTTTAAACAGAATATAAGAAGAAAAATCAAAAGCTAAAATGCCTGAAATCCTGCAAATGCCTGAAAAATATGAGGCCAGGCCCGGAGGTTATAAAACTTTTTCCATGCTCAACTCACTTGAGCATAAAATTTATCCTGCTCATAAATTTTCAAATGCCAACATGATATTCTGATCTGAGCAAGAAAATGGCCTGATTTGTTTGTATTTTAATAGTTATGAGCATTTCAAATTTCATGCTCAGCTGAGTTGAGCATGAAAAAAGTTTCATAACCTCGGGGCCTGATGTTTTCTTTACTTACTGAGTCTGTGTTTTGATAATGGAGACAGAGGAATCACTTCATACTTGACTGTCTGGTGTTGAATCACCTGCAAAAGAAACATGAGCCACGTTTTTTTTTTGTTTTGATGTTTAACGTCCCCGTCAACACTGTAAAGGCCATTTTGGAGACCTTGCTTCCAATTTTGTGGGACTTTTACCCGACATTGAGATGAAATGACATCTCAAGCCCTGCCACCCAATGAAACCAATAGGGTTTATAAGCATGGACGGACCGACCCGCACAGCTTTGCCTGGGCAGGCTTAGATCCTCTGAGCGGTTCACCAGTACACGTGTGCGGATTGGAAGCTCTGCGTGGAAGCATCATGCAGCCCATATATTTCTTCAAACCCCAATGGGCAGGGGCTGTGTATACCCCCGTAAATCCCAGTTTTCTCTATATAAAGTTGGCATTGGGTTTCGGGGGGGGGGGGGGGGGTTTGTTCTTGTGATGTGATTGGACCAAAACTGTGGCCTCTAGAGTGTTCACAAGGTTTTCCTATGATTTGTTTGTTTGTATTGTATTTTACTGGCCCAGTCAACACTATTTAGGTTATTTTTGAGCCAGTCAGTTTACCTATCCACACTTTTCCTGGGCAGGCTTATACTTCAATGGTTAACCAGTAGAGTGCACATTCTTTCGTCAGAATTTGACAACTGCCCTTCTTGAATCAGCTGAAGAAGGGTAGTTGTCAGTTTCTGGCACTGTACTGGTTAACCTACTGACCTACTTTTGACCCAACATGACCCACATTCCAAATTGACCGAGATATTGTCATGATGATAATTCTGAGTTTGATGATGATTTGACCAAAACTGTGACCTCTAGAGAGTTCACAAGGTTTTTTGTATGATTTGACCTACTGACCTTCTTTTTGACCCAGCATGGCCCATATTCGAATGATGACGACTAACATTTATAAATATAATCCAAGGTTTCTGTCAAGTTCCAAAGACAACCACTTTCCATTAGGGTCTAGTTATTTCATGTTAGTGTTTATTTCCCTTTTGTGTCTCTGATGGGAGCTCAGGGTTAATTGTATCGATTCCTGATCATTGCATTCACTTCTATTTATTCCCCTCTGTGCGGTAAAACGTAGAAACTTCTGTTGTTGTCACAGTCAATAACGGTACCTTTCAAGTTAATTGCTGACATAATACCTTAACCGATTAGCAATTTAAAGGTGCATTATTGAGCTGTCGGAAAAAAAGTGCTTAATTTTTTTTTTACATATATCGGGTTTTTTTTGTTTAAATAATACAAATGAATGAGTTTTATGTAATATTGCGAACAATTATGATCACAGGTTAAGTTTTATGAGACGGTTTTCCTAACTATGCTACGAACACAGTTAGTCTATTTTTAATTTCGCGACAAAACTACAACGCGCGTGAATAATGACGTCATGCGGTAAATACCTAGAAAGGTATGCAGGGATCATCTCAACATCGTTACACACAATTGTTGTGACAGATATCGTAGATCGTAGTATAGTGAAATTCTTTTAAACTTTTTATGCGAATTCCAATGTGTAAAATGGAATGAAATTCCGTCATTCTCTCTCTCTCTCTCTCTCTCTCTCTCTCTCTCTCTCTCTCTCTCTCAGCATGCCATGGCGTACACGTTCCCCAGTGCTCTCTCTCTCTCTCTCTCTCTCTCTGAAAGTGCTATGGCCAACATGTTGCTAAGTTTTTTTCTCTCACTCATTATGGGCTAAATGTTGAAACAGTGGGTCAACATCGGGCAGACAGCGATACGACGTCGCCATGTCGTCTTCATGTTGCTCATTCGTCTCTCTCTCTCTCTCTCTGGCCTTCATGTTGCTGATTAGTCTCTCTCTCTCTCTCTCTCTCTCTCTCTCTCTCTCTCTCTCCGTGGCCTACATGTTGCTCATTGCTTTCTTATCGTGGCCTACATATTGTCCATTCTCTCTCTCTCTCTCTCTCTCTCTCTCTCTCTCTCTCTCTGAGTGTGACGCGCATGTAGCTAAGTGCATGGTATCTAGGTTTTGACGGTGCCAGAGGATCCCAGTTAGGTCTTTTTTTTAATTTCGCGACAAAAATATAGAACTCCGTAAATGATGTCATTCTCTCCCCTCTCTCCTCTCTCTCTCTCTCTCTCTCTCTCTCTCTCTCTCTCTGAAAGTGTTTTTGTTTGATTTGAGGTTTAACGTCCCCGTCAACACTGTAAAGGTCATAAGATCATTTTGGAGACGTTGTTTTCAATTTTGTGGGACTTTTACCCGACATTGGGATGAAATGACATCTCAAGCCCTGTCGCCCAATGAAACCAATAGGGTTTATTAGCGTGTACGGTCCGCCTCGCACCGCGGTTCCTGGGCAGGCTTAGATCGTCTAAGCGGTTTACCAGTACTAGTGTGTGGGCCGGATTCAGCTCTGCGTGGAAGCATTTTGCAGCCCATATATTTCTTCAAGCCCCTATAGACTCTGAAAGTGCCATGTCCAACATGTTGCTCAGTGTTTTTTTTTTTCTCTCTCTCTCTCTCTCTCTCTCTCTCTCTCTCATTATGGGCTAGCGCACCACATTGGGCCAACATCGGGCCGACAGCGATACGACGTCGCCATGTCGTATCGCTGTCGGCCCGACGTAGGCGTAGTTCAGATGATTCACACACACACACACACACACACACACACACACACACACACACACACACACACACACACCATTACCTACATGCTGCTCATTAGTCTCTCTCTCTCTCTCTCTCTCTCTCTCTCTCTCTCTCTCTCTCTGGCAGCGTTGTCAAACTTAGTTGCAGAGATGAATGCCTTGACCTGCTCCATCCTTCGAATGAGGATGTAAGGTGAAAATCTTGATCCTGCCCAAACAGCACCAAAAAGATTGTTTTTCTTCTACACTGTTTATGTAGAAGTAAAAGCCATACAGGGCTAATGTTATTTGTTAACGGTATAAGACGGAAAATAAATATTCTATGTATATATCGTCGGGCCGACGCTTGACCGACATTCTACGCTGACTGGGTGTCTTCCATTAAAGTTAAAGACCCCTACCTCAGTTTAGTTTTGTATTGGACTAACGGCCAAGTCAACACTATTTTATGTCATTTTTGAGCCGGTCAGTTTACCTGTCCACACTTTTCCTGGGCAGGCTTATACGTAAAGCCACGGTCACAAATCACTATTCGATCCCCGCCCGACTACTCGGGGACTGCGATGGGGTGAGATTGGGCTGGAGTCCAGTCGGCGTCCCGCCGGATGTTGGGGCGTCGGTGGTGGTCGGGAGGGGCCCGGTTAAATTTTAACTCGTAGTTAAAATTCTCCCCGAAAACTCACCGACTTCTAGGTCGGTGGCACATCGATAAAAGTCGAGCAGAGCTCGTACCGACGTCGATGTCGATGGCATCGGCTGGCATCCGGTAGTGGTAAAGCGGACCCCGACCAATCAGATAATCGGGCAGTAATCGGCCGAGGCCCGACAGATGATCAAGCGGAATCCGCTGGACGAATCCCGGTTTCGACTGGCGCCGCTCGATCGCTGATTGACGCTCGACTATATAAGGGCCCGATCTCCGATGGGTGCCAGTTTCTAGCAGACCAGTAGGGAGCATTGTACATAAACGTTTGATAACTGCCCATGCAAAGGACGGTACACGATCCATTGCTTCATCCACCATCAGCGGTAGCAGTTCTTCTCCCGCACACAAGGTTGCAAAGACCACATTGGCACGGTGCCGAGCCCTAAGCAGCCACTCCTGTAACCTCCGGATCCTTTCCTGGGGTGACGGTAGGTGCAGTGGTGGGATAAGAGGCATCTTGTTCCGCTTTTCTTCGAAAGTTTTCCTCGACGTCAAGAAAAAGGATGTTCACCCACCAACAGAGCTGACCCATTTGTTGTATAGGCAGGAGAGGATGCAGTTTATATACCCCTGAACAACTGGACAATTCCCGGCTGGGGTAAACCCGTCCCTTGTCCGGCGGCCGGGAACTGGGCGGACATCTGCGGAACATCGACCGATGCTCGGGGACTAGTAACAATCGCCGGGTATACGGTCGGTAACCTGCAGTGCACCGGCCTATTTCCGCCCGGCGTATACGCCGATGCTTCCCCGCAAAACTTAGGCTGACACCGCCCGATTCCCGGCGGATGTCTCTCTAGGCCCCACACGGCATACTTTTTGCCAAAACCGAGCCAGACACCCATTTCTCGGCTTGGACTGCTCGGCCGACCACAACGTATAGTATAGCTCGGCCGGGGTACGCCGAATTTGTGACCGAGGCATCAGCAGTTAACCAGTACAGTGCACACTCTTTCGCCACTGACAACTGTCCCTCTTGAATCAGCGGATGCCCAGTGGTACAGAATGGCCGTGGAAAATATTTCATGATCTATCTCCACGAAAGAATGTTGCCGACCCGGCAGGTACCGAACACGCGCCTTTCTGATCACCAGTCAGACGTTCATCCGACCGAGGTACTGAGGCCGATGATTATCATACGAGATATTTTGGCCAGCAATAATCAAGTGTATATAAATGTAAAGTGCAGATAACTCCATGTCAACAGACATACAACGTCTAAACAACGTCCAAGTCAACAGACATACAACGTCTAAACAACGATGCATTGACGCTGACGCAGCAAAGTCGATGCAACAACGAAATTGACATAGCGTGTAGCATCGGCTCCGAAACTTGTTACTCAAAAGTACCAGATTAATGTAGAAAATGATCATACCGACGGTAACGGGCCTCCGTGGCCTAGTGGTTAAGAGTGCTGACTCTTGAACATTAGGTCTCTCACCTCTGTGGTTCGAGTCTCGCTCGGGTCATACCGTAATTCCCTGTGTATACCACGCACTCATCTATAACACGCACCTCAATTCTGAGTCCAAGATATGTGAAAAAAAAATATTCCAGTCTAAAACACGCACATGCTTTTCCCCAGTATCACAGAATGCTTTTCTCAGACGCCATTTTGATTGAAAATGAAAGTACACGAATTTTGATTGGCTACTATCAAAATAGCCTGACTGGTTATAGGTATTATTTCCTAGTAGTTATAGAATAGAATAGTGGTTAGTTTCTCTCTTGCAGCATAGGCAGTTCTCCGTTTACCCATAACGGTGGTGTGTGACAAGGTGACATTTTAAGGGTGCGGTTATTCATTTGTTATGAAAGATGACAATGCATTTTCCCAGTTTTCTTTCACAAGGAAAGATAGAAACAGGTTTCTTTCCAAAGGTAAAAATGTGACAACATGCCTCCAAGGCAGGTGCTCCATAGCGTTATTGACAGAAATTTCTACAGGTAGATTGAGTATTTTGACACCTCTGGTTATTCACACGTTCTCTATGCTAATCCCATAATTAACACCTTCTCAGCGTGAGTCAAACATCTCACTCAATTAAAGAAGCCCATTTTGCATTTACTGTTAATAAAACGGTGATTCACGCCTGACTTCAAGGAACCCGATTTCCTGTGCAATTTGAAACTTTGTTGACATGCATTAACTACCATAATTAATCTAGAGTTCCCACTCACGCAAAATCTTACGTGAATCACGCAAAGAAAATAAAAATCACGTACGATTTTTTTCCGTCGGGCGAGATTCCGCGCGTCCGAAATTGACTGGGGCGAACCGGTCGATTTTTTTCGAGCGTCCGAAATTGACGGGGGCGAATCGGCCGATTCGCTGAAATAGATTTGGGACAAGCCGCAGACTTGAATCCGTCGCATAGTAGAGCTTCCGCGCATCCGAAATTAACTGGGGCGAACCGGCCGATTTTTTTCGAGCGTCCGAAATTGACGGGGGCGAATCGGCCGATTCGCTGAAATAGATCTTTGACAACCCCGCAGACTTGAATCCGGCGCATAGAACTTCCGCGCATCCGAAATTGACTGGGGCGAATCGGCACGCAATCGGTAAATGACGTCATCGGACCCCAGCAACTCCACACGTGTCTATTGTTTTATCTTAATGGGGCGTATCTCTTTTATAAAAATTGTTTGGAAACGGTAAAAAAATTCTCATTAGCAAAACGGTAGTGGAAAACAGCGCTTTCTGTAAGCTCCGTGTCAATAACCAACACCAGCATACAGATGTGTTAACTCGATTTAAAGCGTTTAACTGTTCTCGCCAAGCGTCTGCAATTTGGCGCCAAAACATAATCATTCACGAGATAGTAGAATAGTCGTAGCAACTCGTCTTAGGAGCAATTAAATAATTTTCACATTGATTGCGGATTAAATTTTATGATCGGGGAATAAACGCAAATTAGAGACATAACTTGACCATATTTTCACACCTTATCGACATGCACCGCAGGGTGGCAATTATATGACAGGGATTAACAATAGTGTCATAATTGAACTGTTATAAATCATCAAACAGAGTAAATCCAAATCAGATGTCTGCGGCGTCTTTCTGAGGTGTCTGATCTGGGACTGCACTGTTTGCCGATGTCCCAAAAAGGGATGAAAGGTTGAGATAGGAATATTGATTGCATTTTTAATGGTATGAATGATTCAATGAATTAATATGTCAAACGAACTTTATGAGGGTCTCAAAGTGTCACATTGTATTTGTAATGGGTTTTCGTGACCTGCCGACTTTTCGAGAAAAACAATGTCATTTTTCTATGCCATTGTATTACACGCAGGGGATTTTTTTCACCGTTTTCTGGGTGAAAAAAGTGCGTGGTATACACAGGGAATTACGGTATGTGAGACGCCAAGTTCTGCAACGGAAGGTAAGGTGGTTTTTCTCCGGGTACTCTGGTTTTCGCCCATCTCTGATTAACGATCGCTCGATACGGGTGAAATAATCTTGAAAGGGCCGTAAAACCAAAACCAAAAAAAAAAAAAATAAATAAATAAAACTAGAAATGCGTCCATAGGACACGGATGCCCCCGCCTGGAAATATGTCTGTTCGTATTCATCAATAGAAAGTTATTGACCGTGTTTAAGTTTTGGACCCTTTTTTCACGTTTGACCTCTAAGTATGACCTTGACCTTGTAGGTAAGGACCTTGGTTTTGTGTGAGGCAGATTGTCTCATGATGGCCAACATTTCTGCCAAATAATTTCAAAATCCATCCAGAGATAAGAAAGTTATTGACCGACCATTTTTTTTACCTTGGACCTCTAAGTATGACCTTGACCTTGGAGGTACGGATCTGGGTTTGCATGTGACACATCATCTCATGATGGTTAATATTTCTTCAAAGTAATTTCAAAATCCATCCAGAAATAAGTAAGTTATTGACTGCGTTTAAGTTTCGGACCCTTTTTTGACCTTTGACCTCTAAGTATGACCTTGACCTTGGAGGTACGGATCTGGGTTTGCACGTGACACATCGACTCATGATGGTCAACACTTCTTCAAAGTAATTTCAAAATCCATCCAGAAATAAGTAAGTTATTGACTGCGTTTAAGTTTTGGACCCTTTTTTTGGCCTTTGACCTCTAAGTATGACCTTGACCTTGGAGGTACCAACCTGGATTTTGCACATGACACATCGTCTCATGATGGTTAACATTTCTACAAAGTAATTTCAAAATCCATCCAGAAATAAGAAAGTTATTGACTGCGTTTAAGTTTCGGACCCTTTTTTTGACCTTTGACCTCTAAGTATGACCTTGACCTTGGAGGTACGGACCTGGGTTTTGCACGTGACACGTCGTCTCATGATGGTTAACATTTCTGCCGAGTAATTTTAAAATCCATCAAGAAATAAGAAAGTTATTGACTGCGTTTAAGTTTCGGACGCACGGACACACGGACGCACGGACGGACGGACGGACAGGGGCAACGCTATATGCCCTTTCCACCATTCTTCGAATGGCGGGGGCATAAAAATACGGACGGCAGGTAATGACCTAATTTGGCGTTATTACGTAAAGCTAGAACCTAAAACCACTTCCCATCACGTGAACAAGTCCGTGAAATTAAGACCCCACTAAACCCCATTTTATATAAAGAAAACTGGGGTTTACGGAGAATAACATTAATTTCCTTAGTTCTGCTCCAAGACATAGGCTGTGGGTACTCGTTAGAACCGCCTCAATGAGGCGGTTCTAACGAGCATCCAAAACCTATGTTTGGATTATAAATAGGAAAAATATCACAAATCTTCATCAGAAAAAGATGCCTTTTTTAAGGTTTGAGAAATTTACTATATCCCACGGATGTGTTATCCTAATGCCATATTAACTGAACTTATTTTCTCTGAAATTCTTGTGCCGACATTTTGGAAAGCTTTGAAAAGGTTTGAGGGTCACTGACGAGGCCTTATTGGCCGAAACTAGCTATTCTGGCCCAGAAAACATGTACACTCCATATGTTCCAGTTTTGTGGTGCATTCCTTGCTTCCAAAGGATATACACTTTCGGATGAGTCTTTAAACCTAGGTCCCGTCTCCGTATGGCCTTAGCTGTTGGTGGGACGTAAAACTCAAACACTCACTCACTCACTCCAAAGGATAACCATTTCTAGAACATATTTAACGTCACTATAGCTGGTGTCTGGGAATGTGTGGAGGTCGTAAAATGTCTCCCTGCCCAACATCATAGTGTAGTTTATATTTTCTTGCCCTTCCAGTGGTGAATTTTGAAATTTTTTAGGGTCACTGATGAGGCCTAATTGGGCAAAACTAGCTGGTCTGGTCCAGAAAACATGTACACTCCATATTTATCCCCACGTTTTTCGAAGAAAAGTGGGGATATTGTTATCGCCTCCGTCTGTTCGTCCGTCCGTCCGTCTGTCCGGCTATCTCCTCCTACACCGTTCATTGGAATTCAACCAAATTTGGTGTGTGAGTTACATACATAAATGGCTTCTGCAAGAGCACATTATTTTTTGGACCAGCCCCCAAGGGTCCCGTGAAGCGGTCAAAACGTGGGGATTTGCGATGGCGCGCCATCGACTGCGCGATCTAGTTTACAGTTTTGTGGTGTATTCCTTGTTTCCAAAGGACAACCCTTTCTAGAACATATTTTAGAAGTAAGTAGATGAGAGAAAGTACAAAAAGGGGACAGGGAATTATTGAAAGGTTGTGTGAGTGCTTTTCAGTTTAGACAACATGTACGATAGAAGTTGGTCTTCTGTCGTTTTCGACTGGTAGGCGAGTATCTCTAGCAATGTTAATAATAAGACGATTCATTACGATAACAGGTCCGTGCAATGAACGCCCCTTTAAACCCAACTTTATAGAGAGAGAACTGGGGGTTACAATATTTTGTAACTGGGTATACAATTTGCTGCGTCAGCGTCAATGCATCGCAGTGATGTTGCATTGACGTTGACACGACGTTGTTTAGACGTTGTATGTCTGTTGACATGGAGTTATCTGCACTTTATGTTTACATACACTCGATTATTGCTGGCCAAAATATCTCGTATGATAATCGTCGGCCTCAGTACCTCAGTCGGATGCGCGTCTGACTGGGTATACAATATTTTTCTCATTCCTGCTCCATGACATACGCCGTGGGTACTCGATAGAACCACTTCACTGCGGCAGTTCCAACGAGCACCAACAGCCATGTTTGAAGCATAAATGAGAAAACTATCACAATTTTTCACCAGAAAAGTAAATATTGTTAAGATATGAAAGAATGCACAAAGTCATACGGGTGTAACATCGTATTGGCTAATAGACGATGATAATCAATTTTTAAAAAAAAAAATAAAAAAATAAAATAATAATAATAAAATTCTTTCATGGGAGAGCAGAAAACAAACTGTAGTAACAATGTACATGTATTTTCTACAAGATGTGCCTTTTATAGCTAATGGTGCAAGTCTACTGCACTATATGTGTGGCAGATAGTCGACGGAAAACAGATCCCTGACACCAAACATAAACATTAAGTCGGAATAGGCCTCATGAATCATCAGTGTTTGGGTAAAAGTAGTTATATGTAGAACATAGAAGTGTAGGCAATGATCAGGAATCGACACAATTTACCCACAGCTCCCACCAGAGTTACCAAAGGGGAAAGAAACACAAACATGAAACAACAGACCCTAATGGAAACATCAATAGCGGAAAGCCAAAAGGACAGTTACTTTTCCACAAAATGGCCAATTCGATATCCAAAACAAAATAAAACTAGAGCTGTCAGAGGATCTGACTATAGCCCCGCTATAGCGCTATCAGAGGAGTAAGACACATTGACTCTAAAAGCTTTTAACCTATCAGGGGAGCTTTCTTAGTTCCAGAGAAAACTTTAATATTTTTTTTTTTCTTTGCTGGGGAGATAACCCCAAGAGTAATGTTGTTGGCCATTATTTACTTACATCCACCTAATGTTCATGTTTATACAAAGTTTCAGCTTTCTAGCTTTCTTAGTACCTGAGAAAACTGTATCGAAAATATTTTTCATGGTTTGATGGTTAGAAAAGTGAAATGATTTTTTTACTTGCAGAAAATATCCTATCAGGGGAGATAACTCCAAGAGTTATGGGCCTTTGGCCATTATTTTGGTAAGGGCCATACATCCACCCACTTTTCATGTTCATACAAAGTTTCAGTATTCTAGCTTTCTTAGTTCCTGAGAAAACTGTCACCAAACCTTTTCATTTATTAAAAAAACTATACTATCAGGGGAGATAACTCCAAAAGTAATGGGCCCTCGGCCATTATTTTGGTTAGCTCCCTATATCCACCCATTGTCCACATTTATGCAAAGTTTGAGGTTTCTAGCTTCTTTAGTTCCTGAGAAAACTGTGACCAAACATTTTCATTTAAAAAAAACCTATATTTTCATTTATTTAAAAAACCTATCAGGAGAGATAACTCCAACAGTTATGGGCCCTTGGCCATTATTTTGGTAAGCTCCCTATATCCACCCATTGTCCACATTTATGCAAAGTTTGAGCTTTCTAGCTTCTTTCGTTCCTGAGAAAACTGTGACCAAACATTTTCATTTAAACAAGAGGGCCATGATGGCCCTGGATCGCTCACCTGATCCATAGTGTAACAAGTGGGCCCCAGAGAGGGCCATTATTGGCCCCAGGGTTTTAATGTGCATAATGTTGAGGGAGGTCTTAAAGGTGAAGCTTCATACCAAACATCAACAAAGGCTATAATTAGAACAATCTTGGCAAAGGTCCACTAGATAAAGCTACACATCAAATTTCAAAGACCTGGGCCTTGCAGTTTCAGAGAAGAAGATTTTTTTTAAAGATATTCCCTACATAAGCCTATGCAAAACCAAATGGCCCCAGGGCTATATAAATCTATGTAAAAACAAAGGGCCCCGGCCCGGGGTGGGGGCATTTGTGGCCCCAGGGCTATAATTTGAACAATCTTGGTAGAGGTCCACTAGATAAAGCTCCATACTAAATATCAAAGGCCTTGGCCTTGCAGTTTCAGAGAAGATTTTTAAAGATTTCCCTATATAAGTCTATGCAAAACCAAAGGGCCCCGGAGCGGGGACATTTTTGGTACCAGGGCTATAATTTGAATAATTTTGATAGAGGTCCACTAGATGCAGCTTCATACCAAATATCAAAGACCCAGGCCTTGTGGTTTCAGAGAAGAAGATTTTTGAAGATTTTCCCCATGTAAGTCTATGTAAAACCATAGGGCCCCAGAGTGGGGGCATTTTTGGCCCCAGGGCTATAATTTTAACAATCTTGGTAGAGGTCCATTAGATGCAACTTCATACCAAATTTCAAAGTCCTGGGCCTTGTGGTTTCAGAGAAGATTTTTAAAGATTATCCCTATATAAGTCTATGTAAAACCAAAGGGCCCCGAGACGGGGCCACTTTTGGCCCCAGCACTATAATTTGAATCATCTTGGTAGGGGTCCTTTAGAAGAAGCTTCATACCAAATATAAAAGACCTAGGCCTTGTGGTTTCAGAGAAGAAGATTTTTAAAGATTTTCCCTATATAAGTCTATGTAAAACCAAAGGGCCCCTGAGCGGGGGCATTTTTGGCCCAAGGGCTATAATTTGAACAATCTTGGTAGGGGTCCACTAGATGAAGCTTCATACAAAATATCAAAGTCCTGGGCCTTGCGGTTTCAGAGAAGAAGATTTTTAAAGATTTTCCCTATATAAGGCCATGTAAAACCAAAGGGTCCCAGTCGGATGCTTTTTTTGCCCCAGCACTATAATTTGAACAATCTTGGTAGGGGTCCACTAGATAAAGCTTAATTCCAAATATCAAAGTCCTGGGCCTTGCAGTTTCAGAGCAGAAGATTTTTAAAGATTTTCCCTATATAAGCCTATGTAAAACCAAAGGGCCCGGCGGCGGGGACATTTTTGGCCTCAGCACTATCATTTGAATAATCTTGTTAGGGGTCTTTTAGATGAAGCTTCATACCAAATATAAAAGACCTAGGCCTTGTGGTTTCAGAGAAAAGGATTTTTAAAGATTTTCCCTATATAAGTCTATGTAAAAACAAAGGGCCCCTGAGCGGGGGCATTTTTGGCCCAAGGGCGATAGTTTGAACAATCTTGGTAGAGGTCCATTGGATGAAGCTTCATTCTAAATATCAAAGTCCTGGACCTTGCGGTTTCAGAGAAGAAGATTTTTAAAGATTTTCCCTATATAAGTCTATGTAAAACCAAAGGGCCCCTGAGCAGGGGGATTTTTGGCCCAAGGGCTATAATTTGAACAATCTTGGTAGGGGTCCACTAGATGAAGCTTCATACAAAATATCAAAGTCCTGGGCCTTGCGGTTTCAGAGAAGAAGATTTTTAAAGATTTTCCCTATATAAGCCTATGTAAAACCAAAGGGCCCCAGGTGGAGGCTTTTTTTGCCCCAGCACTATAATTTGAACAATCTTGGTAGGGGTCCACTAGATAAAGCTTAATACCAAATATCAAAGTCCTGGGCCTTGCAGTTTCAGAGCAGAAGATTTTTAAAGATTTTCCCTATATAAGCCTATGTAAAATTAAAGGGCCCGGGGGTGGGGACATTTTTGGCCTCAGCACTATCATTTGAATAATCTTGTTAGGGGTCTTTTAGATGAAGCTTCATACCAAATATAAAAGACCTAGGCCTTGTGGTTTCAGAGAAAAGGATTTTTAAAGATTTTCCCTATATAAGTCTATGTAAAAACAAAGGGCCCCTGAGCGGGGGCATTTTTGGCCCAAGGGCGATAATTTGAACAATCTTGGTAGAGGTCCAATGGATGAAGCTTCATTCTAAATATCAAAGTCCTGGACCTTGCGGTTTCAGAGAAGAAGATTTTTAAAGATTTTCCCTATATAAGGCCATGTAAAACCAAAGGGCCCCGGAACGGGGGCATTTTTTGCCCCAGCACTATAATTTGAACAATCTTGGTAGGGGTCCACTAGATAAAGCTTAATACCAAATATCAAAGTCCTGGGCCTTGCAGCTTCAGAGCAGAAGATTTTTAAAGATTTTCCCTATATAAGCCTATGTAAAACCAAAGGGCCCGGGGGCGGGGACATTTTTGGCCTCAGCACTATCATTTGAATAATCTTGTTAGGGGTCTTTTAGATGAAGCTTCATACCAAATATAAAAGACCTAGGCCTTGTGGTTTCAGAGAAAAGGATTTTTAAAGATTTTCCCTATATAAGTCTATGTAAAACTAGAGTGTTCACAAGTTTTTTCTTTAATTTGACCTACTGACCTACTTTTTGACCCGAAAAGACCTTTATTCAAACTTAGCCAAGATATTGTCACAATGACCATTCTGAGCAAGATTAATGATTTAACCAAACTTGTGGCCTCCTGAGTATTCACAAGGTTTTTCTATGATTTGACCTACTGACCTACTTTTCAACCGGACATGACCCATATTCAAACTTGACCGAGATATTGTCATGATGATCATTCTGAGCAAGTTTGATTATGATTGGACCAAAATTGTGGCCCCTAGGGTGTTCACAAGGTTTTTATATGATTTGACCCGCTGACCTACTTTTTAACCCGATATGACCCATATTCGAACTGGACTGAAATATTGTCACAATGGTCATTCTGAGCAAGTTTCATGATAATTGGACCAAAACAGTGGCCTTCAGAGTGTTCACAAGGTTTTTCTATGATTTGACCTACTGACCTACTTTTTGACCGGACATGACCCATATTCGAACTTGACCAAGATATTGTCATGATGATCATTCTGAGCAAGTTTGATTATGATTGGACCAAAATTGTGGCCTCTAGGGTGTTCACAAGGTTTTTCTATGATTTGACCCGCTGACCTACTTTTTAAGCCGACATGATCCATACTCAAACTTCACTAAAATATTGTCACAATGATCATTCTGAGCAAGTTTGATGATGATTGGACCAAAATTGTGGCCTCTCGAGTGTTCACAAGGTTTTTCTATGATTTGACCTACTGACCTACTTTTTTACCCGACATGACCCAAATTCGAACTTGACCGAGATATTGTCATGATTATCATTCTGAGCAAGTTTGATGATAATTGGACCAAAACTGTGGCCTCTAGTGTGTTCACAAGAAAAAGTTTACGCACGGACGACGCACGACGGACGACGGACGACGCACGACGACGCCGGACATCTTACTGTCACAAAAGCTCACCATGACCTTCGGTCAGGTGAGCTAATTAGCCAATCAAAACATACCAAATATAAACCAAATGGTTAAGAAGTTACAAAAAAGAAGGTCACATAGCTAAGGTCAAGGTCACAGGTCAAAATTTTATGTATAAGTGGGAAGGCAATGTCACAAGCAACCTACATGCCGAATATGAAAGCTCTACCTAAAACAGTTAGAGAGTTATGATAAAGTAGGTGACAGGTCAAGGGTCTAAGTCACAGATCAAAATTTATTGGAAAGGCAATGTTATAAGGAATCTACATGCCAAATGTATAGGCTCTATGTCCAATGATTAAAACTTTATGACACAGTAGGTCAAAGGGCCAGGTAAAGGTCAACATTTTTTTATGAGTGGAAAAACAATGTCGCAAGGAACCTACATGCGAAATATGAATGGTTAGAAAGTTGTGATAAAGTAGGTCAAAGGTCACAGGTCAAAGTCACAGGTAATTTTTTGTGCGAGGGATAAGGCAATGTCGCAAGGAACTTCCATGCCAAATATGAAGGCTCGATCTCAAATGATTAAAAAGTTATGGTAAGTAGGTAAAAGGTTCAGGGTCAAGGTCACAGGTCAAAATTTTTTGTATGCAAGGAGAGGCAATGTCACAAGGAATCTACATGCCAAATATGAAGGCTCTATCTAAAACAGAAAGTTACAACAAAAGTCGGTCAAAGATCACAGGTAAAGGTCACAGGTAAGTTTTTGTATGAGTGGTAAGGCAGTATCACAAGGAACCTACTTGCCAAATATGAAGGCTCTATCTCAAATGGTTAAAAAGTTATGATTAGTAGGTCATAATGTTAGGGGTCAAGGTCACAGGTCAATTTTTTGTATAAATACAAAGGCAATGTCACAAAGAACCAACATGCCAAATATAAAGGCTCTACCTCAAACGGTTCTAAAGTTATGATAAAACAAAAACTAGTGTTCACAAGGTTTTTCAATGATTGACCTACTGACCTACTTTTGGACCCGACATGAGTCATATTCAAACTTGACTGAGATATTGTCATGATGATCATTCTTAGCAAATTTTATGATGATCGGATCAAACCTGTGGCCTCTAAAGTGTTCACAAGGTTTTTCTATGATTTGACCTACTGACCTACTTTTTGATACCACATGACCCATATTCGCACTTGACTGAGATATTGTCACAATGATCATTCTGAGCAAGATTGATGATGATTGGACCAAAAATGTGGCCTTTAGAGTGTTCACAAGGTTTTTCCATGATTTGACCTACTGACCTACATTTGACCCGACATGACCAATATTCAAATTTGACCGAGATATTGTCATGACAATCATTCTGAGCAAGTTTAATGATGATTGGACCATAACTGTGCCCTCTAGTGTGTTCACAAGGTTTTTCTATGATTTGACCTACTGACCTACTTTTTGACCCAACATGACCCATATTCAAACTTGACTGAGATATTGTCAGGATGATTATTCTGAGCAAGTTTGATGATGATTGGACCATAACTGTGCCCTCTAGAGTGTTCACAAGGTTTTTCTATGAATTGACCTACTGACCTACTTTTTGACCCGACATGACCCATATTCAAACTTGACCGAGATATTGTCACAATGATCATTCTGAGCAAGTTTGATGATAATTGAACCATAACTGTGCCCTCTAGAGTGTTCACAAGGACTATCTATGGTTTGACCTACTGACCTACTTTTTGACCCTACATGATCCATATTCGAACCTGACCGAGATATTGTCATGATAATTATTCTGAGCAAGTTTGATGATGATTGGACCAAAACTGTGCCCTCTAGAGTGTTCACAAGGTTTTTCTATGATTTGACCTACTGACCTACTTTTTCACCCGACATGACCCATATTCGAACTTGACCGAGATATTGTCATGATGATCATTCTGAGCAAGTTTGATGATGATTGGACCAAAACTGTGGCCTCTAGTTTGTTCACAAGAAAAAGTTTACGCACGACGGACGACGGACGACGCACGACGACGCCGGACATCTTACGGTCACAAAAGCTCACCATGACCTTCGGTCAGGTGAGCTAAAAAACCTATCAGGGGAGATAACTCCAAGAGTTATGGGCCCTTGGTCATAATTTCGGTAAGGTCCGTGGAGGCACCCATTGTCCACGTGTATACAAAGTTTTAGTTTTCTAGCTCTCTTAGTTTCGGGGAAAACTGTGACGAAAAAATAACGGAATAACGGAATTACGGAATTACAGAATTACAGAATTACGGAATTACAGAATTACGGAATGACAGGGCAAATCCAATATAGCCCCACTTTTCAAGCGGGGCTATAATAAGTGATACAAACACTCAAAGACAAACCATAATAAAAATAAACAGCGACAGAAGAACTGCCTTGGAGCGGTCAGTGAAACGAATTCCACTGGGCTGGGCGAGAGAGGGGCTTTAATCTTAAAGAATTTATCTAACCTGTTGTTTATGAGTGAAATGTATCTCTCGCTAAGCACTTTATTCATAGAAACAAATTTGTTTTCGTATATACAATATTTTGCTAAAACAGAGAGAGAGAGACAGAGAGAGAGAGAGAGAGAGAGATGTAACTGACCACTTCTGCTTTACCACCGTGTGAAAATAGTATTTTACGATCCTCTAGCGATATTTCTGGATTTACATTTGTGGTCAACCATGATTAAAGTTCAGTCTAAAACGTTCTTACTTTTGGGCATCTAAGAAATAAATAATGGATTTTTTCTGGTTGTTCATTACAGTAACTACAACCCTGATTTTATTAATTTTAAATAGAAATGAATGTGTTACTAAATTTTTATTATTGATTTTGTATTGAAAGTCGCGTAGTTTTGTCTCGTGAAATGTCTTTAATGCTCTTTTTCCACTTTATCTCCTATCTCCGTTTGCCATTTTGTTTGTGTAATGTATTCGTTTACTCTAACCAAAATATCATAAATAGTCTACTCCCTTTCTTTGAACTAATCAAGTCTTGAAAGTATATGTTACAAACTACATTTTGTTTAAATTTAACAGCAAATACACGATTCATGTGAATTTGATCTTTTCATACTTGAGAAATACTATTTACTACATGGTGGTAGTCTAAAAATGTGGCCCTTATATCATATTTCGCCTTTAACTGTTCAAAACTATAAAATACCACTTCCTCACTAGTAAGATCGTAAATTGCTCTTATGCCCATATCGCACCTATTTCTTAAAAACAATTTCCCATTACCAATGTGGTCTTTATGTCATAATGGGCATATAAGAATTTGCTTTAGGTTTTCTACGGGGACAGGTTTACAAAATTCCGACAAGCAGAAAATCCTTCAAAAAATGGATTTTTGTAGGTTGAAACTAAATTTCGCCGCATAAGATTTGGTTTGGACATACCTTATGATCACAAAATACTCAACAGCCTGGGAGCGCAGATCTTGTGACACTCATGTGATTCTGCTTGTTTATGACCTTACCAGATCATGATTAAATGGTCAACAAATAGATCTTATCTTGGGTTTAGCATGACCTTTGGCTAGGTGAATCACATGAAGCTTCTTCGCAAGCTACTGGTACATGGATTAACTATCCAGTGAATTAAGTCTTTTCTGATTGAGAGAAGTCAGACAGTTGCACTTGAATGTGAGTACTCAGATGAGGTTCCAGTTACTTCAGGTGTACCACAAGGATCAGTTCTAGGCACAATATTATTGTTATTATACCTTAACGACCTACCCGACAATGTGTGGTCCCGGGTTCGCCTATTTGCTGATGACACTGGGGTGTACCTGACCATAATTCTCCCTGATTATTCGGTCACCCTCCAGAGGGACTTAGACCGCCCCATCATAGAATCTCACTGGGCCATGGAATCAAAACATAGAAAGGCGGCATAATGCTGCGTTTTACCAGATCTGCACTTCTTGTTTAAAATGCTGGTATTTAAGTGTTAAACTAACAGTTTTAGATTACAACTAGGGTGAAAATTATTTTAGCTGCCCTTTATATTACAGCGAAAGTAACCTTTTGTGAACGGAAAAGAAATTTATGAAAGTACTTTTATCTCAGGACATCTTAAGTTTCCTCAATACATTTGCACAAGAAAAATATAGATGAAAGATTTGCAAGTTGATTTTCCCCAAAATATAATCCTGATTTCCGTTTAAAAATCCATGTCCCACAAGAAAAAGGTTTGGAGGTATAAACGGTTATTACAGCAAGTACTTTCTTGCATTAGCAACATCCCTGTGCCTTTGAAAATAAATGAAATTCTGTATTTTTCACTTTTACCAGGAAAAAAGGAAACCGCTTTATAGACTTTTTAAAAGTTACTAAAACAGCTGCAGATCAATAGTTCACATCAAATACTAACGACTCGGTCAAAGCTTTCTATCAAAACGGCTACCTGAATTGAAAACCAGATTTTTTTGACATGTTTATTCTCGATGGGCGCCATCATCTCCTTTTCTTGCGGTAAATCTGAAATGCTGAGATTTCATCAATTATGCCTTCCACATTTTATTTTCTCCATCATCAATGAAAATACCTTGAAAAGTCAGCTATGTAGCCTTCTTCCTGCGTATACCATAATGAAATCGCCTATCTTGGAAGCCTGTCATCACTGATAAATTAGTGTAGCTGTCAAATTGAAGAGATTTCCATCTTGCCAAATGCAAAAACGTATTCATACGCCTTGGAACTAATTTCCCCCCAAAAAAAACAATAGTACACCATTGCTTTAAATTTAAAACATAATATTCATATTTGAAACTGTCTTGCGCCTACTTTCACATACTTTCTAACATAATTTGTTCGTTAATTCATGAATAGTATGCCTTCATTTCTGAACTAGTTTCTACGTGTAACATTGTCCTGTTTGTGTTGTTCACCCCTGTTCCCAAGTAAACAAGTTGAAAAGGGTAGATTTCTTTTTTAACTTCTTTCAGCAAAACATATTAAAAGCATTGGGCTTCTATGAAATTTTACCAACCCGCACATTGGTAAGTAGGTGACACAACAGATCATTAATTGGATTAGATAAATATGTCCAAACATCAATTATTTGTTTATGGTGACTCATGTGAACAGAAAACAGCGTGTTTTTGTTAATGGTGAATCTTCAGTATGGGCGCCAGTTTTGTCTGGAGTCCCACAAGGGACTGTTCTTGGTCCTCTATTGTTCTCCCTGTACATCAATGATATTTCCTCTGACATTGACTCAGAAATAAGACTTTTCGCAGATGACTGTGTTTGTTACCGGGAAATTAGAGATACAGATGACTCACTGAAACTTCAGGCTGACATAGATGGATTAGGATGTTGGGCCCGAAAATGGGGCATGAGATTTCAGCCAGTTAAATGCAATATTATGCAGATAACAAGGAAGAGATCTAATAAAGTTGAGGCTTCTTACACTTTAGAGGGAACGGTCCTCGAAAATGTGAATTCCATTAAATACCTTGGTGTGACAATCACTCACGATTTGAGATATGCAATATGTGTACAAAGGCGAATAGAACTCTTGGATTCCTGAGGCGAAATCTTCATCAGTGTCCCTAGGATACGAAAGAGACAGCATACAGGGGACTTGTTCGCCCAATCTTGGAATATGGTAGTTGCATCTGGGACCCAAGCGGAGTGGTCCTAAATGAAGAAATTGAAAAAGTTCAGAATAGAGCGGCTAGATTTGTAACTGGAAATTACTGCTTTGAAACTGGGAGCATGACTGGAATTCTAGGAAAATTAAGATGGGAGTCTCTCAAGAAAAGGAGAAGAGACAGTAGGCTCATACTCTTATACAAAGGTCTAAAGGGTGCTGCCAGCATTCCAACAGATGACCTTGTTCCCCCGGCTAGGCACTGTAGACAGCACCATTCAATGACGTTTCAGACCCTTACTGCAAGAACGGATATTTATAAAGAATCGTTCTTCCCCCGAACCATTAGAGATTGGAATGCCCTTCCGGATTCTATTATTTCGACGGCGGAAGGTGCTGATGATTGTGTAGCTAAGTTTACATCTTTGGTTAGAGCTAGGGACTAACTTCCCATATCACAGGTCCTGGTGTATGAATGTCATTTGACGTGTCACCAGTAACAATTCTGATTCTGATTCTTATGTAACAAATCAATGGGTAAAAATCACTGCTATAACATAGCAGTTATTGGAAGTGATCAGAAGCCTTTTGCACAAAAATCCTGGTGCTGAACAGGCTGCTTTCATTCTTTCAGTCATATGGGGATAAACTGTTTTTATCTTATTTTTTTTTTTTTTGGTTTTGGATTTTATTCCAGTATCAAATCATCCACCCAGTAAACACAATCAATAATACAGTGAAACTTTGGTGCAGTGATTCATAAATTGTTATAAATTGCATGAATGAAATATATAAAATGAAATACTAAAAGCACCAAAGAAGGTCAATCATTTTACAAGCTAAATGCAAGAGATTGCAACACCTCAATCCAATCAGTGATCTTACTGCCAACTTGGTAGAACTGGTCATTTTTGGCTACCATACACTGAATTTAAAAATAGTACCAGGTGAAATAATTACATTTTTGGGGGTAGGGGGAGGAATCATTAATTTTCAGTACTATTTAGGTATTTTACTTGAAATTCCACTCTTGCAGTGCCTAAAGGCAACCTTTAGCCACAATTCTATGATAGTATTTTACGCATTTTTGTTCTGTGGATTAAGATATCATTTTTGCAAAACCATGGAAAAATGCAATAAATTACTAACATGGTGACTTTCCAATAAAAATATTTTGCTTTCATATTCTTACATTTACATGGACTACCATCTGATGAAAAATCTGTTTGGGTAACTATTTGCAAATATGATTTTTTCAGTACCTCAAATGTAGTGAAATAACTGTATTGAGGAACCTTAAATCACCTTCTTTAAAGTAGCTTTTTGTTGTCTGTGGCGTTACTAAACCGTACAAATGTGAAATGGTTAAAATATACAAGATAAAAATTGCAACATGTGTGCACGTGGCCGATTTCGAAAAACAAAAACAGAAGACCATCATGAAAACATGCCTATGCAATTTTGACCCTCTTAAACTCCACTTTAATCCAGTAGAATGGGGTTTGTATGGGTGTACATTATTTTTCGCATTTCTGCCCAAAACATAGATTTTTGGTACTCGTCAGAAACCGCCTGGTCGAGACGGTTCCAACGAGTACCCAAAATCTATGTTATGAGCTGAATTATGAAAAATAGCAGAATCTTTTATCTGAACATTTTCATTTTTTGGGTGGAAATATGTTCAATTTATTTGAAAAGGCATGTTTTCGTAATGCAAAAAAAAAAAAAAAAAAAAATAATAATAATAATAATAATGGCCTCACTCATAATCTTAAATAACTGGAGTATAGTATGCATATTACAGGACCTTCGTTTTAATAAACTCTCGTCAAAGGAATAAACACTTCTCAAAGCATAAACTAATGTCTATTCTAGTTGTAAGTTTCACAAGAACGAAGTAGAAACTATTTCAGCTCACTGAAAAACAAACTTTATTTCGGAAACAAAAACAACAAAAAGAAAAAAAAGAAGAAAAACTTCCCATCACGAAAGGAAAGTTCCTTCCGTTGAATAGACCAATAGGGGACAGACTTTCTTCCAAAGTATTTTCAGTAATGAAACAAAGCGAAAGCAACGACAAAGAATTCTCAAAAGGAAATATGGCCCTGGTGTAGATTTCATATCTCCATCTGTTTCATGCAAAAATAGATTGATTTACGATCAGCACTAGCATTATAATCGATCCCTATGTGATGAAAACAAACATGATAATAACCACGGCCTTTCCTTCCAAACGATGTCAAAATGGTGTCAGTAGTTTCCAAATTTGCAATTTTGTGACGCAAGTAACCGTACAGTTAATTCAGCATTTTTTTTTTCAAGTTGCCGTACTTAAAAAAATCCAAGTTGCCGTACTTGTAAAAACCAATATATATACAGTACGGCTCAGGTATAAGAACCAAAAAACTCTTCATTCCGAATCTCGGCGTTTCGAGTACTTTCAAAAACACTTGGAATTGTTCCGAGTATATGTATATATTCGGCGGACACTCCTCTAAAAAACTCGCAAGGTCCGCGGTACGCGAAGTTTCGCGAAATTATTCCGAGTCGTAATATCGTACCTGGAGGCAATATTTTCTCGCGAAGTTATGCGGAAATACTCGGAGGAATTTGACGAAATACCTGGGCATTTTTTTTTTGTTTATTTAATGTTCTTTTACCATCATATATATTTATATATAATTATAAGATAATAATTATCACTGATAGTTATTATAATGTAAACAATGTCAAAAGTCAACAAAGTAATTAATCATTAATTACCCAGGGTGTGAAACTGCACAGTGATTTCAAACAAGGGAATCAATTGGGCATGACGAGTACATACAACTCTTTCAATCCGCAATTGAAAGCATGTTGAACATCATAAAATTACAGGAAAATCGGTCATTTTGAACTCAAAATTTCTCTATGTAATTTTGATATTTTCAAAAAAAGAAAATTATTTTGATATAATATAATCATTTGTCTTTCATTCTTTAATAATTTTAATTAGTAGTATAATCGGACAACTGAGAAACAAATAATCAAAGGTGATAACTGTCAGCAAAATTTTGACGGGTTTTGGCCGCCATTATTGGCTTCTTTTAAACTGCAAAATCGGTCATTTTGAACTCAAAATTTCTCCATGTAATTTTAAGATTTTCAAAAAAAGAAAATTATTTTGATATAATATAATCATTTGTCTTTTATTCTTTAATAATTTTAATGTGTAGTATAATCGGACAAATGAGAAACAAATAATCAAAGGTGATAACTGTCAGCGAAATTTTAACGGATTTCGGCCGCCATTATTGACTTCTTTTAAACTGCAAAATCGGTCATTTTGAACTCAAAATTTCTCCATGTAATTTTGTTATTTTCAAAAAAAGAAAATTATTTTGATATAATATAATCATTTGTCTTTCATTCTTAAATAATTTTAATGTGAAGTATTATCGGACGATTGAGAAACAAATAATCAAAGGTGATAACTGTCAGCGAAATTTTGACGGGTTTCGGCCGCCATTGCACGACCCGCAGAAAAAGCAACCGACTGAAGTCGGTTTTTCTAAGAGTGCCCTAAAATCATCGTGTCATTCTGTCAGTCTGTCATTCTGTCATTCTGTCTGTCCGTCCGTAACCCGTTTGTGAAAATTGGTGATAGTGACTTAACCGCTTGGAATATTTAAACAATTTTTGGCATACTGATAGATATCAATGAGATCTAACCAATGAACTTACGAAATATTACATTCCATTTAGTATAGCCTCGCCGAGGCGAAACATGTGAAAATTTTCAAACATTTTTGAACTGCTTCTCCTCGGAAACCGTAGGGCCGATTGAAGTCAAATTTCATATGGAGCCTCTATGGGATGGGGGAAACCAAAGCTTCGCCGAGGCGAAAAATGTGAAAATTTTCGAACTGCTTCTCCTCGGAAACCGTTGGGCCGATTGAAAACAAATTTCATATGGAGCCTCTATGGGATGGGGGGAACCAAAAATTGCTCATGGGGTCCAGGACACATGACCAAAATGGCCGCCAAGCCATATATGGTTTGTCTGTCTGTCCGTCCGTAACCCGTTTGTGAAAATTGGTGATAGTGACTTAACCGCTTGGAATATTTAAACAATTTTTGGCATACCGATAAATATCAATGAGATCTTCTCAATGAACTTGCAAAATATTACATTCCATTTAGTACAGCCTCGCCGAGGCGAAAAATGTGAAAATTTTCGAACTGCTTCTCCTCGGAAATCGTTGGGCCGATTGAAGTCAAATTTCATATGGAGCCTCTATGGGATGGGGGAAACCAAAATTTCCTCATGGGGTCCAGGTCACATGACCAAAATGGCCGCCAAGCAATATTTGGTAAAAACCCTTCAAAAATAGTCTTCTCCAGAACCACTGTGCAGATTTTCACGAAACTTGATAAATAGCATCTGGAACGTAGGCCCATCATAAATTGCTAAAATGGTGACCCTGGGTTGACCTTGACCTTCTTTGTGCCTAGGTCAAACTTTGACACATATGCTTTTGTGTTGGATTTTATCCTGCAAACGATTCAGAATAGAGTACTAAAGTATAAGATATATTTTTGCTTCTTACGACAAGGCGCATTTATTTGGGGAACCGTTTTATGTCCAGGTCACATGACCAAAATGGCCGCCATACCCATATATGGTAACACTCATAAAGCTAAAAGCATCCGGCGGGTCGTGCACTTCAGCTGAAGCACTGGTTATTGGCTTCTTTTAAACTGCAAAATCGGTCATTTTGAACTCAAAATTTCTCCATGTAATTTTGTTATTTTCAAAAAAAGAAAATTATTTTGATATAATATAATCATTTGTCTTTCATTCTTAAATAATTTTAATGTGAAGTATTATCGGACGATTGAGAAACAAATAATCAAAGGTGATAACTATCAGCGAAATTTTGACGGGTTTCGGCCGCCATGATTGGCTTCTTTTAAACTGCAAAATCGGTCATTTTGAACTCAAAATTTCTCCATGTAATTTTAAGATTTTCAAAAAAAAGAAAATTATTTTGATATAATTTAATCATTTGTCTTTCATTCTTTAATAATTTTAATGTGAAGTATAATCGGACAAATGAGAAACAAATAATCAAAGGTGATAACTGTCAGCGAAATTTTAACGGATTTCGGCCGCCATTATTGACTTCTTTTAAACTGCAAAATCGGTCATTTTGAACTCAAAATTTCTCCATGTAATTTTGTTATTTTCAAAAAAAGAAAATTATTTTGATATAATATAATCATTTGTCTGTCATTCTTTAATAATTTTAATGTGAAGTATTATCGGACAATTGAGAAACAAATAATCAAAGGTGATAACTGTCAGCGAAATTTTGACCGGTTTCGGCCGCCAATATTGGCTTCTTTAAAACTGCAAAATCGGTCATTTTGAACTCAAAATTTCTCCATGTAATTTTGATAATTTCAAAAGAAGAAAATTATTTTGATATAATATAATCATTTGTCTTTCATTCTTTAATAATTTTAATCTGAAGTATTATCGGACAAGTGAGAAACAAATAATCAAAGTGATAACTGTCAACGAAATTTTGACGGGTTTCGGCCCTCATTATTATCCTCTGATACGTCGCACCGGCGACACATGTTTATTTAAATTAATCACCACTCGCAAATACTCGCAAACACTCCAAATATCACAGGTAAGCTCTGAGGTCTGAGGAATTTTCTCGGAATATCGAGCGCATAACTTGGAGTAAAATATTTTCACTCGGAGTTGTTTACTCCAAACCATTCGGCGGAAAAACGCGGATTTAAAAAGTTGTCCGCGGAATGAAAAAGAAAAACGGTTCAAATACCTGAGCCGTACTGTATATATTTCATCAGCCTAAATACTTTTGTAAGCCTTCATGAATGACGGTTAAACAAATAAAGCTCTTATATCTATCTCAAGACAGGGACATGGATCATTCACACAGAGCTCTTCGTCAATAACAAAACGATCCGGGATTACGAAATTTCCTTAATAAAGCAGACCTTGATTCGAGAAATTCAAGGAAAACTAGGTTTTACCAACCTCCCTTTTTTCATTTCCAATATGCATATGATCAGTAAGATAGACGATGTGAGCGGAAGATTGCGATTGAACTGGACTAGTTTGTTTGTAGGGGTCCCAGGGGGTGGCAGCATATTCTAGTTTAGGTCTAACTAGTGACTTTTATGCTGTTGCCTTGATGTCCTTTGGGCATGCAGAGAGATTCCTGCGTAGGATAGGAAAGCAGCTGTCTGACTGTCTGTCGTAGATAGCATGTCATAGTCTAGCTACTAGACCTTGATGTCATATTTACCAATTACCAACCTTCATGTGTGTTTTTATCAAATATGAAACCTTGTTAGACTTTAATCTTGTCTCAGACACCAAGGTCTAGTACAATGCGAATTTTACCTCGCAAGATCCTTGGTAAATGATTGATTACAGCTACAGTCATGAAATGTTTATTGCCTTTCTGTACCCCATACCGAACACCAACTGATAAGGCAAACTGGCATTTTAGTCAGAGTATATCTTCCCAAGATCAAAAAAGGGGTAGAAGAATATTACTTATTAACTTTGAAATATGATATCCGACTAGAAGCTAGTCTAAGCATGTCAGTGGGACTATTTCACACCAGTGTACTGTCTATAGCCAGGTTTTTTGCTTTACTTCTGGCAATGGATGTTGTATGATGACTCCATTATCTTGCTTTTGTTGCCGATTCTGATGTACTCAGACTAAGTCTTGTCTGGGTGAAAACGCATCTATCAGTCTCTCTCCCATGCTTGTAAATAATTAAAGTCCTCTTGAGCGACAACAACTCGGTACAACAGGCAGTGATCAGCGAACAGGGGAGACGCGTGGTGGCAAGTCGTTTATGTATATGAGGAAGAGGAGAGTGCCGAGCACTGTACTCTGTGGAACACCAGAAGTAACGGGCGCAGCCGAAGAAATCCTCAATTACGACTTTCTGGTATCCATCAGTAATGAAATTGTGCGGAACCTCGTGAAAGGCCTTACTGAAATCTAGTAGGATGACATTTATGCGCTGTCAGTTGTTCATTCTGCCGGCTTGCTATCAGCTGGTACTCACATGACCCCCCCCCCCCCAGCAGGGAGAACGACCCAATGTACAACGAAAGAGCCGATTACTGTGCAGAGTCTCATCCTGCAAACCTGGAGTTTATGTAGTAAACTGAGCGTGACAGCTCAGTGGTTAAGCCCAGAGTGGTTAGTGCACTTGACTCAGATGCCAGAGGCCCTCGGTTCGACCCGGGGATGATTATTTCGGTCTCTGAACACCATTTACAGCGATGAATGTCAAAATGCGCACCGCCCTTTGGATCGGAACGTTTAACTGGAGGCACCGGCCCCCGCCCATAGGGGCTTGAAGAAATATATGGGCTGCATGATGCTTCCACGCAGAGCTGAATCCGGCCCGCACACTAGTACTGGTAAACCGCTTAGAGGATCTAAGCCTGTCCAGAAACCGCGGTGCGAGGCGGACCGCCTATGCTAATAAACCCTATGGGTTTCATTGGGCGACAGGGCTTGAGATGTCATCTCATCTCAATGTCGGGTAAAAGTCCCACAAAATTGGAAGCAACGTCTCCAAAATGACCTTTAAAGTGCTGACGGGGACGTTAAACCTCAAATCAAACAAACAAACTGGAGGCGCCCTGTTCAGGAAGAGTCATCCCCTATGCAGGTTAACTGTTTGTTTGTTTTGAGGTTTACGGCCAAGTCAACACTGTTAAGGCCGTTTTTGAGCCTGTCAGTTTACTTTTCCTGGGCAGGCTTATACGTAAGAGGTAACCAGGAGAGTGCACATTCTTTCGCCAGAAACTGACAACTGCCCTCCTTGAGCCAGCGGAATGGAGAGAATGACCGTAGGAAAGATTTCTTGATCAATCCCCGCGAAAGAATATTGCCGACCCCGGCAGGTATCGAACCTGCTTCCCCATGATCAGCAGTCAGACGCGCATCCGACTGAGCTACCGAGGCCAGCGCAAGATTGATGTGTGCTGTAAATCTGCAAGTAATGGTAAAATGTGGCCGATCCCAGTATCAGTGAGTAGGTCCTGGTGCACGTTTGTTTGTTTGGTTTGAGGTTTAACGTCCCCTTCAACACTGTAAAGGTCATTTTGGAGACATTGATAACAATTTTGTGGGACTTTTACCAGACATTGAGATGAAATGACTTCTCAAGCCCTGTCGCCCAGTGAAACAAATGGACGGACTCGCATCGCTTTGCTTGCCCAGGCTTAGATCTTCTAAGCTGTTTACCAGTACTCGTTTGCGGGTCAGTTACAGCTCTGCGTGGAAGCATTATGCAGCCCATATATTTCTTCAAGCCCCGATGGGCGGTGCAAATATGGATAGTGTTTCTCTTTTGTTTCGGTATTAAAAAGTTCTTGCTCGGCTCCCATGGCGGGGCTTGAAGAAATAGGTGGGCTGCATGATGGTGCCAGGCAGAGCTTAAACCGACCGCTTAGGAGTATTGGTAAACCGCCTAAAGGATTCAAGCCTGCCGAGGCAAAGCGGTGCGAGTCGGGCCGCCCATTCATATAAACCCTATTGGTTTCATTGGGCGACAGGGATTTTTTTTTTTTGGTTTTACGGCCCTTTCAAGATTATTTCACTCATATCGAGCCGATCGTTAATCAGAGGTGGGCGAAAACCGGAGTACCCGGAGAAAAACCATCTGACCTTCCGGTGCAGAACTTGGCGTCTCACATATGACCCGAGCGAGGCTCGAACCACAGCGGTGAGAGACCTAATGATCAAGAGTCAGCGCTCTTAACCACTAGGCCACGGAGGCCTGTAAGCGACAGGGAATGAGATCTCATTTCATCTCAATGTCGGGTATATAAAAGTCCCTTAAAATTGTAAGCTAGGTCTCCAAAATTACTTATACAGTGTTGATGGGGACGTTAAACAGTGTTAATTGGGACGTTTACCCTCAAATCAAACAAATCAAAAGGTTATTGCTAGTATCGTCTAATTCTAACAAATACCCACATCATACATGTACTCTCACATGTATGCGGTTTTTGTGTATCTTTGAAACGACCCCATGTCAATTCTCATCGATTCAGAAATTCATCCTCAGATATTGACGGTAAAATTATCTTCTTGCCTGTAAATTGATGCGTTAGCATTTGATAACAGATTAACATGCATGATAGTATTGTGTCAGTGCAGTTGAAAGTCAAATACTTGTAATTTGGACTAAAAATTCTACTTTCCTCAGATGAACCGGAGGTCGCCATCTTATTGTTCCCCGCAGTGATGTTGCCCGGCTTTTTGTCACGTGACAGGAATATTTTTAGATTGAAATTCCCAAAAACAACAAATAAACAAAAATGAAAACGACGATTTTCACAAAGTTCTGAAGTGGTATTTGGTTTCAGAAGATTACAAATGACAAAGCTACATGAATAGAAGAAATAAAACCGAAAAACACGCTTTTCATTTTTGAAGCCCGATAGCTCAATAATGCACCTTTAAGATACAGTTATATAAACTCATTTAGCTTGACACGCACGATAAACACGAGCTACTCAAAAGATCAGAAGTGTCAGGACAGCGAGATAAAAGATTTAAAGAATGCAGTTTATTTAGCTTGCAATTTAATGATCCAACCAGAAGACGAGAACCCACTCTATCACAAAGGAACCCAAGCGTTCACACCCACCCTACAAGCAAGTTCAATGCGATCATCATTTCCACCATCCAAATCGTCGTCCACAAACCAACACTCCCATTTGTCTGCACGCGATCGGTAAATGACGTCATCTGACCCCAGCAACACCACATGTGTTTAACGCCATTGTTTTATTTTAATGGGGCGTATCTCTTTCATAAAAAATGTTTGGAACCGGTAAAAAAATATTTTCACGATAGCTTGTGGATAGAGGCGCGACTAATCCGCGGTTGCCAACATTAAAACATTCGACTTTTTCGGCCAGCGTCTGCTATTTGGCGCCTTAACATAAAAATCACGAGATAGTAGAATAGTCCGTTTTTACTGCCGTAAGATGTAGCAAATCGTCTTAGGAGCTATTAAATCATTTTCAAATTGACTGTGGATTAAATTTTATGGCAGGGATAAATGCAAATTAGAGACAATCTTATTTTCACACCTTGTCACGCTTATCGATAGCGCTGGCGGTACACACTAAGCCAGAAAAGAAAGACACACACTGCCAGGCAATCATGTTTAATAGGTAATTATATGACAGGGATTAACAATAGTGTCATAAATGAACCGTTATAAAACATGGATGGTTTCGTCTCTGAATTGCCGACAAAGCGGGAATAATTGTGATTTACTTACTGGTCTACTTTTACTGTATTTAAGGACTCAAGCGACTGACGATTGTAGTCGATTTTTTTGCACTTGCCCGACCGGGCGTGGAAACGTCAAAGTGCACCTGCCCGGCGCGATTTCGGACTTGTCCCGGACGACCGGGCAATGGATTTGTCAGCCCCTGATCAAAGGCAAGTGCACTAACCTATCACGCTCCTACTTGACAAGGCATCTGGATGCACTATTTGCTAAAAATAAACATGACATGGCAAACATGCCTGCCATGTCATGACATTCCATTGCACTATTTTATCAAGACTTGTATTTGAAGTTTTTAACTTTTTGTCATAGGGTGTCATTACTCATATCAAATCTAGGAACATAAACCATGCCTAACTCTATATGACAGGATGTTTGTCAACAAACCACAAAAATGGTGACCTATTTTTTGTCATTTAGCGGATCTCACAATTGAGACTAATGTAATTTACATGCCTCGGGATCTGGCCCGAGACGGTTTAAGCAGGTGATTCTTTGGTGTAGGCAATGCGTGTGCGATCTGCGACAAAAATGCTTACCGTTCGAATTTGACGTTTGCAGCAATAGCAAATGAAACTCCAAACTTTGGCAGCCAGTACAAAGAAAGCACGCAGTCCCATACCAATGAACTTGACCATGGGTGCATCAAAATCATTGGGCAACGCGAAGCAATAAATTTTGAATTTCAGATTTTTTGAATTTATGCAGGAATCGGGGAACTTCTTGGCGAGCTGGTTAACCTTCCTATTTCATGTAGGCTGCCATTGATTTCCCATAATGCTTGAGTCTCGCGTGATTTGGGCCGTGAACTCACTTATGGCGTCTTTGGCAACAGGTGCGTGCAAGTAATTTACTGATTTCCAGAGATTATTTTTGGCATAACTGGATGTGAAGAAATACATAATTAAATAAGCAAAACGGTTTGTTACACATGGAGGATACGTTCAGTTGAGGACTGATAAATGGTCACTTGTGACAAAATAAGATTTAAAACAAATTTTGGTATTTAATTGTCCCCAGTGTAGTAAAATAGAGGGGTGGGGTAATGTAAACAATTTCACTTCAGTCAGATTTAATCCTTTGACTTTTATGGGTTTGTCAGACCAGTAAATACCATTTCATCGAAAACCATTTTCACATATTTCAATTTGTCAAATATGACATATATTCACATAGGACCATGAATGTGATAGCTCAGAGGTAGCCGTACAAAAGCCTCCCCCCCCCCCCAGACAAAATCCCTCCCGCTCATTTTTGTACAGGTGGACAAAATCCCTCCCATGTTTTTTGCAAGGTGGACATAAGCCCTCCCACTACTTTTTACAAGGTGGACAAAATCCCTCCCATTTTTTTGGCAAGGTGGACAATCCCTCCCACTCTTTTTTACAAGGTAGACAAAATCCCTTCTGTAAATTTTGCAACTAGTACAAAACCCCTCCCAGCTGACATCAGTTGGCTACTATTTTAGCACCTTCCTCAAGACTCAAATATATATATAAAATGCTGTTTCTGGGATATAGTGGAATATAGTCCAGTCCTGGCAGTCCTCAGACTGCTTTTTATATATGCTTTGCACAAAGCATATTCTGATTTGGAAATTCTGGATATATTCTTGTCTAAAAGTTCTCTGGTGGGGTTTTCCCATAGTACTATTACGCTGTAGTACTATTACGTTGTACTACTATTACGCTGTAATAGTATTACAGTGTAATTACAGTGTAATACTATCATCCTGAAATATTATTACTTTATAATACTATTACGCCATAATACTATTACGCTGTAATATTATTACGCTGTAATACTATTACGCCGTAATACTATTACGCTGTAATACTATTACATTGTAATACTATTACTGTAATACTATTACGCTGTAATACTATTACGTTGTAATGCTATTATGCTGCCTTTCTCAGACATGTTAAGTCTCCCGAAAATCGCGGGAGACTCCCGAAAAAATAGATTTCCTCACGCCTCACGAAATTCAGGATAAAACTCCCGGAAAAATGAAAATACCGTTTTTGGGCAAAAATTTGAAAAGCTGTGCTTGTATTTTCATGTGTGCAAACCAACGGAAAAATCCGAGTTAATCCGTGAGTAAAACTGATAATAATTAATGCACTGTCCAGTATTATTGGGGATTAAAACACGGTTCCACACCTGCGGATGGGCATTTACAAATGAAAACAGTGGTTTCTTGAAGTGATTGCAAAAATGAAAGTAAATCATAACGGTTAATTTCCTTCAACCAACAAAACAAAAGCCTCCGGTGGTCTCAATAAGCCTACAATCTTCTATGTGACAAGGTGTGAAATAAGATTAAGTTATGGCTCTAATTTGCATTTATCCCCCAATCATAAAATTTAATCCACAATCAGTGTGAAAATGATGTAATCGCTCCTAAGATGTTTATCAGCATCTAACGGTAGATTTATGCATGTTAAAAACAGACTTTTCTACCATCTCGTGCATGGTTATGTTTTGGCGCCAAAATAGCAGATGCTTGGCGGGAAAAGTCGAACCCTTTAACGTGTGTAAACACATCTATATGCTGCTGTTGGTGATTGACACAGAGCTTCCAGGGATAAGTCGGGAATTGTGGAAGGCACGTTCCCTATCCAGCTCTTACCGGTTGCAAACATTTTTATGAAAGAAATACGCCCCATTAAAATAAAATACAACGATTAAACATTAAACACGTGTGGGCTTGCTGGGGTGGGATGACGTCATTTTCCGAGCGCGTACAGAAAAACGGTAGCTGCCGTTTGTGGAGGGTGGATTTCATGGCGATTTTGGTGGTGGAGATCATTGAAGTTCGCCTTTGACTTGCTTGTTGAGCGGGTGTGAAAGTTGTGGATGGAGGGGTCCTCGTCTTGTGGCTGGATCATTAAATTATAAACTAATCTGCATTCTTAATCTCTTTTCTCGCTAACCTGACACTTATGATCTTTTGAGTACATGTATATCGGCTGCAGCTTGTGTTAATCATGCGTGTCAAGTTTATATAACTATCAGTATCTTTAATTGCTAATTGGACAAGCTGTTATAACATGTCTGCAATTAATTTGAACTTGAAAAAGTACAGTTATTGACCGTGACAACTACAGTATTATCTACCGTATTTGCGCACTTAAAAGTCGGAGGTGAATAAAGTTGTTGTGCTTGAGACTTGATAGAAATTTTGGACTATTATACCCGCTTTTGCGAAGAATAATCGGGTATATTATTTTCGTGTCAGAGTTGAGTGTCTGTCAGTCAGTGGGTCTGTATGTATGTATGTATGTATGTATGTATGTATGTATGTATGTATGTATGTATGTATGTGAGTGTACTTACGTCTGTCGCGTTTCTATGGAATGGATCTCCTCTGAAACCGATTAAGGCACACTTTTCAAACTTTGCCTGTGGATAGTACATGGGATGTAGATGACACTGGGCTACTTTTGGCGTGACCTTGACCTCAACATGACCCCAAGGTCAAAAGTATGACTTTGCCATATCTCCTAAACTATTGGAGTTACACTTCAGAAACTTTGCTTATTCGATGGCCCTTGGAATACAGAATAAACTGGGCTTCTTTTGGGGGTGACCTTGACCTCAACATGACCTCAAGATCAAAAGTAGAAAAGTATTATTTTGCCATATCTTCTAAACTATTGGAGTAACACTTCTGAAACTTTGGTTATTGGATGGCCCTTGGAATATAAAATGAATTGGGCTACTTTTGACATCACTCTGACCTCAACATGACCCCAAGGTCAAAGGTAAAAATGTATGGCTTTGCCATATCTCCTAAACTATTTGGGTTACACTTCTGAAACTTTGTTTATTGGATGGCCCTTGGAATAAAGAATATACTGGGCTACTTTTGGGGTGACCTCGACCGCAACATGACCACAAGGTCAAAGGTCAAAAAGAATTATTTTGCCATATCTCCTAAACTATTGGAGCTACACTTCTGAAACTTTGCTTATTGGATGGCCCTTGGAATATTGAATATATTGGGATACTTTTGGGATGACCTCGACCTCAACATGACCCCAAGGTCAAAGGTCAAAAAGTATTATTTTGCCATATCTTCTAAACTATTGGAGCTACACTTCTGAAACTTTGGTTATTGGATGGCCCTTGGAATATAGAATCAATTGGGCTACTTATGTTGTGACCTATCTGGGCATAAATGATAAGATATGCTCTTGTGCTGAAGCATTATACACCTGGGGCTGGGGGGGGGGGATGGGGGCACTGGTATGGCTTGGTGTTAGTTTGTAGGCATCGTCTCAATGAAATGATTTTAAAATATTTATTAGTTATTTATCTATGGACAGGAGGGTAGAGAATAAACAAAAAATGTTCAAAAAGCTCTCAGAATGCACCATTTTCTAGCCTATCCGGAGAGCTTGCCACCAAGACTTCGCGCCTTTGGCACTCGCCAATCCTCCTTGAACGCGCTGTCTCCCTCATTTTTATTTTCAAAACTTAACATGTCTGCTTTCTATTAAGGGTTTACCATAGTACTATTACCCTGTAATAATATCATACTGTAATGCTATATTGCACAAAAATCAGACTGTCATTAGAAACATATTCACCATTCACCATTTTTCTTCCATACAAATTTCTTCTATAATCTTCATATTTTTCATTATTAATCCAAGGTCAGTTGCGCACTTCTGTAAATTTGGATATTTCTCTACAAGTTTAAACAGTCTCACAAGGGCATAACAATATGAAACGGAATATTTTATTCCTCTCTGGGTTAAAAACACGCCTATGTTTCCACTTTTAATTTCTTTCAGATGATGAATCACTTTACCCACCAATGCAGATTTGTAAATTATATCTCGTTTATTACTTTGAATGGCCAGTTCTAATAAATGAATTGTTTCTACACAATTATCCTCTGTTGATATATTAATGCTTATCTCTCCTTCAATGCGTCTTTCTTCTGAAAATGAGTTTAACAACTTTGTTTTGATATTAGCTTTTATCACGCTCCGCGTCCGTTTCAGGCTTGGTCTTTGTTGCTGCTGTTTTTGTTGCTGTTGTTGCTGCTGCTGCTGTTGTTGTTCTTGATATTTCATAAACCACATTCGTATATTCTCATCACTTGGATATGTTGTAGTGAGATAGTTATAAAGTTCTTCCAGTAGAGATTGTTCAGCCATTGCAAGGAAGGCGTTTTACACTTTGAATCATTCACAGTATGTACTACGCGAAGGGGGCGTTTTGCACTTTGTGCTGATATCTACTTTATCAGCTGATAAATGGTCACCGCCTTGGCGGAAACGACCGAATACTAACGAAGTATTTATAGAATGGCAGGTCAAAAATTAGACTGTGGCAAGAGACGAATATTTGATATAAATACAAATTTATTGAATAACATCGCATATCTTTTATCTTTTTTTTTTTTTTTTTTTTTTGAATGGCACTCAGTGCTAGTGCCTTTCCCTTTTTTACTAAGTAAATCCAATTTTCTAAGACTTTTATACTTTTTACACAATTATCGACGGAATCTACTCCCGGTAATTCACCACGTATTCCTTCATAATTTTCAGAGTATGATTCTAACAAGCGGTCTTTTAGTTCACTTTTTATAACACTGCGGGTTCTCTTCAAGATGGGTCGCTTTTTGAAGAATTCACTTTCATAATTTTGTTTCCACTTTTCTATAAATTCGTCCTTAGGAAGTACTTTATCCAGATAATCGCACAATTCTTTAACACAATTGTCTCTTTTTTCCGCCATCACAAAAAGGGGCGTATCATGTGCACTTTGTATCAAGGTGTGATGCGTCTCAGTCAGTGTTCAGATAGTAATAATTAGAGGTGATATTAAAAATCTGCTCCGACAAAAGTCGCGGATAGACACTATATAGAAACATATTAAAAAGAATTTTGAAAATTCCACTTTGGGGCAAAAACTTTAACCCCTCCTGAAAGTGCCTTTACATAATCCAATGACCACCAGATTTTGCACATATAACAAGACTTTAAGGCTGTATAACATATTAAAATTCCAAGTTCCTATGACAACTTTTGGAATTTCTGAAAGTCTTTGAGTCTTCCTAAAAGTGGAATCCCATCAACCGATTAGTCTCAGATTTTGCATATGTATTTGGGTTGCATATATACATATTATCACAAAATTTCAAAGTTCTAGCATCATTTTGGAATTTCCTACAAGTCTTTGAATATAACATTGGTTCAACTAATTACCACCAAACTTTGTACATATGTTTCAACATACAAAATGCACATTCTTATAAAATTTCAACATTGTAGGTCGGAAGTGAAGCAAAAAAAAAAAAATATTAACTTTCATATTTTGGTGGTGGGTCATTTACTATTGTAATTTTATTGAATAAAATCAAGCATTTTCTATCTTTTTTTTCATTTCATTCTTTGCTTGAGCCTTGCCTTCCTCAATAAGTTTCTTTCTCTCACTTTCACTCAATCCTGTTTGTTTTGAATGTATATTGTCTTTGAGTTTATTATATTTGTCCAACTCATCCAACACAAGTTTAAATTCATTCTCAGATATCTGTCCGTCTGTCAAAGCCTTAGAAATCAAATCCTTTATACTATTCAACTTACTATCAGCAATAGTTTTAATCTCATAATGTTTCTGTGCTTTTGAAGTCATTTTACGCCTAATTAGTTTAACACACACACCCAAACTCCCACACACAACAGCACCAATCTCTAAAGGCAACATAATTGGAACAGTTAATCCAACACCTGCCAAAATAACACTTGTTGATATCAAACCAGTATCAACTCCATCAGTAATATTTATTCCACGTTTGTATTTTTTGTATAATGCTTTTCTCACATCTCTCTCATTAATTAACGTCTTCTCTATCTCAGATATCTTCTGTAATCTATAATTTTGCCCATCTTCAATAGGCAACTCTGGATATAGCGGTGCATTAGGTTGTTTCATTTTTTTCTTGATAACATATATTTTTTTTATTCAATAAATAATTCAATTATCATCGAAGCCACAGTATTAACACATGTAGCATTATTAGTCTGACAAACAAAATCAATTGCATCACCAGCCTCAACCTTTAACGGTGTAGCAAAGTTATCGTGTTTTCTTAAAATATTATTCAATGATATATCATATCCTGCTTGTGGATTTCCATTAATTGCAATCGCCACAGACACATCGCCTTTTGTTCTTTTACTCGACAGTCCAACACCTATTATCTGGCCAGGAAAGTTCATCACATATCCAACACCTACTTCTCTACCACCATTTCCAAAGCCAAACACTTCATTCTTCTGTAAGGAACCTTTACTCTCCGCACAAATGCTTATCAATTTTCTGTCTGACATATTATCAACCTTATTATATAATAATCGATGATTGAGATACATATCCCGAAATCTATCTTGAAGTCCTGTATGTCTATCATTCAATGTATTTATTTGTGTAAATGCTTGACTTCTCATATTAAATATTTCTTGTTTCAGCCCCAATGCATCTACGTGTTTTCTCTTAGCACCAAATATACTCATTTTTTTATTATAATTATATAATTTCCAAAACGCAATTAATTGGTAGATGATTAATTACCTTGTTGTTATTTTCATCCCTGATTTCTAATTTCAATTCTGCTATAGCATCATTCACCAAACACTTATATTCTGGATGCTCAAATCTCACTGTTGTTATCTCTCCAAACTCTTTATTTTCCACTGGAACAACAGCCAACACAGTACTCGGCATACCATCTAAATAATTATTTGAAAAGTAGAAGTAAAACAAAGATCAGGAATTGATACAATTAACTTACTCCACCCATAAAAGACACCAAAGGGAAAGAAATACAAACATTAAGCGACCAGACCATAATGGAAACCCAAACAAAGGAAGGCCATAAGGACAGTTACTTTCCCACAAAATGGCCATATGGCCATCCAAAACCAAAAGACACAAGTGATACACACAGTAAGTAACAAACAACAACATAAATAAATCGCCACAGAAGAGCCGCCTTGGAACGGTCAGTGGAAGATTTCCACTGGGGGGCTTAAATCGATTTTACGTGGCCACAATCCTCGCCCTTACTTCCGTCGCGATTTAGACAAATAATTTGTTCAGTCCGCATGAAGGCCTCCTAACTCATCAGTGCAACATCTCCGTGAACACAAAAATCAAAGAACCACAGAGGTGAGACAACGGTGAGGACTCGACAGCAAGAAACCACTGAAATGCTGGAGCAAAAGAAAACCAACAGTTAGACTCCGATGAGCCCGACCAGAGACAGAGCATCAGGCACCAACCAACATTACCTTGAATTAGATCTCTCTAATTCTCAATAAGCCTTTACGTTGGAGCCGTCATAGAATCTGAGGCCTGACCCACCGGCGTGCAATTAAAGAGGGAAGCAAAGTTGCCAACCGTGATTGGGTTAACTACCATGCATGCAGTCTGTCGTATAATATCCATGTTGTACCCAATCTTTTTATATCGAAGAATGATTTTACGAAATTGGGTGCTGAAGTCATTGCGGTTATATATTTTTCTGAATTTATATGCTAAGTCACCATAAAATTCGGGTTCCGATAGACCTTGTTGCAGAAGAGATTTAAGTCCAATATTGAATTTTGAAATTAAATCAGAATGGCGTCTATAAAATTTTGAAAAGGCTTTGCGTAGTTTATGGTACCGATAACCCTGATTAAGGAGTTTAGCCGTTAATAATTTATTACGAGTGTTGAAGTCAGTTACATGACTACACACTCTAGCAAATCGAATTAATTGCGAAATATAAACGCCATAGGATGGCGCACGAGGAACATCACCATCCAAAAAAGGAAAATTTACAATCTCAAAATCAAAGTCATCGCGTTTATCATAAATTTTGCACGAAACAAATCCATCTACAATAGACAGATGTAAATCCAAAAACGGGGCCTCGGTATCAGAAGAATTTGCTTTATTTAACTGAAGTTCAAGGGGGTAAATCTGACTGATCAAACCATCAAAATAGGTATTATCAATATTTAATAAATCATCTAAATATCTAGAAGTAGAGCTAAAAGCTTCAATAATTTCAGATTGGTTATCAATGGAAAGCGACAAAATGAAGTCTCTTTCATAACAATACAAGAACAGATCAGCCACAAGAGGTGCGTATTAATCTGTTCCAAATGAACATACAATGATTTATAAACAGCAAAATCTACAGCTCTCTCACCATAATGAGTTTCATTAACAGCAAACTTTCGGTTATTTCCAAACCCCAACATTTGTTTTAAGCCCTTGCTTATCTTCAATTCATCCGGTGTAATTAAAGAAGCAATTCCATTTGTTTCATTTACAGATAATGTAATATTATTACTTTGAAATAAATCTGCTATTTGTTGGAAACTATAATAACCATCTATAATCTTATGAGGTCTCTCTCCAGTCTTCTGCAAATATTCATCAACAACATTATACCATCCAACACCATATGTTATAGATTTCAAACCAATACGTTTATTCCCATCTCTGTTATCAATGTATTGTTGCAAGTTTATTGTCTTGTCAATATTCGAAATTGTATGATACATTTTTATTTTTTATATATAATCAATAATAAAAATGATAACCAAAGAATTTAAATACAATGGTGACGCTCATTACCCTCACAGTAGCACATTTAAATCAAAACAAATAGATATCATAAATCAAAACATAGCAATCACATCTGACAATAAGAACTTCAAAACATCTTTTCCAAACTTATTTCAAAACTATCAAAATCCAACATTACACACCAATGAACCGTGGAATACATGGCTTCATTCATCATTTGACTGGTGGCAATGTCAATTAAATTTTGCTGTCTGGTGTGCCACTGCAGGATGTGGAGTAAGTTATCAAGACCATTTGCAAAACACTTCAGGACTAACTAAAACAGTATATACATTTCATGTTTATTATTGTATTGCTCGTATTTTGAAAGAACTTAAAACACCTTTACCAACAGATGCATCATTTTGTTATTACAAAAACCCATACGACAAAGCAACCTATCAAAAGTTATGCAATGAATTCAATGTTTCACCTAATACAGATTGGCGTCAAAAATTAGAAAGTAGTTCTAAATGCAGTGGTCTAGGGAGTTACACACAATATTTTAAACCAAGTGGAAAATATAGACAAGAACATCGAAGTGAAGGTCCATTCTTTAATCCCAATGATAAAATAGAACATACAGTAGATATAAGTGACGCCTGGACAATGTTTATATTAGACAAATCAGAAGGCTTCACAAAAACAGGTATTGAACGAATTAACGAAAGTATTAGAATGTTTGTATGGGCTCTATTAGGAGCACAATCTCAAACACGTGTAGAAATACTAAAAATAGGCACAGGATTTGATGCTCAGAAACAATTTCTTGCTAACATTGAAGACGCTATTAATAGTCCAGTTGATTTACCAAGTCAAATACAAAGATATCAAAACACACTCAAATATGCAAGAAGTAAAGTAGATTTTGTTTATGGTATTGGATTATATATGTCTCCCAGTGATATGATTTTACAAATTGGCACTATCGCTGGATATAATAATAAAATTGTAATTGCAACAGAAAATCAAACACTTGGTTTCAATAGTGATGTAAATGTTAAACCTGTTGCACCTACTACACAACCTGCAACTATACAAGGCACACCAACAAAGAAATCTCTACCAGAACCAAAACATCAGGAAACAAAAACAAAGAAATCTCTACCAGAACCAAAACATCAGGAAACAAAAACAAAGAAATCTCTACAAGAACCCGTTGAAAAAAAAGAAGCAATACAACACGAAGACAACAAAACAGCATTGATAGTTGGCAGTATTGTAATTGTACTATTAATTATGTATGAAATTTATTAAGTTCTTTTTTTTCTTATAAACTCTCTTGCAGATGCATATAACAATCCAGCAACCAATACAACTAATGCCCATAGATGTTCTCCAAACCAATTAACAACTTTACCCGCAGAAGACAACAACCAAGACACAATAGAACCAATAACACCTGGTAATGCAGTAGCTACTTTTCCTGCAAGGGTAGAAAGTAATTTACCAAGATTTGATAATTGTTTCTTAACCCAATCTTTAACACCACCTTTTGGTGGAGAAGGAGGGGTTGAAGTAGTACCACCACCAGTAGGAATAACAGCTTCAACAATAACTCCAATAATCATTCCAAAAGCGGTTAAAATACTAACAATTGTAATGCCTTGTTCTCTGAATAATGTTCTAATTCTTTCACCTAATGTAGTGTCTTCTTTTAATACTTTGTTTATAGTTTCTTATATTCTATTTACCTGACTACGTAGTTTATCTTTATTAACATTAATAACTTCCAATCTTGCACTTCTCTCACTTTCTAACTCTTTGATTCGACTACTTATCCTCTCTATTTGAAATTCATCATTGTCTGCTTTGGCTTGTTCTAATTTTGTATTTTCTTTTGCTAAGTCTTTATTTGTTTCACTCAGTTTTGCCAATTCATTTGCTATCTCTTCTTTGACTGTTGTCATTGCATTTGCTATTCCATCAATCTCTCTTTTTGTCCAATCTGTTTGTGTTTCTTGTTCATTAGTAAATGATGTCTCCAATGTTTTCACAGCAGTTTCTACATCAACTGTTGTATTTAATAGTTCTTGAGTTTGTTCTTGTGATGATATATCTTGTAAAGGTATTTCTTCTTCTGTTTGTGTTATTTGAGTTCTCGTTTGAAGTAATTGTGCGAATGCTGTTCTACCTTCTTTAAGTCTTGTAGCAGATGGTTTAAAATCATCTACACCTAATACATTCCTAACAAAATCAACACCATATTTCCTTTGCAAAGTATTAAATGATAAAAATGTTGCTATTTCATCTGGTGCATTGGAACGATAATATGTTAATTCAATATCCTTTCCACCTTCATCTTTAACATATAACATTGGTCTCCCTATATCATCTTTCTTGAGAGACAAACCTTTGATTTTACGTTTAGGTTCTTCATTCCTTTCGTAAAATCTATCTATCATTTTTTGACCTATGCTATTAAACAGAGTTTTCCTATCATCACCGGTTAAATCATTCAAACCAGCAAACTGACTATTTAATGTTCTCTGAAACTCTTCTTCATCTGTAAAAGATGTTTCTGCTTCTTCATCATAATCCTCCCTGTCATACTCAGGATTTTCATATTCAGCCATTATTTATTTATTATTTAAAAATATTTTTTATCTTTTAATAAAAACATGTCAGCTTACGGAGATAAACTAAACCCTTACAGAAAATTAAGAGAACCACGTGGTGTGAAAGGTATCCGTCAAAGTGTAGTGATAACCAATAATCCATCAACTATTGACCAAAATCAACAATTGTTAGTGAGATTTCCTAATCTAAGTGGTAATGATGTTATTGTTCCCGGAACAGTCAGATTAGCATTTGAAATTGAACTAACCTCTAGAGATGCAAATGCAACTATATTTCAAAACATAGGAAGAGCAATAATTAAGAAAACAACAATTAGAATTAGTGGAAATGAAGTTATGTCCATTGACGATAGTGACATCTATCATTGTTATATTGATTTATGGAAGTCTATTACAGAACGCGTAAATATGGCATACCAAGGCATTGGCAAAGAGAACATGTTGAAACATAGAGTGGGTGCAGAAAACGCAGCAGAAGATAAAGCCATCGCAAAAGCATATGGAAACAGGTTTTGCATCCCACTTGATTTTGAATTATTGGAAACCCATATGCCATTTTATCAAGCTGGATTAGGAGATAGACTTGAATATGAACTTACATTCAATGATTATAATAAAGTAATTAAATCAGGCGATGCAACTTCATCTTATACAATCAAAAATATTTGTTTGGAATTTGATATTGTTTCTGATACTGAATTAGCAAGACAAATAAGACAGCAAGTTGATGGTAAAATGGTTATTTTGTATGACAGAATACTAAGACACAGAAAAATAACTAAAAACAAATCTGATACACTATGGAATATCAATCTAAATGTTCCTGCAAGAAGTATGAAAGGAATTCTTATGCTATTCGAAGAACCTGAAAGGGCCAGCACAGAAGAATATTATAATCCAGAAATTACAAAAGTGGAAATGACAATAGAAGGGATTCCGAATCAATTGTATAGTCAAGGAATGAAGTCCCACCAACACTGGGACGAAATAAATAAATTCTTTGCTTTGAATTCAAAAAGAAACAAAGAAACAAGTATGGTCGTTAAAGATTTATATTTTACTGATACAACAATAGAAAAATATCTAACGAACAGGTATGCTTTATGGTTGGATTTACGTTCAACTGATGATAATACACTTCATGGTTCTGGAAGAAGAATTGAAAATGCATCAGAAGGTATCACAATACAAATAACGAAAGAAGCAGGAGCAGATGAACCAATCAATCTTTATTTGTTTGTTATACAAGATGCACAAATCAACTTTGAAGATGGTAGATTTAAAGAAGTCAGTTATTAATATTTTTTTTTTTTACAAATAAAAATGGAACTACCAAAATATCCTCATTGTGCTATTATATGTGGTCAAACTGGATGCGGGAAAACAGAGTTTGTCCTTGACCTTTTGGAAGAGGAATATCGTCAAGTATTTAAACATATTGTTATACTTTGCCCAACCATTCAATGGAACAAGGCTTATAAAAATCTTGAGTGGATTGGTGATGTCAGGAAACCTAAAACAAAGAATCTTATAATTGTTAATCCTATTATTAATGATGAAGAGAAATTACAAGAACTACTAAGAATGTTCTTTAATAAATATGCTGGTCATTCTACTCTCTACATTATTGATGATTGCAGTGCAACGAAAGAACTAACAAAGAAAAAAGATATGTTATCAGAATTAGCATTTTCTGGTAGGCATGCAGAACAATCAGTGTGGGTTATTTCGCAGAGATATAATTCTGTGTTAAAAGATTTAAGAGAACAAACAAAATGGTTATGCAGGTTCTACACAAAAGATAGAGATAGTTTTGAAAATTGTTTAAGAGAGAATGATGTTATTCCTACTTTGGAAGAACGACAGAGAATAAAAGAAGAACTGAAAAAAAAGAAGCATCGTAAGTTAATTTTGAAGACTGACCAGCCTACTGGTTATTGGTTGGTTGATTGATTATTTTTTTAGCAATGATTAAGTAATGCTTATACAATGCTGTAGCAAATCTTAAGTAATGCTATAGCAAATCTTAAGTAATGCTTATGCAATGTTTTAAGTAAAATAGCAATACTAAAAAACAATGCTGTTAGAAATATTATCAATCACTGCAATCTTATCAATAATCATAACAAACACTGCAATCTTATCAATAGTCGGATATGCGATGTTTTATTTTTTAAAAATAAAAAATAAATTACATAAAATAAAAATGAATGCTGAAGAATTATTACAAGACATTGAATGTGAAAGCACTTATGTAGAAAATAATGAACAAGAAACAAAACGTGAGCGATTATCAGCCATTGTTGCTGGTGGTGGTAGTAAGCAGTATCTTGGTAAAGACTTACAACTATCAGACATTGATACAACGACAGCAGAACAAATAAACAAACTTTACTGCAGATATGAAGCAAGATTGGGAGCAAGTATGACTAAGACATTGGGTAATTCTTTCATTAACTTATACGTTATGGGTGTATCAAAGTATTTCAATGTTGTTAAGCCACCTAAACTGATACAAGACTTAGAGGAAGACCCTTTTATCAATCACGCTTTGACAAGTTCGTGTTGTGAATTGTATTATAGATATGGAATGTATCTTGCTCCATTAACTCCAATGCTAACAACAGCAAGACATATTGATTTTAATAAAAAAGAAAATATCCCCTTAGAAAAAGACAATGAGTGATAGTGAAGTTAAAACAAAAGACCCAAGACGAGTAGTTGCTGGTAAGAAAGGTGCAGAAGCAAGAAAAAGAAATGCAGAATTAAGAAGAAAGGAGACTGATACTATAAAGAAAGAAAACATGGAATTAAAATCTATAACAAAAGATGATGAAGTCGGCTCTCCAAATTCACAGAATATAAATATATACAAAAATTATATACCATTATGCATAACAGTTGGAGTTGTTGGAATAGGATTGTATATGTACAAGTCTAAACAAGTTGTACCACAACAACCTATGATGCAACAACCTGCACCTATTATACAACAAAAAGAAATTGACCCATTTGAATTTAATTAATTTAAAAAAATAATATTCTCATTAAAAAAAATGACAACCTCAATAGACGGAAAACAAATTGCAAACATGTTATATCATGCTGGAGTGGAAACTGTATTAACTGTTGGATATTCAGAATTAGGTAGAAAACTATTGAAAAGACCAGCACCAAAAGTAGATTTTAATATGACAGATATTGGTATGTTGTCCATTGATATATTACTTGCAATGGCAACAAAGGATATGCTTGTTAAGCAAGGTATTATTCCTGCAGATATTATGAAGTAATTTTAATATTTTTTTTTATCCATTATATAAAATGGCAAGTGCAGTAGCATTAATGGTTGGAGGAACAATTACAAACGCCTTAGCCTTTTCAGGTAGTAATTATTTATTTTCACACATAGGTAGCAATAGTGATGAAGAGAGAAAGAGGCATGATAAGGTGATGGAACAATTAGAATCAGCAACAACTGCGTGGAATGAGAAGAGAACAGAAAGATTGGATTTTATTAACGAACAACTGAAGAAGGAACATCATGCTTTGAATGAGTTCAGTGATGCTGATACTGCTATGAGACAGTATTACTATATTACAGGAAAACAATTGCCAGATAATTTATCCACACCAAAACCTACATTAAGTGATTTTTACACTCCATCAGAAGACCAGAAAAATAGAGAGATTGCATTTGTTGTTGGTGGTATGGCATTGACAGGATTTGTTGCTTGGAAGTTGATGTAGGTAAAAAAAAAATATTTTTTGACATAATCTTTATGCATGTAATTCTTTCTTTGGAAAAACTAAATCTTAAGCATGATATTTATTTTTTTTATTATTCTTACATGGTTTCAAACCAAGTGGTCTTACATAAAATGGTGGTTCTTTACCTTCTATCTTCTTTGTGAGATGTGCAGGACTCCATACTTCACCATTGTCTTTGAGAGTTAAAATTACACTCACACCATTGTCTGTGTTAATTTCTCTGTAGTCAGTGATTGTATAAATGTTGTTGATTTCTAAATCAGTCCATTTCTTTGTGTCAAATTGACTTTGTTCCTTTAACAGCTCTTCAAACTCTTCTTTTGTAGGTGTATAGTCATCATCAAGCAATTGTGCTATATTTTGCGTTTGTGCGTTCTTTGACATCTTTTTATATATAAATATTTTTTCTTAAATAAAAATAAATGGAGAAGATATACTATAGTCCAAAAGGTTTCTGGAAAGGACACTCAGCAGTTAGTAAATTAGCAAAAGAAGCAAAGGTTAGTCAGAAACAAGCATTAGAGTTCTTAAAGAAACAAGCAATTTGGCAAATATATTTACCTGCACCTAAGAGAATAATAAGACCAAAATTTGATGTGTCTGCAGAGAATGAAGTTCATCAGGCTGATTTGTTGTTTTTACCTCACGATACTATTGGTAGAAAAACATACAAGTATGCATTAACAGTGGTTGATATTGGAACAAGATATAAAGAAGCCGAACCTTTGACGTCGAAAGATAGTAAAGAAGTTGCAAATGCTTTTGAGAAGATTTATAAAAGACATTTGAAGTATCCTAAACTATTGCAAGTTGACCCTGGTAGAGAATTTATGAGTTCCGTTTCATCTTTGATGGAAAAGCATAATACCAAAATAAGAAGAGGTAGAAAAGAAATACACAGAGACCAAGGAATAGTAGAAAGATTTAATAGAACCTTAGCAGAAAGATTGTTTGGTTATCAGTATGCTAAAGAGATTGATACTAAAAAAAGAAACAGAGAATGGGTTAAGAGATTATCTGATGTTATTAAAGCATTAAATAAGGAGACGAAAAAACCTCCTCCAATTATAACAAGAAAAGTTGATGCTGAAATTTGTCCTTATGCAAATGTTAGATATTTGTATCAACCTGGAGAATTAGAAGGTGGTGGAAAGAGAAGGGCTACTGACCCAGTATGGTCTGTTGATATTCATAAGATTGACTATCATATTATAACGCAGGGAATAAGAGTTTATTATTTGAAATCTCCTGCACCTAAGAGAGGGTTTGTCAAAGAGGAATTACTTATTGTTCCGGCTGATACCCATACGCGTATGTCGTGATTCCATCTGGTGCTATGTATCTTTTTGTGTCTAAAGGAGAAAGTGTAGTCTTATTTACTTTTAATCCATATATGTTGTGATGCATTGAGCGTAGCATGTTCATTGAGTGTGTGTATTTCTTTTTGTTGAATAATGCATCTCTGTAGTTTTCAAAATTGATTTGTTTTTTGATTACATATTTTTTTGTTCCTTTCACTTTTTTGATGACTTGTTCATCAGCTCTTAATACTGAATATAATTTAGGACGAAGACCAATATATTCTGATATTGAAACACCAGCACATTCATCCTTCATCTTACCTATGACCTTCTTGTTTGTTTCATCGTATAGTGGATGTTCTTTTGGATAATCAGAGAAATCGTATTCATCTTTCATTTCAGACATATCTTTGTAAGCATCTTCAGTTTTAATGGCTACTAATAAACTATCAGTATCGGTGTATAACAAGGTGCAGTTATCACCATACTTCTTTTTCAATGTATTATAATACCAATCATACATAAGATGTTTTGATAAATCTAAAACACAGAAGCCAACATATATTGGTTTATTTAGAGTTAATCTTGTTTTATTCACTTGAATGGCAGATAACTCATCAGAGAACTTTACTCTACGATTGAAGTTTGGTTTGGCTATTATCTTGCGGATTTTTTCATTTTCACTGCCATCTGTTTTGACTAATTTAATATCAACTCTTTTACGTATGTTTTCCATTGTTTTGCCAAATACTGAGTTGTTCATAAGTTTAAAGAAATCTTTTTCAAATGTAGTCTTTGCTTTTTTACGTAATTCTGTATTCAGACGTATGTAAGGTTCCATCCAAGGTTTCTCATCAAATTCTAATATTCTGTGTATTTTTGTTATTTTCATACCAAGTTGTTTGTATAGTCTCAAGTTCTTGTAATGTACTACATATTTCTTCTTATCCATTAGATTGGGGACAAGTTTTTCTGTTTTTAACATACTATTTTCCATTAGTTCATTTTGATAGTCGGATAACCATTCTTTTTTAATTGCTAATTTTTCAGGTGCAAGTGGATAGTCGTTATGTAGTTTATGTAAATGTTTGGGATATTCTAAATCTACTTCATATATTCTTCCTCTACCTTTTTTTAGTGGTTGAAGTTCTCCATCTATTAAATCTTTATTAGTTATCCATTTGAAACCACCATATGGAAGTGGTTGGCTCATTGAATGACCATATAAATTATTTGCATCTAAATACATTATGTAATTGTCTTCTTCATCTGGATTATAATCTGCGACATATTTATTGTTTGCTTTTGCGTGTCTTTTAGAAACCATACTTATTCCACCTCTCATTCCTTTTTCAATGAAAAGATGCATATCCAAATCTGATAGAAGTTGTAATTCTATTTTTGTGTATTTTAGAAGAGCATCCCAAGATAGACCAGGTGCAGTGTAGTAATGTAGAGGGTCAAGTTTATAGTTATTCATACAGGTTTCTCTAAACTTTTGAAAAACATCTGCAAGTAAGAGAACATCTGTTTTGAGATATAAATCATGATAATCACCAAGTGTTTTACAGTTAAATTGTTTCCATACTTTTTGAGCGTGTTCATAGTCTTTTTGTTTGATACTTTCATCTGTTAGAGAACTGTAGAATTTGTCTATTGGTGGTAGTTCAGTTTCATTGAATCTTTCTTGACTGTCAATATATTCGTATGGATAGATACCTTTACGAGCAAGAAGATGTGAGTTAGTTGTATGTTTTACAGTTAATGGTAAGTCTGATTTGTTGAGTTGTTTATATCTTGTATTGTGGCATTTTTTACATTTTGCTGTTAATAACCAATTTTCATTGATGTTTATTTCTTCTGTATCTTTACATTTTTCACATTCTGTACTTACACCAATTGCTCCATCTACTAACTTTTCAAGAGAGGAAGCCATAAATTGAAAACTGTCTAAGAATTTTAGCTGTCCAATGTTGAATGAGATGAATTTCTCTGAATTATTTGCAATACAAGTAATGTTTCCACTTGTTTTGTGTATTTTCTGCATTATTAGATGACTATCATAACCTTTTAAGTTGTGGAAGATAACTGGAATTTTGGTTTTATTTGGTTTGATTGCAAGTTTGAGATTACAAGATTTATGTGCTGGTCCTCTGTATTCTCCAGTGAAATGACAGTGGTCTTTTACTTTTGGATTTTTTTCATTGTCAATTGGATTTTCACATATCCAGCAATGAGTAGCCTCTTCATAATCTTGTATGTTCTGTTCTGTCATTATTATTTTTTTAGGATGTTTGAAAACGTTGTTAATATTTTTTACTTCGCATTCTAAGTGATTTAAAAAAACTTCAGCTGTATCTTCACCTCTGTAGATTACCGGTTTTTTAGCTTTACCATCATATCTAACAACTTGATAACCGAATCCACACGCTTCGTGTTCGCTTGTTATTTCTGATTTGTCTCCTTTTTGTTGTGATTTGGGTTTGATTGTGCTTTCAAAGTCAGCATAGATAACATATGGAACGGGCATTTGATTTTGATGGTTTTTAAACTTGATAAGACCTTTTGATGGCATTTCTATTCGCATTGGAGATTTATTTATGCCTTCACAGTCTTCTTTGTGTTTGATTAGTAGGTCTTCTCTTGAAAAACCGTGAAGACATCTTTCACAAAAGTAAGTAGTTCCGTGTTTGTTATTCTGATTACGAAGTAATCTATTTAGGCTTTTAATCCAACAGTAGTGATATTTTGTTTCCTTTTGTGGTTTTTCATCTGGATTATAATTTTCATCTATTTCTCCTTCTTCATTATCATCAATTTCCTCTTCAACTTCTGTTATCAAAAGCAGGTTAATTCTTTCTTTATCATTTGATTGATTTGAAATATGATATGGAAATACAGTAAGTTTCTCTGTCTTTTTTGTGATTGTATATCCATAAACATTGATTGCTATATTGTTTTGTTTCTCAACTTTTGGTATTTGTGAGATTGGTGTGGGAAAGTCAATTCCTTCCATATTCAGATTAGGGCATTTAGTGTAGCTATATTTATTCGAAACATTATTCTTTGCTGGATATAAAGCTGATTTAAGAGCCCATTCTAAACATCTATCATCGTCGTTTTGCACGTTGATTATTGCTTTTTTGTTTGCCAATGCTTCAGGTAAAGAAATGTATGATGAGCCTTTAAGTGGTTCATATTTTGCTATGTTAACATAGAGTTTGATACAATGGTCAATTTCTAAACCTGTTGCGGTATTTGTGAATTTTTCAATCCATGTTTGTATATAAGTTGTTTGTTTGTTATAGTTTTCATCTAAATTATTTTCATTAAGAACTGCACATTGTTCTCCGTGTGATGCACAGATAACTTCTTTTCTTTCACCATTAAGTTCATCTTTAAAAAACTTTATAGATAACCCAATTGAAAATTTAATACCATTGTATTCTTTAATGTTTTCATTAATTTTATCTATAATGACAGATTTTTTATCATTAAACAAAATATTTGGGTCTTTATATTTATTAGCATCTATTTCATACGCTTTGAAGTAATTGCATAATGGATTATCAACTAATTTTATATCATCATTTATTACTTCTGCATTGACGGCTTGTTTTCTTTTCTTTTTATTTCTACGTCTTTTACGCAGATTATCTAATGCAGAAGTTTGTTGTGGTGCATCACTCTTCTGTTTCTCAATATCTAAGGATTTAAGACCCTTGTCTAAAGCCTCATCACTAATTCTTCCTTCACTATGCAATTGTATCAGTCTCTCTACAGAACTCATTTTTTGTTTTCTTTTAAACTATAAAAAAAATTTTTTAAATATAATAATAAAAATGGATATAGAAAAAGCAAAGATGCAAAATATATGTGCTATGTTGCCGTTAGGTTCAAATAAACCATGTAAAAACAAATCAGTAAAGCATTCTATATACTGCAAGGCTCATAATTTTATTATAAAACATAACAAAAGTAAAGTAGTGAAATGTTTGCAATGTGGTAAAGGTACTACAGCAAAATATCAAATCTGTGATAAGTGTGGTGGAAAGAATTTTAGAGAAAAACAGAGATATTTTAACTCTATAAAACCTTTTAAGCAGGAAATTGCAAGATTGAGTATGATAGAGTGTTGAGGATGATTCAGGTGTTATTGAGAGGTCGATAATTTAATTTTTTTATGCTCAAGCGGACACGGAGCGTTGTTAAGCAGGAAGTTAAAAATAAATTGTTAGAATCATATTCAGAAGAGAGGAGGATTAGTGACGAAATAAAAATTAATTTAGAAACGGAAGATAAGTGTGTGGAATCAATAAAATTACTGGAGTTGTGTATTAGGAGCAGTATTACAGCGTAATAGTAGCACAATGTAATTGTATTACAGCGTAATAGTATTACAGCGTAATAGTATTACAGTAATAGTATTACAATGTAATAGTATTACAGCGTAATAGTATTACGGCGTAATAGTATTACAGCGTAATAATATTACAGCGTAATAGTATTATGGCGTAATAGTATTATAAAGTAATAATATTTCAGGATGATAGTATTACACTGTAATTACACTGTAATACTATTACAGCGTAATAGTAGTACAACGTAATAGTACTACAGCGTAATAGTACTATGGGAAAACCCCACCAGAGAACTTTTAGACAAGAATATATCCAGAATTTCCAAATCAGAATATGCTTTGTGCAAAGCATATATAAAAAGCAGTCTGAGGACTGCCAGGACTGGACTATATTCCACTATATCCCAGAAACAGCATTATATATATATATCTCAAATTGCACCAATAATTGCTTGTGGGATCCTCTTTCTTGCATTGAACATTTCCTACAATAGCAAGTTCTTCAAGTGAAAAATCCTATAAGACTGAACAGCCACAATTCATGGGCATTTACCCTTTTTTACCAGGCACACATGATAAAGTAGGAAATGTTATGCATAGGCTCAATTTTTACAATTACAATAGAAAGACCAAGTCTTTGTCAACATTTTAATCAGGCATACAAACAAACATTAGTTATTAAATAATTGTTTGTGTCTGACAGCAAAGATAACCATTTAACCATTTAAGTATAGAAAGAATATAAAGATAATTGAGTTAACTGTGAATAGTAATTAGGCAATTAGAAAAAATGATTGACATTAATAACGCTCAATTAGACAGTTGCTTTTTAGCACATTTAAAATACAAACATATTCAGCATGAATGGATAAGGCACTAAGTAACAAGAAATGATCATAAATGAATAAATAAGAAAATAAGCACAAATTAACCAGAAACCATAATAAATAAAAGTCATCAGCAATATGTACATGAGTTAGCTATTTTTGCGGTTGTCTTTGGGATTTTCATGTTTTTATAATAGCACACATTTTGTCATGTTATCTTAACACATATACATATACAGGCCACTGTTTGACAAAACCAATAATTTGTCTTTGATTCCAGCCAAAACTCAGATTAGCATGGACACATTCCCAGTCTAATCAGGGTCTTCACTTTCTTCATGTGGATTGTGAAGACTCATATCAGACTAGGCAGATGCCAAGGCTGATCAGGGTCTTCACCCCCAGTTTTTGCTGAACACAAAGGCCAAATCATTGGTTTTATCATGCAGCATCAAATTCAGAAAGCCACAGGCCACTGTATGACAAAACCAATGATTTGTCTTTTGAGTCCAGCCAAAACTCAGATTAGCATGTCTGATCAGGGTCTTCACATTCTTCATGTGGACTGGGAAGACTCATATCTGCCCAAGATGATCTGAGTATTCACCCCAGTCTTCGCTGAACACAAGGCCCAAATCATTTGTTTTATCATGCAATACAGCAAAGTCATCACGTTAATAAGTCAGTTATTTTGATAAAATTTATATGTTTGTGGAGTCATACATATATTTTGTCCAGGGATACAGACTAACAGGCGCCCCAGTCGCTCAAGACGCCAAGTTTTGGCCTGGGTGCCTAAGTTTCAAATAAAAATGCCTAATAACTTACTGTAAAATTTGGATTTAAGGCAATCTGGGTGCCTAAAGCAAAATGCTTAGTCTGTATCCCTGTTGTCCCAGTTGGAAAATTTTTAGGAGGGATTTTGTCCACCTTACAAAAAATGGGAGGGATTTTGTCCACCTTGTAAAAATGTGTGGGAGGGATTATGTCCATGTTGCAAAAGACATGGGAGGGATTTTGTCCACCTATACAAAAATGAACGGGAGGGATTTTGTCCGGGGAGATTTTGTCCTACACTCTAGCTCAGTGGTTAGTGCACTTGCCTCTGATGCTAGATATCTGGCAGTGGTGATTATTTTGTTGTTTGAACATGCTCCATTGGCATCGTTTGCAGGGATGAATTTCAAAAAGTGGATAGTCCTTCAGATTTGGATGTTAACCGGAGGCCCTCTGTGCAGAGAGAGTCATGCCCCCTGTGCAGGTTAAAGAGCCCTACCGTAATTACATGATTACTCATCATTTACTGTGTAGGCTTTAAAGATAAAGAAGCTGTATTTAACATTGCTTATCCGAATCAAATAACATAAGCTTTTACTGCGACAAACAAAGTATCCTGAAAACCTTTTGTGTACATAATATACCCCTGTGAGTAATGGGCAAATGTGACCGATTGCAGTATAAGTGGATAGTTAGTTTTTGTTTGTTTTGTTTAAGGTTTAACGTCCCTGTCAACACTGTATAGGTAATTTTGGAGATGTTGCTTCCAATTTTGTGGGACTTTTACCCAACATTGAGATGAAATGACATCTCAAGCCCTTTCACCCAATGAAACCAATATGGTTTATAAGCATGGACGGACCCACTTGCACCGCTTTGCCTTGGCAAACTTAGGCCCGTTAAGCGGTTTTCCAGTACTCATGTGCGGTCAGTTTCAGCTCTGCATGGAAGTATCATGCATCCCATCTATTTCTTCAAGCCCGATGGGCGGGAGCCGAGATAGAGTGATAGATAGATACATGTAGATAGATAGATAGATAGATTCTTCTCAATGATGGTTATTCTCTTGAATATAGGTTACTATAAGAATCTGATATGGGGTTCTGTTGTAGATGAGCGTTTCCAATCCGAGGGATGACCATGCTGAGCGGAACCGCGGCTACGCCGAGGTTCCGCTCAGCACAGTCATCCCGAGGGTTGGAAACGCCCATCTACAACAGAACCCCATATTGGATTCTTTATCTTGCACAACACCTCTGGTTAGTTTTGACAGCTCGCACATGTATATTGTTTACAAAATAAAAGTAGTGCGGAAGTAGTTCCGGCAGTTGAATAGAATTGAAGCGCATTTATGTTAGTTGCCTGGGTTGGAACACCAGGGTCAGAACATAAATTTCTATCCCAGGGTAAAATCACTGATTTCCTTGTCTGATGTACAAGAATATAAGAATCTTATATGGGTGTGAGGGGTGGATGGAAAAATCCGTCCCGAGAGTCACTGTCCGGCATCACGAGGCTTGCCGAGTGATGCCGGACAGTGATCCCTCGGGACGGATTTTTCTATCCACCCCTCACACCCATATAAGATTCTTATATTCTTGCATACCTTCCATTTCTTAGCGCGGAATTTCAATGCTGCAGTCACTTCGGTTACCAACGTCCGCCATATTATGTTGACACTACAAGAATGTAAGTGACGTCACATATCATGCATGACGTCAACCTTAACGACGGCGCACACAAGGTCGTAATCAACCAGTGCATTTATCAATCACGCGATTATATTCGATTTGGGATCATAACACCAGGGTCAGAACATAAATTTCTATCCCAGGGTAAAATCACGGATTTCCTTGTCTGATGTGCAAGAACAGTTGATCTCGCTCTTGATCCAGATCTTGACTCTTTCAAATCAGGAGTCGGTGAGATCAACCATACACCCCCTTAAGGCGTATGCTGTTTTTCTTTTTAACATTTAGCCCTTGTCCTGCTGAATATTTATATATGCCACACCCACTACCGATTATAAACCAATCAGATTACTTGATCCAAATTATTGCAACAAATTCACAATCTGAATGTGGCAAACAATGTAGATCCTGATCAGATGGCTTCGTCAGAACATCTGATCTGGATTTACATTGTTTCAAAGATAAGGCATATCCGGGCTCAGCAGGACAAGGGTTAACATTTAAATCAACTCTATCACGGGCCTCCGTGGCCGAGTGGATAAGAGCGCTGACTCTTAGTCATTAGATCTCTCACCGCCGTAGGTTCGAGCAACGCTTGGGCCACGTGTGAGACGCCAAGTTCTGCAACGGAAGGTCAGGTGGTTTTTCTCCGGGTACTCCGGTTTTCACTCACCTCTGATTAACGATTAGCTCGATATGAGTGAAATAATCCTGAAAGGGCCGTAAAACCCAAACCAAAAAAAAAAAAAAATCAACTCTATCATCTTTGTTCACCTTCTTTTTACACTTTTTGTGCTGCGTTATCTCCCTTTTTCTTCTCTATTTCTTTCCAACACACCATGCGCAATCACATTCAAATAATACTCAAAAGAGGGTTTTGAATTATGAGAAGATAGGTAGATAGATAGATACCGTATTCAACCTATTTACCGCACATGCTCCTATAAGCGCACACCCAAGCTTTTTCTGAAAAAAATACACAAGCGCACACTTTACAGTAACCTCCCAATAAATTCATATTGAGTTTTGCTGCATCTTTGACCCGAACAATCATATGTATATGTGGTAAACCCCTATGCTGAAATTCAACTCTATAAAATAATCATATCGGAAGCTTTTTTTTCGTATTTTTTTCGTATTGAGTGTGCGCTTATTAGGCAGATTTTTCACCACAATAAATACATACAATTTTGAAAAAACTAAGCGCACGGTGCGGTAAATAGGTCGAATACGGTATATCAATTGTCAATAATGACAAATATCAGACTGCAAAAAGATGAGATGTTGGCTGAAGAAGATTTTTCCTTACGTATGAGTCAACCAAGCACTTACTTATGGCAGCCTTGATAGCTCAGTGGTTAGCGTGTTCGACTTTTGATTGTGACTGGTGACATGTCATATGACACTCTTAATGCCATTCATTCACTAGTATCTGTAAGATGGGAAATTAGTCTTTAGTCTCTAGTTTCATCAGAGAGGTAAACGTAATGTTCTGCACACCACTCAGTACATTCAACTTATAGGAGATAAATGTTCCTCTTTTGCAGGGCATGACGACGAGAAGCATATTTGGCTTTAGGTAAAGTTTGATCCCAGATAAGCTCCCACCTTATGATACGAAATTCATAACTTGCTTGTATTGTAGTTTAACGGCCCAGTCAACACTATTTTAGGTCATTTTTGAGCCGGTTAGTTAACTTATCCACACTTTGCCTGGGTTAACCAGTACAGTGCACATTCTTTCGCCAGTAACTGACAACTGCCCTTTTTATACCCCCACAAATGAAATTTGGGGGGATATATAGGAGTGAGCTTGTCAGTCTGTCGGTCGGTCTGTTGACTTGGTTTCCAGAGGATAACTCAAAAAGCGCTTCACCGATTTTTATAATTTTTGGTACACTGATGTAACATCATAAAATACAGGTCAAGTTCGATTTCCACTACAATTCGTCAATTTTCGACATAGTTATGGCCCCTTTCAAGTGAAAAAATTGCAAAATGGCGCTGTTGTACTATCAAGGCAGTTTTTGTGGGGGTATTCATCACCTTTAGTGATAGCTCTAGTTGAATCAGCAGAAGGGAGAGAATGACCATAGAAAAGATTTCATTATCAGTCTCGCCTACCGCGGCAGGTATCAAACCCGCCTCCTCCCGATCACCAGTCAGATGCACATCCAACTGAGCTACCGAGGTCAGCAGATCATCTTGTATATCTGTTACTCTGGCAAGAGTTTTGTTTGTGTTCAGGTTCTAGGTTCCTGTCAACATGATTTAGGTCTTTTTGGAGACATTGCTTCCGATAAAAATTATTGTGGGACTTTTACCTGACATTGTAATGAAATGACATCTCAAGCCCTACCAACCAAAGAAACGGCTAGGGTTTAACTCTTATCCTGCTGTTCATGACAACCCCTATCTTTGCAAACAGTTTAGATCCAGATCAGATGGCTTCTGAAGAAGCCATCTGATCAGGATCTGCACTGTTTGACATTCAGTTTATGAATTTGTAGGAATAAATTACATCAAGTAATCTGATTGGTTCAAAGTCAGAAATGGGTGTGGCTAAACTTAATATTCAGCAGGATAAGGGTTAAAGGACGGTCTGACTCGCACCACTTTTTCTGGGCAGGCTTACTCTAAAGTTTGGTCAGTTTGAGCACATGCAGCCCAATCTACTCTTCTTATTTTTCCAAGCTTTGATGGGTAGGGCTGCTTTTTTCCTGTCTATCTTTTGATATTCTGGAGGCTGTAGAAAGCTCTTGCCATCAGCATATGTACAGGCTGCTGTGATTCTTCACTGGTCACTCACTTTACGTACATAAATAGACATCATTTTTAGATGCAGTTTTTCATGTCAGCTAAACCCATTTCCTGATGTTCTCGACAACCTACCTTCGCAAACAATGTAGATCCAGATCACATGGCTTCTAAAGCAGCTATCTGATCAGGATCTACACTGTCATGCAGATTGTGAAATGAACAAATATATCAAGTAATTTGTTTGGTTAATAATTAGCAATGGGAGCGGCTTAATTATTTTATGCAGCAGGATAAAGGTTAAGGGTTAAATATTAATCAATAAAATTGTCCGAAAATATGTTATTTCCCTATTTACCTTATGTATTTACATTATGAAAACATGCCTATATTACATTGTTAACTTTTCTGCTGAAAAATACGAAAATGTTAAGATGACAAATTGTGATATTTTTTCTTATTTCTGCTCAAAATATGATTGTGGGTACTCGTTAGAACCCCCTCAAAGGGGTACTCGTTAGAACCCCCTAACAAGTACCCACAATCTATATTTTAGAGCAGAAATAAGAAAAATAAGGTTTACCCTCTGTAAACCCCAGTTTTACTATAATTGGGGTTCCTGGGTGTCAAAATTATATACATGTTGGCATGTTTTCGTGATGGTATTCAGACGCCTTATCTCTTTACCATACTTGTTCTAAGAATCAGACAAGTACAACTTATTACCCACCGGCCTCGGTAGCTCAGTCGGATGCGCATCTGACTGGTAATCAGGAGGATGTGGGTTCGATACCTGCCAGGGTCGGCAACATTCTAAATTAATCTTCTTAGTGGAGATTAATAATGAAACCTTTTCTACGGTCATTCTCTCTGATTCAAGAAGGGAAGTTGTCAGTTTCTGGCGAAAGAATGTGCACTGTACTGGTTAACCACTTACATATAAGCTTGCCCAGGAAAAGTGTGGATAGGTAAACTGACCGGCCCAAAAATGACCTAAAACAGTGTTAACTGGGCCGTTAAACACCAATACAAACAAACAACTTTGTACCAAATGTTGTGTCTAAATAGGTGAATGAATGGTAAACGGTGTAGACCCTGATTAGATGCCACATGTTGCGGCATCTCATCTTGTCTACATTGTTTGCTTTGGCCTATCTGCCTGAATACTTACACCATAAATGTGGTACATGTACATGGTTTTGGATATACTAAAATTGGAAGCTTAGTGGCAAAATGTACAAATATATAAAAGATGACCATAAATGAAATGGTTATGTTTATGTCCCCTCACCAAGGGGAGAGGGTTTACTTTGTGCAAACCCTGTTTGTGTTGGCATGTATCTCCTAAACCAATGTACATGTATGGATTCTGACCAAACTTGCATGGTTTACATCATTTTGGTGACCTCTGTCAATTTCAGACCAAAAATGGCTTGTGTGCATTCTATCTCATGAATGAATGCAAATTTTGGTTGAACTTGGCACAATATATTGATACAGCCTACCAAAGATTTGATTAGATTTGATGACCTTGACCTCATTTTCAAGGTCACAAGCTCCCGAAAACTCAAAATGTCTTGTCCGCACCCTACCTCAATATTAAATCAATGAATTTGGTCAAACTTGGTACAATATATCATATTGCAACCCACCAAAAGTTTGATTTCATTTTACTTACCTTGACCTTGTCATCAAGGTTCAGGGCTCTCAAAACCTTAAATTTTGGTGAAAAATGGCTGGTCTGCACCCTTTCTCTTGAACAAATTGATGTAATGGTCAAACTTGGTACAGTAGATCACTACAACCTTCCAAAGATTTGGTTAGATTTGATGACCTGGTCACAGGCTCCAGAAAGCTGTCTATTTTGGGACAAAAATGGCTTGTATACACCCTTAATCTCCTATATGAATTCAGATACATGTATATGGTGCATTTCAATACACCAATGGCTCTATTAGATTTTCGTGGCATTGACCTCGAGGTCAAATTGTTTTTCAAGTTAAATTCAAGCTAGTGTGGGGGACACAGTTTTCTTCTGAAAACATTTCTTACTGTATTTTTCTATATAATTTTTATATTTTGAACTGAGTATTACCATAATGATCCAATAGTGTAGACCCAGATCAGACTGCTCCTGGAGGAACAGCCTGATCAGGTCTACACTGTTTGCCATTCTGTCTCCACTTTTCGGACTCCTTGCTAGATCACGATACAAACACGTTAAAATTTTAGGAGAATTACAGCAAGTCCTCAAGGTGTCCGAATTTTTATGATTTTTACTGTATCGCAAGTTACGCAGTGAATAAAAAAAATTTCTGGATCCTAACCATAGCATAACAGGAGCTTCATGTTATGTAAAGAGACAATTTTGCTTAATTTGATCACGAAAAAAAAATACCAATGTTAAACCAATTTGCCTTGAGTGTGTAATAACCTGTTAAATTGATTATAATGACAAACCATTACAGGGTAATGTTTTGTGAATACCGTACTCATGAGGATTAATGTCCCCATCAACACTGTATAGGTCATTTTGGAGATGTTGCTTCCAATTTTGTGGGACGTTTACCGGACATAGAGATGAAATGACATATCAAGCCCTGCCACCCAATTAAACTAATAGGGTTTATATGCATGGACAGGCCAGCTCGCATCACTTTTCCTCGGCATGCTTAGAACTTCTCAGAAGTTTATCAGTACAATGCGGTTGGTTTCAGCTCTGCGTGGAAGCATCATGCAGCCCATCTATTTCTTCAAGCCCCGATGGGCAGGGGTGGTGGTAGTGTTATAGTGAGGTTTATGTACATGCAGTCACATTCCGATAACACATCCACGTGATATTGATTCTTTCACACCTCAAAAAAAAATTTTTTTTTTCTAATGAAAATTTGTGATATTTTTCTTATTTGTTCATAAAACATAGGTTGTAGGTGCTCGTTAGAACTGCCTCATTGAGGCAGTTCTAACGAGTACCCACAAACTATGTCTTGGAGGAGAAATAAGAAAAATAATGAATACCCCTGTAAACCCCAGTTTCCTCTATATAAAGTGGGGTTTGGAGGGATGTTCAGTATGCGGACTGGTTCACATGATGCAGTTTAGGGTGGGAAGATCTCAATTTGCCAGAAAAACCACAACTCACATACACCATTTTTACAATGCAGAAAACTTTCTGGTACTTACGGTTCTTTTTTTTTTTTTTTTTTTTTTGGTTTTGGTTTTACAGCCCTTTCTAGATTATTTCACTCATATCGAGCCAATCGTTAATTAAAGGTGGGCGAAAACCGGAGTACCCGGAGAAAAACCACCTGACCTTCCATTGCAGAACTTGGCGTCTCACATATGACCCGAGCGAGACTCGAACCACAGCGGTGAGGGACCTAATGATCAAGAGTCAGCGCTCTTAACCACTAGGCCACGGAGGCCCGTTACTACGGTTCACTTTTATAAACTAAGCCCCTTTGAAAAGGGAGTTGAGTCTTAAGTGGCATTTACGGTGCTGTTCATTTCATTAGCGCAACAGGGCTTGAGATGTCATTTCATCTCAATGTCAGGTAAAAAGTCCGACAAAATTGGAAGCAATGTCTCTAAAATGACCTACATCACGTAACCAAGTCCGTGACATGAAGACCCCCCTACACCCCACTTTATATAGAGAAAACTGGGGTTTACGGGGGTGTACACTATTTTTCTTATTTCTGCTCCAATACATAGGTTGTGGGTACTCGTTAGAACCGCCTCACTGAGGCGGTTCTAACGAGCACCCTCAACCTATGTTTTGAACATTTATAACAAAACTATCAAGGATTTTCATCAGAAAATTAGCCATATTGGAGATGTAAAAAATGCACTACGTCGCTCGGGTTGAGTTATCGTAATGTACAGTGTTGGCGGGGACATTAAACCTCAACTCAAACAAACAATTTCATTAGCGATGCTAATACATATACATCATTGCCCAAACTTTTGTTTGAGATATCAGTGTTTGAGATAATGAGAGACAGGTGTATTATAATTTCTTCAGCTCGACTTAGCCCATATTTTGAAAGATGCCTACCACTGACTTGATAAGATGACTTTGTTGTGCGTCTCTGAGATGAGGTAATGGCTGGTAATGGGTAGCACAGAAGGTACTTTTGATACTAAACTCCACGATGCTGTCCGTGTTGGTGATGTAAATGAGGTCAGGACTGCACTTCAGCAGGGATATGACCCGAACTTGATTGGTGTTTATGGCTGGAGTCCATTACATGAAGCAGCTTACAATGGAGAAGAAGAGATTCTTAAGCTTCTGTTGGCAAAGAAAGGTCGGTTTTTCATATACATAGTTCTGGGCCAAGCTGTACAAAGCAAAAGAAAGGTTGATTTTTCATATACATAGTTCTGGGCCCAGCTGTTCAAAGCAAAAGAAAGCTTGGTTTTTCATATACTTAGTTCTGGGCCCAGCTGTTCAAGCAAAAGAAAGGTTGGTTTTTCATATACATAGTTCTGGGCCCAGCTGCTCATAGGGTTGTTAGTTTTCAAACTCACAATATATTTTTAGGCTCAACTCTTCATTGTTAAGCCAATATTGTTAGGTTAACAAACTTGTATGGGTCAAAATGTTTACCATTCCTTCAAGTAGAATGTCTGGGGCAAGTTGTTCAAAGCATCATTAGCTTAACAAGCTCGTTAGGGGTCATATTGTTAACTATTCTAGCCAGTTTAATACCTAAAATTTTGTTATTTTTTCAGCAAAAATGTTAGCATATTTGCCAAAATAAATGATCAAAGTTTTAACGATATGTTAACTAATGGCGTCGTTAGTTTTGAACAACTGGCCCCTGGTCATCATGTTAGCAAGTCTGTGTAATGAACATCACTCTTGAACCCATTTTGACAGGGTTAAAATTATTTTTCTTATTTCTGCTCCAAGACATAGATTGTTGGTACTCATTAGAACCGACTCATTGAGGCGGTCCTAACGAGCACCCACAACCTATGTTTTAAATAAAAATAAGAAAATATCACAAATTTTCATAGAAAATTTTACTGTTTAGATTTGAAAGAATGCACTATGTCACACCGATTTTGCAATGCAAAAGCTACTCACATTTTTTCAACAAAAATATTAGCATGCACCAAAACCTCTTTATAACACTTTAAATAAAGCCCAAAGCAGAAACCATGTTAGTTAAACAACTGTGTTATATCCAAACAAAAATGTATAGATATACATAAAAATGACACTTTTGGGATCCATCTTGAAACCGTGTTATAAACAAAACCATGTTATAACAAACTGTTATAATGAGGTTGCGGTGTGTTTGCCTTATTAGATGATTTATTTTTAATGATACTTTAAGTAACAACAAAGTTAGCATCAGACATAGAGAATACCAGGTGAGTGTCTTTTGATATCAAGTTTATCAGGCAAGGCTTTGAGAACGCTTGTAGAATCGCGAGGCTTCTCGAAGCTGAGCCTGATGAACTTGATATCAAATGACACAAATCTGGTATTCTATTTATCAGTTTATCCCCTTGTACACTCTTAAATTAGCAATTTATGGTCAGTTATTGATGGTCCTCAGTGCGTCCAAGTATTCTGGTGGTCGATATATTAAGTATCAGCTGACCTTGTTTTTCCTATGATATTTTTTTTTCAAGTAATATTGCCATTTTTCCCAGTTACAGTAACATTTTTTTTCATTTACCAGTAGTCCGGTTCATTAAAAAAAGTGCAATGTTACGTTGACGTGATAAAGCTCACTTGTCCTGAGATAGCATATCTTTATCAAGTCAATGCGTTACAATGCAATATATACAGGGGGTAACTGATAAAGTTGGGCTCAGAACTTAAGAAAACAAGTATTAATGAGGATAATTACCGTAATTTAGAGACAATTTTCTTCAATGCTCATTTGCAAACACTACTGATATTTTTTTTTGCAGCAAAAATGTTTGCATATTTGCCATTTTAAATGATTGAAGTTTTAACCATATGTCAATTAACAACATCATTAATTACGAACATCTTGACCCCACTCAAGTGATTTGTTTTATTTGTTTGATTTGAGGTTTAACGTCCCCGTCAACACTGTAAAGGTCATTTTGGAGACGTTGCTTCCAATTTTGTGGGACTTTTACCCGACATTGAGAATAAATGACATCTCAAGCCCTGTCGCCCAATGAAACCAATAGGGTTTGTTAACATGGACGGTCTGCCTCGCACCGCGGTGCCTGGACAGGCTTAGATCCTCTAAGCAGTTTACCAGTACTAGTGTGCAGGCCTGATTCAGCTCTGCGTGGAAGCATCATGCAGTCCATATATTTCTTCAAGCCCCTATGGGCGGGGGCCGCCCACTCAAGTGAAGTGAGCTGTTAAAATCCAGACAACAAAAATAAGCAATGCCAGTTATTCAAAGCATCATTGCTTTTAACCCTTGTCCTGCTAAATAGTTAAATAAGCCACACCCACAACTGATTATCAGCCAATCAGATTGCTTGATGCAAATTATTGCAACAAATTCACAATCTGAATGGCAAACAACGTAGATCCTGATCAGATGGCTTCGTCAGAAGCCATCTGATCTGGATCTTCATTGTTTGGAAAATAAGGCATATCCGGGCTCAGCAGGACAAGGGTTAAAGACTTGGCCGGATATTCTTTTCAGGGGATCCAAACAAAGCTGACGATATCCAGAGTAGGACTGCTATGCATCATGCATCAGAACAAGGTTACGTGCAATGTCTCAAGATGCTTATTGATGCTGGAGGTCGCTATGACATCAAGGATGAAAATGGGCAAGATAGCCTCGACCTTGTGACCCCTGGTGGTCGAAAAATATTAGAGAGATTAAGTAAGTAAATGTTTGAAGGCATTGTTCAAAACAAATACCACCAAATATTTAACATCTCATGGCTTTTAGTGAAAACGAATTTGGAGACAGCTTATAATTTAAAGTATGAAGGATTATTATGCTCCCACCATTGGCATGATGCCAGGTGCATATAGTTTTTAGCTCACCAGAGCCGAAGGCTCCGGGGGAGCTTATAGGATAGGCAGTTGTCCGTCGTCTGCGTCCGCGTCGTCTGCGTTTGCGTCCGTCAACACTTTCAAACAACATCTCCTCTGAAGTCACTGGGCCGATTGGGCCCAAATTTTATCTGTAGCATCCTTAGGCTGGGGGATTGAAAGTTTGTGCTTTTTATGAAAATCGGCTCATTAGTTTGGTTGCTATGGCAACATAGAGTTTCCATAGACTTATAATGGGGAAAATTGAAAAATGGCATTTACTGCCAAGCCTCTGCAGATATTTTGACAAAACTTTGGTAGAAATGTTCTTTAGGCAATCTACTTTCTGCCATATGATTTTAAGCCTACTGCTCATTTTCTTTGGTTGCCATGGAAACTAAAATGCAAAAAATAAAAAAAAATACTTAAAAAATCATCTCCTCATAAACCGTAAGCTCTAGGAGGTGGAGACTTTATGAAAATATTCATCATATTTGCCTTTATAGGTTTTGTGTTTTTTATGAAGTTTAGCCTTTTAGTTTTGTTGCTATGGCAACTTAGAGTTTCCATTGACTTATAATGGGGAAAACTGAAAAATGGCATTTACTGCCAAGTCATTGTAGATATTTTGACAAAACTTACATAGAAATGTTCATTGAGTAAACTTCTCTTAGCCCTATGCTTTTTTGTCAACCTGGGGGTCCCCTGGGTTGTGCCTGGGCCATGCCCCGCCCCCTCCACTTCATAAAATGCCTTATATCTCAGAAACCTTACAGATCCCCACCCCTAAACCATATATATTCTTGTTCCTTATGAAAAGATGCATTAAGTGACACCAACCTGGAGGTCCCCCGGGATATGCTGGGGACATGCCCCGACCCCCTCCACTTCCTAAAAGGCCATGGCATTTATCTCAGAAACCATTCAGATCCCCACCCCTAAACCATATATATTCTTGTTCCTTATGATAAGACACATTAAGTGACACAAACCTGTGGGTCCCTCGGGATGTGCTGGGGACATGCCCCACCCTCTCCACTTCATTAAATGCCATTTATCTCAGAAACCATTGAGATCCCCACCCATAAACCATATATATTCTCATTCCTTATGATAAGTTGCATTCAGTGACACCAACTTGGGGGTGCCCCGGGATGTGCCGGGACCATGCCCAACCCCCTCCACTTCATAAAAGGCTAAATATTCCAGAAACCTTACAGATCCCCATCCCTAAACCATATATATTCTTGTTCCTTATGATAAGACAGATTCAGTGACACCAGCCTAGGGGTCACCCAGGGCACACCCAGGCCATGCTCCACCCCTTGACTTCACAAAAAAACATATATCTGAGAAACTGTTCAGAGCCCCAACCCTAGACCATATATATTCTTGTTCCTTGTGATAAGACCCAATCAGTGACACCAGCATGGGCGTCCCCGGGGTGGCACGAGCCTTGCCCCACCCCTTTACTTCATTAAAATCCATATATCTCAGAAACTGTTCAGATTCCCACCCCTTAACCATATGTATTCTTGTTCCTTATGATAAGACTCCACTTCATAATAGGCCATATATCTCAGAAACCATTCAATTTCCCATCCTATAATCACATATATTCTTGTTCATTGTTAATAGACACATTCAGCCATCTCCATCTTGGGGGTCGGCAGGGGCCATTTCTCATCCTGCCACTTCATAAAAGGGCCTCATATCTCAGAAACCATTCAGATCCCCACCGTTTAACCATTTATACTCTTGGTCCTTATGATAAGACATATTCAGTGACAACAATCTTGGGCTTTTCTGGGATCTGCCATGCCTGAATCCCTCCATTGCTTAAAAGGCTTTGCATCTCAGGAACCATATATATCCCCACTGCTAAACCATATATGTCTCTGTTTCTTTTGATAAGATGCATTTATTGACACCAACCAGGGCTCCATTGGGTCCATGCCCCACCCTCTTTACTTTATAAAACACCTAATATTTCAGATACACATGGGTGCTCATTTGGGTATGGGGTTTGTTTGGGAGACTTTATAATTGGTATATTAAAATCATATCATGTTACAATACATGTCTGCCATTGGGCAGTGTCCACCTGAGCTCTAGTTTATGAAATTTAGCTCTTTGGTTTGTTTGCTATGCCAAGTTTCCATTGACTTATAATGGGGAAAATTGAAAAATGACATTAATGTCTTTCAAGATATTTTGCCACACTTTCATAGAAATGTTCCTTTAATAATGTTCCTTTTGGCTTATTTGTTGCCACAGATGGGAAATTGTCAATTGTCATCTGTTGTCAGGCAACAACACATTCAAGCGACATCAGAATCTGAAGCAACTAGGCTGATTGGATCCAAATTTTATCTGTAGCATCCTTGGGCACAGGGCTTCCATGGTTAATTAAAATACATTGCTGCCAGTGGGCAGTGGCCCCCTGAGCTCTGGTAAGCATTGTGGCCCATGGGCCTCTTGTTTGGTTTTCCATATGTACTTCCTTCCATACAGGTGTGTGTATGTAGGTGTGAATGTCATGTTAAGGCATTTGTAGAACCTGAACTTTAAGAGCTGGTATGGTATGATGCCAGATATAGGTCCAAAGGTTTATTCAACGGTAATCGGAAAGAAAGTATCAGGAAAAAAAGTATCGGAAAAAAGGTATCAGTTTTGGGTAGGAAAAAACGTATCTGGAAAAAAAGTATCAGTTTTAACCAGATTCCCTTCTGATGTTCCAATGAGATGATGATTAGTATACTTTTGTATGATTCACTTTGTTGTTCAGTTTAATAATCAATTTTACAGCCTATCTCTGTAATCCTTACCTTATAAAAGGGACGAGAGGTCACTTCAGTGATTGAGATGTCATTTCATCCCAATGCCGGTAAAAATTCCTCCATACCTCCAGGATGACCTATAAAGTGTAGATGGGGATGTTAAACCTCCAATTAAAGAAACTACAAGTCAGACCTCCATGCTCATGGACCCTATTTGATTTCATCTCAATGTTGGGTAAAAGTCCCACAAGTTGGAAGCAACTCTCCAAAATGACCTATATAGTGTAGACATGGGTGTTAAACCTCCAATTAAACAAGCTAAAGTCTGCAAGTCGGATCTCAATGCTCATGAACCCTATTTGGGTTTCATTGGGTGGCAGGGCTTGAGATGTCATTTCATATCATTGTCGGGTAAAAGACCCACAAGTTGGAAGCAATGTCTCCAAAATAACCTATAGTGTAGATGGGGATGTTACATACATGTGATATTTTCTTGGACCCAAATAGGGAGATTTTGATTTTCAGATAGGGAGATTGGGGTCCCAAATCGGGAGATTTTTCCGCGGTAAAAAGTGATGTTATTTTTGGTTAAAATTTACCTCTGAAGCACTTTTTCACCCATAACATGCCAACACGACAATTGTTGTCTGCTTTGTCAACTGCATTAAAAATCTTTTTTGAAAACAGTGTGGGCCCAGATCAGACTGCAGAGCATTCTGATGACGGTCCACACTGTTTGCCTTTCTGCAAAAATATGTTATAAAAGCTTGGAAAAAGAAAGGGCAGACGACAAACTTCCATTTTGTATTTTAATAGAGAGACAATTTCTCGGAAGAACGATTAAAGAACAAACACTGACCAATAGATCGGTGTTAAATACCCACCTAGCACCTGGCAGAAAAAAAAACAACGTTCAGAATACCCGCATAGCAAAAAATTACTCATACTCTTACACCCCTTCTCTTATCATCCCCAAAACGTGCCTCGGAACTTAGTCGGAACTAATAAGCATGCATGATTTTTATTGATTTAACTTGGGGGCATATTTTTTTCATAAAAGATCCATTAAAAACACGCCAAAAATATTTTTTCTCGCAAGCTAAAAATGAAACAGGTTTGAATAGAAAATTTCACCCTGCAAAACTCCGGTTCTATGTTTATTAATAAATGAAAAACTACATACAGATGCTTAGAAAATACCAGCGTCTGCTCTGCTCTGTTTTGGCGGGAAAAATATTTAGCGCGTTCACCTGTCAAAGGCCAAAAAGCATGCACGAATTTTCATTGGTGTCACGTGGGGCATATTTCTTTCTTCCGTTAAAAACGGCAAAAATATTTTTTCTCGGGTTTAAATAGAAAATGTCACTAAGTAATTACCCAGTTCTATGATTAATAAAAGAATAACGGTTTACAGACGCGTAGAAAAAAACAGCGTCTGCTTTGCTCTGTTTTGGCGGGAATAATATTTAGGGTCTACACGTGTCAATTAAAAAGGGATTAAATAAGCTATAACTGGTATATCTTGATTGACTAGTTTTCACACCTTGTCACATTGTTAATTGTCGGCTTATCAATAAGGCCCGCCTCGGGTGTAAACGGTTTAATAGCGTTGGCAACTTGAGCGAATTGGTGATCAGTAATAAATGTATGCAAACATCACATTTCTTCCTTATTGAATTTCTCGCTTTTTATCACATTGTTTGCGGCTTGTTTGTGGGTTGCATTTTAATAATTGTATTTACCGGGTACGTTCTTTTCATATTGCGATATTATACAGGTGTGTATTGCAATTTACCTGCATACCGCCTAGCGTAAATACACTGACGGTTAACCGCATAGGTATTTTACAGTGGTTAACACTAAATTGGTCGGTCGGCGGAAAACTACTATAGGAAAATTGTCGTGTCGGGAGATTAGGGCCGTCGGACGGGAGACCGGGAGATGGGGTTCGAAATCGGGATATCCCGACGAAATCGGGAGATATCACATGTATGATGTTAAACCTCCAATTAAACAAACTAAAGTGTGCAAGTCAGATCTCCATGCTCATGAACCCTATTTGGTTTCATTGGGCGGCAGGGCTTGAGATGTCATTTCATCTCAAAATAATTTAATTACCATTAACCTTTACCATCAATCAGGATTAACTTGATTATGAGTGAGTGAGTGAGTGTTTGAGTTTTACGTCCCACCAACAGCTAAGGTCATACGGAGACGGGACCTCGGTTTAATGACTCATCCGAAAGTCTGGAGACGCCCGGGATCGATCCTGCGACCCCTGAATTACAAGGCCAGTAGCATAACCACTACACCATGGAGGCTTCTAACTTGTTTATGAAAGGTACTGAAGTTTGGTACTGAATTATCAAAATGCAATTAAAAACTTAACCATCAATCAGGATTAACATGATTATGGAAGGCACTGAATTTAGGTACTGAATGATCAAAATGCAATTAAAGATTAACTAGGATGACATTTCATAGCTTTTTATCTATCCTTTGTACATGAAACTCAGACTTTCTTCCTGAAATTTTTGTTCCTGATACTTTTTTTCCGGATTCTTTTTTTCCGATACTTTTTTTCCGGATACTTTTTTTCCTGATACTTTCTTTCCTACATTCTCATCAACAATACCCCCTACCCATGCCCATGACCTAAAGGTCAAGGTTACAGACTAAGAAATTTTATAAAGTATTTTAAGAGCTAATATTTTCCAAACCATGTGATGGATATGATTCATATTTGGCATGATGATAGATACAGGTCCGTAGTTTCATTCAGCAATTCCACCCCCTCACATCCAAGGTCACTGACTAAGACTGTTGTTGAACCTTGCTTTTTCAGGATGAGGAGGGTCCTTGGGCATCTGTTTTCCAAGCAGGCACACGTCGCTAGGGCAACGTCAAATCAGCATCGGTGCAACGTCACAGCATTGCACCCACATATGTGACGTTGCATAAACGTCATTACGTCGCATCTACGTTGATGTGACTTCACAAAAACGTCATGTGCCTGCTGGGTTGTATTGAAGCATTTCTAGTTTTTATAAATTTAAAGTTGGAATATCCTCCCCCCCATTCCCCCCCTCCCCCCCCCCCCCCCCCAAAAAAAAAAAAAAAAAAAAAACATGCAAAGAGTAAGTTCATCAACACTTTTCATTATGTTAACAGCTCTGTTAAATGAATACCCCTGTAAACCCTGTAGGGTGAACAGGGGTATTCATTGTTCTTATTATGCTTGCTCTAAAACATATATTGTAGATACTCATTAGAACCGCCTCTATGTTTGGAGCAGAAATAAGGAAATTTCAAAATTCATCCGTATAATGCTATTTATAAGTAAGTTTGTTTGATTTGAGGTTTAACGTCCCCGTCAACACTGTAAAGATCCCGTTTTTTTTTCCCTTAAAAATTCATAATTAAAAAAAAATAGAGTTTTAAGTTGTTAAAATTTATTTAAAACCAGGTTAAACCAGGCCCCAACAGCGTTTGACTTTTCCCGGCCAGCGTCTGCTATTTGGCGCCAAAACATAACCATTCACGAAATCGCAGAAAAGTCTGTTTTTATGATGCAAACATCTACCGTTAGATGTAGCTAATTGTCTGAGGAGGGATTAAATCATTTTCACATTGATTGTGGATTAAATTTTATGATTGGAAGATAAACGCCAATTAGAGACATAACTTGACCATATTTTCACACCTTATCGACATGCACCGCAGGGTGGCAATTATATGACAGGGATTAACAATAGTGTCATACCTGAACCGTAATAAATACACAGATGGTTTGTCTCTCAATTGACAGTGCAGCAATTATTGCGATTTACTTACTGGTCTAGTTTTACCTTATTTAAGGACTCAAAAAGACACTGTTGTAGACGATTTTTTTTTCACTTGCCCGCAATCAAAACACAATAAAATGATAGTTTTGTTGTTGCATAGTTTTTCGGCCCGTGGTAGATGTTAAATAATTTTTTTCCAACCGCTACTTTTAATGATTCTGAGATCTGGCAAGCCAAGGGAAACAACTAGAATTGCTTTAGCGCTTAGCGCTTATGGTAGTTGCGCCCCTTGGCCGTCACCCGTTATAGACAACCAGGGGAACCCGCAAATCCAAAATGGCGTCCTGTTTTGACATTTTAGCAATCACATGTTTTCAGACGCAGATATTCAGCTGTTCTCGAATATAAGTTAATTGGTAGACACAGTCTCCTTTGTTTGTTCTGTCACTGAGTAATTCTGAACCTACTTTAATGGTGAAATATAGCCGATAGCATTACTGACAGCCATTAGTGTGGATTAATAAACGGTTTTCACCAAACTATCACCGCGACTTGTAGCGGCATCTCGGCAAACTACTGCAACTTATATCGCGCTCCGACCACATGGAGGTTTTCGGGCTATGGCCCCCGACTACCGCGATATATTGGAGCTATACTGTATGATAATAATATAATGCTATTTATAAGAAAGTAATATTTATATGAAAGAGATAGTAGCTCGCGGATGTGTTATCATGATGGTACATGTCAAACTTCTATTTAAAAAATTAATTATTAAATTTATAGTGATCTTAAAAATTTAATTTACATTATTTTGTTTGGTTTTATAGTTACAGTATTTATTATATTGCTTTGATCTTCACCCTATTATATGCCAAGGAAAACTGCATCTAAAATTGTTTTCTGTTTACCAGTATATCATCTGCTGCATTTCTTGCAAACTTTTCAAACCATCGCGAAAACACGCCTATATAATTTTGACCCTCTCGAACCCCACTTTATTAAAGTAAAACTGGGGTTTGCAGGGGTAAAACTTATTTTTCTTATTTCTGCTCTAAAATATAGATTGTGGGTACTCGTTAGAATCGCCTCGAGGCGATTCTAACGAGTACCCACAATCTATATTTTAGAGCAGAAATAAGAAAAATATCGTAATTTTTCATCTTAAAATCTTCATTTTTTCGTCGATAAAGGTGGCAATGTATTTGTATAGGCGTGTTTTCGTAATGATATTTTTGCATACAGGCAAACAGTGATGACCCTGATCAGATTGCTTCTAGAGGAGCAGTTTGATCTGGGTCAACACTATTTGCAACAATGTCTTTTCATTAGGAAAACATGTCCGTGTGAAATAATGGCGTCCAATATGGTGTCAGAAGTAACAAATTCGAGGTAAAAATGATAACATCTTTCTTATTGCTGCTTTCAACATAGATTGTGGGTGCTCGTTAGAACCACCTCAATGAGGCGGTTCTAACGAGTACACACAACCAATGTCATGAAGTAAAAATAAGAAAAATAATGTCTACCCCCATAAACCCCATTTTTCTCTATATAAAGTGGGGTATATGGGGGTCTTCATTTCATGGACTTGTTCACGTGATGTAAAGTAACCAGCAGACAACAAAGCAGATGACAATTGTTGTGATTGGCATTTGAAGGGTTAAGATTGACATTAACCTTTTTAATTAGATTTAAAACTTGCATTTAACTTTTTGGGTTTTGACCAATTGTAGACCTTGAAGAAATATAAGGGCTGCATGTTGCTTCCACGCAGAGCTGAATCCGGCCCGCACACTAGTACTGGTAAACCGCTTAGAGGATCTAAGCCAGTCCAGGAACCGCTGTGCGAGGCGGACTGTCCATGCTAATAAACCCTATTGGTTTCATTGGGCGACAGGGCTTGAGATGTTATTTCATCTCGGTGTCGGGTAAAAGTCCCTCAAATTGGAAGCAATGTCTCTAAAATGACCTTTACAGTGTTGACGAGGATGTTAAACCTCAAATCAAACAAACAAACAAACAAAACCCATTGTAGACAGGAAACCCTTAAAAACAGGCAAACAGTGTGGGTCCAGATCAGATGCCCAGGAACACAGCATCTGATCGGAGCCTTCACTGTTTCAAAACATTCACCCATTTTCTGAAAAAATTACTTTGGTAGCTCAATCTGGCACCTGTAGATTTTGAAATGGACTGCTAAACCTGTCTTAGTGGCCACCTCTATTAAACAAGCCACCTGTCTTATGCAAGCAGGCATTCAGTTCCCGAAAAAGGAAAATGCTTTAAAATTCACCTCTGTTAAGCAAGCACCTGTCTTAAGCAAGCACTTTTTGAATATCCCAAAGGTGCTTGCTTAATATAGGTTGGACTGTATAATGAAGATTTTATTCTGTTTAAATGGGTTAATGTAATTGGATACACTTTCAGGGGAGACAACTCCTGCAAAGGGGTTTTTGTCTCCCATGGCAATTGGGGTCAACTCTTAAAGGAAAGAATTTGCTCCTAAGGAGCTTAGGAGCAAATTCTTTCCTTTAAGAGATGACCTCTTTTTCAGTGGGACTGAGCCTACAGAAAAGCAAACAGGAAGTCCCGAAAGTTATCCCCCTTTGAAAAATGGCAGAAAAATGTGCTAGGTGTTCCCATTCCCCTTAAATTGTCAGGTCAACAAGTCAGTGTAATGAACGCCCCACTAAATCTCACTTTATGTAGCGGAAATTTGGGTTTAAAGGTGTTTTATTGAGCTACCGGGTCTCAAAATTTTTTTTTCTGGTTTTTATCTTCAATGCATACTCCTTTGTCATGTGTACACTTTTGGAGCCAAATACAGCTTCAGAACTTTGTGAAAATGGTCGTTTTCATTCGTGTTTACCCTTCGCTCGGAACATGTGTTCGGAATTTCTGTTCTAAAAATAAATCTGTCACTTTACACATGCATGCCGACAGTATCGTCTCTGAGTGTCGTTACTTATGGCATGGTATTCAGCGTCATATTTTTTCTGATTCAGGCATGGCTTAACAAACAAGGCCAAAAATGAACGTCGCATAACGTCATATATGGGGATTCAATTTTTGTCACGAGCTAAAAATAGATCTAACTATTGTTCGAAACCTAGTTAGGGAATCCCTCTCAAACTCGTTTACCTGTCATCATAATTAGGGCCCCGCACTGAAAGTGTGGGTGCCCTATAGTAATCACTCTGTCTGTCTGTCCGTCTGTCCATCTGTCCATCCACAAATTTTTTTATCCTCCATAACTTTCTTATTCCTGGATGGATTTAAATATTACTTGGCAGAAATGTTAACCATAATGTGATGGAGTGTTGCGCGCAAGACTCAAGTCCGTACCTCAAAGGTCAAGGTCTAATTAGAGGTTAAAGGTCAAAAAAGGGTCTTTCCTGTGTCCAATTAATAACTTTGTTATTATTCCTGGATGGATTTAAATATTACTTGGCAGAAATGTTAACCATAATGTGACGAAGTGTCACACGCAAGACCCACAGCGGTACCTCAAAGGTCAAGGTCATACTTAGAGATAAAAGGTCAAAAAAGCGTCTTTTTTATTGTGTCCAATCTATAGCTTTCTTATACCTGGATGGATTTAAATATTACTTAGCAGAAAGATTAACCATAATGTGACAGTGTGCCGTATAGTAATGCCCTGTCTGTCTGTCCGTCCGTCCGTCTGTCCATCTGCCCGTCTATCCATCAACATTTTTCATGTTTACAAACTGAAGCTGAAGTTATTGACAGTTGCCATATAGTAATACCCTTTTGTTTTTAATTCATAACTTACAAACAGTCAAATGCATCAACTTCAAACTTAAGATATATGGTCACAATATCATTACACAATTACATGGCAACCGACGTAACTCTAGCTACAATACTCTAAGAGTAATAGCCCTTTGAAAAAAAATCCAACTCCTCTGATGGCACTGCCGTGGCCCTAGTCAGTTTCACTGACAGCTCTAGTTGTTCTCATTTTTGCATAAAATGCATTCATTTGTATTGTTTTAAAGAAAAATACCGGCTATATGTATTTTATTTTTGGAAGCATTTTTTCCAGATAAATCAATAATGCACCTTTAACTCTTATCATGCTGTTCACAACAACCCCTATCTTTGGAAACAGTGTAGATCCAGATCAGATGGCTTCTGAAGAAGCCATCTGATCTGGATCTACACTGTTTGACATTAATTTCATGGCTTTGTAAGAATAAATTACATCAAGTAATCTGATTGGTTCAAAGTCAGAAATGGGTGTGGCTAAACTGAATATTCGACAAGAGAAGGGTTAAGGGGTTATTCATTACTTTCTTTTTTTGCTCAAAAACAGAGATTGTGGGAACTCATTAGAACTGCCTCACTGAGGCAGTTCTAATGAGCACCCACAATCTATAGTTGAACTAGAAATAAGAAAAAACATCAAACATTTTCATCTGAAAAATGTGAGTTCTAGACCGGGCTCTGTGACCTAGTGGATAAGAGCACTGACTCTTAATCATTAGGTCTCTCACCGCTGTGGGTTCGAGCCTGGCTCGGGTCACATGTAAGATGCCAAGTTCTGCAACGGAAGGTCAGGTGGTTTTCTCCGGGTGCTGCAGTTTGTGCTCACCTCTGATTAGGGATCGGCTCGATATGAGTGAAATAATTTTGAAAGGGCTGTAAAACCAATACAAACTAAAGCTATCACTAAAGGTGATGAATACCCCCACAAAAACTGCCTTGATAGTACAACAGCGGCATTTTGCAATTTTTTCACTTGAAAGGGGCCATAACTATGTCGAAAATTGACGAATTGTAGTGGAAATCGAACTTGACCTGTATTTTATAATGTTACATCAGTGTACCAAAAATTATAAAAATCGGTGAAGCGCTTTTTGAGTTATCGTCTGGAAACCAAGTCAACAGACCGACCGACCGACAGACAGACCGACAAGCTCACTCCTATATACCCCCCCCCCCCCCCTCCCAAATTTCATTTGTGGGGGTATAAAAAAATGTTAGTTCTAGAGATAGTAGAGACTCCAGTTTAGCACACAAGTGTGTTATCATATTGTTACAGAGGTGAGAGACTTGATGCAGATGTCACCACAGGAGCCTAGGAACACAGTCCAGGAGGCTACTAAAACTTCTTCAGAAAACCAGTCACAAAATATATCACATGACCAATTTGATAGCAGACGGTCTTCAGTTATCAGCACACGGTCATCACAAGATTCAGCCTATAGTGATAGAAAGCCAGGTATAGTAATTCTTAAATTACCTTATATCATAGAATATCTATATTAAAGGTGCATTATTGAGCTACCGGGTCTCAATTTTTTTTTTTTTCTGGTTTTTATCTTCAATGCATACTCCTTTGTCATATGTACACTTTTGGAGCCAAATACGGCTTCAGAACTTTGTTAAAATGGTCGTTTTCATTCGTGTTTACCCTTCGATCTGAACTAGTGTTCAGAATTTCTGTTCTAAAAATAAATCTGTCACTTTACACATTCATGGCGACAGTATCGTCTCTGAGTGTCATTATTTATGGCATGGTATTCAGCGTCATATTTTTTCCGATTCAGGCATGGCCTAAGCAAACAAGGCCAAAAATGAACCCTGCATAACGTCATATATGGAGATTCTATTTTTGTCACGAACTAAAAATAGATCTAACTAGTGTTCGAAACCTAGTTAGGGAATCCCTCTCAAACTCGTTTACCTGTAATCATAATTGTTCGCAATTTTGCATAAAATGCATTCATTTGTATTGTTTTAAAGAAAAATACCGGCTATATGTATTTTACCTTTAAGACCACCTTTGGGACTGTTCAACGGTGGTCTTTAAGTCCCAAAGATGGTCTCATACTATCTAGAGGACACTGAGTGCAGAAAACACAAAGAAAGAGAAAGTGATACCATCAAAATACAGTAAAATTCCGCTATTAAGACCACCAAAAATTGAGACTAATTCTGCTTAAAAAATCTTATTTAGAAAGTTTCAATTATTCTTTCTTTGTGTTTTCTGCATACAGTGGCCTCTGATTAGAGACCACCTTTGGGACTTTTCAAAAGTGGTCTTAAAGACCACTTTTGAACAGTCCCAAAGGTGGTCTTAATATAGGAATAGTAGTGAAGGCAATGATCAGGAATCGATACAATTAACCCACAGCTCTCATCAGAGACACCGAAAGGAAAGAAACACAAAAATGAAATGCAGAATTACCGTTTTCGACCTATTTACCGCACCGTGCGCTTAGTTTTTTCAAAATTGTATGAAAATATTGTGGTGAAAAATCTACCTAATAAGCCCACCCTCAATACGAAAAAAATACGAATAAAAAGCTTCCGATATGATTATTTTATAGAGTTGAATTTCAGCATAGGGATTCACCACATATACATATGATTGTCCGGGTCAAAAATGCAGCAAAACTCAATACGAATTTGTTGGAAGGTTACTGTAAAGTGTGTGCTTGTGTATTTTTCCAGAAAAAGCTTGGGTGTGCACTTATAGGAGCATGTGTGGTAAATAGGTCGAATACGGTAGTTTCAATTTTAGCGAATCATAATAGTGGAATTGCACTGTATATTGCCTTTATAGGGAATACCAAGTATGCCATGTCTTTAATTGAGACAGAACTGCTTGTTTTCAAACATTGAATATCAGAACCTTCTGTAAGATAAGATGGATGCCTGTCTGACTGGTGATAGGAGATAGCGGCTTCGATAAATTTGGTTACTGTCATAACGGCAGCATTTTTCATGGAGATAGCAGTATCTTTCTCCAGATGGGTCATTAGCAAACAGTGAAGGCCCAGATAAGACACTGCAGAATGCGGCTTCTTATCAGGGCCTTTGTAGTTTGGGAAATGGTAGGGAAAAATTGCAGTCAGGAATTCTGTTTACAGAGAGATTCCTCTTGGAAGTTAGGCACATCACATCTACGACTCTGTTTAAGAAAGACCCTCGTAAGTCCCGTGCACTTTATATATGGGATTTACCAGGCTAGTTGAAACACAGTTTGTGGGTACTTGGTAGAACTGCCTCATTAGCACAGATTGTGGGTACTTATAAGAACTGCCTCATTAACCCATTGTATACTGGTGGTCACTTCCATTGCTATAAGTTGGACGACTCCATTTGTCATATAAGGGGTGTCATGCCTAGTTTTCTGTGTTTATTCTTTTTTTGACGGAAAATTCTTTTAGCAAATAGTGCAGGCGTTGATCAGATGCCACATTATGCAGCGTCTAATCTGGGCCTGCACTGTTTGCCAAGGTACCCCTTTAGGGGTTTCTCGCATGCATTGGGTTAACACAGATTGTATTTCTTCTTTTGTTTCTTTTTTTTTTTAAGAAAAATGCCACTTTAATGGCATGAAAGATTGCACCATACCATAAGGGTTAGGAAAAGGCATAAAATGCTTGGCTTTAAAATGCTCGGCAAAGCCTCGCATTATATTCCTTTACCTCAACCCGTTTGATAAATTGATATATGTTGGCGTCAAACCCTTCTGATGCTCATCCCAACAATTGTTTTTGGCTTTGTCATCTACTGGTTACTGTAAAAGTCATTGTTGCAAATAGTGTGGACCCAGATCAGACTTCTCCTCTAGGAAATGGATTGGGCTGCATGGAGCTGAAACTGACGGAACATGAGTACTGGTAAAATGCTTAGGTCTAATATGTTCTCTAAAAGGGTTATCCTTTGGAAGCAAGGAATACACCACAGAACTGAAAAATATGGAGTGTACATGTTTTCTGGGCCAGACTAGCTAGTTTCGGCCAATTAGGCCTCATCAGTGACCCTCAGATATTTTCAAAATTCCACAATGGAATCAATGATCCCAAAGGACAAGAAAATATAATCTACACTATGATGTAGGGCAGGGAGACGTTTTACCGCCGCCACACATTCCCACACACCAGCTGTAGTGAAGTTAAATATGTTCTATAAAAGGGTTATCCTTTGGAAGCAAGGAATACACCACAGAACTGAAAAATATGGAGTGTACCGTATTCCTCCCATTTAGCGCCCCGGGCGCTTAAAAATTAGAAAAAGAGGGGGCGCTTATTAGAGACAAAAAGCTTACCAGAGCAGAAAGTTTAAAACCATTTACATGCAGTAGTTTTCCATTAGAATATCGTGGAATCATGACATGTAGAGTACCAAATGGTCAACACAGACACTGTGATAGCAGGGGGTTTAGAAATACCTTGCGTGATACGATTTTCAGCAGATAAGGCGATGATTGAAAGGCTGAAATCTTTACTTCAGGTAAGCCAAAATACTTTTTCCTCAGATTGCAGAAGGGGCGCTAATTATTTTGTTCTTGGAAAAACAGTGAGGGGGCGCTTATAGGAGCAGGGGCGCTAAATGGGAAGAATACGGTATATGTTTTCTGGGCCAGACTAGCTAGTTTCGGCCAATTAGGCCTCATCAGTGACCCTCAGATATTTTAAAAATTCCACAATGGAATCAATGATCCCAAAGGACAAGAAAATATAATCTACACTATGATGTAGGGCAGGGAGACGTTTTACCGCCGCCACACATTCCCACACACCAGCTGTAGTGAAGTTAAATATGTTCTATAAAAGGGTTATCCTTTGGAAGCAAGGAATACACCACAGAACTGAAAAATATCTGGGCCAGACTAACTAGTTTCGGCCAATTAGGCCTCATCAGTGACCCTCAGATATTTTAAAAATTCCACAATGGAATCAATGATCCCAAAAGACAAGAAAATATAATCTACACTATGATGTAGGGCAAATTTGTGCAAGTCAGACTGTCCCTGTATGTAAACTCTATTGGGTTGTTTGGGTGGTAGGGCTTGAGAAGTCATTTGATCTCAATATCAAACTAGAATTGCGCAGTCGATGGCACGCCATCGCATGTCCCCATGTCACTACATTTTGCTGTTCCAAGTCGCTTTGATATGTTTCACGACCATGTTCTGTAAATTTTGTTTTTTTATTCCCTCCCCCCCCCCCACCCCCTGGGCCCACCCCTAGGGGTGTGATCAAAATTCCGAAAGTGTCATGCACTCCCCAGACCAAAGATCTATCAGTTCCCAAAGTTTCAAGTTTGTATCTATAACCGCCTAAGAGGAGCTGGCCGGTAAGACGAATGGACAGACGGACGACAAAGACCATTACAATATCCCCACTTTTTCTTTGAAAAGCGTGGGGATAATAAAAGTCCCATAAAACTGGAAGAGATGTCTCTAAAATGACCTAAATAGTGTTCACAGTTTTACTTCCCCATCAATGCACTGAGAATGTTCATATAATAGATTTATCCATTTGGCTGTCTGTGGGAGAAATTTTGCTTCTATTAAATAAGTTTGTGTATATGTCTACTCAGGGTTTTCGCCTATCTTGTATTAAATATTGGCTCAGTATAATGGAAATAATCTTGAAATGGCTGTAAAACCCAAATAAGAAAATAAATACACCAGAGCCTCATTATAACACGGTTCGTTATAACACGGTTTTGGATATAATACGGTTTCAAGATGGATCCCAAAAATGTATAGATTATTTAGAAAAATGACCATAAATGGTCATTTTTCTATATAATCTATACATTTTCATTTGGATACAACACGGTTGTTTAACTAATACGGTTTTAAGAGCGCTGACTCTTAGTCATTAGGTCTCTCACAGCCGTGGGTTCGAGCCTCGCTCGGGTCACGTGTGAGACACCAAGTTCTGCAACGGAAGGTCAAGTGGTATTTCTCCGGGTACTCCGGTTTTCGCCCACCTATGATTAATGATCAGCTCGATATGAGTGAAATAATCTTGAAAGGGCCGTAAAACCCAAACCAAAAAAAAAAAAAAAACTAACACAGTTTCTGCTTTGGACCCCAACAATAGTGTTATAAAGAGGTTGGGGTGTACTGATACATTAATTCATGATTTTTTTTTTCAGCTTTGGGATATTTAACACTGTCTGTGGAATACCATTCTAGCAAAGGAACCATGAAGGTTCGCATCTGGCAGCTCAATGATCTTCTTCTTCCACCACGTAAGTATCATTAATCCTTCTCTTGCTGAATATTCAGTTTAGCCACACCCATCTTTGACTTTGAACCAATCAGATTACTTGATGTAATCTATTCCTACAAATTCATAAACTGAATGTCAAACAGTGTAGATCCTGATCAGATGGCTTCTTTAGAAGCCATCTGATCTGGATCTACACTGTTTGCAAAGATAGGGGTTGTCATGAACAGCAAGAGAAGGGTTAATTTTAGCTTGAAAAAGAAAAAAAAAACGGCAGGGCCCAGTTGTTCAAAGCACCATTTGCTTAACAAGCTCATTAGTGGACATGTTAACTGATTTGGGGCCAGTTGTCCAAAACTAAGGATGTCATTACTTAACATACCTTTGAAACTTTGATCATTTAATATGGCAAATATGCTAATATTTTTGCTGAAAAAATGTGAGCAGCTTTTGCAAATGCTTTACAGGTGCATGCATGGCTTTGAGACGATATGTCATGGACAAGACAAGTCTTGTTCTCTTGAAAATGATATCTACCTTAATAATAACTTCATGCTATACCTGTTACAATTACATATAAACCCATTTTCTGAATGGCATTTTGGTGGCGGCATCCATGTCCTATGGACACTTTTTCTAGTTCTTCAAATAATGCTGAAATTAGCCGTTTCCGGACTCTGCAGTCTGTGTTTACCTACGGATTTCCACCAAACTTGATACGTGGCTTTGCATACATGAGACCTCGTATGTGTTCGATCATCATCAAAATCAGATGCGTATCATGGGAGTTACGGCCCATTGTTCATGAAAATTTATACATTTTCCTCAATTGTTCAGAAATGCTTGATTCTCACTTGTTCATGGCGGGGGGTGGGGGGGGGTATTTTAGTCATTCTCCAAGGACAGCTCAATCTAGTTGTTGGCTCCCCACCCCCACCCCAAAAAAATACAGCTACAAGAATTCCAGATTCCAGTAAGGAAAGTAATTTCTCCAGGAGACAAAGGCAATTCTAACTGGTATTACAATATTTGTTTCTTGGAGTATTTTAAAGAATATCTTCATTAAACTTGAAAGTGGTTTCTTTTAAAGTCATTGTTGCAAACATTATGATCCACACTATTTGTCTGTATGTAAAAATATGTTTGAAATGTTTGCAAGAAAATGCAGCAAACATAAACAGACAACATTTTCAGATGCAGTTTTTTCTTGGCATCTTAAGGGTTAATTTATCTAATTTTGCACTATGAATATGTTTAATTGAAATTGTCATTCTCATAATGATCCTAAGTATTGGGACAGACAGACCTAAGCAAACAGTGAAGACCCAGATCAGACTGCTCCTGAAGGAGCAGTCTGATCAGGGTCTACACTGTTTCTGGAGCAGTCTGATCAGGGTCTACACTGTTTGCTATTCTGTCTCCAACTTTTGAACTCCTTGCTGGATCATGAAACACATTTGTCAAAATTTTAGGAGAATTTACGAAAGTCCTTAAGGTGTCCAAACTTTTAGGATTTTTACGGTATAACAAGTTTTGTCTTTATATCAAATGGTGATACAAAGAAGGGTAACTATTTGTTTCAGCAACCACTTCCATGATTCACACCATCTATGTGAAGAGCTACCTTTATCCAGACAAGAAGAAAGATTCCAAGCGTAAAACAGAAGAGGTTAAGGTCGATGGAACAGAAGGTCACATGCATTTAAAGAAACGGAAGGATAAATTAAGTGTACAGCATGTTTTCACACCAGTGTCTTTCAAATTTAATAAAGCATTAGAATACTCAGGAATCACAGCAGACGTAATCAAAGAAAAACAGTTACAAATTGACGTCTGCATTACGCAAAGATACTCACATCGTAGCTTTATGATTGGAATTCTTCTGCTTCCGTTGAAAACTGCAGTTAAGAAAGTGGTGAAAGAAAAGTTTTCATTAATACCTTGTATGAACCACACAATACCAACAAATATGAGGGTGTACAGTGCTTCAGAGTTGAGTATTTCAAGTAACACAGCAAGTGTATTCTACAGCAGTCCAAATGTTCGTGTCATGATTCCTGAGGATATGGATGACACTTCTGAAAAAGCAGTTAGCAACCCAGATCTGAAGCAGGAATATTCTTCAAGTACAGAGGTAGATATGTCGGTTGACTCCAAAATTGTTCCCAAATTAGATTTCTCGAATCTCACACTTGATGAAAGTGGCTATTCAAGTGAGCAGATCACCTGTCCAGGGGAACTGGAAAGTCCAGATTCAGGTATGGTAAAGGATATTACGCAAGAAATTCAAGCATTTACAACAATAAATACTGAGGAAAAGAAAGTAGGTGCAGTGAAAAAGTTATTTCAAAATGCTAAACAGACAGTATCCCCCAGAGATAAAAGTGATAAGAAGTTAAACACATGTCAGGTTATAGAGATAGAATTTGGAGACTCAGAATCAGAAACTCCTAGAGAAATAAAAATAAATCAGGTTGATGGTAAAGACTATAGTGCAGTGGATGGAAAATACCAAGATATCAAAAAAGGGTCTGGGAATAAAAGTGGTGATAGCTCCAGCTCCAGACCTGATACACCTACTTGGGACTACTATGATATTCCTGTTGACACACCTTCTGTGGTAGTTGAAAATCCTTCACAGAAAAAAGAAGCATCCCCTGTGTTGTTTCCCATGGAAACCACACTTGAAGTAAGAAAAATAAAAAGTGAAGAAAAGGTGGGTGGAGTAAAAATGGAGAAAGAGAGAAGCAAAAGAAGGTCAAAGAAAAAGCCAGAGCCAGTCCCAGGAAAAGCTATTCCTATTGTACCTCAGATTGTGGTAGTTAGTCCAGGAGACAATCTAGACAAAGGTAGTACTAAAATAGATCTTCCAGATCAAATACACACAGAACCAAAAACAGTCAATATGGCTGAAACGAAAGTGATAATTAAAGATACTAAGGAAACTGATGCAGTCAAATTAGAAACTGCAAAACCGGTGCTCAGGGAAGTGACTGTCGTTAAAGCAAAGACTACTAAACTCAAAGAAGCAAAGTTTATTGTTCCAAAAATGAATAAACCCGATCTTTCCAAAGACCACAGTATACAGCTTAATGCTCCACCAAGGTCAAAGAAAAAGAAGTCTAAAGAAAGTAATGAAAAAGAATTGCATATGTCTATAAAACAAAGCAATGCAGGTTTCGGAAATGTCAGAAATATGATGGCAGGACCAGGTGCTAGTTCGGCTCCAGTTTTCCCAACATTCTTGCAACAGCAAAGCTTCCATAGATCAACTTCAGATAGTTCAGCATTTAGCAGGAGTTTAAGCTCAACAAGCAATTCCTCAGTTACTATTGATGTTGACAAACTGTCATTTGCATCGTCTGACTCACACGTTGTTGAATTAGATCAAGACATAAGTATAACAGAGCTGCCTAGTGACTCAGAATTATTTTCCCCAGATTCGGAATTATTTTCTACCTCTTCAGAAGTTGAATCTTCCAGATCTAAGGATGTTGAGAGAGGCATTGTGGAGCTCTCTCAAGAGAGATTCTTACCAGCAAAGCAGATTATGCCAATGCAGGTTTTTGTGGAGGAGAATTTGGACAGTAGTGATGAAACACTGAGCCAGTCTTATAGGAAAAACTTACCTACTACAGAATTGTAATCTAAGTTTAAGGAAAAAAAATTGTGTTTTGACTCAACATGCAAAAGGTGCGTTGGCTGATGACTAGCAGTTGATGATTAATTCAACCCATTTTCAATCCAAATGGAATCTTCCTCACTATGTAAAGTAGAAGTCCATTTAAAAATCTAGGGGTGTTGGGTTGAGTTAGTTTCAGAAATTCAGTTAGAAAACGGTTTAACTTTTTGCAAACAGTGAAGGCTCATATCAGACTCTGGGCCTGCATTGTGTGTCATTGTGCTATTTTTTTAAAGTCCAGTGTCCACTTAAAGTGAAAATATTAAGAATCTCAGTAGTTGTATATTTAGAGTGCCTATTGCTGTTGCGTTTTATGATAAAAATGTATATTGTAATTTGCTTGGCTATGCATTAAAAAAACACGAGATAATTTGCCATGTCAGTTTGTAGTGGTTTGAAATTCTTAGTAAATTTCATGCACAGATCCAGATATGGAGGACAGTGGAAGATAATTTGAGGTTAGTTTTTGTTATTTCTCCATTAAAACATACCGGTATGCTAAAGGGTACTTTTTCGAATTACCTCGGTGAGGCAATAGCCTACCAACAACATATGTTTCTTATTTCTCCATTAAAACATGTTGTGGGTATTTGTTGAAATCGCCTCAAAGAGGCAATTCTAATGAGTTTGTTTGAATTGAGGTTCTACATCACTATCAACACTATTTAGGTCATTTTGGAGATGTTGCGCCCAATTTTGTGTGACTTTTACCTGACAGTAACCCTTAAGACGCCGAGAAAAACTACATCTGAACATGCCGTCTGCTTATGTTGTCGGCTGAATTTTTTCGCAAACTTCTCTAAAATATTTTTGCATCGATCTACAGGCAAACAGTGTGTGCCCAGATCAGACTGCTCATACAGGAGCCGTCTGATCTGGGTCCATACTGTTTGCAAAAAATTACTTTTAAGGTAAAGGGCAGACGACAAAGCACATGACGTGATTGGCATTTTAGGGGTTAACCCAACAAACATAAGTAGACACTGCTATTAAATGATATAAACATAATTCTGTGCCAAATCAAACATTCTCTTACCTGGCAAACCAGTGTATAACATGTATATGCGTATTCCGAGAACATTACAAGCTACATTTCAGATGTTTTTCTTGGCAGTTTAAAGGTTGTGAAACTTTGAACATTGTGTTATGTATGTTCCTAATGTTGCCTTTGGACATGTTTGGCTCCACCAAACATGTCAAAAGGTGACATAAGGAGAATATGGTTGTTCCTGAATGTGCTTTTAACCCATTAAGTACCAGAAACCCCAAAACGGGTACCCTGGCGAACAGTGCAGGCCCAGATCAGATGCCGTAGAACAGGGCATCTGATCAGGGCCTCCACTGTTTGCTAAAAGCTGTCATTTTCCAAATAAATTTTTATGAAAACACAACCTGACATCCCTAAATTTTTAAATGAACTCCTGCTATATATATGGAGGAAGATTCCATTTGGTACAAAAGGTGTTAATTAATGGACTTTCAAGGATTTGCTTATATGGTAAAAATGCCATTTATTGTGATAACACACCTGTGTGACACAGTGCAATCTTTCATATCTCCAAAATGGCTACTTTTCTGATGTAAATATGTGATATTTTGTTATTTAAACTCTAACCTTACGTTGACGGTGCCGGTTAGAACTGCCTCAATGAGGCGGTTCTAATGAGTACCCACAACCTATATTTAAGAGCAGAAATCAGAAAAATAATGCATACCCCTGTAAATGCCAGTTTTCTCTGAGTAAAGTGAGTTTAGAGGGGTGTTCATTACACGGATGTGTTTAAATCATGTCTTACTGCACCTTTCTCTAATTACAGCAAACATGGTACCCGGTAGTTGTACAGTTTATATAACAAGTTATGTTACTTTTTTGACATTGTGTGCTATTGATATTTTAGTTTATTTACCTTCTTTTTAGCTCACCAGAGCCGAAGGCTCCGGGGGAGCTTATAGGACAGGCAGTTGTCCGTCGTCGCCTGTGTCGTCTGCGTCAACATTTTCAAATGACATCTCCTCTGAAGCCACTGGGCCGATTCAGCCCAAATTTCATCTGTAGCATCCTTGGGCAGGGGGATTGAAAGTTTGTGTTTTTAATGAAAATCGGCTCATTAGTTTGATTGCTATGGCAACTTAGAGTTTCCATAGACTTATAATGGGGAAAATAGAAAAATGGCATTTACTGCCAAGCCTCTGCAGATATTTTGACAAAACTTTCAAAGAAATGTTTCATAGGCAATCTACTATCTGCCATATGATTTTAGGTCTTCTGCTCATTTTAATTGGTTGCCATGGAAACCAAAATGCAAAAAATAGACAAAAAAATACTTAAAAAATCATCTCCTCAGAAACCATATGCTTTAGGAGGCTGAGACTTTATGAAAATATTCACCATATTTGCCTTTACTGGTTTTGTGTCTTTTATGAAATTTGGCCCTTTAGTTTTGTTGCTATGGCAACTTAGAGTTTTCATTGACTTATAATGGGGAAAACTGAAAAATGGCATTTACTGCCAAGTCATTACAGATATTTTGACAAAACTTACATAAACATGTTCCTTGAATAAACTTCTCTCAGCCATATGCTTTTATGTCAACCTGGGGGTCCCCTAGGTTGTGCCGGGGCCATGCCCCGCCCCCTCCACTTCATAAAATGCCTTATATCTCAGAAACCTTACAGATCCCAACCCCAAAACCATATATATTCTTGTTCCTAATGATAAGATGCATTAAGTGACACCAACCTGGAGGTCCCCCGGGATGTGCCGGGGACATGCCCTGCCCCCTCTATTTCATAAAATGTCATTTATCTCAGAAACCATTCAGATCCCCGCCCCTAAACTATATATATTCTTGTTCCTTATGCTAAGATGCATTAAGTGACACCAACCTGTGGGTCCCCCGGGATGTGCCGGGGACATGCCCCACCCCCTCCACTTAATAAAATGCCATTTATCTCAGAAACCTTACAGATCCCCACCACTAAACCATATATATTCTTGTTCCTTATGATAAGATGCAATCAGTGACACCAGCATGTGGGTCCACCCGGGCTGCCATGGGCCATGCCCCACCCCTTTACTTCATTAAAATCCATATATCTCAGAAACCATACAGATCCCCACCCCTAAACAATATATATTCTTGTTCCTTATGATAAGATGCATTAAGTGACACCAACCTGGGGGTCCCCCGTTATATGCCGGGATATGTCCTGACCCCTCCACTTCATAAAAGGCCATTTATCTCAGAAACCATTCAGATCCCCACCCCTAAACCATATATATTCTTGTTCCTTATGATAATACGCATTAAGTGACACCAACCTGTGGGTCCCCCGGGATGTGCCGGTGACATGCCCCACCCCCTCCACTTCATAAAATGCCATTTATCCCAGAAACCATTGAGATCCCCACCCCCAAACCATATATATTCTCATTCCTTATGATAAGTTGCATTCAGTGACACCAACTTTGGGGTCCCCTGGGGTGTGCCGGGACCATGCCCAACCCCCTCCACTTCGTAAAAGGCCAAATATTTCACAAACCTTACAGATACCCACCCCTAAACCATTAAGTTCCTTAGGATAAGACACATTCAGTGACACCAACCGAGGGGTCACCCAGTGTGTGCCCGGGCCATGCTCCACTCCTTGACTTCACAAAAGACCATAATTATATCTGAGAAACTGTTCAGAGCCCCACCCCTAAACCATATATATTCTTGTACCTTATGATAAGACGCAATCAGTGACACCAGCATGCGGGTCCCCCAGGGTGCCACAGGCCATGCCCCACCTCTTTACTTCATTAAAATCCATATATCTCAGAAACCGATCAGATCCCTACCCCTTAACCATATATGTTCTTGTTCCTTAGGATAAGACTCAACTTCATAATAGGCCATATATCTCAGAAACCATTCAAATCCCCATCCTATAATCACATATATTCTTGTTCATTGTTATTAGACACATTCAGTCACCCCTGTCTTTTGGGGTCCGCAAGGGCCATTTCTCTCCCTGCCACTTCATAAAAGTGGCTCATATCTCAGAAACCATTCAGATCCCCACCATTTAACCATATATACTCTTGGTACTTATGATAAGACATATTCATTGACAACAAGTTTGGGCTTTTCTGGGATCTGCCATGCCCGATTCCCTCCATTGCTTAAAAGGTCTTACATCTCAGGAACCATACACATTCCCACTGGTAAACCATATATGTCTTTGTTCCTTTTGATAAGATGCATTTAGTGACACCAACCAGGGCTCCATTGGGTCCATGCCCCAATCTCTCTACTTTATAAAACACCTAATATTTCAGACACAGTCCACATGGGTGCTCATTTGGGTATGGAGTTTGTTTTGGAGACATTATAATTGGTATAATAAATTATCATGTTACAATACATGGCTACCATTAGGCAGTGTCCACCTGAGCTCTGGTTTATGAACTTTGGCTCTTTGGTTTGTTTGCTATGCCAAGTTCTGAGTTTCCATTGTCCTATAATGGGGGAAAATTGAAAACTTTCAAGCAATATTTTGTCACACTTTCATAGAAATGTTCTTTTAATAATGTTCTTTTTGGCCTATTTGTTGCCACAAATGGGAAATTGTCATTCTGTTGTCCTGCAACAACACATTCAAGCGACATCAAGTCTAAAGCTATGAGGCTGATTGGGTCCAAATTTTATCTGTAGCATCCTAGGGCACAGGGCTTCCATGGTTAATTAAAATACATTGCTGCCAGTGGGCAGTGGCCCCCTGAGCTCTGGTGAGCATTGTGGCCCATGGGCCTCTTGTTTTGTTGTTGTTGTTACTGAATTAGTCAAATACAAATTAATGTATTGATGGAGTGTAGATAGGAAAATGCAAATAAATAGTATATAGTTGTACAGTTTGACTAACAAGTTAGATTATGGTAATTTACCTTAGTCATTGCGTCGTTTCTTAATATGTTAATTTTCTGTATCTTTTATGGAATTTGTGAAGAACTATCAAAAGCAGCTTTAAAATGATTTTTGTTCGAAATATTTTATTTTATTGATATTAAGGATGTATGTGTATTGAACTTATTTATACTGAATTTATTTTTGTTGCGTATGTTGTATGCGAAATTGTTTGTATTGCATGTAAATAACAAAATTGTATATTTTTCTAAAGATACTAAAAAAGCATTTTACATGTTTGTAAATATTTATTTTTTATTTTTAAACTGCCTCTATTATATTTTTAGTTGTTTTGATGTTATCATTTTCAAATGATGTGACTCAATTGTTATTCTTTCGTGAACAACGAAAATGTAAAAAGATTAGCTTTTATTTATCGCACATATCTAACAAATCATGTAGACATATTTCATAGGAGCAATATGGGGCCAGTTGTTCGAAGCATTGTTAGCTTAACGAGCTTGTTAGTGGTCATATTGTTAACTCTTCTAGCAAGTACAATGTCTAAAATTCTGGTATTTTTGCTGAAAAAATGTGAGCAGCATTTGCTGATGCAAATGCTGCTCACATTTTTTAAGCAAAAATATCAGCATATTTGCCATATTAAATAATCAATGTTTCAACGATATGTTAACTAATGACGTTGTTAGTTTTGAATAACTGGCCCCTGATCAAGGTTAACACCAATGATGTCGTTAGTTGATGAATTGTTAAAACTATATTTACATTTCCAGTGTAAAGCCTAATGTAAACCTACAGAAAACAATTGCATTCATACGTCCATGAACGCATCGAACCACATGATTTTCAGTGACGTTAAATGACGTCATTCCCAACCATTGTTCTCAACGGGCGTTGATGACGTCAATGCTGCTCCGCTGTATGTAGAAAAACAGCGTGCAAATGTTTTTCAGCTTTAAAAGTTTGCCCTACAAGCTTGTTTTCGCCCAGTGATGAGGGGCAAATAATGGAAATATAAAAAATAAACTTAATTTTTCTGCTTTTCATGTATTATGAACGACAGTGGGTCGCTAGCAAAGTTTACATGAACCCCTTTGGGGTTCATTTACTTTGCATGCGACCCACTGCATTCATACTTCCATGAACTGCAGAAAGATAAATTTCATTTCTTAATTGAGCATTTGATATGGCAGATGCACTAATATTTTTGTTGACAAAAAATGTGATAAGCTTTTCATTTGCAAAACCTACATGGTACTTTTTTTTTTCATACAACAGCTCAACCTTTTTATGTAACAACAAAATGTTGGATAACATGATTTAAAGATGGATCTTGAAAATGTATAAATAATATGGAAAAAATGACCATAAATGGTTATTTTTCTATATACCCTAATGATCATACGTATTGGGACAGATAAGCCTAAGCAAACTGTGCAGATCCAGATCAGTGCAGTCTGATCAGGGTCTACACTGTTTGCCATTCCATCTGCACCTTTGACACTCCTTGCTGGATCGTAAAATTTTTTTAAATTTTTTTGGAGAATTACAGCAAGTTCTCAAGGTGCTCGAACTTTTGCGATTGTACAGTACTCCATACATTTTTGTTTGAATATAACTCATTTCTTTTTTACTAACTCAGTTTCTGCTTTGGACCCCAATAACAGTACAGTAAAACCTGTCTTAGTGGCCACCTCTATTAAGCAAGCAACCTTTCTTAAGCAAGCAGGCATTCAGTACCCGAAAAAGGAAAATCCATTAAAATTCACCTGTGTTAAGCAAGCACCTGTCTTAAGCAAGCACTTTTTGAATATCCCATAGGTGCTTGCTTAATACAGGTTGGACTGTATTATAAAGAGGTTGTGGTGTATTAGATATTGAGCTTGCAAGAACAGTTAACAATTTGACCACTTATGCATTAGTTAAGGGGAATGGGAACACCTTCAGAGGAGACAACTCCTGCAAAGGTGTTTTTGTCTCCCATGTCAATAGGGGTCAACTCTTAAAGGAAAGAATTTGCTCCTGAGGAGCAAATTCTTTCCTTTAAGAGTAGACCCCTTTTTCAGTGCGACTGGGCTTAAACTTAAGGGAACAGGAAGCCCCGAATGTTGTCTCCCTTTGAAAAATTGCAGAAAAATGCGCTAGGTGTTCCCATTCCCCTTAAGAAAATAATGCTTGGGCTGAGTACTGTATGCCTTAAGAAGAACAAATAAATCTTCCAGGCACGCAACACTTTCTGAACATTTTTGTCTCCCAGATCAGATTGGCCCAGTTCTCAAAGCATCGGAAAACAAAATTGAATATTCTGTTATTTGTGCTGGAAAATGTGAGTCGCTTGCAAGAGCTTATTATATTTTATCAGCTAATATATTAGTATATTTGCCATTAAGGATATTCTGCGACTAACATGGCTGAAATAGCACAATATGCACTTGAAAAAAGAAATTATGAATTCAAGCATTAAGCAAAGGTCTCAGAAATTTTTTTCTTATTAGTGTAAAAAATAACAGGGCAAAGTTTACTCAAGACAAAACCACTTAAATATCTGAATTACTATAACGAGAGAAATGTAAAATTAATATTGCAATAAATGCTCGTTTGTTTTAGACTTAGAACCAAATTGTTTATGAATAAATAAAAAATATATTGCCACTTGTGTATGAGAAATTGCACAGGGAAGGTGCACCGGGACATATTTTTTCATAAAACAGCTCCAAAAGCGAATAATTAATTTTCGTTCACGTGGTGTGTAGAAAATTTCGAAACAAAATTCATCATGGCCGAACATCTGGGGATGTGTTTACACGCAAGTTCACACGTTCGTATTGACGTAACCATGACGGGATCGCCAAGGTACTTGATGTAATCTGAAACCCCAAACATACACCTTTAAAACTGCACCATTCGATTTTCACTTAGAAACTATCAAATACTAACATTTCAACAATACATTTGTTGTGTTACTCTGTGTAAAGTTTTTCGGCAAGGAGCCGAACAACACCCTGGCTAAAACATAAGATTAATACGCCACGGCACTTTTTTATCAGCGAAAGATCGAGTTATTTTTCGTCATATTTACATTATTGTAATGAATTTATGTACGTTATGAAATCTTCTTTTAGGATTCCAGGGGATTTCACCGGCAAAGAAAGATTATACACATTTATTCAATAAATACTTTTGAAACTACTTTTCATCCGCGATAGGTCTGAAGGGAGACCACTGTTATAGAAATGTTGGTTTCCGGATGGAGCCGAGTACTTTAATTTTTAAACAAGTTTGGCTTTTACAAGAATTTTGTCATCGCTCAAAACGAGATAAATGTATCGAGGAAAAGTGGTTCAGTGTAGCCTACATTTACTTTGGCAGCATTTTCAGGCTAAATTTATGTCCAGACCAGCTCAGTCCTGCTCACGCACACTTATAAACGGCACAGACCGGTCGTTAGGGAAGAGTGATGTTGTAAACGCCCAAAGACGTAGTCAAAGAATCTTGAACCAGATATGAAGCCGGTAACCAGTTTGATGTCACAAACTGTCAATTTTTCATGGAGGAAAATAATGGTCGCAGCGACAAGTTTCAATTGTTTTTATAAATATTTCTCTTTAAACCACAACCATTTTTCGTATCTTTCGCCTTTACATATTAAGTAAGTTATTTTACACCCCCTGATCAATATACTGCATATCGATCCGTCAGTATTTTATGAGAATCCTCGTGCAAGTCGTTGGTTACAAATGTAAACATTAGACACGTGTGATAAGTATACTCCACCACCTAGTTTTACAAAATAGTGACACAGCATTAAACATGATTGTATTGCATTTTTTAGATATAAATTATATGTTTGACAAAATTATATAAAGTTAATGGAGATTTGAGGCGAAAGAAAATTTAATAACAACTTTAAAATCACAGTAGCTAGTGTTAAAGATTGGGTCTTAATTTGTTCCCTTTCTTTTTTCTACCTGTAAACATTACACAGGTGTGTTCAGTCAGCCACAAAAATAAACTTACCTGCATATTTATCCCAATGAATGCAAGTTTATCTCTCCATACACAGAAAGGACTTCTTTTATTGTGTCAAGAAATGTGTAAAATAAAAAGACAAGATTTTTTTTCCTGAACACAAAACATGCCTTGGTTGAAAACACTTTATTTGAATTTAGTGCAGCTAATCAAAATTTAGATTCCTGGTGCACCTTAAGGAAACATGTAACTACTCAGTGATTTCTTTTTGTCATTTGTGCTTGTGGGAATTTTCCAGTTTTGATACACAAAGTTTGGCATTTTTCAGGTGAGTGAAGAAAAAACTCTGAACAATATTTTACTTTTCTAACAGGTATTAAAATAACTTTAAGATATCAAGTTTATGTTCCAATTATATTAGTTGGCTAAAACAAAAGGGCTGCATTCAATTTCTTGCATATTCAGAGCCACTGTCATTTTTGCTCATTTGTCCACGCGGCCATGTTGAATGTCCTTAATGATCAACCTTTCAACCAATAAAATGCCAATCATGACAATTTCTGTCTGTTTTGCCGTCAGCCGGTTTTCTCAAAAATGATTTTTTTGCAAACATTGTGGACCCAGATCAGACTGCTCCTGTAGTCTGATATGGGCCCACACTGTTTGCCTGTATGCAAAAATATTTTTAAAAACTTTGCAAAAAAAAAAAAAAAAATCAGCAGACGACATAAGCAGACCACATTTTCAGATGTAGTTTTTCTCGGCTGACAACATTAGTTTTGAACAGCTGGCCCCAGATCATAATTTCAGCATGATTTCAACCCTTGTCCTGCTGTCTAAATTAATTTTGCTGCATCCAGTTCTGACTGTCAACCAGTCTGATTCCTTGATATAGTATAAAAGTGATTGTCAAATAGTGTAGATCCTGATCAGATAGCTATCCTGGTTAAGCAGGACAAGGGTTAACAGGTGATCTCACCGACCAATAAGAAACGACTAAGGCTTTGTGAATATACACGTACTTGTAATACCAGAATGCATTAAAACTTTATCTGCATTTACTGTTCTGTCTGTTTGTTTTGAAATTAATATTATTTTTGTGAGTTATTTTGTATTAACCCATTTAGTACCAGAAACCCCAAAACAGGTACCCTGGCAAACAGTGCAGGCCCAGATCTGACGCTGCAGAACTCGGCATCTGATCAGGGCCTACACTGTTTGCAAAAAGTTCAGCTATTTTCCTTCTAAATTCTGAAGAAAAAACAACCTGACACCCCTAAATTTTGAAATGGACTCATGCTATATATGAGGAAGATTCCATTTGGTACATAAAGGGTAAATGAGGTTATTAAAGCATAGTGAGTTTATAAGCAGCGATATATTCTTTATAAATAAACAACAACTAAGTAATTTGAAAAAAAGAGTTAAATTGCTTTCCTTCTGAGCCTACTGCGGTTTGTACAAATGGCTCTTATATGATATGAAAATGTTTGTCTCTTTTTATGCCCCCAACTTCGAAGAAGTTGGTGAGGCATATTGGTTCTGTCTTGTCCGTCTGTCTGTCCGTTACGCTTTCACCCTGTAGGAAACTCAAGAATGGTTTGAGCTAGGATCTCGAAATTCCATTATGGAATGTGCATGAAAAATAAGCGGACACATATTTTTTTTTTTTTTCACCGGACTTGTCTTTGCAGAGTTATGCCCCTTTTCGGACTTAATGCATTGGGGCAATGGGAAAACCTTTTGAGCAAGATATCTGGAGAACAACTTGAGCTAGGCTCATGATATTTAGTAAACAGTTTGGGTCTAAGGTGTAGATGACCTGATTAACTTTTGACGAAATTCTGAAAATATTTAACGGAGTAATGCCCCTTTTCAGACATGCATTGCTGCTATGTGGAAACCTTGTGAACAAAATATCTGAAGAACCGCTTGAGCTAGGCTCATGATATTTAGTAGAGAGTTTGGGTCTAATGTGTAGATGACCTGATTAACTTTTGATGAAATTCCGAAAATATTTAATGGAGTCAAGCTCTTTTTCGGACTTACGCATTGTGCATGGCTATGGGGAAACCTTGTGAGCAAAATATCTGGAGAACCGCTTGAACTAGGCTCATGATATTTACTAGACTATTTGGGTCTAAGGTGTAGATGACCTGATTAACTTTTTACGAAATTCCGAAAACATTTAATGGAGTTATGCCCCTTTTTTGACTAATGCATTGTGGCTATGTGGAAACCTCGTGAACAAAGTATCTGGAGAACCGCTTGAGCTAGGCTCATGATATTTGGTATACAGTTTGGGTCTAATGTGTAGATGACCTGATTAACTTTTGACGAATTCTGAAAATATTTAATGGAGTTATGCCCCTTTTTGGACTTATACATTTTGGCTATATGGAAACCTTGTGAAAAAAAACAAACAAACACTGGAGAACCACTTGAGCTAGGCTCATGATAGTTGGCAGTCTGTTTGCTACTAAGGCATAGATGCAGGGGCTGACAAATCCATTGCCCGGCCGCCCGGGACAAGTCCGAAATCGTGCCGGGCATGTGCACTTTGACCTTTCGACGCCCGGTCGGGCAAGCGCAAAAAATCGTCTACAATCGTCAGTCTTTTGAGTCCTTAAATACAGTAAAACTAGACCAGTAATTAAATCATAATAATTCCCGCTTTGTCGGCAATTCAGAGAAGAAACCATCCATGTTTTTATAACGGTTCATTTATGACATTATTGTTAATCCCTGTCATATAATTACCAATTAAACATGATTGCCCGGCGGTGCGTGTCTTTCATTTCTGGTGTAGTGTGTGCCGCCAGTGCTATCGATAAGCGTGACAAGGTGTGAAAATAAGATTGTCTCTAATTTGCGTTTATCCCTGCCATAAAATTTAATTCACAATCAATATGAAAATGATTTAATAGCTCCTAAGACGATTTGCAACATCTTACGGTGGTTAAAACGGACTATTCTACTATCTCGTGAATGGTTATGTTTTGGCGCCAAATAGCAGACGCTGGCGGAAAAAGTCGAATGTTTTAATGTTGGTAACTGCGGATTAGTCGCGCCTCTATCCACAACCGCTTAGCTATTGAGAAAATATTTTTTTTTACCGGTTCCAAACATTTTTTTTTATGAAAGAGTTTGTTTGTATTGGAGTTTAACGGCCCAGTCAACACTATATAGGTCATTTTTGAGCCGGTCAGTTTACCTATCCACACTTTCCTGGGCAGGCTTATACGTAAGCGGTTAACCAGTACAGTGCACATTCTTTCGCCAGAAACTGACAACTGCCCTTCTTGAATCAGCGGAAGGGAGAGAATGACCGTAGAAAAGATTTCATGATCAATCTCCACGAAAGAATGTTGCCGACCCCGGCGGGAGTCGAACCCGCGTCCTCCTGATCACCAGTCAGACGCGCATCCGACTGAGCCAACGAGGCCGGCTTTTTATGAAAGAGATACGCCCAATTAAAATAAAACAATGACGTTAAACACGTGTGGTGTTGCTGGGGTCGGATGACGTCATTTACCGATCGCGTGCAGAAAAATGGGAGTGGTGGTTTGTGAACGACGATTTGGATGGCAGAAATGATGATCGCATTGAACTTGCTTGTAGGGTGGGTGTGAACGTTTGGGTTCGTTTGTGATAGAGTGGGTTCTCATCATCTGGTTGGATCATTAAATTGCAAGCTGAATAAACTGCATTCTTTTAATCTTTTATCTCGCTGCCCTGACACTTCTAGTCTTTTGAGTAGATCTATATCGGCTGCAGCTCGTGTTTATCGTGCGTGTCAAGCTAAATGAGTTTATATAACTGTATCTTAAATTGATAATCGGTCAGCAATTAACTTGAAAGGTACCGTAATTTACTGTGACAACAACAGTATTTTCTACCGTATTACCGCACAGAGGGAAATAAAATAGAAGTGAAGGCAATGATCAGGAATCGATACAATTAACCCTGAGCTCCCATCAGAGACAACAAAGGGAAATAACTAGACCCTAATGGAAAGTGGTTGTGCTTGAAACTTGACAGAAACCTTGGATTATATTTATAAATGCTGGTTGTCATCATCGTCACCATTATCCCCCCCCCCCCCCCCCCCCCACACACACACATCCAATAAAAATCAAAAATGAGTTCCTTTAAGAGCAGTGAAAACATTCATAAGAAAGAAGATGGGTCATACTACGTAGTTTCGACTAATAAAGCCCCACCAGTGACCCTGCAATGATCCGGCAAAGAAAGCCAGGGGAAACATACTGCAACTTTGGGAACCCCGAACAGGCAGTCGACCCAAAGACCGATACAAACCAAAACGGGGTCCAATTAAATAAAAACATGTCTAGAATATGATTCTAAACCAATAATTTTTTGTCCTGATTTCTCAGAATATTCACGCTGATCTCAAAGGACCAAAAGTAAAATATAACCCCACTTTGAGTTCCAAAATCCTGGGCAAGTAGGATTTTGAGCTGGGCAAGTGCAAAAAATATTTTACTTGCCCGGTGGGCAAGTGGAAATTTTTGGATTTGTCAGGCCCTGATAGATGACCTGAATTGTTTAAAATCTGTTAATATTTGACAGGTTTATTTTTAATTGGACATATGCATTGTGGCTATGGGGAAACCTTGTGAACAAAATATATCTGGAGAACTGCTTGTGCCAGGTTCATGATATTTGGTATGCAGTTTGAGTCTAAGGTGTAGATGACCTGATTAACTTCTGACGAAATTCCGAAAATATATAATAGAGTTACGCCCCTTTTCAGACTTATGCATTGGCTATAGGGAAACCTTGTGAACAAAATATCTGGAGAACTGCTTGAGCTAGGTGCATGATATTTGGTATATAGTTTGGATCTAAGTGTAGATGACTTGATTAACTTTTGACGAAATTCCGAAAATATATAACATAGTTATGCCCCTTTTTAGGCTTATGCATTGTGGCTATAGGGAAACTTTGTGAACAAAATATCTGGAGAACTGCTTGAGCAAGGCTTATGATATTTCGTATACAGCTTGGGTACTCTACATGAATTTTGAGCACATTTTATGAATATTGTACCAACTGACAGTTCTTTCACGACAGAGGCATTTTTTTATGCCCCCGCCATTCGAAGAATGGTGGAAAGGGCATATAGCGTTGCCCCTGTCCGTCTGTGCGTGCGTCCGTCCGTCCTAAACTTAAACGCAGTAAATAACTTCCTTATTGCTCGATGGATTTTAAAACTACTCGGCTGAAATGTTAACCATCATGAGACGATGTGTCACGTGCAAAACCCAGGTCTGTACCTCCAAGGTCAAGGTCATACTTAGAGGTCAAAGGTCAAAAAAAGGGTCCGAAACTTAAACACAGCCAATAACCGTCTTATTTATGGATGGATTTTGAAATTACTTTGAAGAAATGTTAACTATCATGAGACGATGTGTCATGTGCAAACCCAGATCTGAACCTCCAAGGTCAAGGTCATACTTAGAGGTCAAAGGTAAAAAAAATGGTCCGAAACTTAAACGCAGTCAATAACTTTCTTATCTCTGGATGGATTTTGAAATTACTTGGCAGAAATGTTGACCATCATGAGGCAATCTGCCTCACACAAAACCAAGGTCCTTACCTCCAAGGTCAAGGTCATACTTAGAGGTCAAATGTGAAAAAAGGGTCCAAAACTTTCTATGGATGAATACGAACATAGACATATTTTCAGGCGGGGGCATCCGTGTCCTGTGGACGCATGTCTAGTTTTAATTATGTTTTTTTAATTATGTGTCTATTAGTGGCAAGCATATGGTTGGGCCGCCCCCGCCCATAGGGGCTTGAAGAAATATATGGGCTGCATGATGCTTCCACGCAGAGCTGAATCTGGCCCGCACACTAGTACTGGTAAACCGCTTAGAGGATCTAAGCCTGTCCAGGAACCGCGGTGCGAGGCGGACCGTCCATGCTAATAAACCCTATTGGTTTAATTGGGCGACAGGACTTGAGATGTCATTTCATCTCAATGTCGGGTAAAAGTCCCACAAAATTGGAAGCAACGTCTCCAAAATGACCTTTACAGTGTTGACGGGGACGTTAAACCTCAAATCAAACAAATCAAACAAAAGCATATGGTTGGGGGCATAGTGTTTCACAAACACATTTTCTAGTTCTAATTACACCTCAACCTCATTTTAACACTATTATTGAGATCCAGAGCTGAAACCAAGTTATTTAAACAACCACATTGAATTCAGACAAAAAAGTATCAATTGTTTAGAAAAAGAACCATTTTTATGGTCATTTTTCTATACAATCTATACATTTTTGGGATCAATCTTGAAACCATGTTATATCCAAAACTGTGTTATAATGAACAGTGTTATAAAGAGGTTGTGGTGAACTTGGCTGCTTTTAAAGGCTACTCTTACAGGGAGCAATTAGTCTTTCCTTTAAGACTTTAAAAGATTGAAATAGAGCTAGGTAAGCAACTTCCTGGGTGTTAAGAGTTGTTTCCCTTTGAAAAACAGCAGCAATGGAGGTGAGCTATGCTTTTCTGTAACAGCAGTTGTTTTTATTGTTTTCAAAAGACTTATTAGAAATCAAAGTTACAAAAATCAAATTTATGCAATCAAACTTGCCGTCTTGAGCCTGGCTTACTGTTTCATGTTAAAATATCATTGTTTGGAAATATACTGTACATGTAAAAGTTATTTTTATATACAAATTCATGCAATGTATTGTGATAGTTGAGTGCCATATGCATGGTGTGTGAAAACAGATACATGTGACCTCTTTATTATAGCACTATTGCTGGGGTCCAAAACAGAAACTACCGTAAAAGTCCTAAAAGTTCGGACACCTTGAGAATTTGCTGTATTTCTCCAAAAAATTCCATTACGCAAACATGCCTATACAAATACATTGCCACTCTTATCGCCGTAAAAATGAAAATTTTAAGAAGAAAAATAATTATTGTGATATTTTTCTTATTTCTGCTCTAAAGCAGAAATAAGAAAAATAAGGTATACCCCGGAAACCCCAGTTTTACTATATAAAAGTGGGGTTCAAGGGGGTCAAAATTATATAGGCGTGTTTTCGCGATGACAATCCAGCTAGGAGTCCAAAAGGTGCCGACAGAATGGCAAACAGTGAAGACCCTGATCAGACTGCTCCTTCAGGAGCAGTCTGATTTGGGGCTGTACTGTTTCTTAGGCATATCTGTCCCAATACTTTGGATCAGTACGGTATGTTAGTTAAACAACGTTATATCCAAACAAAAATGAACAGAGTATATAGAAAAATGACCATTTTTTTGTCGCACCTGGTGCGATATAGGAGTCCAGTTTCCCTGCCTAACATCATAGTGTAGTTTATATTTTCTTGTCCTTTGGGATCATTGATTCCATTGCTTAATTTTGAGAATATTTGAGGGTCACTGATGAGGCCTAATTGACCGAAACTAGCTAGTCTGGCCCAGAAAACATGTACACTCCATATTTTCCAGTTCTGTGGTATATTCCTTGCTTCCAAACGATAACCCTTTTTAGAACATATTCTGTCCGTTCATACGTTCATCAAGCCGTCAACATTTGCGACCAATCTTACTGTCACCCTAACCTAAGAGTCCATTTCTCAAGGTGCGAAATAGCCTTTGGAGGAATTATTGTTTCTGTACCAAGTTTATTTATGGTCGTTTTTCTATATAATCTATACATTTTTTGGATCCATCTTTAACTGTCTCCTATGCAATTTCATGTTGTTACAAACAGTGTTATAATGAGGTTTAGATGTATGCTGAAATGAACAAAACAATCCAACCAGCATTAGACAAGCTCCTGAAGGATAGTCAAAATGTGATTGCTTGAAGCAGGTGCTTTATGTATGTTGAAATGAACAAAGCATTCCAGCCAGCATTAGTCAAGCACCTGAATGATAGTCAAAATGTGATTGCTTGAAGCAGGTGCTTTTAAATAGAGGTAAGTTTTAATGTGTTTGCCTTTTTCTTATATCGAATACAAGTTTGATTAAAACAAGTTGTGTACTTACCGGTAATAGAGATGACCAATATCATAGCAACAGATAAGGTAAGTTTGTTTGTTTGTTTGATTTGAGGTTTAACATCCCCGTCAACACTGCAAAGGTCATTTTGGAGACGTTGCTTCCAATTTTGTGGGACTTTTACCCGACATTGAGATGAAATGACATCTCAAGCCCTGTCGCCCAATGAAACATATAGGGTTTATTAGCATGGACGGTCTGCCTCGCACCCCGGTTCCTGGACAGGCTTAGATCCTCTAATCGGTTTACCAGTACTAGTGTTGGGGCCGGATTCAGCTCTGCGTGGAAGCATCATGCAGCCCATATATTTCTTCAAGCCCCTATGGGTGGGGGCCGCAGATAAGGTAAGAATTTTGTGATAATTGAAGGATAGATTTTGTCAGTTCTCCATAGAAACCTATGTTGTGGGTATTCATTAACCCTTATCTTGCTGAATATTCATTTAAGCCACACCCATTTCTGTCTATCAACCAATCAAATTATTTGATGTAATTTATTGATATAAATTCATAAACTGAATGCCAAACAGTGTAGATCCTGATCAGATGGCTTCTTCAGAAGCCATCTGATCTGGATCTACACTGTTTTCAAAGATAGGGGTTCTCGTGAACAGCAAGATAAGGGTTAGAACCACCTTGCCAAGGCGGTTCTAATGAGTACCCACAATATAGGTTTATACAGAGAAATAAGGAAAACTATCCGTCAGTTATCAGAAAATACTTACCTTATCTGTTTCTATGCCAATATGATAGTTTTTACTGTATATATTGAAGTGAACAAAGTATACTTTTATTTTTGAAAAAAAAAAACAAACAAACAAATAACATAGATTTATTTTCATTTCACTAAGACATAGTATCTCATGTAACTTACGTTTGTTTGCTTGTTTTGAAGTTAAGCATCCCCATCAACACTAATTAGGACATTTTGGAGACATTGCTTCCAATTTTGGAAGACTTTTACCTGACATTGAGATGAAAAGACATCTCAAGACGTATCGCTTTAAAAAACCACAAGGTTTTATGGGACGGTCTGACTTGCACCACTTTTGCTAGCCAAGCTTAGACCTTCAAAGTGGTTTATCAGTACTCTAAAGTTTGGTTGGTTTTAGCTCTGCACGCAAGCACTATGCAGCCCAATCTATTTCTCCGAGCCCCGATGGGCAGGGTAGCCATGTAACTTTAGTTTTGTACAGTAGAGAGACAATCTATGAAAACATTATTAATTCTGTTTACTAATCTGTTGATCAGAGTCTTGTGTTATTATCTTGTCTTATTATGCCTGTATCTTGTTTGTAATACGATAACACACCCATGCACCATAGTAAATTTTTTCACATCTCCAAAATGGCTACTTTTCGGATGAAAATCAATGATATTTTTCTTATTTATACTGCAAACATAGGTTATGGGTGCTCGTTAGAACAGCCTCATTGAGGAGGTTCTAACGAGTACCCACAACCTATGTCTTGGAATAAAAATAAGAAAAATAATGTTTACCCCCCGTAAACCCCAGTTTTCTCTATACAAAGTGGGGTGTAAGGTGGTGTTCATTTCACGGACTTGTTCACGTGATGTATCATTATCTTAGTCAATTTATGTTCATTTCCAGATAGTTTACTAATTGTGTCTGATAGTTAATGACCTCAGATATCTGTGATATTTGAATTCTAGCCATTTTCTTTCCATATATAGTTGTATTTAACAAGCCGGTGCACAAATAAACCTACAGTAAAGCTTGTGCAACCACTGAAGACTCGGATCAGTCGCACAAATGTGCAGGCTCATCTGAGTCTTCTGTGATTGCATGAACCATCTACACCCTACCAGCTTCCCCTAAGAAACATAAGCAACAGCTCCTGTGAGTGTTTGAGTTTTATGTCCCACCAACAGCTAAGGTTATACAGAGACAGGACCTCGGTTTAAAGACTCATCCGAAAGTCTGGAGATGCCTGGGATCGATCCAGCGACGCCTGGTTTACAAGGTGAGTAGCATAACCACTGCACCACAGAGGCTTCTATAAACAACAACTCTTGTCATGGAGGGTGGATGTGCAGGCTGTTCCGAGTCTTTGTAAGTCACACAGGTCTTTCCATATTGACCCTAAGTATTGGGACAGAAAGGCATAAGCAAACAGTGCAGACCCAGATCAGACTGCTCCTTCAGGAGCAGTCTGATCAGGGTCTGCACTGTTTTCCATTCCATCTACACCTTTTGAACTCCTTGCTGGGTTGTGAAAAAAATTTGTTAAAATTTTAGGAGAATTATAGCAAGTCCTCAAGGTGTCCGAATTTTTAGGATTTTTACCGAAAGCAACAAATTGTGTCATTGCTGGCAGATATAGTTCATTCATTCATATGCTTCATATGACTGTTCCGAGTCGTTGCCAGTCTGGTAGGTCTTATAGCACAGTATTTACACTATCTATTCATACAGAAAGGGCTGAGCAAACAGTGGAGACCCAGATGAGACGCCACATTCTGCGGCATCTCATCAGCGTTTGCTACTTATCTTGCTATTTTTAGGCTCAACATCGGGTAGTAAATTATACTTGTAACAGCCTATTAATTTTAACTAGAATGTATTTTCAGACATAGAAAATAGCACTTTTTTCAAAGAAAATCTTGTGCACTATGTAGTGCTTTTTTGGTGCTGCCATTGTAAAAGACAAGAATACATACCTGGCACGGGGTTAGCAGCTAAGTGCCAGGCACAGACTTAGCTGCTTACCCCGTGCCAGGTATGTATTTTTGACTTTTTCAATGGCAGCACCAAAAAATCACTACATAATGCACAAGATTTTCTTTGAAAAAAAAGTCCCACTTTCTATGTCTTATAATACAATCTAGTTTAAATTAATAGGCTGTTGTGTTTAAATTTTAGAGCAAGTATGGTAAGGATTTTAGGTGTCCGAATACTTAGGATAAATATGGTCAATTTTGTTGTGCCTTGGCTCAAATGTAATTTTCCCTTGCCATCTGACATATGCCATACATAGAGAACTGGCTACCTTACTTATGGTTAATTATAATTATGGCACATGCTTTATGAAGTACAAGCCAGTGTTTTTTCAAGAAGAATATTTGAAAGAAATTGACAGTGCTATATATTGCAGTCTGTTTAAGTTACACAGTGGATACAACACAGTTGTTGAATGAACAAGATTCCTGCTTTGGCCCCAACAATACTGTTATATAGAGGTTGGAGTGCAGTTTGTATTGATGGGAAAATCTCTTGTAAAATTGAAGAAATACATAATACAAACTGATATAGTATTCACTCCAAGTATATGGCAAGGGAGATTTCTCATTTCATTGCTGACATCAACGAATTTAAAGTGGACTATGACATTATGAAATCTTTTTTTTTTTCAACAAAAAAATAATGGCTGCTAAAGGCTCTACATTTTGTTTGTATTGGAGTTTAACGGCCCAGTCAACAGTATTTTAGGTCATTTTTGAGCCGGTCAGTTTACCTAGCCACACTTTTCCAGGGCAGGCTTATACGTAAGCCGTTAACCAGTACAGCGCACATTCTTTTGCCAGAAATAAAGGCTCTACATGACCCAGTTTGAAGTCAGGGGAGGCAACTTTTTTGAATATATTTTGTGCTCCTTTATCAAAAGGGATCTAGTGCTCCTTTTTCAAAAGGGATCTACTCTTAAAGGAAAGAATTTGCTCCTGAAGGAGCAAATTCTTTCCTTTAAGAGTAGACCCCTTCTTTTGAAGGCCCTCTGATTACAGGAAAGACAACGGGATGTCACAAGTTGTCTCCCTTAATAAAAGTGGTGGAAAACTAATCAATGGTGTCATTCCCTTTAACAACACTTTCATGAAGCATCTTACACCGGAAGAAGCAAATTCTTTCCTTTAACAGTAGACACCATTTTTGAAGGGTCTCAGATTACAGAAAAGGCAACAGAATGTTGCAAATGTCTCCCCTACTGAAAATGGTGGAAAACAAATCAAAGGTATTCATTCCCTTTCATTCCACTTTCATTTAGGGCCTCACATGAGTGGTCATTTCATATTGATTTTATGAACCAAGCCTCTGGAGAGTTTTATAAATTAAACACAATATGAAAAGATAATAAGTGCAAGATTTTGTATTCATTAGAACTGCTTCAATGAGACACACTACCTATGTTTGAAGGATAAATTAGTAAAATATCAAACATTTCATCAGAAAAACCATAGTTTTGAACATATGAAAAAAGCACAATTTACTCAGATGTGAGGTGCAACACTTATACTATTTACAACAGCTTCAGATTAGGAGGAGTATAAACACTGATAATTAAAGGATGTTTTTTCCACTCTCTCAGTAAAAACATATGTTGTGGGAACTTGTTAGTGCATGTATTACCCTTAAAATATGTTTCTAATACACTTACATATAATGTGACTTCTGATTGGATAAGGACAAAAATTTGCTGTAGCATGTTCTACGATAAACTGTCGTAAATTCAACATCATGTAACAATGCTTTATATTGGTTGGTAATTGGTTTTATGCAGCACACTGCACTTGCTATTTTGGGCAGAAAGAACATTTTTCAAATGGAACAAGTGAATAAGTGCATTAGAATGGGGATGACTATATTGTCGGTTTTATGGTCGCAAATTACGTTTTATGGCTTCGCTGACGCGACACCATAAAAAGAAATTTCCAACAATATACCACCCCAAATGACAATTTTGAATACAGTTATACCCTAAGTTATCCCTCAACCTTTACCACTGTGTGGGCTAGTTCAGCACACAACAAATTATTGATATTTGTCTTATTTTTCCTCAGAAAATTTGAAAGATATGTCAAAATGTTGTCTGCTGCATAAAAATACCCAGCATACAGAGCGTTAACATACGTTTCAAACAAGAAAGATGAAAAATAAACCCACAATTATCCTCAATATTCTTCCTTATCTGACGCTACGATTTTTATTTATACATGTATATGTTTAATAATAAACTAAATTATTTCTTAATTGTGTTTTTACCATTTCTTTGATATCCAATACACAGTGTGTGTATGTGTTTTTGAGTTTTACATCCCACCATCAACTAAGGTCATTCTGAGACACGGCCTAGGTTTAAAGATCCATCCGAAAGTCTGGAGAAGCCCGAAATAAAAACCATCAGCCCTGATTTATGAGGCGAGTAGCACGTTAGCTTCCATTCTTCCACACATACATGCTGATATTGCTGTATGTATAATGAAAACCCTGAAAATATCGGAATAATTCGAGTTGCATGGCCCTTTCAACATCATTTCAATTATATCAAGCCAGCCATTATTCAGAGATGGGGGAAGACTGGAGTATCCAGAGAGAAATCCCCTAATCATCTTTTGCAAAACTTGATGTCTCTAATGACCAGAACAAGGCTTGAACTGTTTGATTTGATGTTTAACGTCCCTGTCAACACTATATAGGTCATTTCGGAGACATCACTTCCAATTTTGTGGGACTTTTACCCGACATTGAGCTGATATGACATCTCAAGCCCTGTCACCCAATGAAACCAATAGGGTTTATAAGCATGGATGGTCCGACTCGCACTGCGTTGCCTGGGCAGGCTTAAATCCTCTAAGCGGTTTACCAGTACCCATTTTTCGTGTGCGGTCAGATTCAGCACTGCCTGGAAGCATCATGCAGCCCATTTATTTCTTCAAGCCCAGATGGGCGGGGCGAGAACAAGGCTTGAACATACAGCAGCTAGAGACGCATTGATAAAAAGTCAATGCTCTTAATCACCTGACCACTTATACACGTCAGTTTTCATTGGCTGGAATTCAGTTTTTCGCAGCTCACCATGGATACCACTTTGATCAAGTAGAACACGTTTTTTAGCTCACCTGTGCCGAAGGATCCAGGGGAGCTTATAGTATAGGCAGTGGCCTGTCATTGTCTGCGTCGTCAACATATTCAAACATCTTCTCTAAAACTATTTTCTTCTTCACTTAAGCTACTTGGCCAATTGAAACCAAATTACATGTGGAGCCTCAATGGGAAGGGGTAAAGAGTTTGTTCGTAAGGACTGGGTCACATGACCAATATGGCTGCCATGCCCATAAATGGTAAAAACCTTTAAAAATCTTCTCATGAACCTAATGGCCAATGACCTTCAAACTTTATATGCAGCATCAGGGACTCAGGGCCTAATGACCTTTGATTGACCTTGACCTGTTTTATATCAAGGTCAAATTTGGTCACTTCGACATTTGTATGGAAAAAAGGCAAAACAGTGGATTTTCTGATTGCATGGTAGCCTGTGGCATCAGAAATTTTATTTACAATCAGCTGAATGGAAGTTTATCAGTATCAAAGGTCAAGGTCATTTACTGACCTTTGTCCTGGATGGCTCAAATTCAGTATTTTTAGCTCACCTGTCACGTAGTGACAAGGCAAGCTTTTGTGATCACATTTTGTCCGTCGTTCGTGTGTTCGTGCATGCCTCTGTCCATAAACAATTCTTCAAATGACATCTCCTAAACCACTGATTGGATTTGACCAAACTTCACAGGAATGATCTTAGCTGGTCCCCTTTAAAAGTTGTTCAAATGGTTCCGGTCCGTTGTACATCTAGGTCACAGGAGCCAAAAATAGATTTTTTTTCACTGAAAACTTAAAAAAATCTTCTCTGAGACCACAGGGCCTTTGATATTTGGTATGAAGCTTCATCTAGTGGACCTCTACCAAGATTGTTCAAATTATAGCCCTGGGTCCAAAAGTGCCTCCGTGCCGGGTCCGACCAGTTTTGCATAGACTTATAAAGGGAAAACATTTAAAAATCTTCTTGTCTGAAATGAGATAGCCCAGGTGTTTGATAAACAGTATGAAGTTGTATCTAGTGGACTTCTACCAAGATTGTTCAAATTGTAGCCTTGGGGCCAAAAATATAGTGAAAAACCTTTAAAAATCTTCTCGTTTGAAAACAGAAGGCCCAGGTCTTTGATATTTGGTATGAAGCTTTCTACCAAGATTGTTCAGATTCTAGCCCTGGGGCCAAAAATGGCCCTGCCCTGGGGCCCACTGGTTTTACATGGACTTTATAGGGTAACACTTTAAAATCCTTCTCTTTTGAAACCAGCAGGCCGCGGTCTTTGTGGTTTGTCACATATTATGTTTCATGGCTCTGCAAATGCATCGATTTGCTTGGAGGGTTTCTTGCTACCAAACTTCAATGACTCAAACATCAACAGCTCATTCAAAATCATTCTTGAATCCCTGGATATTTCCTCGCATAGCTCTAGATACCAAATTATCAGTTAACCCTATATTAATTGCATTGTAACACACTGACCCGATAAAGATATGCTATCTCAGGACAAGAAGTGAGCTTAATAAGGTCATCGTGACATTGCAATTCTGTGTACTATACGACTTCTAGAAAAACTGGCTAAGCTGTAAGAGTGTATAAGGGGATTAACAGATAAATAGAATACTTTGATATCAAGTTTATCAGGGTCCGCTTCGAGAACGCATGTAGAATCGCACGACGAGCCTCAGGATTCCACAAGTGTTCTCGAAGCCTTGCCTGATAAACTTGATATCAAATGACACGAACCTGGTACGGTATTCTCTATTTTTTACTCAGCCCATTTTAAATATGGGATTTATAAACCAAGGGGGTTGAATATCCAATAAGGAAATGAGTGTGCTTGTGCACGTTTCTTTATCGGACGTTCAACCTCCCAAGGTTGATAAATCCCATATTTCAAATGGACTGATTCAATAAACTGTATATTACATGCATTTTGATAGAGTTGATGGATCATTTTGCATCTAATTCTTATTACAGTTCACTCTTAACATACAGTCTATGCAAATGGTAGTGGACAAAATGAAACATAAGCTGACTGAAAATATAGAAACTAGGTAGTGATTTTCAACAAAGAATGCAAAAAAAAAAAAAAATGAAAAATGTAAGGCCCCTTCCCTGCACATCTTAAACCATAAGGCTAAGAAACTCAATTTTGTGTTTCCTAGTACATGTAAGTGGTTTTCAATGGAAAATGTCACAAGGAATACACATGTGAAACATGAAAGCCCTATCACCCATGGTTATGAAATAACAGGAGATATTTTTTTGAAAAAGGGGAAATGATTAGTGAAAATAAGCAATATAGTTATGGCCCTTTGTCAGAATGTAGGTTTTTGTAATGTAAGTATGTGTGTTAAGTTTCATGAGAGTAGGACAAATACTTTTAAAATTTTGACCGGAGTTTGCTGTTTGGATATGGCCTGACAAACACACACCCAAATGCAATTTGTCAGGATGTAGGTCTTGTGATGGTAATTATGTGTGTGATGTTTCATGAGAGTAGACAAAATACTTTTGAAGTTATCACCGAGGTTAAGGTTTTTGGTTTAGGTGTGACAAACACACGAGTTATTCTCCTTTGTCAGAATGTAGGTCTTGTGATGGTAAGTATGTGTGTAAAGTTTCATAAGAGTAGGGCCAGGTTAAGGCGTGACAAACACGAGTTTCGTGGCGTCTGATCTGGGCCTGCACTGTTTGCCACTTACCCCTTTTGGGGTTTCCGGTACCAAATGGGTTTAACCAAAAGTCTAAGAATTCCCTAGTTATTGATTTTTAACACAGACTGCAAAAATAAGGAGAAATGTTAGGCCCCTTCCATGCAAGGGCATGTAAATCTTAAACCATAAGACAAAGAAACTCAGTTTTGTGTTCCCTAGTAAGTGATTTTCAATGAAGAATGTCACAAGGAATACATATGTGAAATATGAAAACCCTATTACCCATGGTTATGAAACAACAGGAGATATTTTTTGAAAAAGGGGAGATAATTCAGTGAAAATAAGCAACATAATTATGGCCCTTTGTCAGAATGTAGGTTTTGTGATGGTAAGTATGTGTGTGAAGTTTCATGAGAGTAGGATAAATACTTTTAAAATTTTGACAGAGTTTAAGTTGTTTGGTTATGGCCTGACAAACACACACCGAAAAGCAATATGGTTATGGCCCTTTGTCAGAATGTAGGTCTTGTGATAGTAAGTAAGTGTGTGCAGTTTCATGAGAGTAGGGCAAATACTTTTGAAGTTATGACCGAGGTTAAGTTTTTTGGTTAAGGCGTGACAAACACATGTACAAAAGCAATATGGTTTGTCAGAATGTAGGTCTTTTGATTGTTAGTATGAGTGTGAAGTTTCATGGGAGTAGGGATAATACTTTTGAAGTTATCACCGGTTAAATGTTTTGGTTTAGATTTGAAACTGACTGACAAGGAGATTACTATAGGGCATCCAAAATACTGTGTGGGGCCCTAATTAAGAAGGGAAGTAACTCCTTAAATACTGTTGGTAGGGTTATGCTTCTTGCATTCTGCGATTTCTCTCATAGCCCCCTATCAGTGTATCAAGTTTCACTAAATTACCTTTAAAACTTTTAGAGATATGATCCGGACAAGCTTAATATAGCAAAAACTACAAGACCTGTCGCTGGACAGGGTAGCTCACCGGAAGTCGCGCTTTGACTAGTCGTGCAAAGTCAAATTTTCAGGCTCATAATAGAAACAAAGTCACTAAGAAAGAATCCAGTGCTATATCAATATTTGGGGCTCACGTATGATTCAAGTTTGACTCATTAGTATCACTTTTAATTCCATTTAACCCTTAGACATGAATCAACGAATCAAAACTTGCCAAATATAAAGGCTCTATTTCAAATGGTCAAGAAGTTATCAAAAAAGTAGATCACAGGACCAGGATCAAGGTTACAGGTCAAAATTTTATAAAAGAATGGGAAGGCAATGTGACATGCAACCTACATATCAAGTAAGAAAGCTAAAACAGAACGTTATGATAAAGTAGGTTGCAGGACAAGGGTCAAAGTCAAAGATCAAAATTTTTTGCATGAGTGGGAAGGCATTGTGACAAGGAACCTACATGCCAAATATGAAGACTATGTGAAATGGTTAAATATTTATGAATTGATAAAGTAGGTCAAAGGTCCAGGGTCAAGGTGACAGGTCAAAGTTTTTTGTATGAGTGGTAAGGCGATGTCACAAGGAAACTATATGCCAAATATGAAGGTTCTATCTCAAATGGTTAAAAAGATATGACAAAGTAGGTAAAAGGTCCATGGTCAAGGTCACAGGTCAAATTTTTTTATATGATTGGAAACGCAATGTCACAAGGAACTCACATGCCAAATATGAAGGCTCTACCTCAAAAGGTTACGAAGTTATGATTAAGTAGGTCAAAAGTGAAGGTCACAGGTAAAAAAAAATTGTATGAGTGGAGAGGTGATGTCTCAAAGAACCTACATGCTAAATATGAAGGCTGTATGTCAAATGGTTATGAAATTATGATAAATTAGGTCAAACGTCAAGGTCACAGGTAAAGTTTTTTGTATAAGTGGTAAGGCAATGTCACAAGGAACCTACATGCCAAATATGAAGGCTCTACCTCAAATGATTAGAAAGTAATGATAAGTAGGTCAAAAGGTCAAAGGTCAAGGTCACAGGTAAAAACAATTTGTATAAGTGGTAAGGCAATGACACTAGGAACATACATGCCAAATATGAATGCTCTATCTCCAATGGTAAGAAAATTATGATAAAGTATGTCAAATGTCAAGGTCACAGGTATTTTTTGTATGAGTGGTAAGGCAATGTCACAAGGAACCTACATGCCAAATATGAAGTCTTTATCTTTAATAGTTAAACAAGAGCTGTCGCCAGACAGCATAGCTCGCCTGTTTCGCGACTTCAAGATATAAGGAAAAATTTATGAACCATGAAATATAGGTCACACTCACCTTGATATATTTGAGATCAATAATCAGGTCACATGGAACATATATTCCAGATATTACATTTCAGGATCAAATTGTATCTGAATTATAAGGCAAAATCATTGAACCATGAAAATAGGTCACAAGGACCTAGATATATTTCCATGTCAATCATCGGGTCACATGGAACTTATTATCCAGGTAAGACATTTCTCCATCAAATAGTATTCAAGATAATAGGAAAAATCACTGAACCATGAAATATAGGACACACTGACCTAGATATTAATTCAAGCTCAATCATGGGGTCACATGGAATAAATAATCCAGGTATGACATTTCTCCATCAAATAGTGTTCAAGATAATAGGCAAAATCACTGAACCATGAAATATAGGTCACACTGACCTGGATATATTTTGCGGTCAATTATAGAGTCACATGGAACTAATAATCCAGGTATGACGTTTCTCTATCAAATTGTATTCAAGATAATAGGCAAAATCACTGAACCATGAAATATAGGTCATACTGACCTAGATATATTTTGAGGTCAATAATGGGGTCACATGCAACTAATAACCCAGGTATAACATTTCTCCATCAAATAGTATTCAAGACAATAGACAGAATCACTGGACCATGAAATGTAGGTCACCATGACCTAGATATATTTTGCGGTCAATTATTGGGTCATATGGAACTAATAATCCAGGTATGACATTTCTCCATCAAATAGTATTCTAGATAATAGGCAAAATCGCTGAACCATAAAATATAGGTCACAGTGACCTAGATATATTTTGAGGTCAATAATGGGGTCACCTGCATTTAATAACCCAGGTAAACATTTCTCCATCAAATAGTATTCAAGATAATAGACAAAATCACTGGACCGTGAAATGTAGGTCACCTTGACCTAGATATATTTTGCGGTCAATTATTGGGTGTTATGGAACTAATTATCCAGGTATGACATTTCTCCATCAAATAGTATTTGAGATAATAGGCAAAATCGCTGAACCATGAAATATAGGTCACAGTGACCTAGATATATTTTGAGGTCAATCGTGGAGTCACATGGAACTAATATCCCAGGTATGACATTTCTCCAACAAATAGACTTCAAGATATAAGGCAAAATCACTGGACCGTGAAATGTAGGTCACCATGACCTTCACCCTTTTATACTTGAACGGGTATTTGGGAAAACCGAAAACAAACTTTAACCGGAAATAACCGAAAACAAATTCTCATAACCGAAAACAAACTATATCACCAATTATACCATGATTATTGTACATTCAGATATAAAAATGTTTAAATGCTATGTAAACAGATAATATGGCCAAGTTTGGGAGAATAATTTGAAATAATAACGATTTTATTGCATTTTTTATATAATTTTCATACATGGACCGGGATCTACATTGCTTGTACTAACTGTTTGCCTTGTTGTTTGTAATCTAAATTATACTTAGTAACTCGATTGTTTGAAAGTCAGAAATGTTTGTGACAAAAACAATTTATTAAGCAGGATTCTGCTTAAGAAATTTAATCAAAAATGGTTTAACTGGCTGGTCATCAGGAGGTCCCAGGTTAGGTAAATGCCAAGGAAGTAACATCAGGATCTACACTGATTACACTTACTGCTTGCCATGTTGTTTTTTATTTAAATGCATACATTATAGCTTGTACTTTGATAGTCAGGAATGGGTGTGACTAAATTAATATATTCAGCAGGATACGGCTTTAGAAATTTTGCATATAAAAAATGGTTTGATAACGGCCCTGCTAGGAACATCTTTTCCTGAAGATTGATCATTAAATCCTTTCAAGTGTGACACTCAAAGAAGGGCAGTTATCAGTTATACAACGAAAGAATCTGCACTGGGCTAGTTAATAGTATATGTGGTTAAGCATATCCAGGAAAATGTGATTCAGTAATTGACTCCCTTGATATGACCGACATAAATAGTGTTGACAGGCCTTTTAAACTGTAAGTAACACATCAGTGGAATAGAGTGCATACTTTCATATCTCCAAACAATCATTTTATTGGTTATTGTTTGTTTGTTTGATTTGAGGTTTAACGTCCCTGTCAACACTGTAAAGGTCATTTTGGAGACGTTGCTTTCAATTCTGTGGGACTTTTACCCGCCATTGAGATGAAATGACATCTCAAGCCCAGGCGCCTTATGAAACCAATACGGTTTATAAGCATGGACGGAGTGACTCACACGGTATTGCCTGCGTAGGCTTAGATCCTCTAAGCGGTCTTCCAGTACTCGTGTGCGGGTCGGTTTCAGCTCTGCGTGGAAGCATCATGTAGCCCATCTATTTCTTCAAGCCCCGATGCGCGGGGGCTACTTTTTATTGGTTATAATATATGATTTTTTTTCTTATACAAAATTTCTAAAGCCGTACCCTGCTGATCCTGAGGTTACTGGTAGGGCAGTTAGCTAACCTGGGACCACCTGATGGCCAGCCAGATGAAACATTTTGACTAAATTTCTTAAGCAGAATCCTGCTTAATAAATTGTTTTTGTCACAAACATTTCTGACTAGCAAACGATCAAGTTACTAAGTATAATATATTCATTTAGATCACAAACTACAAGGCAAACATTTAGTACAAGCAGTGTAGATCCCTCCATCTATGAAAATTGTATTTAAAAAAGGCAATAAAATCGTTATTATTTCAAATTATTCTCCCAAACTTGGCCATATTATCTTTTTACATATCATTTAAAAATGTATATGTCAAAATGTACAATAATCATGGTATAATTGGGGATATTGTTTGTTTTCGGTTATGAGAATTTGTTTTCGGTTATTTCCGGTAAAAGTTTGTTTTCGGTTTTCCCAAATACCGTACTTGAACCAATGTCACTTGATTGACTGATGTATAACCAATTGTGTCTATAACTCGTTAGTATAATGGAAAGGTATACAACAAATTACAAAGGTGTCCTAGATTTTGACCCCCAGCCCCACCCCATCCCCAATCCCAGGCATGAACCCAGGGGTGTGTTGTCTTGGAATATTAGAAGACACTCCCAGGTATCCAAGTTGTAAATATGAATGCTTTGTGATGAGTGACTGTTGAGATATAAGCATTTCAAAAACTTTAACACAGAATTACAAAGGTGTTCTAGATTTTGACCCCTAGCCCCATCCCGGGGCATGAACCCAGGGGTCTGTTCTCTTCGAACATCAGAGGACCCTCCCAGGTACTTAAGTTCCAAATATGAGTGGTCTGTGATGAGTGACTGTTGAGATATAAGCATTTGAAAAACTTTAACGCAGTGTGACGGGAACGCAAACGCACACGCGCACGCCATCCGAGGTGACAACAATAGCTCTCCTTGTACTTCGTACAGGCGAGCTAAAAATTATGTAAAAGTAGGTCAAAAGTCCAGGGTCAAGGTCACTGGTCAAAATTGTTTGTATGAGTGGAAAGGGAATGTCACAAGAAACATACATGCCAAATATGAAGGCTCTATCTCAAATGGTGAGAAATTTATAATAAAGTAGGTCAAGGTCACAGGTGAAATTTTTTGTATGAGTGTTAAGGCAATGCCACAGGTCAAAATTTTTTGTATGAGTGGAAAGGGAATATCACAAGTTATAATAAAGTAGGTCACAGGTATTTTTTTGTATGAGCAGTAAGGCAATGTCACAAGGAACCTACATGCCAAATATGAAGTATCTATCTCAAATAGTTAAAAAATTATGACAAAGTAAGTCAAAGGTCCAGGGGCAAGGTCTCAGGTCAAAATTTTTTGTATGAGTGGAAAGGGAATGCCACAAGGAACCTACATGCCAAATATGAAGGCTCTATCTCAAACGGTTAAAAAGTTATGATAAGTAGGTCAAAAGGTCAAGGGCACAGGTCAATTTTTTTTGTACGAGTGGGAAGACAATGTCACAAGGAACATACATGCCAAATATGAAGGCTCTATCTCAAACGATTAAAAAGTTATGATAAGTAGGTCAAAAGGTCAAGGTCAATTTTTTGTACGAGTGGGAAGACAATGTCACAAGGAACATACATGCCAAATATAAAGGCTCTATCTCTAACGGTTCAAAAGTTATGATAAAACAAAAAAAACCATAATTACAATAATAATTCAAAGTATGTGGCCTTGACCCCATGGTTACGGTCATGGTTACAGGTCGAAATTGTTTTGTATGTGTGGGAAGGTAATGTCACAAGGAACCCACATGCTAAATATGAAGGCTCTATCTGAAACGGCTCCAAAGTTATGATAAAACAAAGAAATTACCATAATTACCATAAAAATTCAAAGTATGTGGCCTTGACCCAAGTTACGGTCATGAGAGCTGATGCTGCTGCATAATAATTGAGATAAAGTATGAACTAAATCCATCTGAAGGTAAAGTAGTAATGAACTCCTAAAAACTTTAACACAAAAACTTGAAAATTAGAATTCTAAGTCTGTTTATTTATTAACAATTTTTGACAACATATATACATACATAGTACATACATATGCAATCAAGGAATTGGATGTAGGCTAGGCCTATACGTATCCTCTCCTTGATATCCGGTACATACAATGAAAATACACATATATAAACATTCAATCACAATGCATTTAGACGAATATGAAATTATTAGAAAAATGTTGCTTTGCTCACGTTGTCGTGACTCACATATTTAAACTACAGTGAATGAAAATAAGTAAGGTAGTGTATGTGTGTGAGAGAGAGAGAGAGAGAGAGAGAGAGAGAGAGAGAGAGAGAGAGAGAGAGAGAGAGAGAGAGAGAGAGATGGTGAGCATTTTCATTGAGTTAGAATTATATAATATATTTACTAGATCATTAATAAATAGTAATAAATGTAGTGTTCCGTGTATTAGATGTGATCAGGTTCGGCAAAAACAAGTTCGTTACGCTCGGTAAAGCATACCGGAAAAACCTCGTGGAAATTTTACAGGCAACGTGGTCAACGATCAAGCGAAAAATAACAGACACATTTTCAAAAAGGAACAGTTATCTACTATAAATAACGGTAAGTTGACACCGATACGGCTATATACAATAGTCATGCACCTGCCTATCATGTACCGTTCAAGCTTATGAAATTAGGCGTTTTATATCCAGGTATCCCACGATACCAAGGTATGATAGTTGCCTCAGGTCAGACTGACACTGATTAGTCACTGTATTATTATTTTCTTTCTTTTTTGTGTGTGATAAATTTCTGTATGGTTTATTCATACAACAAGGTAGGAGAAATGAACTACCTTGACAAAATTATTACTTTGTTATTGTACTATAATTTCCCATGGTATCAAGGCAATTCAAAGATGGTGAATGTCTCATAGTACCGAGGTAAATCATAAATTGTGACCTAGAAGTATATATTTAACATATTACTGTAATGAGTTATTTCCAGTGGGTAGAGGCATTTCATACAGTAGATGCTGGTACCATGGTACTTGGTTCAACCATCCTGCTGTAGCCAACAAGCTCTATCTTTGCAAACAGTGTAGGTCCAGATCAGATGGCTTCTGATCAGGATCTACACTGTTTTACATTCATTTTATGTATATGTAGAAATAAACTGCATCAAGCAACCCGACCAGCTCAAAGCCAGAAATGGGTGTGGCTTAACCAAATACTCAGGAGGTCAAAGGTTAAATTAGTTGAAGTACAGCAATTTATTGTATCATATAGATCTATACTACTCTCTATCCCTATACCAGATAAACAAACTGTACTCACGTTTATTTATTTATTTATTTTTTTTTTTGTCTAAAAGAATTGTGCAGGTGGAAATTTGAGAAGTTTCTCGCATTCGCACACAAAACACAGATTGTGTGCACCCCTTAGAATGGCCTCAGTGAGGCCGTTCTATAGAGTACCAACAACCTATGCCCCTGCATAGAAATGTAAAATGAAGTGAGCCTCCAGTTTTACTATACAGTATACAAAGGCAGGGTTTGAGCCATGAGGGGATTGAAATTAAGTCGGCACATATTAGTAATAATTGAAGGGTTTTTTTAAATTGAAATTAAGTAGATTCACCGATTAGCCAGCCCTAGTATCTAAGCATTAATGGGTTACTATGTTTAAATATAAGAGTTACTTTATATCTGAACAATCTAGTTATTCTTATGTAGCAATTGCATAAAGAGAACTGTAATTGGATAGTGCAACCTGGCCTTATTAAGCAAAGAAGGCCACTTGCAACACCAATCATTTAAGCTGTTGGACCTGCACACGATCCCGCGGCTCTGCCTTGTCGAAACGAAATACAAGGCAGAATACAAGGATAGTGTACAGGTATTAGATTTTCTCAAGGCGCTTAATATCTACCGATAATAATAACAATGATAATGATGATAATAAAATAATAATAGTATTCGCCATGTTACAAAGACGGTTCATTTGCTAACGAATTTCTATGTAATATAATTTGCCAAATTTTTCAAATGTGTCATATTTTCATTGTTAAATAATTGAATCAATTTAACCCATATATGCCTAGCGGCCCTTTTTTGGGACATTTGCAAACAGAGTAGACCCAGATCAGACGCCGCAGATCGCAGCGTCCGATCTGAGTCTACACTGTTTGCTCAAAGAAAATACATTTTTGCGCAAGTCACATTACACACAACAAACCTGACACCCCTATAAATGAAAATAGACCAATCCAAATATGGTAAAGTGGAAGATTCCATTGTCATATATGGGTTAAACATATTTGGACGAGTACGTCACCATCACCGCCACCATCATTATCATCATCATCATCATGTCGTCGTCGTCCGTCTTCGTCGTTTTATTTGGTTCTGAATATAATGTATTAGGAGTGTTTCATACTGTATTCTTAGAAATAAGTATGAATAAGCGTTACAAATGTTTCATGTACACTGCACCGTGTATGGTATAAAATGTGGGGAGTCCCATTCATACCTCTCGCGTCACATGCTCACTCGACCGAAATACAGTCAGGTGGACTCACGAAGAGCACGGGATTAATCCAATAATTTCACAAACCGTGTAGTGTTCATTTAAGAGGATTATGTTTTACATTAATGGAATTATTAAAATCATCTTCAGACTTATGGAAATGGATGCCTATACAGTATACAAAGGCAGGGTTTGAGCCATGAGAGGATCGAAATTAAGTCGGCACATATTAGTAATAATTGAAGAGTTTTTTAAATTGAAATTTTAAAAGTAGATTCACAATGTTTATATGGCTTTGTAAAATTTCTTTCAAAATTGATCTGATACCACGTACCTCAATGGACTAATCAAATCTTCCAGATTGTCGAATAAATTCTATGATTATTTCTGTAAGACTCTCATTATCGTCACATGATATGTCTGTCACACCACTTAGTAAGTTTTTAGCATCAATTTTTGGTAGTTTGCTATATATAGCAGGAAAGAGAGTGAGTGAATTAATCATTGTAATTCTCTCAAGTTGATAACTTGCACATTCAAAAAAATAGTGCTGCCTTGTTTCACAAAGTCCAGAATTGCAATTTGTACAACAGGGGGATTCTGCAAGATGATCACAATACAAGTCATTATTAAGCTGGCTTTTAAAATTTCGTAATTGACACAGGATTATGTTATATTTTCTCGGTCCATATGAAAAATGTTTTGGTGCTTTAGGTATTGAGTTATTAAGTACTCTTTTGAATGAGTAAAGTGAGGTAGCAATAGAAAGCTCAGGAGAGAGTTCATTCCAAAGATCAATAGCAGAAATAAAATAACTATCTTGGAAAGCTTTTGTTTTTGGTGTGGGATGTTTAAGTTTATTTGACCGCATATTATAAGCGGATTGATGCTGGTTGTAATTGACAAGTATTTCATCTATATATGATGGAACTTCATTATTTAAGATTTTGTAAAAGTATATAAGTTTATGATGTTTCCTTCTTTCAGATAGTGGACACAGGCCTAGTTCATTGTAGAGGATGTCATGTGAGGTGCCCTTACGAAGACCAGTGATTATTCGACAAGCGTCTAGCTGAATGCTTTCCAGGAGTTGACAGTTTTGTTGACTAATATTGTTCCAGATAATATCTCCATATTCTAAGGTTGGTCTTATGTAAGTGATATAGAATCTAAATAGAGACTTTCTGTCTAGATCATGTTTAAGCATTCTTAGCATATTTAGGCGTGAAGCTGCTTTTCCATATATTGTTCTCACATGTTCATCCCAAGAGGCATCAGAGGAAAAAGTGAGTCCTAAATGAGTGTGGTATTTTTCGTCTTTAAGGATTGTGTTATCCATTATTATGTTAGGGACATTTGTAACTCTTTTGCGTGTGAAGGTCATAGTTTAGGTTTTTGTTGGATTTAAAATGATGCACCAATCCTGAGACCATTTTGCTATTTTGTATACATCGTCATTCAAAATTTTTATTGAGTTATTGTTCTCTATAACTGTAAAGAGAGATGTGTCGTCCGCAAATAATCTTATGTTGCTATTAATAATATCAACAATGTCATTGATGTACAGCAGGAAAAGATATGGTCCTAATACAGAACCTTGTGGGACTCCAGCAGAAGTGTCCATCCATGTTGAGAAGAAACCTTCATTTGATACTCGTTGTTTTCTGTCAAATAGATAGCTAGAAAACCAGTCAAAAATTGTGTCACACAATCCATATTTTTTCAGTTTGAACAAAAGGCCTCTGTGCCAGACTTTATCAAAAGCTTTACTAACATCACAAAAAATAAATTTAAGTTCTTTCCCTTTGTCCATATTTTCTAAAATAATGTGGTAAATTTCTAGTAACTGGTTAACAGTAGAATCTTTTGGCTTAAAGCCAGATTTAAACTTACTTAAGATATTATTTTCTTGAAGGTAATTATATAGATATTTAAATATAATTTTTTCTAATATTTTTCCCAGGCAGCTAGTGATGGAGATGGGCCTGTAGTTGGATGGATCTTGGTCATTTCCTTTTCCTTTAAAAATTGCTGAGATGTTTGCCATTTTCCACTAGTTGGGAACCTGTCCAAGCTCAAGAGATCTGTTAAAAAGAGAGGTAAGAGGATCAAGGAGATAGTTTGAAATGAGCTTTATAAATTTGGGCAATATGTTATCTGGACCAGCTGGTTTAGATGTATTTAATTTATGGAGTTGGTCTTTTACATCTTGTGATGTTACACGTATGGTACTCAGGTTGAAGTCAGGGGAAACTGGTTCATCAGGTAGAGGAGGTTCATCTTCAATCTTTGAAATATCTGCAAAGTGTTTGTTTAGAGTTTCTGCCTTGTCAAAGGGATGTAAGTTAATTATGTTGTCTTTGATCAGAGGAGGGGGTGGATTTTGTTTATTTTTTAACTTAGTAATGTCATTTACTATACGATACCATGATTTCTGAGGCAGGTTGGGGTCAGAAAGAGAAGTTTGAAGTTTCTTTTTATAATCCTGCTTAGCTTGTCTAACTAAATTAACTATTTCATTCCTTTTATTTTTAAAATTTTGCCACTGAATTGGTGATTGAGATGACTTTGCCTTACGGTATAATCTATCTCTTTTTCTCATATGTTTTCTGATTGTTGATGTCATCCAAGGTTTGTCATTAGGGCGAACAGTAAAGGTTTTCTTTGGTATATTATTTTCAGCTGTTTTGTATAAGATTTCTTCAAATTGATCTGTTATTATATTGATGTTATTGTTATTTTTAATGAAAGACCAGTCAGTAGATTTCAGGTTTTGTTCGATAGAGCTGACATTGGCTTCTTCGAATCTCCAGACAGTTTTCTTGTAAGATTGGGCTTTATAAACTTTTGATGAAACTTCAGCTGTTACTGTACAGTGGTCACTTTGGAATGGAGTTAGAATTTCAGAGTTTATTATTGTTGATATATGATTGGTCATAATCAAATCAAGACATGTTTCTGTAGTTTCAGTTGTTCTTGTTGCATTCTGGATTATATGCTGGAGATTAAATTTCGGCATTATTCTACTCAGTTTTCCAGTACTACCATGGTTCAGGATGTCATGATTGAAATCTCCAAGAACCAGGAGATCAATATTTTGTTCAGATGCCTTTTCTAGGGTTTCTTCAAAATAGTCCCAAAATTCATTTGTACTATTTGGGGGTCTGTAAAACAGTCCTAATAAAAACTTGTTTTTAAGGGAGTGAACCTCTATCCATATATTTTCAATATCATCATTTTCTAAATCTAGCCGCCTAGAAAGAAAAATATTGTTTTTCGAATTAATTGCCAAGTAGAAGTAAAACAAAGATCAGGAATTGATACAATTAACTTACTCCACCCACAAAAGACACCAAAGGGAAAGAAATACAAACATTAAGCGACCAGACAATAATGGAAACCTAAACAAAGGAAGGCCATAAGGACAGTTACTTTCCCACAAAATGGCCATATGGCCATCCAAAATTAAAAGACACAAGTGATACACACAATAAGTAACAAACAATAACATAAATAAATCGCCACAGAAGAGCCGCCTTGGAACGGTCAGTGGAAGATTTCCACTGGGGGGCTTAAATCGATTTTACGTGGCCACAATCCTCGCCCTTACTTCCGTCGCGATTTAGACAAATAAATTGTTCAGTCCACATGAAGGCCTCCTAACTCATCAGTGCAACATCTCCGTGAACACAAAAATCAAAGAACCACAGAGGTGAGACAACGGTGAGGACTCGACAGCAAGAAACCACTGAAATGCTGGAGCAAAAGAAAACCAACAGTTAGACCCCGATGGGCCCAACCACAGACAGAGCATCAGGCACCAACCAACATTACCTTGAATTAGATCTCTCTAATTCTCAATAAGCCTTTACGTTGGAGCCGTCATAGAATCTGAGGCCTGACCCACCGGCGTGCAATTAAAGAGGGAAGCAAAGTTGCCAACCGTGATTGGGTTAACTACCATGCATGCAGTCTGTCGTATAATATCCATGTTGTACCCAATCTTTTTATATCGAAGAATGATTTTACGAAATTGGGTGCTGAAGTCATTGCGGTTATATATTTTTCTGAATTTATATACTAAGTCACCATAAAATTCGGGTTCCGATAGACCTTGTTGCAGAAGAGATTTAAGTCCAATATTGAATTTTGAAATTAAATCAGAATGGCGTCTATAAAATTTTGAAAAGGCTTTGCGTAGTTTATGGTACCTATAACCCTGATTAAGAAGTTTAGCCGTTAATAATTTATTACGAGTGTTGAAGTCAGTTACATGGCTACACACTCTAGCAAATCGAATTAATTGCGAAATATAAACGCCATAGGATGGCGCACGAGGAACATCACCATCCAAAAAAGGAAAATTTACAATCTCAAAATCAAAGTCATCGCGTTTATCATAAATTTTGCATGAAACAAACCCATCTACAATAGATAGATGTAAATCCAAAAACGGGGCCTCGGTATCAGAAGAATTTGCTTTATTTAACTGAAGTTCTGGGGGGTAAATCTGACTGATCAAACCATCGAAATAGGTATTATCAATATTTAATAAATCATCTAAATATCTAGAAGTGGAGCTGAAAGCTTCAATAATTTCAGATTGGTTATCAATGGAAAGCGACAAAATGAAGTCTCTTTCATAACAATACAAGAACAGATCAGCCACAAGAGGTGCACAATTAGTACCCATCGGAATACCCACAATTTGTCTAAATAACTTAGTACCGAATCTAATATAAATATTGTCAAGTAGAAAGGTGAGGGCATCACACACTTTCTGACATGACCAAAGTGTATAATTCTTATGCTCTTTAGAAGTGAAAAATGCATTTCTGACATAACATGCAAGATAGAGAGAATCTTCTCTGTGAAAAGCCCATTCAATTAAATCATTAAGCTTTTCTTTTATAAGATTATGAGGAAGTGTAGTGTAAAGAGTGGAAAAATCGTAAGTAGACAGACTAGAAGCACGAAAATGTCTGGATTTCAATTTATTTAAAACCTCAGTCGAATTTTTTATAGACCAAAACAGATTTCTTCCTGATCTTTCAAAGACTTTATCACAATATTTAATTACATGCGTTTTAATAGCAGTAAGACAGGAAGTTAATAATTTAGAAAGTTCAGTGGTAGTGCAAGAGCTAGAATTTGCAATAAACCGTGCTTTGTAAGGTCTTTTATGAAGTTTTGGTAACCAGTATAGCGTAGGAAGTTTGTCTTGGCCTTCGTTAACACACACAGCAAACTTGGTGGCTGAAAGACAAACATGTTTATCTACTATAGCTCTCTCTTCAGCTAAAGGCTGAAGTTCATAGGCCTTAGTACCACCAAGCTCTTGCCTAAGCGTGCCAACATAGTGGAGCCGTCACACAACGACGACGTTGTTGGCGGCCTTGTCTGCAGGGGCCAAAACAAACTTCTTATGAAATTCTTGAATACCTAGTCTAAGATGACGTAAAGACGTCTTGGGCTTAGGAGGTAATAAGTTAGTATTTTGAGAATAGAAAGAAATGCGTTTATTCACTAGTTTTAAAATGCTAAGTTTCCAGTCCTTAAGGGCTTTATGCTCAACATACTCTCGCTTACACCATCGATTACCGAATTCATTCAAGGAAGCAGCGATTTCATCTCTACATTTACTGAAATCAATTTTAGAAGGAAACCGATATTTTGGTCCTTTAGAAATTATATTCCTTATCCTGGAATCAGGAATTATTTTCAAATTGCCAGTAATTACATGACCAGCAGCAGGATAGCAATACTTTGAGTTTTTACAATCACATGAATCAGGAGTATTAGTATCAATATCAAGATCTGAAACAAGTTTATTGAAATTAAAAATGATAGATCTAACAGGTTTGTTATATTTATAGCAAATTATAGGTGTTTCAGTATTTTGAAAATAAGCCGGAATGGAAGAAAGCACCGATCTCTCACGGAAGATACTGGGCAAATCTATAAAATCCATACCCTTATTAATGAAGGATATTTTGAAGAAATGGCGTTTATGATTAATTTCAGAATCAATGTAAGGACGGAGAGTATGCTGAGTATAGCCTCTAGTTAAGAGAGCCGCATCATATAACTGATGAGAACTATCGTAGAATTTATTCGCCTCGGTGTCCAGAAGACGTAAAACAGAAACGGGTAATGAACTTAAAAATGAAAGCATAGAGTGACGTCCATGATTTAATAATATAATTGACAGTCACTTCAGTCTAGTATTGTTTCGTTTAAACGCACGTGATTTACGTTTAAAGTTACCATTTTTCCTGGTGCCGTGAGGAGAATTGTTTCAAGCCACCTCCATTATTTGTGACTCTGTCCTTACGTATTGGTTCCATGTAACCATCGATTAAGATTTTACTTGTTGGAACTGACTCGTTAAGTTTTGTTTCTGAAATGCAGACAATATCATAGTCAGAAAGTTCTGCGCTAATATGATCAATTTTGTTCCGTATACTGTTTATATTGGAGTGTGCAATTTTTATTGATGAGAGATTAGCATTTGTTCTAGAATTACTTTCAGTTTTGGGAGTTGTTGTTGTAGCTCTTGTCTTTCTTTTTAGGTGAACCTTGGTTCCATCAAAGTGTTGGAAACTAGTCATTGTTACCTATTAATTAGATGCTTTTGTAGCAACAGGACTGAGATATACATGTAGTATGTCATTTCCGATAATTCTAACTCAATGCTCATAGAGATAATGTAAGGAAAAGAGCAAAGAAGGAGTAAAGGACATGAAAGAAGGAAGTGTAAAAAAATTATAACAGGGATAATTGGCATGTTAGCCATAACTTCCAGTATTGAATGGCGCTATGTCATTTGCTATAACATTACTTACAGATATATATGTGTAAATGAAGATCAGCTTAATACTAGTAAAAGACAAAAAGAAAAAACGTACAAAACAAATAGAGTAAAGCAAAATGATTTTTCAAATTACTACAGTAATTAAATTGTTGGCTTGACTTGAGGTTTAATATCCCCATCAACACTGTAGGTCATTTTGGGGATGCTGCTTCCATTCTTGGTGAACCCTAACAGATCAATGAGATGTACTGACATCACAAGCTTTGCTGCCCAATGAACACAACAGGGTCTATATACATGGACGGACTAGCCCGCGCCACTTATCCTAGACACGTATAGAACCTTTAGGTAATTCATCAGTACTTATGAGCACTTGGCTTCAGTTCCATGCGGAAGCACCATGAATGAATTAGTTTTCAATTGAACAGTGATATTAGACAGCCCAGTTAACACTATTTAGGTCAATATAGAGCTCTTCAGTTTTCCTATCACACAATTCATGGGCCGGCTAATATGTTACAGATTAACCAGTACAGTACACAGACTTTTGCCAGAAATTAACAAAATCCAACAAAATGTCCTATTTGATCAAAAGACGGGCATGTAAGCAAGTAATAAGTTTGTAACTTTAGTGATTTAGGCAAAAAATGGGTGAAATGAATCGAATACATCACAAATACAACTATAATGACACATCATTGAAATAAGGAGAAATCATGTCCTAAAGGGAGTACGATATTCTTCTCATTTCTGCCCCAGGCTTAGGTTGTGGGTACTCGTTAATAATTACCTCGACGAGGCCATTAATAAAGAGCATCCAAAAACCCTTGTTCAGATTAGAAAACTGTTACAATTATTATTCAGGAAGTTTTCTAGATTTAAGCTTTGTCCTGCTGAATATTTAAATATGCCACTCCCACTACCAATCAACAACCAACCAGATTGCTCAACTTAAACATAAATTGAGGATACAATGCAGAAACCGATCAGATGGCCTCCTCAGAAGCAATCTGATCTTTATCTGCATTGTTTCAAAGATAAGGCATATCCCAGGTCAGCAGGACTAGGGTTTTAAGTAATAGGTCTATGAGACAAATACCCCTCTAAGTCCCAAATCAAACAAAAAAAAAAAAAAAAAAAAATCTTGTTTGAGGGGGTATTCATTCCTTCTTCCCATTTCTCCCTAAAGACATGAAATCCGTGACAGCTCGCTGGAAAGGAAAGAGTTTGCTACATATGCATTTCAGGCATTTTGAGGCAATAAGTTAGAATTACCGTTTAGCTATACTTTACCAGCACAATGAAGAGTACATTGTTTATATACATTTTTCATTAACTGTCTTAATATATGTGTCACCTTTATTCAGCCCATTAAGTACCGGAGACGCCCAAATGGGTAGTTTGCAAACAGTGCAGGCTCAGATCAGATGCAAAAAAAAAAAAACAAAAAAAAAACAAGGCGTCAGCTTAGGGCCTTAACTGTTTGCAACTAGCCCATCAAGATATAGCATAATAATGATTCCCAAATAAAACTAAAGGGGGAAACAGGGGAATTGTCATCCCCTAAAATTTGGAGTAGAATCCTACATATAAAGAAGATTCCATCCGGTACAAAATGAATTAATTAGTGACTAATGTATAACAGTCGTTATTTCATATTTCAGATTTCACAAGGGAAATGACATCGATGAACGACAGCTACTATCACATGTACAAACATCCTTTCTCCACAATTACAATCTCTGTGTCAACCCTTAAGACGCCGAGAAAAACATCATCTGAAAATGTCGTCTGTTTAATCTTTTTACGAACTCCGTATAAAAAAAAAAAAAAAAAAAGAAAAATAGCATAAAGGCAAAGAGAGTGGTCCCCGATCAGACTGCTCCCGAAGGGAGCAGCCGGATCTGGGTCCACACTGTTTGCAAGAATGACTTTCAAAGTAACTGGGAGAGGACAAATGTAGTGATTGGCATCCTATGGGTTAATAATGATTGATGATTCCTGGATCTCTACTTATTTAGTGCTAAGTTGAGGATAGTAAGAGATATACTTTATACACAGTGAAAGATATATACATTATTACCAACAACATGGATAGTTCAGTGAGGATTTTTTCTAAGTTACAGTGATGTACGTTACTTGTAAAGTTAAGAGTTACCATGTATGAAGAGAGTATACATGATATATTTCTTATTAATTTAACATATATACATTATCAACATCAAGTGGAGAACTCATGGATACAACTTTAAGGATGCCAGATTTAGACGGACAGTAGAAGAGATACTTATTCAAAGACTCAATTCATATCTTTTTCACAGAGCAGAACAAACAGGCACCCAGTGAGTGGCAGTGACTTTAGAAAAGTGGGTCCCACCTTTTCTCGGATATCTCAACATGGTCTTGTTTTGGGTATTCATTAGAGCCACCACATTGAGGCGGTCCCAATGAACAACCACAATACAGATCCATCCAAAAGAGTTTCTCAATCATCACTGGGTATCTGCTCCATCTGTTTCTATGCAGTGTTATTGTTTAACATGGGGGTAGTGTTTCGATTAAAGGATTCTCCAATGTGAATATAAAATCTTGGTGATTTTAACCCACGGGTGTGAGGGACTCAGATATAGGAGACACAGCGGCCTCAGGTTTGGACAGAACAACCCCATACCGCAGATCATACCGACACCTTTGCAAACAGTGTAGATCCCCATCAGTCAGCATCAAAGAATCAGTCTGATGGGGATCCGCACTTGTTGCAACCAGCGCGCAGATATAGAGTGCTCCTTGTAAAGTAATCACATTTGCCTATTCTCAGCAATGGACATACCAAAACCAGTTCATTCAGCAGTACAAGAGTTAAGAACCCTCAAATGCAGTCTGCTAATAGGTCTCATATCCCAAACCCAGGGCAAGCTAGTGGCTCAAATTCAGAGTTGATTGTATTGCGTTAATACCTAGCTTGTTAAGAGTTGTACATTAACATTGAAAGAAAAAGATTAAAAGTATGGTAGTTATGGACATTTTTGTATATGAATGAGTCATTCAGCTTTAGTGTTCCAGATTTGGACTCCTTTAATTGGAGGTAGACTAGGATGTATAGATTACACAGAAGATGACAATTTAATGCCATGTTTCTGCGCAATGTATACACCATGTCTACAAGCTATAGGTTCCGTTAATCTTGAAGCAGAGTAACTGGAATAATTATTTCAAATCTTACATCTATTTTTATAACCATTTCAAGATTATTTCACTTGTTGAGAGATCTGTAGTGATTATATTTCTACAGCACCATAGAATCAATCCTATTCATGTACATTGCCAGAATGTAAACTTTTTCACACCCCAACCCCTCTATAACACTATTGTTGGGGTCCAAAACAGAAACCGCGTTAGTTAAACAACCATGTTAATGATGTTATAACCAACCAAAAATGTATAGATTATATAGAAAAATGACCATTCATGGTTATTCTTCTATATAATCAATACACTCAAAAGTAACTTTTGGGATCCATCTTGAAACCGCGCTATATCCAGAACCGCATTATAACGAACTGTGTTATAATGAGGTTGTGGTGTAGTAATGATGTACCATGGGTGAACCTCTAGAACCGAGTCTATGAGGCAGTTCCAATGAGCACTATGCTACCATATTGGGATAGTGGAGTCCACATTTTTATAGGCGCGTTTTCGTGATGAAACCTGTACATCTATCACACGACGTCGCTGGTATGCAGTGAATAATGCCATGTAATAAGTATCACATGACCACATGTGTATTAGCACCCAGGCGGAATAAAGCAACGCCACGTCGACTTCTCTGCCAGCTATGATTTTTCTGTTGAATAGTTGTCATTTTTAAAGCTAAATATAAGAAACATTCAAAAGAGGTCACATGATAAACAGATTTCCACACCGGTGGCCATTGAATATGAAATCTATGAAATTCGCCAAGGCCCGTTTCACAAATTTCATATGAAACGACCACCGGTGTAAGATCCTCTTTCTTCGAAGATGTCACAGAAACCAAAGCATTCTGGCTCAAATACTCACATACTATATTAAGTATTCGTTTATACAGGCATGCGCATACAACATGCCTATGCAAAACATAATACTGTAAGTTCAGCCATAGAACTACCGAATACATGTACATACTTATACATATATAATATTATAATAGTTCAGACTGTTGTTTACATGTGAAAAGGCCTGATAAGCATTGATCACTGTTTCAAAACGAGAATCATTCCGCCTAGGATATGACACATGCCCTCATATGCAGGAATCTTATGAACCTCACACATTAAAGGTGAAATTGTCTGTATACACATGTAGACGTTCTCACAAAAGCTCTGAAGTCTTGTATTTACAAAAGCTTAAACAAGTATGTCTTACTTCTTAATTTTGTGTTTAGCAATTGGTTGAAAGGCAGAGAGTGTGAGCCCAGATGAGATGCCAAGTTCTATAGGGTCTCATCCAGGACCGCGCTATTTGCTCCAGCCTTTCTGTCCGAAGACCTATGTCAATATAGTACATTATATTGGTATGATAAGTTGATAACAGAGGAAATTAAGTGTAAATCTTTACAATACACTTTATCGCAAATCAAAACAGATCAGGCATTATAGAAACGAGTTCCTTCTTTTCCCCCCTCTTTCTTCAATATACTGAGAGGAAGAGAGAGGGGAAAAAAAAAACAACAAACAAACAGAAAAAAAAAATATAATATGCTTATATCAGAAAGTATAAGACTAAGCATTAAGGTTTTGGAACAGAGACTGAGAAGGGGAGCCCTGTGTATAGTGTAGTTGAGACATGGGCCCCATTCCTTCTGGATGCTGAGACAACTGGGTTGGAATGAACGTTGTAGCCTCAGGGTCAAGGGTTGTAACATCAGGAATCTCAGCTGACTTGCTTGCAGTCCCTGTGGGCCCAACAGTTTCTGTGTCCATTGCAGATTCTTTTTCGGGTTTTTTACCACCTTCTGATTGAATTCTAGCTTGTGACTTTGATTTTGGATCAGCAAAAATTATGTCATGCTTATTACAGAAGTTTATGAAGTCATCCTCACTAGAAAGGTATACAAGTCTATCCGAGAAAAGCTTGATCACTATACGTCCATCTCTGGAGAAAGTATCTTTAATTTTCCTCTCCCTTTTCAGAACCCTTGTTTTGTACATAAGGGAGTTTCTGCTTCTGGTGAGATCTTCCCGGACATATACTCTTTCTTGATCCGGTTTTACTGCATTATCTGCTCTGAGCTTTTTCATCGGGTCCCTAGAAAGAACAGCTGCTTTAGACTTATAGCTACAGAATTTCACTATGATGTCTCTAGGCCTTTGTCTATCTCTGACAGAAGGACGAGTTATTCTGTGTGCTCTTTCTATGTCTCTCGGTTCAATAGGAGTAGCTGTGTATTTATTCACTAAATTGCATGCCAGAGTTTCACTGTCGACTGTATTGTTTTCTGGAATACCAGAAATGATGATATTGTTGCGTCTTGAATATTGCTCTAATTCGTCACATTGACTTTTTGAGTGTTTCAGCTCTTCTGTAAGGGTCTTTACATTTGAACTTAACTCCTTAATAGTGTCATTTAGATCACTTGTGACAGACTTTACTGACTGGTTAACAACGTTCTCTGTTGGGGTTGCCTTGAGAAGCCTCAGAACATGGTTGACTATCTTATCCTGTATACTTGGGATTTGGAACAAATCCTGGATAAACCCCTCTAAGAGGCCCTCACTCTTTATTAAGCAAGCCAGTAGCGAGTCTACTAGTACCGTTGGATCTACCTCTGTAACAGATTCGTGCTCATCATCATCATCACTTTCAGGCCTATGTCTCTTTGGGGTCGGGGCATCACGACGACTGCGTCGGATAGCCACTGCAGGAGAAACGCCAGAAGCTGTGCCAGATGTCGCGCCTGATGTCGCACCGGGGCCAAGGGCGGCCTTTGCTTTCCCTTTGTTCTTTTTAGTCATTTTCTAAGTCTGTGGCTGTCAAGGTCACGGATATGGCTGCTGATATTGCAAATAAAAACTATAGACCAGTATCTAACATCATACCAAATATAAACTCAATCCATGTAGGCATAAAAAAGAAATGAGCTTCTAAAAACTTTAACGCAAAACTTTAACATTTGACGACGCCGACACCGGGGGTAGTAGAATAGCTTACCGGAACAAAAGTTCCGGTGAGCTAAAAAAGGGAAATAACTCTGTAATTACTTGTGATAGAGTTACAGTTCTTGCACTCTGCACTTCCTCTGATGGCCATCTATCAATGTATCAAGTTTCACTTAAATCCCTTCTATACTTTCAGAGATATGCTCCGGACAATTTTTTCATTGAAATAGTTAAGAAGGGAAGTAACTCCATAAATACTGGTGACACAGTTATGGTTCTTGTATTTTACGATTCCCCTCATCGCCCTCTATCATTACATCAAGTTTCACTTAAATACCTTATATACTTTTAGAGATATAGAGCGTGACGGACGGACGGTCGGACAGACGGACAAAGCGGCGACTATATGGCTCCCCCTTCGGGGAGCATAACAAAAGCTGTATAGATGCCCTCTTGAAAAAGCTTTCTATAGAACTGAATGAAAGTAGAAGGATTAAAATCATTATACATGTACGGAAAAAACAACTAAAAATGCAAGAGTACAGTAACCAAACTTACACCTGATTCAGTGATTATGTCCATGTAATCTTTATTTCAACGCTTGCAAATACATTTTGTTGTTTACATCTTCTGAGACGCTGTTGATGTGACGTCAAGAACGCATCAGCGTGAATTAAAGTTTACTGTGTCTAAATATAACAATGGCACTGGAAAAGGAGGACTGGCTACAGGGAAATATTTCCTTAGAGGAAATAGATCTTCTTAGGTCATAAGGGATATCATTTTAATTCATTGAGAAATTGTGGCATTTATTCTTTATGCATGTAATATTCAGGGATAATTCAGATAGATTTTTATGCCCATGGAATCAAAGATTCAGTGGCATAGTTTTTGGTTTGTCTGTCAGTCTGTTTGTTTGTCTGTCCGCAAAACCTTAACATTGGGCATAACTTTTGAATAGTAACTGATAGGGCTTTCATATTTCACATGTGCATTCTTTGTCACAAGACCTTTCCAGTGGTACCATAATTTTTGATCTTATGACCTTGACCGTTGACCTAATATTTTAAAAATATTTGTTTGTCTGTCTGCAAATACCTTAACATGGGGCATTTCTTTTAAATAGTAACTGATAGGACTTTCATATTTCACATGTGCATTCCTTGTCACAAGACCTTTCAAGTGGTACCACAGTTTGTTATCTCGTGACCTTGACTGTTGACCTGCTTTTTTTTTTTAATTTAACATTGGCAAAATGGCGCTGTCCGGGGGCATCAGTGTTTCACAAACACATCTTCTCTTATTTTTTTAAGAAAATGACTGTTGTGTGTGGTTTTTACCAAGGCAATTATAATGAGTAAACACATGATACTACATTTTAACAGAACATCGGTTGTTGGTACTCGTTACAACTGCCTCATTAGCCGGAAGGCAATTCAAGACATATGTTGCGGGTGCTCATTAGAACTGCCTCGATGATGTTAACTTTTTATCTAATTTTTTTGTTATGCCTCCTGACCAACCTTAATAGCTCAAATTTCAATGGTCCGAAAGAGTTTTTAAGTTATTGAAGTTTAACTGTATAGTACATGTTGGCTATTTTCGATAGCTCTGTTATCTCTTTGCAACTCCTTTTGTCACACAGAGACTGTAAATTGCAAATGACATGTTATCATATTTCTGACAAGCTCTTGACATCAGGTAATGTTACATTGTTCTGTAATGAGTTTTTAGGTCAATTGTTTATCAATCCACCCAAAGTTACTAATTACAGAAGTTTCTCGCCTGCTCTTGTCCATGTGACTTTCACTGACCATGTACAAAATCCAGGTAGATTATGTAAAAGCCACACTATTCTAGTCCTAGTGACATCAAAGTGCTGTGTACAAAGGGTTGGTTATCCATAGAATCGGGTTTTGGCTCTTGCACTGGGACATTGGCAAACAGTGCAGATCCAGATCAGATGCCGCAGAATGCGGCATCTGATCTGGATCTGCACTGTTCATACTGAAATTTAAGGGTGAAACAAAAGCAGTCTAAGTCTCAGTTCAGCGCTATTTTCCCAGCCTACACCCAGAGACAATTGACAGCAGTACTCTCAATGCTTTAATTAACCCTTTTAGTACCAAATGAAATCTTGATCCTTATATATAGCAGGAGTCCATTTCAAAATTTAGGGTTGTCAGTTTGTGTTTTCTTCAAAATCTATTTTGAAAATGACTAACTTTAAGCAAACAGTGGAGGCCCTGATCAGACGCCGCATTCTGATCTGGGCCTGCACTGTTTGCCAGGGTACCGGTTTTGGGGGTTTCTGGTACAAAATGGGTTAATATTGCTAGCAATGTAAATCCCAACGTTGCATTTATTGTATGAATTCTGATAGAAGGGTCTGACCAGAAGGTTTCAACGCAGATATAATGATGCAGAAAATGGTGTCTCATCATGATCTACACTGTTTGCCATTTATCCAGCTAATTTCTGACACAACATTGGGTAGTAAATTGTACTTGTTCCAATATTAGAACAAGTTTTTTGTTTGTTTGATTTGAGGCTTAACATCCCCGTCAACACTGTAAAGGTCATTTTGGAGACATTGCTTCCAATTTTGTGGGACTTTTATCCAACACTGAGATGAAATGACATCTCAAGCCCTGCCGTCCAATGAAACCAATAGGGTTTATAAGCATGGGCAGTCTGACTCACACCGCTTTGCCTGGGTGGGCTTAGAGCCTCTAAGCAGTTTACCAGTACTCGTGTGCGGTCGGTTTTAGTTCTGTGTGGAAGCAGCCTGCAGCCCATTTATTTCTTCAAGCCCCGATGGGCGGGGGTCGGATAAGAACAAGTATGGTATGGTGTTGACTGTTGAAGTGTATGAATTCTTAGGGTAAATATGGTATCAAGTGTCACACGAGACTGCTTCTATAATATTTACCCTAAGTAGTCTTGTTTGTTTTGGAGTTTAATGGCCCAGTCAACACTATTTTAGGTCATTTTTGACCCAGTCAGTTTACTTATCCACACTTTTCCTGGGCAGGCTTATACCTAAGCAGTTAACCAGTACAGTGCACATTCTTTCGCCAGAAACTGACAACTGCCATTCTTGAATCAGCGGAAGGGAGAGACTGACTGAAGAAAAGATTTCATGCTCAATCTCCAGGAAAGAATGGTATCGAACCCACGTCCTCCTGATCACCAGTCAGATGCACATCCGAACCCTAAGTAGTCAGGACACCTCAACTCGTTACCATATACATGTTCTAAAATCTGGATAAGTATAATTTACTACCAGATGTTGTTTCTAAGAATGGCAAACAGTGTAGACCCTGATGAGATGACATGCTCTGTGGCATGTCATCTGGGTCTACACTGTTTGCTCAGGCCTATCTGTCCAAATACATACAGTAAATACAGTATTTTTGGCTCTTCCAGCCTCAAACACTGAAATTAGTTTAAAGAAAAACAAACAAAATTTTACTATGCTCCTTTCTTTAATAAATAGAATCAATATTTATGTTTCTTCCAAACAGCAGGAACGTATCCTAGAAATTACCACTCAATGGCCTCGACCAAAAAGTCAGTTGTTAAATAGGCCCAGTCAAGCAATTTTGGTACTTATCGCCTATGCGAGCAGCGAAGGTTCAGGCGAGCCTGCGCATCCGCGCAGTCTCGCCAGAACCTTTGCTGCTCGCTTATACAAGCAGTGAATCAAGAGGAACCTTCTGACAGAAAGCCATATCCCTGGCCCCTCTGAATGGCTGGGCATGCACAGTTAAAATTTATCATGACGGAATGCTCGAAGACACAAATTCGCTTGGCGGGGCTCAAATTACAAGCTTGATACCTGTTGTGTAAGGCAACTGTTATGTCATGTTTATCTAAAGGGAAATGGGTACACCTGGCAGATTTTTCTGCCATTTTTCAATCGGAGATAACTTTTGGGACTTGCTGTTCACTTTTCTATAAACTCTGTCCCACGGAAAAAGGGGTCTACTCTTAAAGGATAGAATTTGTCTTCAGGAGCTGAGGAGCGAATTCTTTCCTTTAAATTTTGATGAGGAAAAAATTATTTCCTTTAAGAGTTTACTCCTATTGACCTTTGTAGGAGTTGCCTCCCCTGAAGGTGCTGACTTTGATACACCGTCTGCAACTATGTTTAAAGAGCTGGGGTGGCAGCCTATCAATAAGCGCCTCATCTACAATAAAGCTGTGCTTACGTACAAAGCTTTAAATGCCCTAACACCGGAATATATAAGTAATTTATTAAAACCAGTTTCGGAAACACAAAGTCGTACTCTGAGATCATCAGTCAATGGCACCCTGTTAATTCCAAGATCCCACACATCTCTTTATGACAGGGCATTTTCGACCTCAGCTCCGAGACTTTGGAACACGCTTCCTATTTCTGTAAGAAACGCAACCTCATTAAATTCCTTTAAAAACAATCTTAAGGAAATTCTCTGACTCTTACAGTAATAGTCTTACATGAAGTGTAACTGTGAACATTTTATCTATTTATTTCTCTTTTAGCGTTTTTAGCAGAAAATAATACCTGTCTGTTGTATACTTTTAATACTATTTGACTTTGTGCGCCCATTCGTAATTTTAATAACCATAATCCTGTATGTTTTTAAAGTTTTAACAACCACAATCCGTATAGCTGCAAATTGACACAACAGAGATAGGGTCGGGCTTACAGGTTTCCATGTTTCCGGCTGGGCTCGGGTGTCGGGGCATGCTGTTTGGACATCGGTTCCGCCACATGCTTCCCGTCTAACTGAGCTCAGCTTGGGCTGGAATCATTCCTGTGTGCGACGCGACACCTGTCCTGACAAAACTGCCATGCAGTAGAAATGTTTTTGTATACCTATGTTATTTGTATATATGTTTTATGTGTTATAAAGAGGGCCACATGGTAGAATAGTTTTTATTGCTAAATGTGTTTTTTACCCTCTTAAAATAATGTATATAAATAAATAAAAAAATAAGGTGTATCCATTCCCCTTAAAAGGCCAAACATTATTTCTTCTTTGATTTTTCAACTCTTTATCCAGTTTAAATCAAAATGGTGTAAAGTGCTGTTGTGCTACAGAGGACCCTCACTATAACGACAGTATTTTACTGCTGCAGCAAATTTGCCCCTATAAAGAATCCCAATTAGGAGTAGTACTCCAAGAAACAAATGTTGTGGACATTCGTTAGAATCGCCTCACCGCGGTGATTCTAACAAATATCCGCAACATTTGTGTCTGGGGGTATTAAGTAAATACAGTCGACCCTCTTTATACCAACATTCATTTCGTAAAACAGCAAAACTCGTTATAATGACAGCTTCAATGGAATGAATTCTTAGCTCAAGGTTTTGCCTCGATTCTGAGCGACGTGGGCTTCCCTCAGGTTGAAAATGTCCAAATCGAATCCATAGTCATGAAAGATTCTTGTAATTTAATACTCTATGAAACAAATGTATATCTGATCTTGATCTACATTTGTTGCAAAGCTAGGGATTATCGTGTTCAGCAGTCCCCACCCTACAGATACCTTCAGAAAGCCTCATCCCATTTATACCCTCTTTCAAGGTTATCTGCTGCCATTCTTTTGTTCTCATGACAAGGCTCACATGCAAATTGACAAACAGTTCACATGGTGTCAGAAGACTGGTCTTCCAATTTTGATTTTTTTAAATTAAAATATACATAGCAACCTCATTATAACATGTTCATTATAACACTTTTTTGGATATAGCACAGTTTCAAGATGGATCCCAAAAATATATAGATTATATAGAAAAATGACCACATATGGTCATATCCCAAAATATGGTAATTTTTCTATATAACCTTTACATTTTTGTTTGGATATAACACGGTCATTTAATTAACACGGTTTCTGCTTTAGACCCATTAATACTGTTATAAAGAGGTTGTGGTGTACGAGCAAACATATCCCAACCAAGTGCTGCCTTAAAACCATTTCACCCCCAAGTTTCAGAAGTGGATTCTTCTATCTTTGAATTTGGACACATCCTGTCTTGCAAATAGGGGCGTTAGGTTAAGGAAATATTGTTTAAGATGATGATAAACAGTGAATAATTATGTGCCGTCTCCTCTGCATCTATAATGCTTCCATAGTACTAACCCATAAAATGCCAGTCACGACATTTGTCGTCTGCTTTGTCATCTGCTCATTACTTTAAAAGTCGCTCTTGAAATCAGTGTGAACCTAGGTCAGACTGCTCCTAGCTAGGAGCAGTCTGGATCTAGGTCCACACTGTTTGCCCATATCAAAAAAAATATTTCTAAAAAGTTTGCAGGAAGATTCAGCAGATGACATTTTCAGATGCAGTTTTTCATGACATTATAAAGGTTAATACCAAGCTACAGGAGCCGGCCTAGGTAGCTCAGTCGGATGCGCGAAGCAGTCTGATCTAGGTCCACACTGTTGGCCCATATGAAAAAAATATTTCTAAAAAGTTTGCAGGAAGATTCAGCAGTTTGGAGAATTTAGACACATGATGTCAACTAAAATGGTTCTTTTTAACCCTTTAGATACCAATCACAATAATTGCCGTCTGCTTCATTGTCGGATGGCTACTTGAAAAGTCATTGTTGCAAACAGTGAGGACCCAGATCAGACTGCTCCTCTTGGAGCAGTCTGATCAGGTTCCACAAACAGTTGCAAACAGTGAGGACCGTGATGAGACTGCTCCTCTTGGAGCAGTCTGATCAGGTTCCACACTGTTTGCCTTTATGCAAATATGTCTTTCAAAGTACGCAAGAAGGTTCAGCAGACGACATAAACTGATGGCATTTTCAGATGAAGTTTTTCTTGGCCTAACTAGAGGTAGAGCTGTGAAATCATGAACACTTCCATTCTTTAAGATCTAGAGTGTCTAGCTGCCGCACTCGTCTCTTTCTCCACTGATACCATACGAAGCCTATAAACACACATACTATAGATTCTATATAATAGCCATCTAACGTTGTTATACATGTCCCACCAGCTTCTTTACATGCCTGCAAGATATAAAATAAGCATCAATCTGTTATCTTACGTTGCTGTTATTTACATGATAACATTATGCCATAAAAATGCTACGACCATACATATACATGTTGTAACACATAGTTACTGGCTTGTAATGTTATGACGTTGTTTGTGGCAACCTTGTGTTTTCTAATGAAATTCTTTTGAACATCTCCAATAAAATCTTATTTAAGGGGAATGTGAACACCTGGTGAATTTTTCCGCTATTTTTCAAAGGGAGACAACTTTCGGGACTTCCTGTTCGCTTTTCTGTTAGCCCTGTCCCAATGATAAAGGGGTCTACTCTTAAAGGAAAGAATTTGCTCCTGAGGAGCAAGAGTTGACCCCTATTGATATGGGAGACAGAAATACTTAAGCAGGAGTTGCCTCCCCTTAAGGTGTTTCCGTTCCCCTTAAAGCTGTTATATGATTAGCAGAAATTTTACATTTGTGGCCGTTTCATTTGAAATTTATGATACTGGTTGGATAATGATGATGATTTTGTGTTTAACGACGCGTCACCCTCTTTGTGGGTCATAAGAGTCCAGGGGTTAATGGTTAAACGGCATGAAGAATTATGAGGATATTAAAAGTAAAAAAGTTAGTATGATATGTATAAAAATCTGAAACAGTGATACTGGTTGGAGGCTCATTTCTTAGATTAAATAGAGTTAACCAAAAATGTAGGACAGAGTTTTGGGATGAATGACAATGCCAACAATCATCGCCATAATAACAAATAAACACTAGATCAGCAGTTGATGTATACCATCGCAAATACTCGCTTTTTCTATGAGTATCACTAATGACTATGTATTAGCTAGCCAAAACTACATGTAAGTTAAAATAAGTAGCAAAGACCATTCTAACTGATAAGTAAAGTTTCAGTAGTGTAACTCTAATAGTTTAGAAGATATGGCAAAGTCATACTTTTTGACCTTTGACCTTGGGGTCAAGGTCACACCAAAAAGACCCCGACATATTCTATATTCCAAGGACCATCCAATAACCAAAGTTTCAGAAGTGTAACTCTAATAGTTTAGAAGATATGGCAAAATCATACTTTTTGACCTTTGACCTTGGGGTCAAGGTCACACCAAAAAGACCCCGACATATTCTATATTCCAAGGACCATCCAATAAGCAAAGTTTCAGAAGTGTAACTCCAATAGTTTAGGAGATATGGCAAATCATAATTTTTGATCTTTCACCTTGGGTCACAAAAAAGTTGCCCACTGCCATCTACAGTCCACGTACTATCCACATGCAAAGTTTCAAAAGTGTAACTTCAGTGGTTGCAGAGGAGATCCTTTACAAGAAACGTGACGGACAAAGAGACAGACAGACTGACGTCCACTCAACGAAAAGTGGGCATAAAAAGCTCAGGCAAGTTAAACTCCAATACAAACTTTTCATAAAGCAGTCTTATACTTACATGTATACTCTCTCCAGTATAACAGGAGCCATCAGCACCATCACAAGATTTCCAGGTTATATAGTCAACAAACCACAATGCTACAGTGGCGGGCCAGTTACCACCTAGAACAAGCAATATCACAATGATTGTCCATGTACACCACAACCTCTTTATTACACTATTAATGTGGTCCACAGTATAGACTGTGTTAGTTAAACAATGTTATATCCAAACAAAAATGTATACATTATATAGAAAAAATGATCATTTATGCTCAACAACAAGAGAGCCCAAAGGGCCCTGATTCGCTCACCTGAATGTCACTGTCTCTAGTACATTCTATTTTTAGCTCTGGTGGCCATCTTGTTCATCAGAGTGGAACGATCTTAGCTATTTTGGTAGGGTGTCACCTAGGCAACAATCCTTTGAAGTTAGAATCAAACTGATCCAAGGTTTTAGGAAGAGTTCGCATTTGAAGCAAATTTACAATGTTTTTCTATTTTTAGCTCTGGCAGCCATATTGTTCAACAGAGCGAGACACTTTTAGCTATTTTGGTAGAGAGTCATCTAAGCAACATTCCTATGAAGTTTGAATGTAATTGGCCCAAGGGTACAGGAGGAGTTGTCTTTTGAAGATTTTTTTCTATTTTTAGCCCTGGTGGCCATCTTGTTTATTAGAGTGGTATGATTTTAACTATTTTGGTAGGGAGTCACCCGGGCAACATTCCTGTGAAGTTTGAAGCAAATTTACATTGTTTTTCTTTTTTTTAGCTCTGGTGGCCATTTGTTCATCGGAGTGGTCATTTTTCTATATAACCTATATTTTTTTCGGATATAACACAGTTGTTTAATGAAAATGGTTTCTGCTTATTTAGGGTGTTATAAAGAGGTTGTGGTGTATCACAACAATTTTTAGTTTTTGTTCATACACCTTACATTACCCCTCGTACTGCTGACCTGATTAATTCTGCCACACCCATTTCTGACTTTCAGCCAATCAAACTAGAGAAAGCGACCAGCGCCACCCTCTGATATATCTTTGGAGCTTGTATGAAGTAGTCAAGAAGCTATAAGAATCTATAAATGTGCTTGTAAAAGCTAAACCAAACACAAAATTTCTAAATGGACCAAGGGAATGAGGGCATCAAAGTTAATGAAGGGATGGTGGCATCAATGTTACTGAAGCAGCAGAGTGGGATATGCAACAATGAAATCTTTGGACTGGTATGCAACATTGATGCAAGTATCAATTGAATTTGTCTCAAAGTTTAGAACATACAGGCATCTATAAACTTTGTCATAAAACTTTAACCAAATGTTAAATTTCTAAGTCTGTGACCTTGAGGTCAAGGACACCGTGGATGGGGGAAGGGACATGCATCACGAAATCTTTGGACTGGTATGCAAGATTGATGCAAGTATCAACTGAATTTGTCTTAAAAGTTAACAGCATACAGGCATCTATAAATTTTGTCATAAAACTTTAACCGAAAGTAAAATTTCTAAGTCTGTGACCTTGACCTCAAGGTCACTGTGCGGGGTAGGACATGCATCAATGAAATCTTTAGACCAGTATGTAATTTCAGTGTAAGTATACAAGTTGAGAAGATACAATCTCTTAGAAATTTTAATGCAAAACTTTAACCAAAATGTTAACCGACGGATGGATAGATGGAAGGACAGATGCACAAACGGATAGACGAACAGACAAACAGCAGGACAAAAACAAGAGGCCCAAGAGGGCCTGTCGCTCCACCGGCTAACTTCAGACAATTGTCATATTTATTACATTAACCAATGGTATACTAGTGGACTCTTCTATTGCTATATGTTGGACCAGTCCATTTGTCATATAAGGGGTGTCAGGCCTATTTTTTTTCTATTTTTGATGGAAAATTCTGTTAGCAAATAGTGCAGGCCCTGATCAGACATGGTGTTCTGTGGGGTCTGATCTGGGCCAGCACTGTTTGCCAAGGTACCCATTTAGGGTTTTCCCGCATGCAATGGGTAAAAAAGAAACAAGTGATCCACCCAAGGAATGTCCATTCTATATTTTTTGGACCCCAGAGCCATGGTTGGCAGGATTTATGTGAGTGACCATTTGGCATTGCTCCGTTCTAAATATCTAAAGCTCTGGGCCTTATGGTTTCAGAGAAGAAGACTTTTTTAAGTTTTTCCTATTATAAGTCTATGGGAACTAATATGCCTCTGGGCGTGGCCAATTTTTTACCCCAGGGGCATTGTTGGCAGGATTTATTTGAGTGACCACTTGACGTTGCTGCATACTTAATATCTAAGCTCTTGGCACTGATGGTTTCAGAGAAGATTTTTGTCAGTTTTTCCCAGTATAAGTCTATGGGAGCTTATGGGCCTCAGGGTGTGGCCAATTTGGACCCCAGGGGCATAGTTGGCAGGATTTATGCAGATGAATACTTCAAGTTGCTACATACTAAGCTCTTGGCCTTATGGTTTCAGCTGAGAAAAGTTTCAAGATTTTGTTATTATTAGTCTATAGGAGCTACTAAGCACCGGGGCGTTGCCAATTTGGACTCAAGAGTCATAGTTCGCAGGACTTAGTAGGTGACCACATAACTTTGCTACATACTACAGTTCAACCTGTATTAAGCAAGTGCCTAAGGGATAGTCAAAATATGCTTGCTTAAGACAGGTTCTTGCTTAATACAGGTGAAATTTAACACATCTGCCTTTCTTGGGAACTGAATGCCTGCTTGCTTAAGACAGGTTGCTTGCTTAATAGAGGTGGCCACTAAGACAGGTTTTACTGTAAATGTCTTAGCTTTAGGCTTTATGGTTTCAGAGAAGAAGTTTTTCCGTTTATTGGTCTATGGAAGCTAATGAGCCAAAGGTGGTGGCCATGGTGGCCATGTTTTTTGTCTGATAAAAATTTCTTCAATGAATCTGACAATGGTAGACACAAGGAACATTCATGAAAATTAAGAACGAAATCCATTTAGCGGTTTTGGAGAAGATTAAAAAAAACAAGAGGCCCAAGAGGGCCTGTCGCTCCACCGGCCAACTTCAGACAATTGTCATATTTATTACATTAACCAATTGTATACTAGTGAACTCTTCTATTGCTATATGTTGGACCAGTCCATTTGTCATATAAGGGGTGTCAGGCCTATTTTTTCTATTTTTGATGGAAAATTCTGTTAGCAAATAGTGCAGGCCCTGATCAGACACGGTGTTCTGTGGGGTCTGATCTGGGCCAGCACTGTTTGCCAAGGTACCCATTTAGGGTTTTCCCGCATGCAATGGGTAAAAAAAAAAAGAGGGCCATGATGGCCCTGGATCGCTCACCTGATCCATAGTGTAACAAGTGGGCCCCAGAGAGGGCCATTATTGGCCCAAGGGCTTTAATGTGCGTAATGTTGAGGGAGGTCTTAAAGGTGAAGCTTCATACCAAACATCAACAAAGGCTATAATTTGAACAATCTTGGCAAAGGTCCACTAGATGAAGCTACACATCAAATATCAAAGACCTGGGCCTTGCGGTTTCAGAAAAGAAGATTTTTTTTTTAAAGATATTCCCTACATAAGCCTATGCAAAACCAAATGGCCCCGGGGCTATATAAATCTATGTAAAACCAAAGGGCTCCAGGGTGGGGGCATTTGTGGCCCCAGGGCTTTACCTTGAACAATCTTGGTAGAGGTCCACAAGATAAAGCTCCATACCAAATATTAAAGGCCTGGGCCTTGCAGTTTCAGAGAAGAAGATTATTAAAGATTTCCCTATATAAGTCTATGTAAAACCAAAGAGCCCCAGAGCGGGGACATTTTTGGTCTCAGTGCTATAATTTGAATAATATTGATAGAGGTCCAGTAGATGCAGCTTCATACCAACTATCAAAGACCCAGGCCTTGTGGTTTCAGAGAAGAAGACTTTTAAAGATTTTCCCTATATTAGTCTATGTAAAACCATAGGGCCCCGGGGCGGGGGCATTTTTGGCCCCAGGGCTATAATTTGAACAATCTTGGTAGAGGTCCATTAGATGAAGCTTCATACCAAATATCAAAGTCCTGGGCCTTGGGCTTTCAGAAAAGAAGGTTTTTAAAGATTATCCCTATATAAGCCTATGTAAAACCAAAGGGCCCCGGGCGGGGGCAATTTTGGCTCCAGCACTATAATTTGAATAATCTTGGTAGGGGTCCTTTAGAAGAAACTTCATACCAAATATAAAACACCTAGGCCTTGTGGTTTCAGAGAAAAAGAATTTTAAAGATTTTCCCTATATAAGCCTATGTAAAACCAAAGGGCCCGGGGCGGTCGCATTTTTTGCCCCAGCACTATAATTTGAACAATCTTGGTAGGGGTCCACTTGATGAAGCTTCATACCAAATATCAAAGACCTGGGCCTTAAGGTTTCAGAGAAGAAGATTTTTAAAGATTTTCCCTATATAAGCCCATGTAAAACCAAAGGGCCCTAGAGCGAGGGCATTTTTGGCCCCAGCACAATAATTTGAACAATCTTGGTAGGGGTCCACTAGATGAAGCTTCATACCAAATATCAAAGACCTGGGCCTTGCGGTTTCAGAGAAGAAGATTTTTAAAGATTTTCCCTATATAAGCCCATGTAAAACCATGGGGCCCCGGAGCGGGGGTATTTTTGGCCCCAGCACTATAATTTGAACAATCTTGGTAGGGGTCCACTAGATGAAGCTTCATACCAAATATCAAAGACCTGGGCCTTACGGTTTCAGAGAAGATTTTTAAAGATTTTCCCTATATATATAAGCCCATGTAAAACCAAAGGGCCCCGGAGCGGGGGGATTTTTGGCCCCAGCACCATAATTTGAACAATCTTGGTAGGGGTCCACTAGATGAAGCTTCATACCAAATATCAAAGACCTGGGCCTTACGGTTTCAGAGAAGAAGATTTTTAAAGATTTTCCCTATATAAGCCCATGTAAAACCAAAGGGCCCCGGAGCGGGGGGTATTTTTGGCCCCAGCACTATAATTTGAACAATCTTGGTAGGGGTCCACTAGATGAAGCTTCATACCAAATATCAAAGACCTGGGCCTTGTGGTTTCAGAGAAAAAGTTTTTGGTGCAAAAAATCTATTTTTGGCTCCTGTGACCTAGATGTGCAACGGACCGGAATCATTTGAACAACTCTGAAAGGGGACCACCTAAGGATCATTCCTGTGAAGTTTGGTCAAAATCCGATCAGTGGTTCAGGAGGAGATGTCGTTTAAAGGAATTGTTTACGGACGCACAGAAGCACGGACGAAAGACGGACGACGGACGAAAAGTGATCCCATAAGCTCACCTCGTCACTACGAAGGAATTTAGAAGAGGACTAAGTAAGGAACATTCCTGTGAAGTTTGGTTACAATTGGCCCAGTAGTTTAGGAGGAGAAGATGTTTTAGCATTACACTATATGTTAAATAGGGAAAATAAGCCCCGCCCATGGCGGCCATGTTTTTTTGTCGGATCAAAATTTCTTCAAGGAATCTGAAAGAGGTCCACCCAAGGAACATTCATGCAAAATAAAAATGGAATCACACAGGTGGTTTTGGAGGAGAAGATTTTTAAAGATTTTTAATTTTTTGTGTTGTTTTGTTGCCATGGCAACCAGTTCTGGGTGTAACAAAATTTTTTGAAGGAATTTGGAAGAGGACTAAGTAAGGAACATTCCTGTGAAGTTTGGTTACAATTGGCCCAGTAGTTTAGGAGGAGAAGATGTTTTAGCATTACACTATATGTTAAATAGGGAAAAATAAGCCCCGCCCATGGCGGCCATGTTTTTTGTCGGATCAAAATTTCTTCAAGGAATCTGAAAGAGGTCCACCCAAGGAACATTCATGCAAAATAAAAATGAAATCCAACAGGTGGTTTTGGAGGAGAAGATTTTTAAAGATTTTTATTTTTTTGTGGTTTTGTTGCCATGGTAACCAGAGTTCTGGGTGTAACAAAATTCTTTGAAGGAATTTAGAAGAGGACTATGTAAGGAACATTCCTGTGAAGTTTGGTTACAATTGGCCCAGTAGTTTAGGAGGAGAAGATGTTTAAAGAAAAAAGTTAACGCACGGACGCACGGACGCACGACGGACACAGGGCCATGACAATAGCCCCGCTGGCCTTCGGCCAGTGGAGCTAAAAAAAAGATCCCTTTATGAGTCTATGGAAGCTAATTAGCCAATGGGCTTGTCCATGGCGGCCATGTTTTTTGTCTGATCAAAATTGCTTCAAGGAATCTGACAGAGGTCCACCCAAGGAACATTCATGCAAAATAAAAATGAAATCCAACAGGTGGTTTTGGAGGAGAAGATTTTTAAAGATTTTTAATATTTTGTGTTGTTTTGTTGTGACGGTAGAGCGATGACAAAGTTTTTCTAAAGATAGCCACAGTGACCTTGACTTTGAAGTCATGACCTTGAAAGTCGAAGTAAGTCGAGATATTATCATAAGAAACATTTGTGTGAAGTTCTATTACAATCCATCATTAAATGTAGGCACTAGAGCAATGACAAAGTTTTTCTAAAAATAGCCACAGTGACCTTGACCTTGAAAGTCTAAATAGCTCGAGATATTGTCATAAGGAACATTTGTGTGAAGTTATATTGAAATTTGTGAAAAAATGTAGTCACTAGAGCAATGACAAAGTTTTTCTAAAAATAGCCACAGTGACCTTGACCTTGAAAGTCAAACTCGCTCGAGGTATTGTCATAAGGAACATTTGTGTGAAGTTATATTGAAATGGATGAAGAAATGTAAGCGCTAGAGCCATGACAAAGTTTTTCTAAAAATAGCCACAGTGACCTTGACCATGAAAGTGGAACTCACTAGAGATATTGTTATAAGGAACATTTGGGTGAAGTACTATTGAAATTGGTGAAAAAAATGTAAGCGCTAGAGCAATGACAAAGTTTTTCTAAAAATAGCCACAGTGACCTTGACCTTGAAAGTCAAACTCGTTCGAGGTATTGTCATAAGCAACATTTGTGTGAAGTTATATTGAAATCAGTGAAGAAATGTAGGCGCTAGAGCGATAACAAAGTTTTCTAAAAATAGCCATAGTGACCTTGACCTTGAAAGTCAAAATGGTGAGATATTGCCATAAGGAACATTTGTGTGAAGTTATATTGAAATCGATGAAGAAATGTAAGCGCTAGAGGGATGACGAAGTTTTTCTAAAAATAGACACAGTGACCTTGACCTTGAAAGTGGAACTCGCTAGAGATATTGTCATAAGGAACATTTGCATGAAGTTATATTGAAATTGGTGAAGAAATGTAAACGCTAAAGCGATGACAAAGTTTTTCTAAAAAATAGCCACAGTGACCTTGACCTTGACCTTGAGGCCTTGACATTGATAGTCGAACCCCCTTGAGATATTGTCATAAGGAACATTTGTGTGAAATTATATTGAAATCAGTGAAGAAATATAGGCGATAGAGCGATGACAAAGTTTTTTCTAAAAATAGCCACAGTGACCCTGACCTTGAGGCCATGAGTTGGAAAGTCAAACTCGCTGGAGATATTTTTATAAGGAACATTTGTGGGAAGTTATATTGAAATTGGTGAAGAAATGTAGGCGCTAGAGCGATGAAAATGTTTTTCTAAAAATAGCCACAGTGACCTTGACCTTGAGTTCATGACCTTGAAAGTCCAACTCGCTCAAGATATTGTCATAAGGAACATTTGTGTGAAGTTGTATTGAAATCAGTGAAGAAATGTAGGAGCTAGAGCGATGACAAAGTTTTTCTAAAAATAGCCACTGTGACCTTGACCTTGAAGCCATGACCTTGAAAGTGGAACTCGCTCAAGATATTTTTATAAGGATCATTTGTGTGAAGTTATATTGAAATTGGTGAAGAAATGTAAGCGCTAGAGCGATGACAATGTTTTTCTAAAAATAGCCACAGTGACCTTGACCTTGAGGTCATGACCTTGAAAGTCCAACTCGCTCGAGATATTTTTATAAGGATCATTTGTTCGAAGTTATATTGAAATTGGGGGAGAAATGTAGGCGCTAGAGCCATGACAAAGTTTTTCTAAAAATAGCCAGAGTGACCTTGACCTTGAGGTCATGACCTTGAAAGTCAATCTTGCTCCAGATATTGTCGTAAGGAACGATTGTGTGAAGTTATATTAAAATCGGTCAAGAAATGTAGCCGCTAGAGCGATGACAAAAGTACGTACGTACGTGGCACTAGAGCGATGACAAAAGTACGTACGTACGTGGCGCTAGAGCGATGACAAAAGTACGTACTTACGTACGTACGTACGGGACAAATGCTATATCCCCCCTCACAACTATGTTGTGCGAGGGGATAATGAAATCCAACAGGTGGGTTTGGAGGAGAAGATGTTTAAAGATTTTTAATTTTTTTGTGTGGTTTTGTTGCCATGGCAACCAGAGTTCTGGGTGTAACAAAATTCTTTGAAGGAATTTAGAAGAGGACTAAGTAAGGAACATTCCTGTGAAGTTTGGTTACAATTGGTCCAGTAGTTTAGGAGGAGAAGATGTTTTAGCATTGCACTATATGTTAAATAGGGAAAATAAGCCCCGCCCATGGCGGCCATGTTTTTTGTCGGATCAAAATTTCTTCAAGGAATCTGAAAGGGGTCCACCCAAGGAACATTCATGCAAAATAAAAATAAAATCCAACAGGTGGTTTTGGAGGAGAAGATTTTTAAAGATTTTTAATATTTTGTGTTGTTTTGTTGCCATGGCAACCAGAGTTCTGGGTGTAACATAATTCTATGAAGGAATTTAGAAGAGGACTAAGTAAGGAAAATTCCTGTGAAGTTTGGTTACAATGGGCCCAATAGTTTAGGAGGAGAAGATGTTTTAGCATTACACTATATGTTAAATAGGGAAAATAAGCCCCGCCCATGGCGGCCATGTTTTTTGTCGATCAAAATTTCTTCAAGGAATCTGAAAGAGGTCAACCCAAGGAACAGTCATGCAAAATAAAAATGAAATCCAACAGGTGGTTTTGGAGGAGAAGATTTTTAAAGATTTTGAATTTTTTTTGGTTTTGTTGCCATGGCAACCAGAGTTCTGGGTGTAACAAAATTCTTTGAAGGAATTTAGAAGAGGACTATGTAAGGAACATTCCTGTGAAGTTTGGTTACAATTGGCCCAGTAGTTTAGGAGGAGAAGATGTTTAAAGAAAAAGTTAACGCACAGACGCACGGACGCACGACGGACACAGGGCCATGACAATAGCCCCGCTGGCCTTCGGCCAGTGGAGCTAACTAGAGAAAGGGCCCAGTGGGGCGCGTATACCCTCGGCCAGTGCCATCCCCTTTTAGTGGAAATGACAATTTGTCTGTAGCATTGAACCTTTCCATATAAACTTTCCATTTAGTCCACTGAGAATAACTATTGCATTTCAACAACAAGGAGTATAATGAAAACAGTTAACACAAAACTTGGACGTAATCAAAATGCCTTAGTCTTAATTATTGACCCCTTGCCCCACCCAGGGGCTTGACCCAGGAGCTTAGATACTTCATATGAAATTTAATACTATAGCTATATTCTGTACCAAATATGAAGAGAATCTAACTTGAGGTTACAGAGATATGAGCACTCAAAAAGGTTTAACACAAAACTTTGACGTAAAAGTTGACAAACGGACAGACAGCCCACCCAGGGGCTTAGATATCCCATATGAGAGGTAATACTATAGAGATATCCTTTACCAAATATGAAGACAATTAAACATGTGGTTACAGAGATATGAGGCATGAAAAAGGTTCAATGCAAAACTTTGATGTAAAGGTTGACGAACAGCGGGACAGACGACAGTACGAACAAACGAACTAACGAACCAACGAACGGACGAATAGACGGAAAGACGAAAACTATATACCCCCTGACATACTTCGTATGCCGGGGGTATAACTATATACCCCTATAGCATACTCCGTATGCCTGGGGAAAAAATACTTGATGCAACCAATTCCTGCAAACTAACTGTATGATTGTAATACAGCCAACCCTCTTTATACCGACATTCGATATAATGACAAAACTTGTTTTAACAATTTCAATGGAACTATTCCTGAGCTCAAGATGAGAGTGAGTGAGTGTTTGAGTTTTACGTCCCACCAACAGCTAAGGTCATACGGAGACAGGACCTCGGTTTAAAGACTTATCCCAAAGTCTGGAGAAGCCCGGGATCGATCCTGCGATCCCTGGTTTACAAGGTGAGAAGCATAACCACTACACCGTGAAGGCTTCTTAGAGCTCAAGATGAGACGAATTAAAGGAGACATTCAAGAAAATTTTCATTATTTAACCCTTTTTGTACCAAATGGAATCTTCCTCCTTATATATAACCGGAGTCAATTTCAAAATTCTGGGGTGTCAGGTTGTGTTTTCTTCAAAATTTGTTTGGAAAATGGCTGAACATTTTGCAAACAGTGTTGGTCTTGATCAGACGCCCAGAACGCGGCGTCTGATCTGGGCCTGCACTGTTTGCCAAGTACCCTTTTTGGGGTTTCCAGTACAAAATGGGTTAATGCTCCAAGAAACAAATGTATGGATATTTGTTAGAATCACTTTGGCAGGGTTATTTTAAATTGTTTTGGCAAGGTGATTCTAACAAATGTCCACAACATTTGTTTCTTGGAGTAAGATAGGGAAAAATTCCTTTATTACCTTTTTTATACCGCAACAAGGCATTCTGGTAGCCTAATAAAGGGGGTAGAAAAACTGCACGCTGTAATCAGGCATGACCTATAATACCTTCTACTGGCCTATAAAAAATCTTGCGACCATTAATGGACCGGACCTACTTTTCCAGTACCTAATTTGCAAGTGTAAAACATAACATGCAACCTTTTAAAGCTGGGAAAACAACAAAACTGCAAGTTATAATCTTTGCTATATTTATTTTAGTAGATTTTTAGAAATTTAAGCTACCGGTATATTCTTACCTTCTCGGGCTTTGCTGGTTTGAATGGTCCGTTGGAATAATTGCGAACTGCTACTGCAGTTGCGTCTAAACCTCGGAAAATAATTTCCAAAGCTAAAATAAACTAGTATTTATTTGCACATTTTCATACAGAATGCAAAGCGCTGAAAAACTTATTCGAGCATCCATATTGTTTCTATCATCTCTGTGGCATGGTGAGGTTAAAAACTCTGCACTCTTTGACATCACGTTATGTTACATGTGCGCGCCATGGCACTGAATAACGTTTAACAAAGCACACCGGTTTCTGTCTCTTTAGGTTAAATTTTCTAACTTATTGCAAAACCTGTTGATTTTTTTAATATATTGCGGTATTAACTACCTGAAGCTGAAACTAGCCCCTATAAAACAGTCTAAGGCCCACTGATTATATTTAATTATCAACTCATAAAATGCCAATCACGACTATTGTCGTCTGCTTTGCCATCTGCTGGTTACTTTAAAAGTAATTTTTTGCAAACAGTGTGGACCAGATCAGACTGCTCCTGTAGGAGCAGTCTGATCTGGGCCCACACTGTTTGGCTGTATGCAAAAATATTTTTAAAAAGTTTGCCAAAAAAATTCAGCAGACAGCATAAGCAGACGCCATTTTCAGATGTAGTTTTTCTCGTCGTCTTAAGGGTTAAAGACACTACCATGTATTTACTGTATACACTACTCCTTATTTGGATTGTTTATAATGGAAAATTCGCCATAGCGGCAAACTGATAGGGAACAAATACTGTCATCAGAGCGTGGGCCCTCTGTATTATTGAAGAATACAATTTCAATATTACAGTTTCAATATGCAAAGAAACTGTTCTTCCTATAGCAAACTAGAACTGTCAGAGGATCTGACTATAGCCCCGCCATAGCGCTATCAGAAAAGAAAAATACAAGAAAAAAATGTTTTCAGCTTTCAGCCTATGGAATGGACACGAATTATTACTGTACTGAGTTTATTCCAAGTACCATTTTTAAATGTTCAAAGGGCAATAACTCCAAAAGTAGGCAATCCAGAGTTATGGTTCTTGCGCTCTGCACATCGTCTTATAGTGCTTTACATTTGTGTGAAGGTTCATGAAAATACATCAAACGGTTTTTGAGTTATTGAGCGGACAAGGTTAAAATTGCCATTTTTCAATGTTCAAAGGGCAATCACTCCAAAAGTAGGCAATCCAGAGTTATCGTTCATGCGCTCTGCATGTCGCCCCATAGTGCTTTACATTTGTGTGAAGTTTCATGAAAATACCTCAAACGGTTTTTGAATTATCATGAATAACGGAAACACGGTTGCCATTTTTCAATTTTCAAAAGGCAATAACTCCAAAAGTAGGCAACCCAGAGTTAAGGTTCATGCACTCTGCACATCATCTCATAGTGCTTTACATTTGTGTGAAGTTCATGAAAATACCTCAAACGGTTTTTGAGTTATCATGAATAACGGAATCAAGGAATTACAGAATCACATAAGGACAAGGCAAATCCAATATAGCCCCTAATTTTTCAAAGCCGGGCTATAAACATCGACTTACCTAGATTAGCCAATGTATTGAGCAATGTCATGTATGTGCCACCTATTGTAGGATCACTGATTTTAGCATTGAAGGCCATTTGAGAAACGAACATACTGTACACTAATACCTGAAAGACAAGTTCAGCGTCATGAAATATAAAGCCATTTGTTTGTTTAAATTATATACATTGAGGATCTTACATGAGTGTCCATGTATTATTGAATTTATTAAACAAGTTGAGGAAAAGAGATAAAATGCAAGAATTAGTTTATGAGAAGTACAAATCATATTCTCGACTGATCTGAGTATGAAAACAGTCTCTTTTGTTTCTTTTTAAACTGAGCTGAAAAAAGTTTTGTATTGAAAGTAAAACTACTTTTCTGAAAGTCAGTCACAAGGAGAGTCTTGCAAGAATATAAGGATCTGATATGGGCTTCTGTTGTAAATTTTTAGATGGGCATTTCCAACCCTTGGGATGACGGTGCTGAGCTGAACCTTATTGTAGCCTCGGTTCTACTCAGCATGGTCATCCGAGGGCTCTACAACAGAATCCTATACAAGATTCTTTTTCTTGCACTGTAAATTTCCATTTTACTTTATTTAATGTTTTATTTTTCGCACACTATATTTATGTAGTTTGCCTGGTTAAGAACACCAGAGTAAGAATATAAGAATCTTATATGGGTGTAAGGGGTGGATTGAAAAATCCGTCCCGAGGGACACTGTCCGGCATCACGAGGCTTGCCGAGTGATGCCGGACAGAGATCCCGAGGGACGGATTTTTCTATCCACCCCTCACCCATATTGGATTCTTTTTCTTGCATACCTTCCATTTCTATTGCGAAATATTAATGCTGCTTTCACTTCGGTTACTGACGTCCGCCATTTTGTGATGACACAACAGGAATGTTCAGTGACGTCACGCATGACGACGCTGCGCATGAGGTTGTAATCAACCTGTGCATTTATCAAACACGCGATTATATTCGATTTGGGGTCGGAACACCAGGGTCAGAACATAAATTTCTATCCCAGGGTAAAATCTCGGATTTCCTTGTCTGGTGTGCAAGAACAGAATTTCTATCCCAGGCTAAAACCAAGGATTTCCTTATCTGGTGTGCAAAAATTTCTATTTCTTACCTGATGAATCGCATAGCTTGCCAGGATGAGGAAATAGAAATACATCGGAAACTGGCCCTTTGTCTCTTGTACATGATGTGATAGATATACAATTAAGGCATATAATAATCCAACTAGGATTCTGAAATGAAGTTCAAAGATTCAAAATAAGCACTGTAAAGCAAAACAAATACGAAAAATTCCTGTGTGAAGACCACCTTTTGGGCTGTTCAAACTTTTAAACAGTCCCAAAGATGGGCTTTAGAACCAGTTTTCAACTGTCCCAAAGGTCGTCTCTTGCAAGAAAACACTCCTTATTACACATCCTTAACTGTAGCTATGTGAAAATAGGTTGGATATATTGGGTTCTATTGGATTTATGTTGTACAGTTAAATTCTGCTGAGCCCGGACATGTCTTATCTTTCAAACAATGTAGATCCAGATCAGTCGGCTTCTGAAGAAGCCATCTGATCAGGATTTTCATTGTTTGTTATCCAGTTGATGAATTTGTTGCAATAATTTGCCTCAAGCAATCTGATTGGTTGATAATCAGTAGTGGGTGTGGCATATTTAAATATTCAGCAGGACAAGGGTTAAGAACATCTAAAATAAAGACCAGTTCTTGACAATCCCTTAAGGTGATGAACACCTCCAACATAGATGTTTGTTTGTTTGATTTGAGGTTTAACATCCCCGCCAATACCGTATAGGTCATTTTGGAGACGTTGCTTCCAACTTTGTAGGACTTTTACCCAACATTGAGATGTAATGACATCTCAAGCCTGTCACCCAATGAAACTAATAGTATTTATAAGCATGGACCCTCCCGACTCACAACGCTTTGCCTGGACAGGCTTAGATCCTCTAAGCGGTTTACCAGTACACGTATGCAGTGGGTTTCAGCTCTGCATGGAAGCATCTTGTAGCCCATCTATTTCTTCAAGCCCCAATAGGCGGGGCCAGGCCTCACTAGACAAGTAATTTGTTTGACATATGCAGTACATAGGCACATATTCTAACTAAACTATAAACTGCAACATTTTCAAAATAACATGAGACCAAAATGTTTAAGTCATATAAGCGGACATAGTTGTGCAATAAAGGGCTGGATTAGAATCCTATTTCCTTTATGCACATGTTCAATGCATGTCTGAAATGTGTTGCAAATTCAATGTCCTGCATCAAATACTGCAGGAGGAGCTGTGGAGACATGAAGAGTATTATTTAACATCCTGTGCTGACATGGCCAAAATAATTAAGTCGATATAGGGGACATAATTCTGCAATTAAGGGATGGATCAGAATCCTGAATTCTTCATGCACATGTTCAATGCATGTCTGAACTGTGTTGCAAGTTTCAATGTCCTGCATCAGATACTGTAGGAGTTGCAGAGACACAAACTACTATTTAACCTCCTATGCTACACATATGGCCAAAATGTTTAAGTCGTTCAAGGGGACAAAAATCTGCAATAAGGGGCTGTATCAGATTCCTGTTTCCTTCATGCACATGTTCAATGCATGTCTGAACTGTGTTGCAAGTTTCAATGTCCTGCATCAGGTACTGTAGGAGTTGCAGAGACACAAACTACTATTTAACCTCCTATGCTACACATATGGCCAAAATGTTTAAGTCGTTCAAGGGGACAAAAGTCTGCAATAAGGGGCTGGATCAGATTCCTGTTTCCTTCATGCACATGTTCAATGCATGTCTGAACTGTGTTGCAAGTTTCAATGTCCTTCACTAAATACTGTAGGAGGAGTTGCAAAGACATGCACAGTACTATTTTACATTCTTTGATACACACATGGCCAAAATAATCAAGTTCAAGGGACATAATTCTGCAATTAGGAGCAAGATCAAAAACCTGTTTCCTTTATGCACATGTTCAATGCATGTCTGAACTGTTTCAATATCCTGCATACTGTAGGAGTGACGATTTAACCTCCTATGCTACACAAATTGCCAACATATTTAAGACTTTGAAGGGGACATAATTCTGAAATATGGTGCTGGATCAGAATCCTGTTTCCTTTAAGCACATGTTCAATGTATGTCTGAGGAGTGTTGCAAGTTTCAATGCCCTGTCCCGAGTTGCGGAGACAAGATTAGTACTATGGAGTGTAACCTACAGACATACATAAGTATGTATGTATGTACATACGGACAAGGACAAAACTATATGCCCCTCCCCACTTTGTGGCGGGGGGCATAAAAACATGTTCGAACGATTATGCATGCAATTTTTCTTATTTCTCAACAAAAAACTTATTATATATATTGTTGGTACTTGTTAGAATCTCCTTTTTTATTTTATTTCATCCTAAGTTTTGCCATGCAACTTTATTAAGGATTCAAATAAACAAAATTGATTTATTTTAGAATGATCTCAAAACTCACCTAAATGGAATGGCTTTTAAAAACACGCCCAAAGGTCTTGGTCCCGCTGTATATTTGCTAATGATGAGAGGTAAAATTATCTGTATCGGTACCAATGGCACAGCAAATAACGCTAGAGTTTCTTTCGGCATTCCTGCTTCTATTAACTTCAGACCTGTCAGGTAGTCTGCTGCAGCAAAGGCTACCTGCAAACATAATTTACAGAGGATCATCACTTTAACAACAGACTATGTTCCCTAACAATATACCGCTATAGAGAATTTGCCACTATAAAGAATCACAATAGGAAGGAGTATTATAGGTTTTTTGTTTGTATTGGAGTTTAACGGCACAGTCAACACTATTTTAGGTCATTTTTAAGCCAGTGAGTTTACCTATCCACACCTTTCCTGGGCAGGCTTATAAGTAAGTGGTTAACCAGTGTGTGTGTGTGTGTGTGTGCGTGTGTGAATTCGGGTTTAACGTCGCTTTCAACAATTTTTCAGTCATATCACGACGGTGTCTGGTTGCGACAGGGAGCTCAATGCTCACTTTTATAGTGCTGCCTCACTGAAGTATCATGTCCCAGACACATTACATGATACCACACCCAGTCACATTATCCTGACACTGGGTCGACCAGTCCTAGCTCTACCCCGTAAATCTGAGTGCCAAGCGAGGAGCAGCTAGTACCATTTTTAACAACTTTGGTATGTCGCGGCCCGGGATTGAACGTTTGTTAGAGACACGTGACGATACACCTACAGCTCTGCCCAGTGCCCCGACGGACAAGGAAGCCATTGAAATGCAAGAACTCAGCAAAAAGATCTATCCTACCTTCCGTCTATCAACAACTTAAATCCAGAACATCTTTCATGCCGAATCAATTAATGATAAAAAGCAAAACAAGGGTGAGGATGTTATAATTTGTTTATATGTCAACTTTAATTGTAAGCAATCTGTCTCTCCTCCAGGAAACCGTCCGTCCTATGGCTCTCATTGGTCACCTCACAGCAGATGAAACTACCAGGGTGATTGATGGAGATCAATGGACATCATAAACCTATGTAAATGTCATGTTGCAGAACCACTGGGCACAGGGCTTGCCTGAGTGGGGAGCACTATATAAGCTGGGCATTTTGTTCGCCTAGCAGACTGTTTTTCACCTATGTAAGACGACAGGCTCACTTCGCTTTCGGCATGAATTGATGAACATTAAAACATATTGACTTTTAACTTCTCTATTCTTTAAGATCGGTAGTGTTTCAAATGAAGGATTAAATTTTCACTTAATTCAGAATTGCCTCATTGAGGTGATTCTAACAAATATCCACATCATCTCCATTATACATCTCATCCTGAGCTAAGAATTCGTTCCATTAAAATTGTTTTGTCGATATATCAAATGTCAGTATAAAGAGGGTTGACTGTATTATGTGTTATGCTATGTGGTCCATTGTTTGATTTGAGGCTTAACGTCCCTGTCAACACTATGTAGGTCATTTTGGAGATATTGCTTCCAGTTTTGTGGGACTTCTATCCAACACTGAGATGAGATGAAATGATATCTCAAGCCTTGTCACCCAATGAAACCAATAAGGTCTATAAACATGGACGGTCCGACTCGCATCTCATTGTCTGGGCAGGCTTAGATCCTGTAAGCGTTTTACCTGTACCCGTGTGCGGGCCGGATTCAGCTCTGCGTAGAAGCATCATGCAGCCCATTTATTTCTTCAAGCCCCAATAGGCAGGGGCCTGGTTTTATGGCCACAGCTAAGGTCATGTTGGGCCAATCCTGGACAGGCTTAGACCCTATTAGCGGTTTACCAGTGAGTGAATGAGTGTGTTTCAGTTTTACGTCCAACCAACAGCCAAGGTCATACGGTGGTGGGACCTCGGTTTTAAAGACTCATCCGAAAGTCTTGAGAAGCCCAGGATCAAACCCACAACCCCTGTTTTATGAGGTGAGTGGCTTATCCACTACAGGCTTATACACTACACCACTGGAGCTTCTAACAGTTTATCAGTTTTTAGTGAGATCAATCCCTAACAGTAGATGAATACAGTGGCCATAGTCCCGAAGCTGTTCGGCTCAAGCCATCTTTCAAGAGATGGGCATTGGAAAAAGGAAATAAGAATAGAATAGTGGAAAACAAGAGCTGTCACTATAGGTGACCAATGCCCCCGTGGGAGCCAATTTCTGAATTTTTGCAAAATTTCAAGGGGAGATAATTCAGCCAAAAATGACAACAGGGTCAGAATGTAGCCCTTGTGATGGTGAATAAGTGTGTGAAGCTTCATGGGGCTAGGTCAAATACTTTTGAAGTTATGATCAAGGTTAAAGTTTTTGTGACGGACAGACTGACAAACAAACAGACAGACAGGGCAAATACTATATGCCCCCCACCCCTGAATCAAAGATTCTCGAGGGGTGGGGGGGGGGGGCATAAAAACTAAACAAGAACCAGAAAATGTACCTCAATGTCAAATATGGATGGATGCATTAACCCATTTAGTACCAAATGGAATCTTCCTCCTTATACCGTATATAGGAGGAGTCCATTTCAAAATTTCGGGGTGTCAGGTTGTGTTTTCTTCAAAAAACTATTGGCTGAAAATTTTGCAAACAGTGTAGGCCCTGATCAGATGCCGCATTCTGTGGCATCTGATCTGTGTCTGCACTGTTTGCCAATTACCCCTTTTGGGGTTTCTGGTACTAAATGGATTAAAGTTGCCATCTCAAGTTGAAAGTTTGTCACAACTAGAAATGTTTTCAGAGGAAAACAATGTCCCCCACCATAAATATAACTTAAAACCCATTTGACTTTAATAACTAAGTTAATGTCACCAAATTATAAGGTGCAAACAAGCCATTTTTGCCCAAAACCTATCAGTTTTCGGGAGCTTGTGACCTTAAAATAATGGTCATTAAAAAGGTTAAGATCACCACAATCTAATCAAATTTGGTAAGTTGTAATTAAATATTGTCCCAAGTTGACCAACATTCATCAATTCTTATATGAGATAAGGACACCAAAATCTAATCAAATCTTTAATAGGTTGCAATGATATATTATACCAAGTTTGACCAAATTTTGTGCATGAGATAAGGTGCAGACAAGCCAAAATTGAGTTTTTTGGGGGATGTGCCCTTGAAATAAGGTTAAGGTCACCAAAAAATAACCAAATCTTTGGTAAGTTGCAATGATATACTGAACCAAGTTTGACCAAATTTCATCCATTTGTTCATGAGGTAGGGTGCAGACAAGCCAAAATTCACTGTCTTCAGGGGCCTGTGCCCTTGAAAATAATGTCAAGGTCACCAAAACCTAGGCAAATCTTTAGTAGGTTACAATGATATACTGTACCAAGTTTGACCCAATTTCATCCATTCGCTCATGAAATTTATCATATGATGTCGTTGATAAGCAGTGGATAACGTCGTGTAATAAAAATCGTATGACCACACGTGTAATAACACTTTAGCGGGATAAAGTAACGTCATGACGATGTATATGTCAACCATGCATTTTTTGTTTCACAAATTGTCAAATTTAAAGGCGATAAAATCCAATTTAAAGTGGTCATATGATAAACAGAATCTTACACTCGTGGTCATTTCATATGAAATTTATGAAACTCGCCAAAGGCTTGTTTCATAAATTTCATATGAAATGACCACTAGTGTAAGATCCTCAATTTATTACTCAACAAATCACACACTACAGCTTACCTTTGAAGTTAGTAGTATGACAGTATATGATATAACTGCTGGTAGTTTGATAACTTTATACAGTTGTTTATATGTCTCGATGATTCCATGTTCAGGATCAACCTCTGGGTCAGGATGTTCTCGCTTCAAGATCCATACCAAAGTCGTTGTCACAAAGAACACTATACCCCAGAAGTAGAAGAAGCCTGAAAAAAATAACAATAATAATAATAATAACAAGTGTGAGTGAGTAAGTGTTTCAGTTTGACATCCCACCAACAGCAAAGGTCATACGGAGACAGGACATCGGTTTAAAGACTCATCCGAAAGTCTGGAGAAGCCCGGGATCGAACCTGCGACCCCTGGTTTACAAGGCGAGTAGTGTAACCACTCGACCACGGAGGCTTCTAATAATAATAATAACAACAACACCATAATGATCCTAAGTATTGGGACAGATAGGCCAAAGCAAACAGAGTTGACCCAGATCAGGCTGCTCCTATTGAAGCAGTCTGATCAGGGTCTACTCTGTTTGCCATTCCGTTTGCCTGCTGGATTGTGAAACAAATTGGAAAAGATTTAGGAGAATTACATCAAGTCTTTAATGTTTCCAATGTTTTAGGACTTTTAAGGTAATAATAATAATAATAATAATAATAACAACTAGAATTTGTTTTTCTACAAAAACACAGATGTCTCCCCCGTTTTTGACTGCTAAGTATAACCTTGACATTGGAGGTATTGAGCTGGGTCTTGTGTGCAACACATCATCTAATGAAGATGAACATTTCTGCATAGTAACTTTAACAAGAGGACCATGATGGCCCTGGATCGCTCACCTGATCCATAGAGTAACCATTAGGCCCGGGAAGGGCCATAATTGACCTCAGGGTTATAATGTGCATAATGTTGAGGGAGGTCTAAAAAGGTGAAGCTTCATACCAAATATCAACAAAGGCTATTATTTGAACAATCTTCGCAAAGGTCCACTAGATAAAGCTACACAACAAATATCAAAGACCTGGGCCTTGCGGTTTCAGAGAAGAAGATTTCTTTAAAGATATTCCTTACATAAGCCTATGTGAAACCAAATGGCCCTGGGGCAGGGGCATTTTTGGCCTCAGGGCTATAATTTAAACAATCTTGATAGAGGTCCACTAGATGAAGCTTCACACCAAATATCAAAAAGCTTGGCCTTGTTGTTTCAGAGAAGAAGATTTTCAAAGATTATCTCTATTATAAGTCTATGTAAAACCAAAGGGCCCTGGGGCGGGGGCATTTGTGGCCACAGGGCTATAATTTGAACAATCTTGGTAGAGGTCCACTAGCTGAAGCTTCATACCAAATGTCAAAGACCTTGGCCTTGTGGTTTCAGAGTAGAAGGTTTTTCAAGATATTCCCTATATAAGTCTATGAAAAACCAAAGGGCCCAGGAGCGGGGGCATTTTTGGCCTCAGGGCTATAATTTGAACAATCTTGATAGAGGTCCACAAGATGAAGCTTCATACCAAATATCAAAGACCTGGGCCTTGCAGTTTCAGAGAAGAAGATTTTTAAAGATTTTCCCAATATAAGCCTACATAAAACAAAAGGGCCCCGGGGTGGGGGCATTTTTGGCCCCAGCACTATAATTTGAACAGTCTTGGTAGGGGTCCACTAGATGAAGCTTCATACCAAATAGCAAAGACCTGGGCCCTGCAGTTTCAGAGAAGAAGATTTTTTAAAGATTTTCCCAATATAAGCCCATGTAAAACCAAAGGGCCCTGGGGCGGGGGCATTTTTAGCCCCAGCCCTATAATTTGAACAATCTTGGTAGGGGTCCACTTGATGAAGCTTCATACCAAATATCAAAGACCTGGGCCTTGCGGTTTAAGAGAAGAAGATTTTTAAAGGTTTTCCCTATATAAGCCTATGTAAAACCAAAGGGCCCCGGGGCGGGGGCATTTTTGGCCCCAGCACTATAATTTGAACAATCTTGGTAGGGGTCCACTAGATAAAGATTCATACCAAATATCAAAGACCTGGGCCTTGCGGTTTCAGAGAAGAAGATTTTTAAAGATTTTGCCTATATAAGCCCATGTAAAACCAAAGGGCCCCGGGGCGGGGGCATTTTTGGCCCCAGCACTATAATTTGAACAATCTTGGTAGGGGTCCACTAGATAAAGCTTCATACCAAATATCAAAGACCTGGGCCTTGCGGTTTCAGAGAAGAAGATTTTTAAAGATTTTGCCTATATAAGCCCATGTAAAACCAAAGGGCCCCGTGGCGGGGGCATCTTTGGCCCCAGCACAATAATTTGAACAATCTTGGTAGGGGTCCACCAGATGAAGTTTCATACCAAATATCAAAGACCTGGGCCTTGCAGTTTCAGAGAAGAAGATTTTTAAAGATTTTCCCTATATAAGCCCATGTAAAACCAGAGGGCCCCGGGGCGGGGGCATTTTTGGCCCCAGCACTATAATTTGAACAATCTTGGTAGGGGTCTATTAGATGAAGCTTCATACCAAATATCAAAGACCTGGGCCTTGCAGTTTCAGAGAAGAAGATTTTTTAAGTTTTCGGTGAAAAAAATCTATTTTTGGCTCCTGTGACCTATATGTGCAACGGACCGGAACCATTTGAACAACTTTGAAAGGGGACCACCTAAGGATCATTCCTGTGAAGTTTGGTCAAAATCCGCTCAGTGGTTTAGGAGGAGATGTCGTTTGAAGAAATTGTTTACGCACGCACGCACAGACGCACGACGGGCGACGGACAAAAAGTGATCCCAAAAGCTCACCTCGTCACTACGTGACGGTGAGCTAAAAATGTTCATAGAAAAATAAAAAAGTTATTGGCTGTAAACAAAAAAAGCACTTTTTTACCTTTGACCTCTAAGTATGGCCTTGGCCTTTGCGGTACAACACATCGTCTCATGATGGTTAACATTTCTGCCAAGTAATTTCATAATCATCAAAGAATAAGGAAGTTATTGACTGTCCTTTTTTTTTACCTTTGACCTCTAGGTATGACCTTGACATTGGAGGTAATGCTAACAAATAAATCAAAGAACGATAACTTTTAAAAGCGGCATAATGCGGATGAGAAAAAAATATGTGTCAGCTAATTTTCCATAGCGAATACATATATGAAATTTCAAAACCCTAGCTTACACGGTTCTTAAGTTAATCCGGATGAAAAAAAAAAATATGTGTCACCTTATTTTCCATCAGGAACGCATATACGAAATTTCAAAACCATAGCATACATGGTTCTAAAGTTATGGAATGCAAAACTTTTAGCATACATTACAATAGACACAAATTACCAAAATGACAAAGGGCCATAATTCAAATTTTGTCAAAAGTTAATCAGGTCATCTACTCATCACCACCAATCTTTTCATCAACTTTCAAGACTCTAGCTATAATAGTTTTTGAGATCTCTTGCTGACAAGATTTTATTAAAAAACCTTCAAAAGGCAATAACTCTTGAAAGAGGCATAATCCGGATGAGAAAAAAAATACGCATCAGCTTATTTTCCATCAGGAATGCATATATGAAATTTCAAAACAATAGCATATACAGTTCTAAATTTATGCTATGCATCACTTTTAGCATACATTGGGCACAAATTACCAAAATGACAAAGGGCCATAACTCACAAAGTATTGTTTGGAATTTTGCCAAAAGTTAAGCAGGTCATCTACTCATCACCACCAATCTACGTGTATTCACCTACATTCAAGGCTGTAGCTATAAAAGTTTCTGAGATATTTTGCTGACAAGATTTTATTAAAAAAACTTCAAAGGGCAATAACTCTTGAAAGGGGCATAATCCGGATGAGAAAAAAATGCTTGTCAGCTAATTTTCCATCAGAAATGCATATATGAAATTTCAAAACCATAGCATACACGGTTCTAAAGATATGCTATGCATCACTTTTAGCATATATTACAATGGGCACAAATTACCAAAATGACAAAGGGCCATAACTCACAAAGTGTTTTTCCGAATTTTGTCAAAAGTTAATCAGTCTATCCACTCATCACCACCAATATGTTCACCAACTTTCAAGGCTCTAGCTCCAATAGTGTTTGAGATATTTTGCTGACAAGATTTTATTAAAAATAAATTCAAAGGGCAATAACTCTTGATAAGGGCATAATCCCGACGAGAAAAAAAATACGCGTCAGCTAATTTTCCAAGAGGAATCCATATAAGAAATTTCAAAACCCTAGCATACACGATTCTAAAGTTATGCTATGCATCACTTTTAGCATACATTACAATGGGCACAAATTACCAAAATGACAAAGGGCCATAACTCACAAAGTATTTTTCGGAATTTTGTCAAAAGTTGTTCAGTTCATCTACTCATCACCACCAATATATTCATCAACTTTCAAGGCTCTAGCTCCAATACTTTTTGAGATATCTTGCTGACAAGATTTTATTTAAAAAAATTCAAAGGGGAATAACTCTTGAAAGGGGCATAATCCTGACAAGAAAAAAAATACCTGTCAGCTTATTTTCCATCAGAAATGCATATATGAAATTTCAAAACTATAGCATACACGGTTCTAAAGTTATGCTATGCATCACTTTTAGCATACATTACAATGGGCACAAATTACCAATATGACAAAGGGCCATAACTCACAAAGTATTTTTCAGAATTTTGTCATAAGTTAATCAGTTAATCTAATCATCTCCAACAATCAATTCACCAACTTTCAAGGCTCTAGCTCCAACCGTTTTTGAGATATCTTGCTTTCAAGATTTATTTAAAAAAATTTCAAAGGGCAATAACTCTTGAAAGGGGCATAATCTGGAAAAGAAAAAAATACTCGTCTGCTAATTTTCCATCAGAAATGCATATATGAAATTTCAAAACCCTAGCATACACAGTTCTAAAGTTATGCTATGCATCACTTTTAGCATACATTACAATGGGCACAAATTACCAATATGACAAAGGGCCATAACTCACAAAGTATTTTTCGGAATTTTGTCATAAGTTAATCAGTTCATCTACAACAATCTATTCACCAACTTTCAAGGCTCTAGCTCCAATAGTTTTTGAGATATCTTGCTGACAAGATTTTATTAAAAAAAATTCAAAGGGCAATAACTCTTGAAAGGGGCATAATCCGGAGGAGAAAAAACATACGCGTCAGCTAATTTTTCATTAGGAATCAATATATGAAATTTCAAAACCCTAGCATACACGGTTCTAAAGTTATGCTATGCATCACTTTTAGCATACATTACAATGGGCACAAATTACCAAAATGACAAAGGGCCATAACTCACAAAGTATTTTTTCGAAATTTTGTCAAAGGTTAATAAGTTCATCTACTCATCACCACCAATATATTCACCACCTTTCAAGGCTCTAGCTCCAATAGTTTTTGAGATATCTTGCTGACAAGATTTTATTAAAAAAATTTCAAAGGGCAATAACTCTTGAAGGGGACATAATCCGGACGAGAAAAAAAAATACGCGTCAGCTAATTTTCCATGAGGAATCCATATATGAAATTTCAAAACCCTAGCATACACGGTTCTTTAGTTATGCTATGCATCAAAAGTGTAACGGACGGACGAACGGACGAACGAACCAGAACCAATATGCCCCTCCAACTTTTTCAAAGTTGGGGGCATAATAAGAAAGTTATTGACAGAACACAAAAAAGGCCCTTTTTTTACCTTTAACCTCTATGAATGACATTGACCTTTCAGGTACCAAACTGGGTCATGCGTGCAACACATCATCTCATGGTGGTTAACATTTCTGCCTAGCAATTTCAAAATCCATCTAAAAATAAGAAAGTTATTGACCAAACACGAAAAAAGGCCCCTTTTTTACCTTTGACCTCTAAGTATGACCTTGACCTTTGAGGTACCAACCTGGGTTATGCGCGTAACACATCGCCTTATATTGGTTAACATTTCTGCCCAGTGATTTCAAAATCCATCTCAAAATAAGAAAGTTATTGACCAAATACGAAAAAAAGGCCCCCTTTTTGACCTTTGACCTCTAAGTATGACCTTGACCTTTGAGGTACCGACCTGCCTCATGTGCAACACACATCGTCTCATGGTTGTTAATAATTATGCCAAGTAATTTTAAAATCCATCTCAAAATTAGAAAGTTATTGACCAAACACGAAAAAAAGGCCCCTTTTTTTACCTTTGACCTCTAAGTATGACCTTGACCTTTGAGGTACCGACCTGCCTCATGCGCACCACACATCGTCTTATGGTTGTTAATAATTATGCCAAGTAATTTTAAAATCAATCTCAAAATAAGAAAGTTATTGACCAAATACGAAAAAAAGGCCCCTTTTTGACCTTTGACCTCTAAGTATGACCTTGACCTTTGAGGTACCGACCTGCCTCATGCGCACCACACATCGTCTTATGGTTGTTAATATTTCTGCCGAGTAATTTTAAAATCCATCAAAAAATAAGAAAGTTATTGACCGGACACGATTTGCCCATACATATATACATGTACATACCAACAAACTTCCAAGGGAGATAATTAAAAAAGTATAAATGCGAGAGTTATAGTTCTTGCGCACTGCACGTCGTCTAATGCTAATTAATATTTATACGAAGTTTCGTGAAAATAGCTCTAACGGTTTTCAAGTTACAGAGCGGACACGAAAGTGTGACAGACAGACAGACAGACAGATGGACAGACAGACAGACGCCAGGGGGAAAAACAATATGTCTCTCCGAAAAAGATTTTTTCGGGGGAGACATAATAATAACTAGAATACTGTCGATGGTGCGCCATCGCAAATCCCCGGGCTTTCTACAGAAGGGCCAAGTACAGAAAACCCCTCACCCTGGGCCCTAATTTGACCCCAGGGTCAAAATATTACCTGTTTTATATTCTACTAATCATGCCCTTCAATTTGATATGCCACATGACTATGTTCCAAAAAACTTAAATTTTTACCCTTTGACCCCTCCCCCAGGGCCCCAATCTGACCCCAGGGTCAAAATTTTACTTGTATTGTATTCTACTAATCACCCCCCTTCAATTTGATATTCCATATGACTATATTCGGTAAAATTTGAATTTTGACCCCCTGACCCCCAACCCCAAGTCCGACCCCTTGGGCATGACCCAGGGGTCGCAGCCAAAATCCTGTTCAATATGTGTTACATATATCATTAATCATTACTTTTGCAAAGTTTGGTTTCAAAATCTATAAAATTGACTTTGAAATTGAAGTTAATTGATATTTGACTTTTTGACCCCACCCCAAGGCCCCTGGGGGCGGGGCCAAAAATAAATGTGACCTCTCACGAACCTCATCATGTAAGGAAGCTGTGTACAAAATTTGGTTACATTCCGACCAGTGGTTAAGGAGGAGATAGCGTGACGGACAGACGGACGGATGGACAGACGGACGCGTTTTTTAAAAGCGTGGGGATAATTAAGCCATGCAAAATGAAACTGTGGCATGTTTGTCCAGCAAATGGCTCAGATCAGAACACACTAACTGGCATACCACTCAGTTCTCCCTGTATGCAAGTTGAACCACAACTACATGCATGATATTTGAAATGCTCATACATGTAAGTACAAAAGATAAAGTAACTAAGTTAACTTCTTTGGTGAGAGCTAGGGACTAACTTCCCAATTCACAGGTCCTGGTGAACGAATGTCATTTGACATGCCATCAGAAGCAGTTCTACTTCTGTTTTGAAAGGCAATAAAATACATTTAATTTTTTTGTTAGGTTCTGAAGCAGAAAATGTGTTACATCCAAATAAAAATGTATCTGTTATAACTTACTTTAACTAGAGCTATCACTAAAGGTGATGAATACCCCCACAAAAACTGCCTTGATAGTACAACAGCGGCATTTTGCAATTTTTTCACTTGAAAGGGGCCATAACTATGTCGAAAATTGACGAATTGTAGTGGAAATCGAACTTGACCTGTATTTTATGATGTTACATCAGTGTACCAAAAATTATAAAAATCGGTGAAGCGCTTTTTGAGTTATTGTCTGGAAACCAAGTCAACAGACCGACAGACTGACAAGCTCACTCCTATACATGTATACCCCCCCAAATTTCATTTGTGGGGGTATAATAAGAAACCTAAAACTGGTCACAGGTAAACAGTGCAAGCCCTGAGCAGATGCCGCAGAATGCGGCATCTGATCACAGCTTGCACTTTTTGGAGGCGTTTCAACCATTTACTAAAAAGTAAGCAAATGCCTTTTTATTGCACTCGCTTAGCTGACCAAAGGCCACCTTGCCAAGACCCAATGGTTTCAGCTATCCAGTATCTTATGTGTGCGTTTTTAAATCAACTTCTGAAAATAAATGGCGTTTAATTTCGAAGAAAATCTAAAGAATCTTATGGGAAAGGGTGGCCATTCACTTTCAAGGGAAGACGCTGATCAGACTGCATGGATATTGGGCCTCGATTAGATGATGCATAATGCGGTGAATGCTTCAGCTTCAGATGAGACACCTTTTTTTTTCATCGGAAAAGCACTAATATTTTTCTTATTTCTGCACCATGAAAACATACATGATGTGGGTACTCATTAGAAGCGCCTCGAGGCGGCGCTTATAATGAGTACCCACAACATATGTTTTCATGCAGAAATAGAAAAAATATTTTTGTGGATACCCTCTCTTATCTGGACCTTTGAACTGTAACTGAAAATCGACCCAACACCCCTACATGTATATTTTGTTATAACCAGTGAAAAGATTCTGTTCAGCTTAAATTGGACACATGTGGATGGCAGTATCTTTAAAGATTAAACTATTTTTAGAAGCAAAGGGGCACAACTTACTTGATAGTGTTACTATTCCTTCATCCTGTGGCTCTGAACGCAGATACTTATTGCAGAAGTCAGCTGATTCTAAAGCTAAAAATAGCACATTGCCGAGAAAATATCCCGCTGTCTGCCCAACTGAATTGCAGGTACTTGCCCAGCCAACATTACGCCTGAAAATAATCAAATGGATCCAGTTGATCAAAACTTATGATTTCATTAACTGATGTACCGTTAAAACTACATGTATAATAATTTAGTTTATCATATGACGTCATGGATCAGCAGTGGATAACGTCGTGTAATAAAAATCGTATGACCACACGTGTAATAACACTTTGGCGGGCTTAAGTAACGTCATGACGACATCCATGGCAACCATACATTTTTTGTGGTTAAATTGTCAAAGTAAAAAGGCGATAAAATCCAATATAAAGTGGTCATATAATAAACAGAATCTTACACGCGTGGTCATTTCATATGAAGCCAAAGGCTCGTTTCATAAATTCCATATGAAATGACCACTCGTGTAAGATGCTCTTTATGGCAAATATGATATTGCAGAAAAAATTATGAAAAGCTAGTTACATTTTTTCAGCCAAAATATCTGTATCAGAAATTGTACCTGCAGTACAATCTGGCCCCTTACAAGCCCACTAACCCTTAAGATGACGAGAAAAACTACATCCTAAAATGTCGTCTGCTTAGGTTGTCTGCTGAATCTTCATGCAAACTTTTCAGAAATATTTTTTTCATACAGGCAAACAGTGTGAACCAGATCAGACTGCTCCTACATGAGCAGTCTGATCTGCTTCCACACTGTTTGCAAAAAATACTTTTAATGTAACCGGCAGACGGCAATGCAGACAACCATTGTCGTGATTGGCGTCTTATGCGTTAACTTGGCACTATGCCAACAACACTTTGAACAACTGGCTGGCCTTTTCGTCAGAAATCCTCTTGCCATTCAAGTATTTATCTAGATTAGAAGTGGGGTTTACAGGGGTATTCATTACACAGACTGGTTAACAATTGACCTGCTGAATATTTAAATATGCCACACCCACTATTATTATCAACCAATCAGATTACTTGATGCAATTTTTTGCAACAAATTAATAAACTGAATGGCAAACAATGAAGATCCTGATCCTTCAGAAGCCATCTGATCTGGATCTACATTGTTTGAAAGATAAGACATATCTGGGCTCAGCAGAACAAGGGTTAACATGATGGAAACGTACTTTAAAAAGGCTGTTTTCTAAATGTGCTTAGAGCTTGGAGGGTTAATCTATGGGAGGAAGCTCCTACCTGAATGACACTTTTTGCTGCCAAGTAAATTATAAGCCTTTTGCTAGCTACTTTCAGACCAGGGGTCAGTTGTTCAAAGCATCGGTAGCTTAACGAGCTCATTAGTGGTCATATTGTTAACAATTCTAGCAAGGTTAGTTATATATTTAAATTTTTGGAATTTTTGCTGAAAAAAAAAGTGTGAGCAGCTTTTGCGTTTCGCATACGCAAAAGCTGCTCACGTTTTTTTCAACAAAAATATTAGCATATCTGCCATAATACATGATCAAAGTTTTAATGATATGTTAACTAACGACGTTGTTAATTTTGAACAACTGGGGCCAGTTGTTCAAAGCATTGTTAGCTTAATAAGCTCGTTCAAAGCATCATTAGCTTAACAAGCTCGTTAGTGGTCATATTTTTAACTGTTCTAGCCAGTTTAATACTTAAATTTTTTGTATTTTTCTTGAAAATATGTGAGCAGCTTTTGCATCGGCAAAAGCTGCTAACATTTTTTTCAGCAAAATTTTTAGCATATTTGCCATATTTAATGATAAAAATTGTAACGATACGTTAACTAAGGACGTCATTAGTTTTGAACAACTGGCCCCTGGCCCCAGGTATCAATGACTTACTACTTGCAAAACAAGTTAATTTCCATTCTATCACAGTATGCCTATATAGAAAATGGAAACTGTGGTCTATTCTGAAAAAAAATAAATAAAGGAGGGGGTGACGTGCAAAGCAGTTGTTTCATGCATAGCAACACATAAGGTAAGTATTTTGTGATAACTGAAGGACAATTTGTGTCAATTCTCCGTAAAAACCTATGTTGTGGGTAGTCATTAGAACCACCTCAGCAAGGTGGTTCTAATGAGTACCCACAACATAGGTTTATATGGGTAGCCATTAGAACTCTCTCGCTGAGGCGGTTCTAATGAGTGCCCGCAACATAGGTTTATATAGAGAAATAAGGAAAACTATCCTTCAGTTACTACAAAATACTTACATGGACCTTATCTGTTGCTATGTTCATGGAGACATTTGTAGATTCTTTGATGACAGAGTAAAATCATTTTCTTACATCAAAAACAGTACAAACTGACTTCAATGCATGTGTTACATTCAATATTGCAAGTGTAAGTCTCGACAGCGCAGTGGTTAATGCGTTCGACTCATGATCTAGAGGTTGTGCGTTCGAATCTGGCACCCGGTATCGAGGTGTGCCCTTGGACAAGACACATAATGACACTGTCTCACTCCACCCAGGTGTAAATGGGTAGCAGTGGTGTAATAGTCACTGCCTCTCTCACACGCGCACGTCAAAACATCCAGAATGAGTGTTTGAGAGTGATTAAATAAGCTTGAAGCTTCCATCACAATTGAACTAAAATAAATTTGTATAAACTAAACTAAACTAAGTTCTTTTTACAATGACAAAAAGTTGAGACAAAGGAAACAAAACAATTATTGTCAATTTTTAGTGTTTCAGAATAAAATTACACCACAACCTCTTTATAGCACCAAAGCAGAAACCATATTAGTTAAACAACTGTGTTATATCCAAACAAAAATGTATAGATTATATAGAAAAATGACCATTTATGGTCATTTTTCTATATAATCTATACATTTGTGGGATTTATGGTCATTTTTCTATATAATCTATACATTTTTGGGATCCATCTTGAAACTGTGTTATATCTATAACCGTGTTATAACGGATCGCGTTATAACGAGGTTGTGGTGTAGTTCAGCTATAGCATGTGCATTGTTGAGTAATAAATCACAGTTTGTTGGTCAGTTGTAAGTGGAAAAATCACTTGCACTATGTGTTTGTGCATTGATCTACCTTAACCCTTTTCTTGCTGAATATTCAGTTTGGCCACACCCATTTCTGACTTTGAACCAATCAGATTACTAGATGTAATTTATTCTTACAAAGCCATAAACTAAATGTCAAACAGTGTAGATCCTGATCAGATGGCTTCTTCAGAAGCCATCTGATCTGGATCTACACTGTTTCCAAAGATAGAGGTTGCCATGAACAGCATGATAAGAGTTAGAATTGACCTCCAGATTGATTAATTTTTCAACAATTCGCTCCTAGAGGGGATCCAGCTCTTAACCATTTTTGTAAGAAGAGGAATCTTTCCCCTTATACATGTATATGGCAGGAGTCTACTCTGAAATTAAGGGGTTACAGATTGTACCATCTTTAACCATTAGCTTCCTGTTCACGACAACCCCTATCTTTGCAAACAGTGTAGATCCAGATCAGATGGCTTCTGAAGAAGCCATCTGATCAGGATCTACACTGTTTGGCATTCAGTTTATGAATGTGTAGCAATAAATTGCATCAAGTAATTTGATTGGTTGATAGACAGAAATGGGTGTGGCTTAAATGAATATTCAGCAAGATAAGGTTTAAAATTTAATTGGAAAATAGCTGAACTTTCTGCAAATAGTCTGGGCCCTGATCAGAATAAGATGCTTCATTCTATGGCATCTGATCTGAGCCTGTACTGTTTGCCAGGGTACCCATTTTGGGGTTTCCAATACAAATTGGTTAGCACTGAGACTTACCTTGCAAGCATTGTGAGAGCCCAGCCATCTACAGCTATATCTTGAGTGGCCGCCAGGAAATTAAGACAGAAGAACACAAAGGTCAAGGTCACTATATCAATCCTGCCTTCTTCTGCATCCGCTTCAGTTCCTAACAAGCCATCAACATGAGTCGACAAAAATAACATGAACACTCCTATTAAGTATTGCGTGGGAACCAGCCATGTCTTCCGCCTGCCGAACCATTGGAAATACAGAGCATCAACAAGTGGCGCCCATAACAGTTTGATACTGAAGGGCCAGTAAATAAAACTAAAAACAGCCTGGTCTTTGTAACTCACTTTCCTACTTTGTAGTAACATTGGTATGCTGCCACCAAGACCTAAAGGAATGCCTTGTAAAACGTATAAAAACATCAACAGAAGTATGTTGGAATAGTCTCCTTTTAAACCAGGGTTGTCTTTCTCAAGATTTGTTGATGGACTGTTCAATGCGTCAGTCACTTCTGCCGACGACAGCAGTTTATAATGAGCTTCGACATCATTTTCGCTGTTTGCAGCCCCCTTCCTTCTTTTGGGGGACTGAGACGTCATTGTGTTGAAGAAATAAGATAATCGTGTAAAAGGACTAGATTCTACGCCACTCTTGAAACTTTCCAAAAACTGCTTGATCATTCAAAACTAGGGTCACATCTGAACCATCTGTCCATGATAATCTGAAACAAAAAATATTTTCCCTTAAGATGCCAGTCACAACAATTGTCATCTGCTTTGTTGTCTGCAAGAGGCTTTGTTGATTTATCACTGCCTCCATATCTTCGCAACTAAAACATGCATCCTATGCACTTTGTACTGCCAGTTACTACAAATACAGTTTCTTTCCCTTGGCTGTAGGGTAGGGGTGGGGTGGGGTAGGTAGATAGATAGCAACATGTCATTTTTGTTACTTGGAGTTTTCTTTTGCTCCAGCATTTCAGTTATTTCTTGCTTTGAGTCCTCACTGACCACTGTTTCATCTCTGTGACTGTTCAATTTTTGGGTTCTCGGAGATTTCGTGGAGCGTGATAGCTCAGTGGTTAGTGCACTCGCCTCTGATGCTAGAGGTCCCGGGTTCGATCCCCGGCAGCGGCGATAAAATTTCGGTGTCCGAATACGCTCCATTGGCATTATTTGCAGGGATGAATGTCATAAAGTGCACCGTCCTTCAGATCGGGACGTTAACTGGAGGCCCCCTGTGCTGGGAGAACCATCCCCTGTGCAGGTTAAAGATCCCTACCGTAATTACATGATTACTGTGTAGGCTTTCATCCTGCAAATCCTGTAGTGTATGTAATATACACCTGCGGTAATGGTCAAATGTGACCGACGCAGTATCAGTAGATAGATAGATGAGATAGGAAGCCTTCATGCAGACTGAATAAATAATTTGTCTAAATCATGATGGAAGTAAGGGCGAGGACTGTGGCTGCATAAAATTGATTTAAGCTCCCCCCACCAGTGTTCTTCTGACGCGGTTTATCTTTGTTATAGTTTGTCTTTGAATGTGTATCGCTTAATTATATCTTTCTGTTTTGGACAGCCAATTTGCGGGAAAGTAACTGTCCTTTCGGCTTTCCGCTATTGATGTTTCCATTAGGGTCTAGTTATTTCAGGTTTGCATTTCTTTCCATTTGATGTCTCTGATGGGAGGTGTGGGTTAATTGTATTGATTCATGATCAATGCCTTCACTTTTATTTTGATGACTGACATGTCAATCTGTCAAGACCCTGGTGGGTTGGGATCAATATTCACATCTACCAGGTAAAATTACCAATATAATACATAAAATTCATGTTTTGACATGTTCATCCACAAAATACCCCAAATTATAAGTGCTTTTTGGTATTTCTATATGCTTTCTGGTATTTTGGTGCTTTCCGTTGTTTCTATCTACCTGATCATGCTGATGCAGGATATGATAGCTCAGTTATAGTGTGGTAGCTCAGTGGTTAGTGCACCTGCCATTGGTGCTAGAGGCCCCTTTTGCAGGGATGAATGCCACATGTCTACCGTCCTTCGGATCGGGTCGTTAACTGAAGGCCACCTGTGCAGGTTAAAGAACTCTATCGTAATTACACGCTGTTACATGATTACTGTGTAGGCTTTCATCATGCAAACCCAGAGTGTATGTAATGTACACCTGTGAGTAATGGTCAAATGTGAACAATCGCAGTACCAGTAGAAAGAAAGATAAGATACACCAAACAGATGGGTGGCCAGTCGAGCTCTACTTTTACCTTCACGTTTGGTTTTACGACAGACTTTAATTTAGACCCTTATGCGGAACCCCCAAATTGTGGGGGTATAATGTTGTTGTTTTTTTTTTTTTAAGCTTGATTCATCATGTTCAGTCCTGGCCAAAACCAAGCATTTATCTGAGGTCAGTCTGAAAGTGAGCATATGGTCCGGACTGGAGCCAAGGTGTGACTCAATAAAATGGTTAACTAAATTCTCATTCAGTAAACTATACATTAATTCACCACAATAGTTTTATGAAGTTTCTTTTTTTTTTTTCGTACCTACTAACAAAATAACAAACAAATAAATGCTTAAAATTTACCGAGACGTGTACAATTTACATTTGTTGACACTTCTCTATTCACACCGGCGGTGAATAAGTATAATGTACATTAGCACCGGCGGTGTTATGATATCTAAGCTGAGACCTGAAATGTTTTCAAACCTCTAGTTATATTTGGCAGCTTAATTTGACAGTCTATTGGTGAATATACTGAGATTAAAGCAGGATATGTGCCTGCGATGACCTTTATCATTTTTGGTTTCTGAGTCTTGTTTCTAAATAATTTATATCGCATTATTTTTTTTTCTACCAGGACAAATTATCCGGGCTAGGCTCTTTTTTTCTTTCAATTTCTACTGATACTGCGTCAGAATCAGAATTGTTACTGGTGATTGGTGACATGTCAAAGACATTTATACACCAGGACCTGTAATGTGGGAAGTTAGTCCCTAGCTGTAACCAAAGAGGTAAATTTAGCTACACAATCATCAGCACCTTCAGCTGTCGAAATAGTCGAATCTCTAATGGTTCTGGGGAAGAACGACTCTAGTCTCTTTATAAATGCCAGTTCTTGCAGTAAGGGTCTGAAATGCCAACGAATGGTGATTTCTACAGTTTCTAGTTGGGGGAACAAGGTCATCTGTTGGAATAATGCTGGCAGCACCCTTTAGACCTTTGTATTAAAGGATTAGCCTGCAGTCTTTTCTCCTTTTCTTGAGAGACTCCCATTTCAATTTTCCATGTATTCCAGTCATGCTCTCAGTTTCAAAGCAGTAGTTGCCCTGTTACAAATCTAGCAGTTCTATTCTGAACTTTCTCAATTTCATCTTTAAGGACCACTCCACTGGGGTCCCAGATACAACTACCATATTCCAAGATTTTTGCCCAGTTATTAATGACTGTGCTTAGCTAGTGTTTCCCCCAGCTCCTAAAAAGGGCATGGTGCTGGTCAAGAAAAAAGGGCACTTTTAGCGCGTGAAAATATCCAAAAGGGCACTTAGAATACGAACAACATTGTAAAAAGGGCACATTCACACGCGGTACCTTGCTAAAAGGGCACCTCTCTCAACTTGAAATAAAAAGCTCCTTCTCTTACCCTTTGTCTTTAGTGCTAAATTTTACCACCTGTTTTTTATGCTAAGTGAAGAGATATGTGATATTCACCATTGGTGACAAGAAGTTTAAGTTTTGTAAGAAAGTTGATCACTGATCATGCTGATACAAACAAGTTTGGAACATGTTTTTGCCACAGCTCCCATTCTCTAATACACACAAACACTGACATGACACTGGTCAGGCACACTTTCACACTCCATTTGTTTAATTGGTGTCACTCAGTAAACAGAGGGATTAGCAGTCAACCATAAAGGTGAACTGTTAAATAGGCAACATTTTATTGCTAAAAAAATTTTAAAAGTCTAAAATAGTCCTTATTTAAACAGGCATAACTTTGTTATTGTTTGGTCAATTTCAGTTATTTTTGTACCAAAATGTAGGGCAGCGTTTACTCTATCTGAAAAAGGGCATGGCGCTGGAAAAAGGCCATGGCACTAGAGAAAAAGGGCATGGCGCCGCGCCATGCTAAATAGGGCTGGGGGAAACACTAGCTGAGTTTCACAACTATGCCTTTTCCTAAACGCATGTTGTCTGTCTGACAAAAGTTTATGTTCGTCCAAGTGGGCCATGATGTTTGAGCAGACTATATGTTCCAGCAATTTACACAGAACACAAGTCAGAGACACAGGGCGATAATTACGGGCAAGAGCCCTATCTCCTTTTTTGAAGACTGGACAGATGTTTGCTAAGAGCCATTCTTTGGGGATTTCACCCATATCAAGAGACTGTTGAAACAAGTGTGCAAAAACTGGACCCAACTCATTTGCTAATTCCTTCAGGACTCCAGGATGAAGCTCATCAGGTCCTAAGGCCTTACTGGGGTTTAAGCCTTGAAGTAACTTGATCACTCCTGCAGCTGTCACAACAATATTATTCATTAATGGGGCCAATCTTCCAGTCAGTGGAACCTCCGTGAACTCAGTTTTATTCAACGCATCATTGAATTGACCAACTAGTTCCTCTGCCCTTTCAGAGTCTGATTCAGCAACCCTGTTCCCTCCTTGCCTGTCTTTCTTCTGGCTATTGATATATCTGTAGAAGTCTCTGGGATTTGCCTTTACATCACCTACCAAGTTATTCACATTCAAATCATGCTGATTTTTTATATCAGTCTTGATTTCACGTCTCAAGTTTTCAAATTTTGTCCGGAGTTTACCACTTCCCGTCTTTTTTGCCTTTTTAAGAATCTTATTCCTTCTGTGAATTTTTCTTCTTATCTCTGGAGTGATCCGGGGAATAGAAGATACAGACCTACTAGTTTTTGAGGGGATATGATTCTCGGCCGAAGTATGAATGAAAGAAGTTATCAAATCAAAGTTCTCCTTTACCGACCGAGCATCTGAATGACCATTAAAGTATTTCTCCTTTGCAAATCTGAGTGCATCCTTCCTCATAGTTTCATAAGCACCTTTCTGATATGATTACACCTTCCTCCGAGGTTTCTTTATTGGTGGGATGTGAATTTTTAAATATCCGGAGACAATATCGTGGTCACTTAGTTTATCTGGGGAATAAATATCTTCGAATTGACCTGGCAATGTCGTAAAATCTTGAATAGTGCTTCTCCTAGATGTATTGACTCTGCAGGTACCTTGACACGGTGACCTTGACCAATATTTTATGCTCCACTGACTTTGACACACTTTACGTCAAAGTTCCAGATCTCCTGAAATCAAAGGCCCACAACCATTTAATCTTGCATAGTGCTTCTCCCAGATGTACTGATTCTGCAGGTACCTTGACCCAGTGACCTTGACCTATATTTTATGCTTCAGCGACTTTGCCAAATTTTACATCGAAGTTCCAGATCTCTGCAAATAAAAGGCATACAACCATCAAATCTTGCATAATGCTGCTCCTGGGTGTACTGACTGTGCAGATATCGTGACCTCGTGATCTTGACCTATATTTTACGCTTCGGTGACTTTGACACAATTTGCATCAATGTTCCAGATCTTCTCAAATAAAGGGCCTGCAACCACTAAATCTTGCATAGTGGTTCTCCTAGATGTACTGACTATGCAGGTACCTTGACTTGGTGACCTTGACCTATTTTTTGCATTCCATTGGCTTCAACACATTTTAGGTTGACATTCCATATTTTCTTAACTATAAGGCCTACAAACACCAAACCTCTCATAGTGCTTGTCCTACCTTTAGTGACTGTGGGTACCTTGACCTGGAGACCTTAACCTATATTATGCACTCCAGTGACTTTAACACATTTTATGTCAATGTTCCATATGTCCTAAAATAAATGGCCTACATCCACCAAACCTTGCATAGTGCTTCTCCTCAATGTACAGATTTGGCACATACCTTGACATGGTGACCATGGCCTATATTTTTTGGCCCAGTGACTTTGACACATTTTACATCAACTATCAACTGCTAAGAATGAAATTTACTTAATTAATAACAACACTCTGATTGTGGCTCCTATGACTTTTGCCCCCAGCAGGTTCGACGCCGCCTTCTGCGGAATTCTTGTTTTCCAGACAAACTGATAGGTCCACATACTGGTAGTTGGACTAACTTTTGGTTTTTATGGTTACTGGCAAATATATGTACATTTCCATCCAAAACCTTGTTTGACACAAGAGGCCATTCAGAAATAATTGTCAAACAAACAAAAACCACAGTAAACTGTTGTAGACTGAAGACCATATCCTTCAGAACATCAAGTGACCATGACGCATGAGGCAGGTGGGTACCTCAAAGGTCAAGGTCCTACTTAGTAGTTTTTCAGTGCTAAATACATTGTAGAAGTGAAGGCAATGATCAAGAATCAATACAATTAACCCACAGCTCCCATCAGAGTCCACATGACTATCATTGATTTGTAGGAAATTCAGGAAACTTATTTATAGAAAATAGCAGCATTAATTATATTGCAGTGAGGTCAGCATGTTGTGCAATAGGGTTAGATATAAAATCTGGGCTGGAATCATGGGTTTGGCTTGGCTTGGCAAACAGTGTAGACCCAGATCAGACGCCACATTCTGCGGCATCTGATCAGGGTCTACACTGTTTGCTTCCAGTACAGGAATTTATGGGTCAGATGCCGCAAAACCCAGTGTCTGATTTGTTTACATATTTTGCTTAGAAAACTTTGACAAAACAGTTTAAGTATTTTCCCAGTCTACACTCAAGAGACAATCGATCTTCCAGTACTTTGATTAATGTGCCGACCTCAGTAGCTCAGTCGGATGCGCGTCTGACTGGTGATCAGGAGGACGGGGGTTTGATACCTACCTGGGTCGGCAACAGTCTCATGAAATTTTTTCTACAGTCATTCTCTCCCTTCCGCTTATTCAAGAAGGGCAGTTGTCAGTTTCTGACGAAAGAATGTGCGCTGTACTGGTTAACCGCTTACGTATAAGCTTGCCCAGGAAAAGTGTGGATAGGTAAACTGACTGGCTCAAAAATGACCTAAAATAGTGTTGACTGGGTCGTTAAACTCCAATACACACAAACAAACAAACAAAACTTTGATTAATGTTGCAGATTGTCAAAGCAGTGATGTAAAGTGCTGTCACTCATCAGCATGGGTGTTCAAGGTTTGTTGTCAACATGTCTACGGCGGCGAGAGGAATGTACAGAGGAAGTGGACTTGGTGGAGGTTGCTAGGCAACAAGATGGAATAGAACTTCTTGTCGATTTCTATTCTTTTGAGCACCAGATTCTTTATAAGTTCTGGTTTGCTTTGTGTCAGCTGCGTGGAAATGAGTACTTAAGAATTCTCGGTGGGGAATATGGATCACTGGAGAGATACTTGAAAAAGTTTGTCGAAGATTTAAAATCTCTCGGCATTTCGTTAGTGTTTTATTGCGACGGTGCAAAGGGGACATCGACAGAAGCATTACGGCAGAAGCTGGACACGTGGATTAGTCGCCATGAACAGGATATTGTCAAAATGAATGAACTTTTAGGCGTTTGTCAGGGAAGGACGAATATATCTAACCTTCCTCTGGAGACGAATATACGCCCTGTTTTACTTGAAGATACGTTCAGAATGACCTTGAAACAGTGTGAATGTGAGTTTAACCAAAGTGTGGCAGGTGAAGCGGATATGCTTTTATCTCAGGCATTGAAAGACAGGCCTAAAGCTTATGCAATATTGAGCAATGACTCCGATTTCTGTATAATGAAAGACAGCAGGTTCATTCCATTCCAGTTATTCGACCTTGAGAATGACCTTCAACTTGATGCCCCAGCGGAAGTGCCAGAGAAGCCACTGAGGTTAAAGGTCAGGGTCATATTCATGGAGAAGGTGGTGACTATGTTAAAGGTATGTAAGATTTATTTCATATTATTACAACTCTGAATAGATCACTGGTAATTCATTTCATAGCAATAGGTAATTTTGCGATAATTGAAGGATACAGTGTAGTTTTCCTTATTTCTTCATATAAACCTATGTTGTGGGTATTCATAAGAACCGCCTCGCCGAGGCGGTTCTAATGAATACCCACAACATAGGTTTTTATGGAAAACTGACAAAAACTATCCTTCAATTATCACAAAATACCCACCCCAGAATAAGGTTGGTATTTTGTGATAATTGAAGGATAGTTTTCCTTATTTCTTCATATAAACTTATGTTGTGGGTATTCATTAGAACCGCCTCGCCGAGGCGGTTCTAATGAATACCCACAACATAGGTTTTTATGAAGAACTGACAAAAACTATCCTTCAAGTATCACAAAATACCAACCTTATCTGTTGCTATGGCATTTATGCTATGTTGTTTGTTTGTTTAGAGCTCAATGGCCTAGTTAACTCTATTTTGGTCATATCAGGCTGTTCAGTTTACTTAACTACACTTTCCCTAGGTATGCTTATACACAAGCCGTTTACCAGTGCAGTACACATTCTTTCGCCAGAACCTGACAACTGCCCTTCTTGAATCAGCAGAAGAGAATGACCATAGGAAATACTTCATGAAAATTTTAGTTAATTACCTGGCACCTGTGATCTCCTGAACACTTGTCAGATGCACATCTGAAAGTGCTAACGAGGCCCGTGTTACATATGGGGTGTTGGGTTTCAGACAGTACATGTACATGTATATCACAGAATACATGTATAGTCACAGTTTTTGACGTTATCCAATCAAAAGTAATGTTACATTCCCAAGTACTTCAAGAAGGATAATGAAGTGACAATTTTACTTACAAATTGTAAGGGCACTTGTTAGAATTATCTCTCTGTGGCAATTAATTTTAACAACTTAACAAGTACCCACAACCGGCCCCTGCCTATCAGGGCTTGAAGAAATAGATGGGCTGGATGATGACGTTAAACCTCAAATCAAACAAACAAAAAATTCAAAACCAAGATTCTTCAAATTATAGCCTTGGCACCAAAATTTCCCCACCCCTTGGCCCACCAGTTTTACATAGACCTACATAGGGAAAACATTTAAATATCTTCTTGTCTGAATCCTAAAGGCCCAGGTATTGTATTGTAAGTAAGACTGAGCTGCTTCATCTCCTACTGGTTCACTAGGACCTGATTATCAGTGTCAACAAGGTGTCCAAATAGTGACATACAAGTCAGCTCTGTATTGTCACAGGGAACCACTGACTCATATGTCTAGCATCTAATGGCAACTCTTGTTTTCTAAACATTGCTTATGATCATCTGGAGACAGGTGAGCGATACAGGGCCATCTTGGCCCTCTTGTTTTCGTTTGACATGTCTTAATTTTTTGACTGTATTTTTCAGCTGCCCAACCACTTCCAGCTGATAGAGGTTAGCATTGTGGCAGGCAATGATTTCACTGGTCCATTTATGCGTGATCTGTATCCTAAACTAGACATTCGGGGAAAACGTGATATCAGTAACATCTCTGGTTGGATGAGACATTATAAAAATGTACAAAACCACCCTATATTAGGTGATGAAATGGTAAGAACTTTTTTATTGATTACATATAGGGCCAGTTGTTCAGAACTAAAATGTAGTTAGCTATTATGTATTATGTCATTAAAATTTTATCATTTTGAAATATGCCAATATTTTTGCTGAATAAATGTGAGTAGCTTTTTGCAGAAGCAAAAGCTACTCACTTTTTTTCAGCAAAACATTTCTCTGCTCTAGACATTGCACTTGGTAGAACATTTAACAATTGACTACCAACATGTTCATTAGGCAAACAATGCCCAAGAGATTTTTCTGCCAGAATACAAGGGATTGAAAGCTCAATGAAAGCTTCCTCCACTTTTGGATTGAGAACCTTGGCAGTGCCATATTATGTACATAAAAGGTCGTAGAAGCTTCATTGATTGACACATTATCAAGTGCATTCCTAAAAGCTAAATGAAGCAAGGCAAATGTTTTTGTCTCCCCGCCAAAGGGGAGGGGGACTTTTTTTTTTTTTTTTTGGTGTTGGTCCCCTTGGTGTATGCGTTAGCGCGACACTTTCTTGTGTGAAAGATATCTCATGAACTACTGGGTGCATTTTGATCAAATTTGCATGGATATAAAATTGGGATAGGATGAAGAACTGGTAAGGTTTGGGTGACCTTGACCATATTTTCAAGGTCACAGTCATGCTAAATAGGTCAAATTTAGGCCAAATTTAGGTTGTGTACAGTATATCTCATGAACTACTGGGTGGATTTTAATCAAATTTGCATGGCTTTAAATTTAGTCAGGATGAAGAACTGATTAGGTTTTTGTGACCTTGACCTTACTTTCAAGGTCACAGTGGTGTTGTCAAAAGAAAGGTTGTTTTGAAAGGGGTATGTGGTGGGGGGGGGACATCTGTTTTCTCGGAAAACAAGTCTAGTTATTAACTGATGCTTTTTCACAGTAAAAGCTCCACAGAGCTTAATGTTGACTGTTAATGTTCACGAGTGCAAAGCATGAGTGAAAATTCTGATGTTTTCAGCACACTAGATGAAATCTTTTTATGGTATTCATCACAAAAAAGTAAATTTTCTTTTTATTTTATACAGGTCTTTGGCGATGTACTGTAATGTAATTGTTGGAAATACGTTTCACACTCTCGAAAATTACTGGTGCTTTCAACACACTCAGTGTTTGTTTGTTTGATTTGAGGTTTAACATCCCCGTCAACACTGTAAAGGAGATGTTGCTTCCAGTTTTGTGGGACTTTTACCCGACATTGAGATGAAATGACATCTCAAGCCCTGCCGCCCAATGAAACCAATATGGTTTATAAGCATGGACTCGCACCGCTTTGCCTGGGCAGACTGAGATCCTCTAAGCGATTTACCAGTACTCGTGTGTGGGTCGGTTTCAGCTCTGCGTGGAAACATCATGCAGCCCATACATTTCTTCAAGCCCCGATGGGCGGGGGCCTAACACACTCAATGAAATATTTTTTCAACACATTTGATGAAATATTGGTATTTATTGAAAAAAAAGTAAATCTTTTTATTTTATACATGACTTTGGCGAAAAAAAAGTAGTCGGCTGCAACTGTGAAAAAAAAAAAAAAAAAAAAAAAAAAAAAAAAAAACTCGCAAAAACAAGGTCCTGTTATTTTTCACAATGTGAAAATACCATTTTTATTTGTTTCAGATATGCACTGATTTCACTGCTAAGTATAAAATAAACAGATACAGTTTCTGGAGCTATTGAAGGTATTCTCTAGTAACTTGAGAGCAAATTTGAGAAAGCCAAGGCAAACTTGGGATCCACATTCAAGTTATTGAAGATTCACTGTAGGTCATGCTACAAAACAATTTCCTAATGTAAGCTTTTGTTATACTTTTGACAGCAAAATAACCCCAGTTTCCGAGCTGCAGTCCATCACAGTAGAAAGTTCTACAACCTTGAGGGCGAGCCAGAGAAACCACCAAGAAAAGGCTACTTCTCTCAGGTAGGATGTGGTTACTTGTTATTGAGGTCAGCTTGTTAGTGACTATGATCCACTGTCTATGTATTAAGGTAAATATAGTAAGCTTTCGTTATACTTTTGACAGCAAAAAAAAACAACAACAAAAAACGCCAGTTTTCGAGTTGCAGTCCACCACAGTAGAAAATTCTACAAAATTGAGGGTGATTGCCCCCCCCCCCCCCCCCCCCCACCAGACCTTGAGGGAACATGTCAACTATTCTTGCAAGTACACTAACTAATAATCTGTTATTTTTGCTGAAAATATGTGAGTAGCTTTTGCAAATGTAAAAGCTAGACACAATGTTTTTAGCAAAAATAGTTGTATATTTGTCCTGTTAAATGGTCAAAGTTTTAACAACACATTAATTAACAATATTGTTAGTTTTCAACAACTAAATCAGGCAGTCATCTTCATTACCAGTTTGTTAACTGGATTATCATTGATGACTCTGACAGCAGTTCCTCTTGCCTGTTTAGCTCACCTGAGCCAAAGGCTCATAGGTGAGCTTAGAGTGGCAAGGCATCTATGGTCTGTCAACATTTTCAAACATCTCTTCCAAAACCACAGGGCCGATTAAAGACAAAGTCCATGTGGAGCATCCCTGGTATGAGGAATGAAAGTTTGTTCGCGGGGTCCAGGTCACATGACAAGATGACCACCATACAGATATCCTTAAAACCCTTAAAAAATCGTCTGCTCCAGAATCAGTGGGCTGATTGGCATGAAACTTAGTATGTTCATTGGCGACTTGGGCCCATCATAGTTTGTTCAAATGATGACCGTTTCATGTCCTTGACCTATTTTATGCCATTGTCAAATTCGGTCGCATGGACTTTGATGGGAAAAAGTCGAAACTTTGTATATTTTGGCAACTATTGCAGCCTGTGATCTGAAAATTGTTACATGTTAGCTAAATGAGTGGATGAAACTACAGGAGTATTCATGTTCGAGGTCATTCCTTGACATTGGCCCAAGGTCATACAGATATGAAATCTAAACTTGTTTTCTCAGAAACCACTGAGCCATTTGTAACCGAATTTCATATGAAAACTTTAGGAACAAGGAAATGAAAATTAATTTATTTGAGTTTGGTCATCTGACCAAGATGGCAACCATGCCCATATAAGGAAAAACCCTTCAAAAATATTCTCCAGAACCAGTGGGCTGATTGGCACGAAACTTGGTATGTAGCATTGGGGACTCAGGCCCACCATAGTTTATTCAAATGATCACCCTCTGGTGACCTTGCTCTATTTTACACCAAGATCAAATTTGGTCACGTAGACTTTTGTGTGGGAAAAAGTCAAAACTGAGTATACTTTGGAAACTATTGCAGACTGTGATCTGAGAATTGTTATAAGCAGTTAGCTTAATTAGTAGATGAAACTACATGAGTCAATGTCATTCCTTGACCTGGACCCAAGGGAAATTAAAACTTGTTTTCCTCAGAAACCACCGGGCCCTTTGTAAGCAAATTTCATATGAAAGCTTTTAGGCACAAGAAAATGAAAACTAATTAATTTGAGTTTGGTCACATGACCAAGATGGTCTCTATGCCCAAATAAGGTAAAAACCCTTCAAAAATCTTCTTCTCCTGAACCAGTGGGCCAATTGTTATGAAACTTGATATGTACCGGTAGCATTGGGGACTCGGGGCCCATCATAATTTGTTCGGATTAGCAGTCCCTCGGATGACCTTGACATATTTAACGACAAGGTCAATTTTGGTCACATAGACTTTTGTATGGGAAAAAGTTAAAACTGTATTTTTTGGAAACTGTTGCAGCCTGTGATCTGAAAATTTATAGATGCAGTTAGCGAAATGAGTGGAAGAAACTACAGGAGTTATTCAAGGTCAAGGTCATTTCTTGACCTGGACCCAAGGTCATTCAGATAAGGAAATTAAAACATGTTTTCCACAGAAATCACTGGGCTATCTGTAAACAAATTTCATATGAAAGCTTTAAGGAAGGAGGAAAATTAATTAATTTGAGTTTGATCACATGACGATATGGTCGCCATGCCTATATACGGTAAAAGCCCATCAAAAATCTATGGAACCTGTGGGCCGATTGACATGAAACTTTGTATGTAGCATTGGGTATTCGGGCTCATCATAGTTTGTTCAAATGATGGCCCTTGTGTGACCTTGACCTATTTTAGGCCAGGGTCAGATTTGGTCACTTAGACGTATGTATGGGAAAAAGTCAAAACCTTGTTTTTTTTTCGGACTCTATTGCTGCATCTTCTTGCAAACCTTTCAAAACTATTTTTGCATACAGGCAAACAGTTTGGACCCTGATCAGACTGCTCCTAAAGCAGTCTGATCTGGGTCCACACTGTTTGCAACAGTGAATGATTTAAGTTAACTGGCAGAGAACATAGCAGACAAAATTGCTGTGATAGGTGTCTTTAAACCCTTGACCTGCTGAATATTTAAATATGCCATACCCACTACTGATTATCAACCAATCAGATTACTTGATGCAAATTATTGCAACAAATTAATAAACTGAATGGCAAACAATGAAGATCCTGATCAGATGGCTTCTGAAGAAGCCATCTGATCTGGATCTACATTGTTTGAAAGATAAGGCATATCCAGGCTCAGCAGGACAAGGGTAAAAGGTTAAGCTTGTTTCTTTTCTAGGTGATAGCTGAAGGAATCCGAGCGGGGAAGTATCCTAGCAACATAATGAGTATGCATAATAATTTCTACTGGTACAGAATGCTCCTAGAAGATAATAGCTATGGACAGCCTGTTGCAGAATGTGCATTCACAGAGTTACGGGCCTTTATTTACTGGATTGTCTTGCCGCAACATGAGCAGTTGGTAGAGGAGTATGGCAGAAGTCCTTATGAAAATCTTCGGAAGGCCGGGGTACTGTAATTAACCCATAAAATGCCAATCACGACAATTGTCGTCTGCTTTGCCGTCTGCCAGTTACCTTAAAAGTATTTTTTGCAAACAGTGTTGACCCAGATCAGACTGCACCTGTAGGAGCAGTCTGATCTGGGCCCACACTGTTTGCCTGTTACTTTATGAAAAAATATTTTTAAAAAGTTTGCAAAAAAAAATCAGCAGATGACATAAGCAGACACCTTTTTCAGATGTAGTTTTTCTCGGGTTAATAACCTTGAAACACCAAGCACGACAGACACTGAGGCTAGGGTCCCCACCCATCGGGGCTTGGAGAAATATATTGGTCTGCATGGTGCTTCCACACAGAGCTGAAAAATACCACACATGAGTACTGATAAACCACTCAGAAGCTCTAAGCCTGCCCAGGCAAACTGATATGAGTCAGACTGTCCCTGCATATAATATGTTATGTGAAAGGGTTATCCTTTGGAAGCAAGGAATACACCACAGAAGTGAAAAGTATGGAGTTTTTAAGTTTTTCTGGGTTCAGCCAATTAGGCCTCATCAGTTACACGCAAGTATTTTCAAAAATCCATAATGATCCCTAAGACTATGATAAAGGGTAGGGAGACTTTTGACGGCCGCCACATAGTCCTTTAACACCAGCAGTAGTGACATTAAATATGTTCTATGAAAGGGTTATCCTTGGAAGCAAGGAATACACCACAGAACTGAAATCCTATTGGTTTGTTTGGGCGGTAGGGCTTGCGATGGAATTTTCATCTCAATGTCAGGTCAAAGTCGCACAATATTGGAGGTAACATCTCTGGGAGCCGGACAAAACGCACCATGGTCAAAACGTCCCATGCCATTTTTGACCAGGTTGACAAAACATCCCATACAATTTTGACAGGGTGGACAAAAGGTTCCATGCTATTTCAACAGGGTGGACAAAACGTCTCATATTCAATAAGAAGTAGATTTTAATTCTCTAAAAGGGATTAATTAATAATAACTAATTAATAACTAATTGAAATGAAATTATTACAATCTTACTAACTGGGAAGACTTTTTTTCTAATTACAATTAACACTTTCTGTTGAAAATTAAAGGAATATATCAGGAAATGTAGTTAAAGAACAGCTTGAATTGTTTTGTCAATTAAAGGTGTTGACAAGCTCCACTCACTAAAAACTGTGAAAAAAACAAAAAAAAAAAAAAAAAAGAAACAGGTCAAAATAAATATATAGCCCTACATACAATATAATGTACCGGTATGCGGAAAGCAATATGGAGATCATAGAGAATAACAAAGGCAATCAGAAGATGTGGCTCCAAGGGTACTCATATATATATATGTATATTATACCCTTCCAAATCCTTTCCTCCTCCCTAACACCACCTGAAGAATATGGGATGTTTTGTCTACCCTGTCGAGATAGCATGGGATGTTTTGTCCACCCTCAAAAAATTATGTGGGACGTTTTGTCCACCTGGTCAAAAATGGCATGGGACATTTTGTCCTACATTCAATGTCTGCAAAATGACCTTATCAATTCAAACAAAAAACAACAACAATTGAAACTGATCCTGCCTCGGTAGCTCAGTTGGATGCACATCTGGCTGGTGATTAGGGGCCAGTTGTTCAAAACTAATGACGTTGTTCAAAACTAATGACGTTGTTATCTAACAAATCGTTAAAACTTTGATCATTAAATATGGCAAATTTACTAGTATTTTTGCTGCAAAAATGTGAGTAGCTTTTGCTTGTGCAAACATTTTTTTAGCAAAAATACCAAAATTTTAGATATTGTACTTGCTAGAACAGCTAACAATATGACCACTAACAAGCTTGTTAAGCTAACAAGGCTTTGAACAACTGGACCCTGGTGATACCAACTGGGTTGGCAACATTCTTTCATGGAGATTGATCATGAATTATTTTCTGCAGTCACTCTTTCCATATTGCTGATTCAAGAAGGGTACTTGTCAGATTCTGACAAAAGAATCTGCACTGTTCTGGTTAACTGCTTATGTGCAAAAGTGTGGTTAGGTAAACTGACCAGCTCAGTATGACCTAAAATGCTGAAGATTGTGCCATTAAACTAGATAACAGACAACTGCAGTGCATGTTTTCAGTCTGGTGTCTGCGAATGTGTGGCAGTCGTAAAAAGTCTCCCTGCCCTACATTATAGTGTAGTTTATATTTTCTTGTCCTTTGGAATCATTGATTCCATTGTGGAATTTTGAAAATATTTGAGGGTCACTGATGGGGCCTGGCTGGCTAGTCTGGCCCTGAGGACATGTACACTCCATAATTTTCAGTTCTGTGGTGTATTCCTTGCTTCCAAAGGATAACCCTTTCTAGAACATTTTTGTAAACATCACTCAAACCCATCAGACCCAGTACCTAGCACCAGCAAAAACCTGCACGCTCATATTTGAAATGCCTCAGTGAGGCGATAAAATTAACTGTTTAGCGAGAAAGGTTCTGACTGATCAGTTTTTGTAAACCTTGATAAAATGTATCGGACCCAATGCCTAGTGCTGGCCAAAACCTGCACTCTCATATTTGAAATGCCTCGGTGAGGCGGTAAAGTTAGCCATGTAGCGAGAAAGGTTCTGACTGATCAGTCTCTGTAAACCTCTCTAAACCCATCAGACCCAGTAACTTGCGCCAGCCAATATATATAAATGTGATGGACATTATTTTAAATAATGGAATCGCCTCGTTATATCTATGAAATTCTTTGGCATTGAAATCCAATTTAAACTTGTTACAGTCAAACTTCGTTGGCTCGAACTCGGTTGGCTCGAACACCCTGGATCAATTGAACTCACGCCCAGGTCCCAGCGAATTGCCTACTTTTTTAATGTAAATTTACACCCTTGGCTCGAACACCGATGGCTCCAACTCTCGAACTCCTCATAAGGTCCCTAGAACAATTTTTAGTGACAATACACATCGATGTCTCGAACAATGACTTCCATTTTACAGATCGTCCAGACGCTTGATTATTTGATTATTATTGTCATAAGCGCTCGGCGATTATGACAGCCTCACGCTTGAACGCATTTACCTGGCGAAACTGTCTACCAGAATACACAAAACAGTTCTGCTCCAATGAACAGTTAGAAGCCTCCGTATTGTAGTGGTTGTGCTGCTTGCCTTGTAAACCAGAGTGAGCTATTGTGATCGGTCAATGTCCCTCATGTGTCATGTGGTGTCAGCAATTTGCTTTAAATGCTAGCTCCTAAACCCTTGGGCCAATTTCAGTCTAATTTCATAGGAATGTTGCTTAGGTGACCCTCTTCCAAACTAGCTAAAATCGTTCTGTGCCAATGAATAAGATGGCCACCAGAGCTAGAAATAGAAAAATCTTTAAACGACAACTCCTCTTATACCCTTGTGCTAGTTTTATTTAAACACCACAGGAAAAAGTCTGTTATTGATTTTTGTTTTGCACAGCGTCTTTAAAGTTTATTAACGTTTCTCAACTGAGAGTGTCATTGCAAAGAAGCTTGTTGAAACAAATTGGTGACCATATGTCTCCTTCGATGTTTTAATTGCTACCTGCTAGCATATTTGACACTTTTCGCCAAAACAACAGTTTGGCAATTAAGTCTACCAAAATACACAAAAACGGTTCCGCTCCAATGAACAAATAGAAGCCTCCGTGGTGTTGTGATTATGCTGCTTGCCTTGTAAACCAGGGGTCGCAGGATCGATCCCAGGCCTCTCCAAACTTTCAGATAAGTCTTTAAACTGAGGTCCCATCTCCGTATGACCTTAGCTGTTGGTGAGACGTAAAACTGAAACAATCACTCACTCACACTGGGATGAACTAAAAGGCTGTCAAAGCTAAAAATTGAAAAACGTCAACAATTTGCTTTAAATGCCAACTCTTCCTAAACCCTTGGGCCAATTTCAATCAAACTTCAAAGGAATATTGCTTAGGTGACCCTCTATCAAAATAGCTAAAACGGTTCTGCTCAGATGAGCAAAATAGCTGCCAGAGCTAAAAATAGAAAAATGTCAACAATTTCCTTTAAATGCAACTCCTCCTAAACCTCCTAAACCTGTGGGCTACTTTCAATCAAACTTTAAAGGAATGTTCCCTAGGTGACCCTCTACCAAAAAAGATAAATCATTCCCCTCTGGTGAATAAGATGGCCAAAATAGAAAAGTAGTTGTCTTTAAATGACAAATCCTCCTTCACACATGGGCCAATTTCAATCAAACTTCATAAGAATGTTGCTTATGTGACCCCTTACCAAGAAAAGTAAAGCAGTTCCACTCCAATGACCGAAATGGCCACCACAGCTAAAAATAGAAAAATCTTTAAATGACAATGTCTCCAAAACCCTTGGGCCAGTTTCATTCAAACGTCATAGGAATGTTGGTAATGTGACCCTCTAACAAAATAGCTAAAACAGTTCAGCTCTGATGTGTAAAGTGGGTGCCAGAGCTAAAGATAGAAAATGTCAACAATTTGCTTTATCTTCCAACTCCTAAACCCTTAGGCCAGTTTAGGAATGTTGCTTAGGTGACTCACTACCAAAATAGCTAAAATCTTTCCACTCTTATGAACAAGACAGCCACCGGAACTAAAAATAGAAAAAAAAAAATCTTTAAACAGCAACTTCTATACTCTTTGGCCAATTTCATTAAAACTTTATAGGAATGTTGCTTAGGTGACCCTCTTCCAAAATAGCTAAAATTGATAAGTTTGGGTGAATAAAATGGATGCCAGAGCTAAAAATAGAAAATTATCAATAATTTGCTTTAAATGCCAACTCCTCCTAAACCCTTGGGCTTATTTCAGTCAAACTCCAAAGGAATGTTGTTCAGGTGACAGGCTACCAAAATAGCTAAAATCCTTTGGCTTGGTTGAACATAATGGCCACCAGAGCTAAAAATAAAAAAGGTTAACAATTTGCTTTATATGCCAACTTCTCCTAAACCCATGGGCCAATTTGATTCAAACTTCACAGAAATTTCGCTTAGGTGACCCGCTACCAAATTAGCGAAAATCATTCTGCTCTGTTGAACAAGATGGCCACCAGAACTTTCAGAAGCTATGTGACATCTCAAAATCAGGTGAGCGATTCAGGGCCATCTTGGCCCTCTTGTTTCATAAATTTCATATGATATGACCATTCGTAAGATCCTCTTTTTCTTTCGTACTTGTAGATCATGTCTATTGGAGAAGGAATTATTCCCAGAATCAACAGCATCAAGGAAGGTGATGTTTTCCGCAATCTACGACTTTTCCATAATGTCCTCTCACACATGGAAAGAGGTTGGTAATTATGTGATGAAACTTTGATGGCTCGAACACCGTTGGTTCATTTACTTGGCTCATCAGGACTGTGGATTTGTTAGTAGAATTGCTCAAGTGAGGCAATTCTAATGAGTACATGCATCATACCTTTTAAAGATAAAATCAGAAAAACCATCCTAAAATGTTTATATACAGTGGCGCCTGCCCAGGCAAAGCGGTGTGAGAGTTGGACCGTCCAGGCTTATAAACCTATTGGTTTCATTGGGCGACAGGGCTTGAGATGTCAAAGTCCCACAAAATTGGAAGCAAAGTCTCCAAAATGACTTTTACAGTGTTGACGGGGATGTTAAACCTCAAATCAAACAAACAAATCATATACAGTGGAGTTTCGATTAATCGATATCATGTTTTTAGTTCAATTTATGGAGGTTTGTTTCATTAATTTGAAAAAAGGTATGTTGTGTGTACTCATTAGAATCAGAATCGCCTCATTGAGACGATTCTAATGAGTACACACAACATACATTTATTTTGTAAAAAGAGGAAAATGTATCCTAAGGTCATCCCTATTATGTCTCATGGTCTGTCAGTACGAGCAACCCTCAATAGCTAGAACTACTCCTATCTCGAACAAAATTTCATGGTCCTGAAGGTGTTTGAGTTATCAAAGTTTGACTGAAACATATATGGATATCTGCAGCTATTGGAAGAACTCTCTAGGGCTCAAGTGAGGGTTTGAATTAGCCAAGGTAAATGAGTCATCTATGTTTGACTTATCGAAGTTTTCCTTGTAAACCAGGTGTTGCAGGATCGATCTCAGGCTTCTCCAGACTTTCGGATGAGTCTTTAAAATGAGGTCCCATCTCCGTATGACCTTAGCTGTTGATGAGACGCAAAACTCAAACACACAAACTTATCAAAGTTTCATTGAGGTTGTGTATGTTATTTTTTCTCCAGATGCATCCGCGCAGTCTCGCCAGAACCTTCGCTGCTCGCTCATACAAGCAGTGAATCAAGAGGAACCTTCAGACAGAAGGCCATATCCCTGGCGCCTCTGAATGGCTGGGCATGCGCAGTTAAAATTTGTCATGACAGAATGCTCGAAGACACAAATTCGCATGGCGGGGCTCATATAATGGCAAGCCTCATTTTCACAAAAGAATAAGGAAACAGGACTTTGAAAACGTTGTCTACTTGTCATGATTGGCATTTGAAGAGTCCAGTGAAATATTAAGGAAAAATAAGAGAAGCATCACATCATTCCACATTATGACAAACCTACCTTGTGGATTTATCGGCAAACATCATTTCTCATTATGCAGGCCTCTATTTTTCAGGCATATGCAGGATTTCAGGCTTTTAGAGCTTGATGTTTTCTTGGTTTCAGGCCTTTAGGTTTTAATTTTTCCTCCAATTTTCTGGACTTATCCTGCTGAATGAATTAAATGTGCCGTACCCATTTCTGAATAACTTGATTGATATGTATTCATTCAGTTCACAAACTGCATTGCAAACACTGTAGATCCTGATCAGATGGCTTCTTCAGAAGCCATCTGATCTGGGTCTACACTTGTTTGCAAAGGTAATGGTTGTCATGTAAGCAAGATATGGGTTAAGACTGCAAAATTCGTGAATTTCAGGCATGGAAAAGCTTGGTCAGTATGAGGCCCGATTATGACATACCTATCTGACAGTGGGTTGTTAGGCAAACATCAATCCTCATAATGACATACCTACCTGACAGTGGGTTGTTAGGCAAACATAATTCCTCATTGTGACATACCAACCTGACAGTGGGTTGTTAGGCAAACATAATTCCTCATTGTGACATACCAACCTGACAGTGGGTTGTTAGGCAAACATCATTCCTCATTGTGACGTACCTACCTGACAGTGAGTTGTTAGGTAAACATCCTTCCTCATTGTGATATACCCACCTGACAGTGGGTTGTTAGGCAAACATCATTCCTCATTGTGACATACCTGCCTGACAGTGGGTTGTTAGGCAAACATCATTCCTCATTGTGACATACCAACCTGACAGTGGGTTGTTAGGCAAACATCATTCCTCATTATGACATACCTACCTGACTGTGGGTTGTTAGGCAAACATCATTCCTCATTATGACATACCTACCTGACTGTGGGTTGTTAGTCAGACATCATTCCTCATTGTGACATACCTACCTGACTGTGGGTTGTAAGGCAAACATCATTCCTCATTTTGACATACCTACCTGACAGTTGGTTGTTAGGCAAACATCATTCCTCATTATGACAAACCTACTTGACTCTGGGTTGTTAGGCAAACATCATTCCTCGTTGTGACATACCTACCTGACAGTGGGTTGTTAGGCAAACATCATTCCTCATTGTGACATACCTACCTGACAGTGGGTTGTTTGGCAAACATCATTCCTCATTGTGACATACCTACCTGACAGTGGGTTGTTAGGCAAACATCATTCCTCATTATGACATACCTACCTGACTGTGGGTTGTTAGTCAGACATCATTCCTCATTGTGACATACCTACCTGACTGTGGGTTGTAAGGCAAACATCATTCCTCATTATGACATACCTACCTGACAGTTGGTTGTTAGGCAAACATCATTCCTCATTATGACAAATCTACTTGACTCTGGGTTGTTAGGCAAACATCATTCCTCGTTGTGACATACCTACCTGACAGTGGGTTATTAGGCAAACATCATTCCTCATTGTGACATACCTACCTGACAGTGGGTTGTTTGGCAAACATCATTCCTCATTGTGACATACCTACCTGACAGTGGGTTGTTAGGCAAACATCATTCCTCATTGTGACATACCTACCTGACTGTGGGTTGTTAGGTAAACATCATTCCTCATTATGACATACCTACCTGACTTTTCTTTTTCCAAAAAAGTGCGCATCGACGCACTGACATTGGGTTATTCTTCATTTTGACATACCAACCTAACTGTGGATTTTTCTCTGCAAACATCATTCCTCATGCTGACATACCAACCTGACTGTGGATTTATTTCGGCAAACATCATTCCATTGTGACATATCAATCTGACAGTGAATTTGTTGGCAAACATCATTCCTCATTGTAACATACCTACCTGACTGTGGATTTCATTGTAACATAGGTACCAGACAGTGGGTTGTTTGGCAAACATCATTCCTCATTGTGACATACCTACCTGACAGTGGGTTGTTAGGCAAACATCATTCCTCGTTGTGACATACCTACCTGACAGTGGGTTGTTAGGCAAACATCATTCCTCGTTGTGACATACCTACCTGACAGTGGGTTGTTTGGCAAACATCATTCCTCATTGTGACATACCTACCTGACTGTGGGTTGTTTGGCAAACATCATTCCTCATTGTGACATACCTACCTGACAGTGGGTTGTTAGGCAAACATCATTCCTCATTGTGACATACCTACCTGACAGTGGGTTGTTTGGCAAACATCATTCCTCATTGTGACATACCTACCTGACTGTGGGTTGTTTGGCAAACATCATTCCTCATTGTGACATACATTCATGCTCACTGCAGATTTTTCAGTAAAAATCATTCCTCATTGTAAAGCACCTACCTGATAAAAATATTTACCTAAGCTAAGATTTGTTTTGATGAATTGAGTTTTAATGTCCCCATCAACACTATTCAGGTCATTTCGGAGACGTTGCTTCCAATTTTGTGAGACTTTTACCCGACATTGAGATGCAATGACATCTCAAGCCATGCTGCCCAATGAAACCAACAGGGTTTAAATGCATGGACAGTCTGACTCGTACCACTTTGCCTGGGCAGGCTTAGACCTTCAAAGTGTTTATCAGTACTCGGGTAGTCCAAGGCAAAGGACCTCTTCTACACTCAGAAACCTACACACCCAACTTAAAACATGGCTGGTAATACAGTCAATCCTCTTTATACAGACAGTCAATATAATGACCAAACTAGCTTGAATGACAATTTCAGTTGAACAAATTCTAAGCTCATGATGAGATAGACTTGTAGAGATATTAATGGTACTGCATTCACTACTTCAAGAAACAAATGCTGAGGATATTTGTTCGAAATCGCCTCCATTGCAATAACACACCCATGTGACATAGTGCATTCTTTCATATTGCCAAAATGGTAACTTTTCTGACGCAATTTTTTTTTATACTTTTCTAATTTATACTCCAAACATACGTTGTGGATGATCGTTAGAACCGCCTCAATGAGGCAGTTTTAACGAGTACCCACAACCTATGTTTTGGAGCAGAAATAAAAAAATATTGTATACCCCTGTAAACCACAGTTTTCTCTATATAAAGTGGGGTTTAGAGGGGTGTTCATTTCACAGACTTGTAAACCTGATGTCAGTGAGGGGATTCTAACAAATGTCTTCAACATTAAATTTTATTTCTTGAGTAATTGAGGGAAAAGCCTATAGTTATGCTGCACTGTGGGTCTTTATTGCTGCAAATTCTTCACAAAAGCAATACATGTATTTAACCCTTCTCTTGCTGAATATTCAGTTTAGCCGCACCCATTTCTGACTTTGAACCAATCAGATTACTTGATGTAATTTATTCCTACAAATTCATAAACTGAATGTCAAACAGTGTAGCTCCTGATCAGATGGCTTCTTCAGAAGCCATCTGATCTGGATCTACACTGTTTGCAAAGAAAAGGATTGTCGTGAACAGCAGGATAAGAGTTAAGGGAACATACCATAATAATTCTAAGTATTGGGACAGGGAGGCCTAAGCAAACAGTGCAGGCCCAGGTCAGGCTTCTCCTGAAGGAGCAGCCTGATCAGGGTCTGCACCGTTTGCCATTCCATCACCACTTTTTGGAAGCCTTACTAGATCGTAGAACAAAACCTTTAAAATTTTAGGAGAATTATAGCAAGTCCTCAATGTGTCCAAATTTTTAGGAATTTATATGGTAAATTGTCATTATACGTGTACTAAAGGTTTTTGGTTTTTTTTGGTTTTGGTTTATGTGGCCCTTTCAAGACTATTTCCCTTATTACGAGCCGATCATTAATCAGAGAATTACCACCTGAGTACCATCCGACCTTCCTTTCGGAACTTGGCGTCTCACACGTGACCTGAGCCAGGCCCAAATGCAGTGACTTAATGATTAAGAGTCGGCACCCTTACCCTACTCACCAGGCCATGGAGGCATGTGAAATGAGGGTCTTCTGTATTTGATTAAGGTATCCTAACTTTAAGTTTTGTTTGTTTGATTTGAGGTTTAACGTCCCCGTCAACACTGTAAAGGTCATTTTGGAGACATCACTTCCAATTTTGTGGGACTTTTACCAGACATTGAGATGAAATGACATCTCAAGCACTGTCGCCCAATGAAACCAATAGGGTTTATTAGCATGGACGGTCCGCCTCGCACCGCGGTTCCTGGACAGGCTGAGACCCGCTAAGCGGTTTACCAGTACTAGTGTGCGGGCCGGATTCAGCTCTGCATGGAAGCATCATGCAGCCCATATATTTCTTCAAGCCCCTATGGGCGGGGGCCGCATAACTTTAGGTATAACTTTGTTTCAGAGTATGACAACACATGGATCAACCGTAAAAGCTGGTTCAATCGCTATGGAAGAAAGAATGGATTTATTTGTTATCTTCTCCGCTACTTCCTTCAGATCAACTGGCGTAGGAATCTACATATTTCTGTGAATGAGTACATGGCCCTCGTAGCACTAGTGTTCGCACGCACAGACCCCCATAAGTACCAGTTGATGGCTATCAAACCCACAGCAAGATGTCTTACCATTGGCAACTGGTTTCAGGTACTGGTATAATAGTCGCAAGTTAGATTGGTAGAGTGGGGAAGTTTAGGTTTGTTGGTACAGGTCAAATTTGCCAAGTCCACAAGTAGATGCTTCTCCGCTTGCCATGACGAATAAAGATTTTGGAGAATGAGTAAAAAAAATTTATTGTCCTTATGAAATTTACAAAAATCTACATGCCCTTGGTCATGCAGGATGAATGAAATTTTGAAGAAATTTCTAGCCCAGTACATACTACAGCTCCGTCCTGCCAATCTAATGGGGAATGGATACACCCCCAGGGGAGGCTACTCCTCCAAAAGTATTTTTGTCTCCCATGTCAATAGGGGCCATCTCTTTAAGGAAAGAATTTGCTCCTGAGTTGACCCCTTTTTCGGAGGGACAGAGCTCATAGAAAAGTGAACAGGAAGTTCCGAAAGTTGTCTCCCTTTGAAAAATGGCAGAGCAATCTGCCAGGTGTTCCCATTCGCCTTAAATGAAACTTCTATAGCTCACGATTATTTAAGCATGGTCAAAAGAAAATCTGTTATTTTGCTATTTGTGAACAACAAAGGTGCATATTAATTTTTTCTTTAAACAACAAACGGGTTGGTTGGGTGAAGTGAAGGTGTCATGTTTCTTGCATCCCTGGGGCCTCCAATTGATACTGGCTTACAGTTGGGCAAGGCCTGCTGTCATTGCAGCAGGTTTTTTGTTTTCTTTGAATTGAGAGACTTTTCCCGACATTGAGAAGAAATGACATCTCAAGCCCTGTCACCCAATGAAACCAAAAATGGTTTATAAGCATGGACGGGCCAACTAGCACCACTTTGCCTGGGCAGGCTTAGATCTAAGCAGATTACCAGTGCTCGTATGCGGATTGGTTTCAGCTCTGCGTGGAAGGATCATGCAGCCCATTTATTTCTTCAAGCCCCGATGGACGGGGGCCATCATTGCAGCAGGTAGAGGTAGATTTGTTTGTTTGTTTGTATTGGAGTTTAATGGCCCAGTTAACACTATTTAGATCTTTTTTTGAGACAGTCAGTTTACCTATCCACACTAACCTGGGCAGGCTTATACGTAAGCGGTTAACCAGTACAGTGTACATTCTTTTGCCAGAAACTGACAACTGCCCTTCTTGAATCAGCGGAAGGGAGAGAATGACTAGTCAGCCCCTGCCCATCGGGGCTTGAAGAAATAGATTGGCTGCATGATGCTTCCACGCAGAGCTGAAACCGGCCGCACACGAGTAGTGGTAAATTCTTAGAGGATCTAAGCCTGCCAAGGCAAAGCGGTGCGAGTCGGATCGTCCATGCTTATAAACTCTATTGGTTTTATTGGGCGACAGGACTTGAGATGTCATTTCATCTCAGTGTGGGGTAAAGGTCCCACAAAATTGGAAGCAGCATCTCCAAAATGATCTCTAAAGTGTTGACGGCGATGTTAAACCTCAAAACAAACAAACAAACAAAAAGAATGACTGTAGAAAAGATTTCATGATCAATCTCCATGAAAGAATGTTGCCGACCTCGGCAGGTATCGAACCCACAACCTCACCAGTTAGACGTGCATCCGACTGAGCTACCGAGGCCGGCAGGTAGAGGAAGAATGTTGTTATCATACCCCCGACATACGAAGTATGTCAGGGGGTATATAGTTTTCGTCTTTCCGTCCTTTCGTTAGTTAGTTCGTTCGTTCGTACTTCCGTCTGTCCCGCCGTTCGTCAACCTTTACGTCAAAGTTTTGCGTTAAACCTTTTTGATAGCTTATATCTCTGTAACCACATGTTAAATTCTCTTCATATTTGGTAAAGGATATCTCTATAGCATTACCTTTCATATGGAATAACTAAGCCGCTGGGTCAAGCCCCTGGGTGGGCTGTCTGTCTGTCCGTTTGTCTGTTCATCTACTTTGACGTCAAAGTTTTGTGTTAAACCTTTTTGATTGCTCATATCTGTGTAACCACATGTTAGATTCTCTTCATATTTGGTAAAGGATATCTCTATAGCATTACCTTTCATATGGAATATCTAAGCCCCTGGGTCAAGCCCCTGGGTGGGCTGTCCGTCCGTTTGTCAACTTTTACGTCAAAGTTTTGTGTTAAACCTTTTTGATTGCTAATATCTCTGTCACCACATGTTGGATTCTCCTCATATTTGGAACAGGATATCTCTATAGCATTGCCTTTCATATGGAATATCTAAGCCCCTGGGTCAAGCCCCTGGGTGGGCTGTCCGTCTGTCCGTTTGTCAACTTTTACGTCAAAGTTTTGCATTAAACCTTTTTGATTGCTCATATCTCTGTCACCACATGTTTGATTCTCTTCATATTTGGTACAGGATATCTCTATAGCATTAACTTTCATTTGGAATATCTAAGCTCGTGGGTCAAGCCCCTGGGTGGGCTGTCCACCCGTCAGTCCGTTCATCAACATTTACTTCAATGGTTTGTGTAAAACCTTTTTGATTGCTAATATCTCTGTAACTACATGTTAGATTCTTTTCATATTTGGTAAAGGATATCTCTATAGCATAACCTTTCATATGGAATATCTAAGCCCCTGGGTGGGCTGTCTGTCAGTTTGTCAACTTTTATGTCGAAGTTTTGTGTTAAACCTTTTTGATTGCTTATATCTCTGTAACCTCATGTAAGATTCTCTTCATATTTGGTACAGAATATAGCTATAGTATTTTCTTTCATATGGAATATCTAATCTCCTGTGTCAATGCCCTGGGTGGGGCTATGGGTCAATAATTAGGACTTACACATTTTGATCACGTCCAAGTTTTGTGTTAACTGTTTTGGTTTAAACAATATTTATTAGAATAAATTCACATGTATAGTATATGGTCATGATTTGATAACTGTTTTCATTATACTCCTTGCATACAAAGTATATCAAAGGTTATAGTTTTTGTCTTTCAATCTGTTCATTATTAGTTGGTTTGTTCTTTCTTTATGCTGTGACCCTTGTCAGATTTTTCAGCTTATATATTGGTCCTTGTGATCTTAGAAACTACAGTGACTAGAACTGTTAAAATTTTGCATATTATTTTCTCTTGAAATGCAGACAATAATAAATGCAAGTAATAATAAAAAAATGCATTGCTTTATTATGTCATTATACAGCTACTTTAATTCTGACAGCAAATGTTCTATGACAGCCTATTCTGTGTTTGTTGTTTCTAGGTAAAATTGTTCCAAATTGCAACAAACTTTGAATTTTTATTATTCAGCAAAGACAAGTAGTTTCATCTTTGCATATGATAAATTATACTATATTTTGTTGAAATGCAATAGTTATTCTCAGTGGACTAGATGGAAAGTTTATATGGAAAAGTTCAATGCTACAAACAAATTTTCATTTCCACTAAAAGGGGATGGCCTTGGTCGGGGGTATACGTGCCCCACTGGGCACTTTCTCTAGTTTCTTCTGTTTATGCGCTTCCGTTTATATATATTCTCCTTGTTTTCTCCTTTTGCTCACTTTCATCAGCTCTCCTATCTGTTTTCTCCCTTTCTCTGGGAGCGACACAAAATGACCTACAAGGGTCGTTAAACCACAACACAATCAATCAAAAATCTTTAAACAATGCTCGAAAAAATGTCATTTTTGCATCTGTTTATATAAAATTTCTGGTTTCAGGTTTTGTATTTGATTAATCCATACACGACCATTATACAGTAAAATTCCTTATTGACCCATTTTGAACAGTCCCAAAGGTGGTCTATTATTAGAAGACAATGGGTGTAGAAAAGACAAAGAAAGAATAACTGAAAACTGCTCAATAATAAAGCAGATTTACTCTTAATTGTAGGTGGTCTTAATAGAGGAATTTTACTGTATTTTCAGGATTTATATCGCTATGGTTACTCATTCCTGGGCAGCTTGTTGTTCCTACAGCATGAGTTTCCACTACCCACTGAGATCTTCTGTGGCTCCATCTGGACTGCCTTCTATATGTGCTGTATGGATGAAAGTAAGTACATTTGTTTGATTTGATGTTTAACATCCCCGTCAACACAATACAGGTCATTTTGGAGACGTTGCTTCCAATTTTGTGGGATTATACCCGACCTTGAGATGAAATGACATCTCAAGCCCTGTCGCCCAATGAAACCAATAGAGTTTATAAGCATGGATGGTCCGACTCATACCGCTTTGCCTGGGCAGCTTAGATGCTCTAAGCGGTTTACCAGTACTTGTGTGGGGTTGGTTTCAGCTCTGCGTGGAAGCATCATGCAGCCCATCTATTTCTTCAAGCCCCGACAGGCGGGGACCCGCAAGTAAGTACATAGACATTGTTAGAAATTAACCCTTAAGATGGCAATCACGCCAATTGTCTTCAGCTTTGTCGTCTGCTTTAAAAGTCATTTTGGAAACAGTGTGGACCCAAATCAGACTGCTCCTCTAGGAGCAGTCTGATATGGGGCCACACTGTTTGCCTGTATGCAAAAATATTTTTAAAAAGTTTGCAAAAAAATTCAGCAGAGGACATAAGCAGACGACATTTTCAGATGTAGTTTTTCTCTGGAACCAGTGGGCAGAATGCCATGAAACTTAGAATGAAGCATTTGGGACCTGGGCCCATCATAGTTTGTTCAAATGATGACCCTCAGATGACCTTGACTGTCATAGTTCTGAAAAATACACAATTTTGAAAAGTCAAAATTGTGTATTTTTCAGAAACTATGACAGTCTTCGATCTTAACCCTTATCTTGCTGTTCACAACAACCCCTATCTTTGGAAACAGTGTAGATCCAGATCAGATGGCTTCTGGAGAAGACATCTGATCAGGATCTACACTGTAAGCCATCTGATCAGGATCTACACTGTTTGACATTCAGTTTATGAATTTGTAGGAATAAATTACATCAAGTAATCTGATTGATTCAAAGTCACAGATGGGTGTGGCTTATATGAATATTCAGCAAGATAAGGGTTAAAATTGGCAGCTGCAGTTAGCTAATTGAGTGAGTGAAACAACTTGAGTATTAAAGGTCAAGGTCATTCTCTGACCTTGGCCCAAGGACATTCAGATATGAAAATTAAAACCTATTTTTTTTTGTAGGGAAACCACCGCTTCATTTGTAACCAAATATGAAAGCTTCCGGGAACAAAGAAATGAAAATTTATTAATACGAATTTGATCACATGACTGCCATGCCCATATAAGGTTAAAACCCTTCAGAAACACTCAGCACTCAGATGAGCGGCTTAGGACCATTGATCCTCTGGGATTTTTTCCATAAAAAGCTATGCTTTAAAAATCCACTGAAAGAGGCAATTCTATCAAGTTAAAGTACCTACAACTCTGTGTTTTGGTTTCTTGTTAGAATTGTCTGTACGAGATGATTCTAACATTTTCCCAAAACTCAGGTTTCTGGAGAGTGTTAACCCCTTGCACATAACAACCCCTACTTTTGCAAACAGTATAGATCCAGATCAGATGGCTTCTGAAAAAGCCATCTGATCAGGATCTACACTGTTATGCTATTTGTGAATTTAACAAATACATTGTGTCCTGTGATTTGATACATGGATAGTCAGAAATGGGTTTGTCTAAATTAATTTATTCACAGGATGGTCAGAAATGGGTGTGTCTAAATTAATTTATTCGCAGGATGGTTAGAAATGGTAGTGTCTTTGTTTGTTTGTTTGAATTGAGGTTTAACGTCCCCGTAAACACTGTATAGGTCATTTTGGAGACGTTGCTTCCAATTTTGTGGGACTTTTACCGATATTGAAATGAAATGACATCTCAATCCCTGCCGCCCAATGAAACCCATAGGGCTTATAAGCACGGACGGGCCGACTCGTACAGCTTTGCCTGGGCAGGCTTAGATCCTCTAAATGGTTTACCAGTACTCATGTGCGTGTCAGTTTCAGCTCTGCCTGGAAGCATCATGCAGCCCATTTATTTCTTCAAGCCCCGATGGGCGGGGGCCAAATGGGTGTGTCCAAATTAATTTATTCAGCAGGATAGTTGTTAAAGAAAAACTTATTCTTTTATTATCAGCTTTACTCTTCTTGTCTGGAGCTTTATAATGGGTATAGTTCGAACAAATTGACCTGAGACTGGTGAATTCTATTAAAACAGTTTCACACCCAACTGAATGCAAATCTTTATCTTCCCCGTCGCTTGAAAATTGTGAAATTGTTATTCAGTCCATAGCGGTCGGTAAATGGGTCGCAATTCACGAGATGCCGAAAATTCACGAGAGGTTTATGAAAGCCGATGTACTAGGCGATAGCATTGACTAATTTATTCCTTGCCTAAAGGTCAGTCTTAGGTCAAATTGTTCGAACTATATTGTGCTTCATCATTTCAGCTTTCTACAAGGCAATGAATGACGTGAGTCAAGACAGTTTGCGACAGACTCAGGAACATATGAACAGTATTATCAAGGAAAAACGCCACATGATCAAATATATCGTGGAAGATTTCTTTCCGTTTGATGATCGAGGGTACTAGAGCGTAACATGATAGACCTGTCAAATGAGGTTGCTCATGTCAAAATGAAAATCCTGATTTAGTTCAAGTTTGATGTGGACAATTCAGTCCAGCTTTGGAATTAGCAATGAGTACACCACAACGTCTTTATAACACTATTGTTGGGGTGGAAAGCAGAAAGCGTGTTAGTTAAATAACAGTGTTATATCCAAACAAAAATGTGAAGATTATATAGAAAAATGACCATAAATTGTCATTTTTCTATATAATCTTCACATTTTTTGGATCCATCTTGAGACTGTGTTATATTCAAAACCGAGTTATAACGACCGTGTTATAATGAAGTTGTGCTGTAGTGTGTAGAGTTATCAGTGATACCACATTCAGTCATGGTGATTGGAAGAGGTTCTTCAACCTGTGAATTTGTATCTTCTCAGCTTGATAGCAGGCATCAGTGCTTTCTATATGGAAGCCTTAATGTTAGTTGAGCGACATAGCTCTTGATAAGCATCCCCCGCCCATAGGGGCTTGAAGAAATATATGGGCTCCATGATGCTTGAATAGGAGGAACATTGAGGATAAAGGATGTTTGTGTTATTTATATCCCTGGTAGTAATAGCAGGGACTATAAAAATCTGCTATGGGGTTCTGTTGTATATTATAAAAAATCTTACATGGGTGTGAGGGGTGGCTGGAAAAATCCGTCCCGAGGGACACTGTCCGGCATCACGAGGCATGCCGAGTGATGCTGGACAGTGATCCTGAGTGAGATTTTTCTATCCACCCCTCACACCCATGTAGGATTCTTTTTCTTGCATACCTTCAATTTCTCAGCAAGGATTTTAAATACTGCAGTTACTTCGGTTGCCAACGTCCGCCATATTGTGATGACTTAGTGACGTGACATAACATGCTGTGACATCAGCCTTAATGACGGCGCATTTATCAAACACGAGAGAATACCTGGTATTCGATTTTGGGTAAGAACAACAGGGTTAGAACAGAATTTCTTGCACACCAGACAAGGAAATCCATGATTTTACCCTGGGGTAGAAATTTATGTTCTGACCCTTGTGTTCTGACCCCAAATCGAATATAATCGCGTGTTTGATAAATGCACTGGTTGATTACAACCTCTTGCGCGGCGGCGTCATGCGTGACGTCACCAAACATTCCTGTTGTGTCATCACAAAATGGCGGACATCGGTAACAGAAGTGACAGCAGCATTAAAAATTCGCAATAGAAATGGAAGGTATGCAAGAAAAAGAATCCTATATGTGTGTGAGGGGTGGATAGAAAAATCCGTCCCTCGGGATCACTGTCCGGCATCACTCGGCAAGCCTCGTGATGCCGGACAGTGATCCTCGGGACGGATTTTTCCATCCACCCCTCACACCCATATAAGATTCTTATATTCTTTCCCAAGCTAAACTATGGATTTTCTTATTTGGTGTGCAAGAAGGATGTTTTCAACCCTCGAGATGACCATGCTGAGAGGAACTGAGGCTATGCCAAGGTTCTGGTCAGCAGGGTCATCCTTCAGGTTGGAAATGCCCATCTTCAGCAGAGCCCCATATTTGAATCTTTTTCTTGCACAACACAACCAAAAATGTTCATTTTACTGCATTTTATGTTTTATTTTTCACGAACTATTGACCTAGGCTCATGAACATGTTTGTGCTTCACAAACACATATTGTTTCTTGTTTGAAACATATGTTGTAGGTAATTATTAGAATCGCCTCATTGAGGCGATTCTAATAGGTATCCACAACATGGACGGCCTGGGTAGCTCAGATGGATCCAGGTCTAAGTGGTGATCAGGAGGTCGTGAGTTTGATATGGATACCTGCTGTGTCTTCAACTTTTTAACAGGGAATATTTTCTAACGTCATTCTCTCCCCTCTGCTGATTCAAGAAGTGTAGATTACAGTTTCTCGTCAAAGAATGTGCACTGTTCTGGTTAACTGCTGTATAAGGCTGTCCAGAGAAAATGTGGCTAGGTAAACTGATAGGCTCAATATGACCTTTATAGTATTGGCTGGGCCATAAAATTTAAAATAACAACAACAACAAAAAAAACAATACATAAACCAATATAATAGCAACAAACAAGGTGTATGTTTGGTGATAATTGAAGGATGATTTTTCATAAAAACCTATGTTGTGGTTATTCATTAGAACCACCTCGCCGAAGTGGTTCTAATGAATACCCACAACATAAGTTTTTGTGGATAACTGACAAAAATATTCCTTCAGTTATCACAAAATATCCGCCTTATATGTTACTATGCCATATTATATATTTTTATCATTAAATAAGATAAAAATGATCCCTAATTTGTCCCCAAATTATATCCTTGTTACTTCTTATCGGGCGGAGGGGGGGTGGGTGGGGTGGGGGGTGGCTTTGGCAAATACTCTGATATGATCCCTTGTTGGAGGACTGGAGGAGAAACGACAAGAGGTGAAACGCATTGTTGGTGGTTTTTAGGTGTCTGATTTTGTTTGTTTGTTTATATTGGAGTTTAACGGCCCAGTCAACACTATTTAGGGTCATTTTGAGTCGGTCAGTTTACCTATCCACACTTTCCTGGGCAGGCTTATACTCAAGCGGTTAACCAGTACAGTGCACATTCTTTCGCTAGAAACTGACAACTGCCCTTCTTGAATCAGCGGAAGGGAGAGAATGCCCGTAGAAAAGATTTCATGATCAATCTCCATGAAAGAATGTTGCTGAGCCCTGCTCTAGTTGTTGGAGGATAGTTACAGCATGTTAACACGTCTGTGAAATGAACACCCCTCTAAACCCCACTTTATATATAATGCTTCTTAATCCGGCATCATGATTAACCTTCAGTGGCTCAAAATACCCCTGTATGAATCGCTGTGGTGCAGTGGTGAAGCATCAGACTCGAGTTGATCCCCACTTACCCCTGTATGAATCGCTGTGGTGCAGTGGTGAAGCATCAGACTCGAGTTGATCCCCACTTACCCCTGTATGAATCGCTGTGGTGCAGTGGTGAAGCATCAGACTCGAGTTGATCCCCACTTACCCCTGTATGAATCGCTGTGGTGCAGTGGTGGAGCATCAGACTCGAGTTGATCCCCACTTACCCCTGTATGAATGGCTGTGGTGCAGTGGTAAAGCATCAGACTCGAGTTGATCCCCACTTACCCCTGTATGAATCGCTGTGGTGCAGTGGTGAAGCATCAGACTCGAGTTGATCCCCACTTACCCCTGTATGAATCGCTGTGGTGCAGTGGTAAAGCATAAGACTCGAGTTGATCCCCACTTACCCCTGTATGAATCGCTGTGGTGCAGTGGTGAAGCATCAGACTCGAGTTGATCCCCACTTACCCCTGTATGAATCGCTGTGGTGCAGTGGTGGAGCATCAGACTCGAGTTGATCCCCACTTACCCCTGTATGAATCGCTGTGGTTCAAATCTCCGTCGAGGAATGGAATTTTTTTTTTTTTTCGTTTTTTCTTTTTTTTTGTGTGTGTTCTTTTTTCTTTTTTCTTTTTCTTTCTTTTTCATTTTGGCAATGAATTTATTTATTTTTTTTTATTTTTTTTAATTTTCCTCATTTTTGGTTTTTCATTCCTTTTTTTTTTTTTCCCTTTTTTTTTTCACCCTTTTCTTCTTTTTGTTATACCCCATCACACGATAGTGCTGGGATATTACAATATACCCTCCGGTGTCTGTCCGTCCGTCCATCCCCACCATTTCCGACCAATAACTGGATTAATTTGTGCTATGAATCTGAGGGGCGTGAGTTCAAACCCCCGTGGAGGAATGGAATTTTCTTTTTTTTTTTCCTTTTTTTCTCGTTTTTTCTTTTCTTTTTTTTCCGTTTATTTTTCTTTTCTTTCTTTTTGCAATGAATTTTTTTTTTTATGTCCTCGGTAGCGATAGCGGGGACATATTGTTTTTGCCCTGTCTGTTTGTTTGTTGGTTTGTTGGTTTTTACGTGGACAACTTTAACGTTGGCCATAACTTTTGAACCGTTTGAGATAGAGCTTTCATATTTGGCCTGAAGGTTCCTTGTGACAAGACCTTCACATTCATGCAAAAAAATTTGACCTGTGACCTTCACCTTGACCTTTGACCTACTTAAACGAAAAAAATAACATTGGTCATAACTTTTGAACCACTTGAGATACAGCCTTCATATTTTGCATGTATGTTCCTTGCGGCAAAAGCTTTACATTCATGCAAAAAATTTTGACCTGTGACCTTGACCTTGACCTTTGACCTACTTAAAACAAAAAAATAACATTTTGGTCATAACTTTTGAACCGTTTGAGATAGAGCCGTCATATTTTACATGTAGCTTCCTTGTGACAAGAGCTTTACATTCACACAAATTTTGACCTGTGACCTTGACCTTGACCTTTGACCAACATAAAAAAAAAAGTTAACATTGGTCATAACTTTTGAATTGTTTGAGATACAGCCTTCATATTTAGCATGTATGTTCCTGGTGACAAAAGCTTTTCATTCATGTCAAAAATTTTGACCTGTGACCTTGACCTTGACCTTTGACCTACTTAAAATAAAAAATAACATTTTGGTCATAACTTTTGAATGGTTTGAGATAGAGCCTTCATATTTTACATGTAGCTTCCTTGTGACAAGAGCTTTACATTCACACAAAAAATTTTGACCTGTGACCTTGACCTTTGACCTACATAAAAGAAAAAGTTAACATTGGTCATAACTTTTGAACTGTTTGAGATACAGCATTCATATTTAGCATGTATGTTTCTGGTGACAAAAGCTTTTCATTCATGTCAAAAATTTTGACCCTTGACCTTGACCTTTGACCTACTTAAAATAAAAAATAACATTTTGGTCATAACTTTTGAATGGTTTGAGATAGAGCCTTCATATTTTGCATGTAGGTTCCTTGTGACAAGAGCTTTACATTCACACAAAAAATTTTGACCTGTGACCTTGACCTTTGACCTACATAAAAAAAAAATTAACGTTTGTCATAACTTTTGAACCGTTTGAGATACAGCCTTCATATTTAGCATGTAGGTTCCTTGTGGCAAATGCTTTACATTCATGCAAAATTTTGACCTGTGACCTTGACCTCTGACCTACTTAAAAAAATAAACATTTTTGGTCATAACTTTCCAACCGTTTGGGATAGAGCTTTCATATTTGGCATGTAAGTTCCCTGAGATTAGAGCTTTTCATACATGCAAAATGTTTGGACCATGACCTTGACTTTTGACCTACTTAAAAGAAAAATATAAAATTGTTCATAACTTTTGAACAGTTAAAGATAGAGCCTTAATATTTTGCATGTAGGTTCCTTGTGACAATAGCTTTACATTCATGCAAATTTTTTTTACCTGTGACCTTGACCTACTTTAAAGAAAAAATATTATTATTCATAACTTTTGAACCATTTAAGATAGAGCTTTCATATTTGGCATGTAAGTTTCTTGTGTCAAAGGCTTCCCACACAAACAAAAATCTTGAACTGTGAGCAACTTTGAATAAAAATGACCATGCCCGGGGACATGTTCGTGTTTCACAAACACATCTTGTTTTTTTAGTTTGTTTTTTTCTCATTTTTTGTTTTTCATTCCTTTTTTTTACCTTTTTTTTTTCCTTTTCTTCTTTTTGTTATACCCCATTACACGATAGTGCTGAGATATTATAATATACCCTCCGGTGTCTGTCCGTCCATCCGTCCGTCTGTCCGTCCGTCCATCCCCACCATTTCCGACCGATAACTTGATTAATTTTTCACATTTTTTTTTTCAAATTGTGCCTACATGTTTATATCGGGAATGACTTTTTTTTCTTTTCTTCTTTTTGTTATACCCCATCACACGATAGTGCTGGGGTATTATAATATACCCTCCGGTGTCTGTCCGTTCGTCTGTCCATCCACACCATTTCCGACCGATAACTTGGTAAATTTCTCACAATTTTTTTTTGGAGTTTGCGATCAATAACTTAAGAAACTTTTCATGGATTTTCTTCAAATTTTAAAACACTAAAGGACACATATTATTGCCAAGGACAGTCACTCTGCTTTTCTGGTTATTGTATTATCTGCCCTTTTGATATACATGTATGTAGTTCCTTTACTATATTGAATGCCTTAGTGAAGTTTTACAGATAACTATAACACTTAAAAGTACCACTATTATGGGCAAGGCTATAACCATATTATCTTGCAGTGGTGGGGTATCATGCAGTGTTAGCGTGCTTTTATTAAAACCTTTAAAATATTTCTCTTATTTCACGCATCCTTATTTTACCCAAATTACTTTGTTTACAAATGGCGACCGATTGCAGCCATGTGGTCGGAAAATGACGTCATACCGTTTCCTTTTACACAATACACATTAATGCAGTCACGGACGTAACACACACACACACCAGTTTTATGTCACTGATTTTAATAGAGCGGATTTCTAAAATCGTTTTGAACGAGTTAAAAAATCAAAAAACATTTCTTTACTCTCAAACCAAAACATGGCCGAACGTGAGTCATTGAAAATCTTACGTGGCCGAACCGAGTTCTAAAGAATATAAATACATATTTCACGATCACACAAGCCTGAAAGAAATCGCTTTGTCTACAAACGGCGACCGATATTGATGGCACGTGATCGGAAAATGACGTCATGAGGTTTCATTTTAATTCATTCAAGGGCAAAATACACACGTGGTTTATGTTCTTGGTTTCAATGGAGCGTATTTCTTAAATAGAAATATCGTTAAGAATGGGTGATAAAAAGGCATTTTCTGTGGAAGTCTTAACAGACATGACAGGTGTGTATTGAAAATTGCGTCCTGTGAAAAAAAAACAAAAAAAAAACAATTATATATTTAAATACCGGTTCTATAGTAAGCCATAAATTAATGACTTGTGTAAACAAACTAGTATGTCCTGCATTGATTGACTTAATTTTCTCACCCTGCTAGCATGCCGATAACGCCTGAGGCCATTGTTCAAGGTTGAATAATTTTAACACACAGGTCAAATTTCGCTGCGATAAGATCAAAGAACCCGACGTGGACTTGTCCGATTTTCACCTAGTTAGATAATGAACCAGTTTAACACCTTGAGCTGTAGGCGATTTTTGTATACATGCTTGGATTATCAGTGGCAAACGGTCAGCTTGTTTTTACAACGATGATTTAGCGAAAATTTTTGAACCGATTTTTTGAAAATTTTATTGAATTATGGACCGATTTTTTAAACTTCTTTTTCAGTTAAAATCGGTTCAGTAAACCCAAAATCGGTTCAGAACCGGAAAACCGACATTTTCTCGAGCCCTGCTGTATGTATTCGGACAGATAAACCTGAAAAAACACACAAAAAAACAGTGTAAACCCAGATGAGATGCTTCAGAATATGGCATCTCATCAGGGTCTACACGGTTTGCCAGCCATCCAGGTATTTTTTACACAACAACCAACGGTAGAATAATGTACTTGTTCAAATTTAACCCTTATCCTACTGTTCACAACAACCCCTACCTTTGAAAACAGTGTAGATCCAGATCAGATGGCTTCTTTAGATGGCTTCTCCATCTGATCAGGATCTACACAAACAGTGTAGATCCAGATCAGATGGCTTCTGAAGAAGCCATCTGATCAGGATCTACACTGTTTGTCATTCAGTTTGTGAATTTGAACGAAAACATTATATCATGTAATCTGATTGGCTGATAGTCAGAAATGGGTGTGACTACATTAAATATTCATAAGGATAAGGGTTATGAACAAGTATGGTAAGGAGTTGAGGTGTCCGGATATTTACGATAACACATCCGTGTGATAAAATGCATTTTTACCTCAAAAATGATAATTTTTCTGATGAAAATTTGTGATATTTTTCTTATTTATACTCCAAACATAGGTTTTGGATGCTCGTTAGAACCGCCTCATTGAGGCGGTTCTAACGAGTACCCACAACCTATGTCTTGGAGCAGAAATAAGGAAAATAATTTTTACCCCTGTAAACCCCAGTTTTCTCTACATAATGTGGGGTTTAGGGGGTTCTTTATTTCACGGACTTGTTCACGTGATGTTTAGGGTAAATACGATACATTATTTTCTGCTGCTCAAATTTCCATAGTGCTTTAATTTTTAAAAGTATGTGTTTTGTTCAAGTAAATGTCATATATAGTGCTAAGAAGTCAAGATTGTGCCAAGTTATTGTTCATTCGTTTTTTAGCTCACCAGAGGGAGCTTATAGGATAGGCAGTTGTCCGTCGTCTGGTGTCAGCACTTTCAAACTACATCTTCTCTGAAGCCACTGGGCCGATTCAGCCCAAATTTCATCTGTAGCATCCTTGGGCTAGGGGATTGGAAGTTTATGTTTTTAATGAAAATCGGCTCATAAGTTTGGTTACTATGGCAACTTAGAGTTTCCATAAACTTACAATAGGGAAAATAGAAAAAATTTATGGCATTACTGCCAAGCCTTTGCAGATATTTTTATAAAATTTTTATAGAAATATTCCTTGAGTGGACCTCTTTCAGCCATATGCTTTTATGCCGACCTGGGTGTACCGAGGCCATGCCACACCCCTCCACTTCATAAAAGGCCAAATATCTCAGAAACCATTCAGATCCTCACCCCTAAACCATATATATTCTTGTTTCTTATGATTAGATGCATTCAGTGACACCAACCTGGGGGTCCTAGGGATGTGCCGGGGCCATGCCAGACCCCACTACGTTGTAAAAGGCCCAATATCTCAGAAACCTTTCAGATCCCCACCCCTAAACCATATATATTCTTGTTCCTTATGATAAGACACATTCTGTGATACCAACCTAGGGGTCTCCTGGGGTGTGCCGGGGCCATGTCCCACCCCTCCGCATCATAAAATGCCATATATCCCAGAAACTGTTCATATCCCCACCCCTAACACATGTATATTTCTGTTATAATAAGACTCATATTGTCACATAAAACCTGGGGTCTCCTTGTTCTGGGGATATGTGTTGATGCCATGGGCTGCCCCTCCACTTCATAAAAGGCCATATATCTCAGACACCATTAACCCTTTTTGTACCAAATGGAATCTTCCTCCTTATATATAGCAGGAATCCATTTCAAAATTTAGGGGTGCCAGGTTGTGTTTTCTTCTAAATGGATTTGGAAAATGGCTGAACTTTCTGCAAACAGTGAAGGCCCTGATCAGACGCCGCGTTTTGCAGCATCTGATCTGGGCCTGCACTGTTTGCCAAGTACCCCTTTAGGGGTTTCTGGTACTAATGGGTTAAGATCCCCACCCCATAATCATATATATTCTTGTTCCTGATGTTTAGACACATTGAGTAACACCATATTGGTGGTCTACAGGTTTCGTGCCTCTCCCCTCCACTTCATAAAAGAGCCTCATATCTCAGAAACAGTTCAGATTCCCACCCTAAACAATATATATTCTTGGTCCTAATGATAAGACATATTCAGTGACAACAATCTTGGCTTTCCTGGGGTTTGCCAGGGCCATGCCCCAACCCCTCCACAGCTTTAAATGCCTTATAACTCCGGAACTGTATTGATCTCCACCCCTAAACCATATATATTCTTGTTCCTTATGATAAGACGCATTCAGTAATACCAACCTGGGCTCCATTAGGTCCATGCCCCACCCCCTCCGCTTCATAAAAGGCCTAATATTTCAGATACAGAGTCCACATTGGTGCTCATTTGGGAATGTGGGGGTGTTTTTTTTTTGTGGGGGGGGGGGGGGGGGGGGGCTTTACAATCAATAGATTAAAAACATACATGGCTGCTAGTAAGCAGTGCCAGCCAGAGCTCTGGTTTGCATAGTGACCAATGGGTCGCTTTTTTTGGTCTGTTCATATGTCCATTCATCTGATTGTCAGTCCATCAATATTTGTGTCAACAACAGTAGTGCAAGCCAAATGTTTAGCCCTTTACCACTCAGATACGTGTTTTTACGTGTCTGCACCACCCCCCCCCCCCCCCCCCCACCCATTTTAAGCCCCAGAAGCACCTAAAATCTGCATTTCTACCCCTGGATATTTATGTTTGCTTTATGATTTGTTGGGCAAAAAAGTGACCTGTTTTTACGCGCGCCTCCCCCCTAAAAATATTCTGGGGAGGATTGAAGGGGGTGGGGGGTGGGGGGCAAGCTGAGGGTTTCTGGGGTCAAAAATGCCTGAAAATTGATGCTGATAAAACATGCTGCAAACAGTGAAAATGGCAAGTGCCAAACACCTTAATTGTTGCCTTGACAGTTGTGTGAAGATCAAAATGTGGTCAAAAATTCATGTGAAAACACACTTTTTGGCATGTTTGAGATGCCCCCTCTTTACCATGACAACAATGATCAAGTCATGAAAGGTTGCATTTGAAAGGCTACTGCCCAATGAACATTCATACCGAGTTTGGTGTAAAACAGACCATCCATTTGGAAACAATGGCTAGTTGAAGTTGTTGTCAGGTGCAACACTGTGAAAATCAGCGAAATTCACAAAATCCCTGAGTGATAAAGGGTAAACTCTTATCATGCTGTTCACGACAACCCCTATCTTTGGAAACAGTGTAGATCCAGATCAGATGGCTTCTGAAGAAGCCATCTGATCAGGATCTACACTGTTTGACATGAAGTTTATGGATTTGTAAGAATAAATTACATGAAGCAATCTGATTGGTTCAAAGTCAGAAATGGGTGTGGCTAAACTGTATATTCAGCAAGAGAAGGGTCAAGTCCATTTATCAAGAACTATAATCACAGGCAGTACGAGACATAGCCCTCAGCGTAAATTCTTGTTTTCTATATCAGCCACCTCCTTTAATGGAATCTTCCACTTTATATACGGCAGGAGTCCATTTGGAAATTTAGGGGTGTCGGGTTGAGTTTTCTTCAAAATTTATTCGGGAAATAGCTTAACTTTTTGCAAACAGTGTAGGCCCTGATCAGAGGCTGCATTCTGCGGCATTTGATCTGGGCCTGCACTGTTTGCCAGGGTACCCGTTTTGGGGTTTCTAGTGCTAAATGGGTTAAGCATTTAAGCAGCCCAGTGTGGGAGATTTTTGTTTTGTTTTTTGTTTGTTTGTTTTGGTTTTATTGCCCTTTAAAGATTATTTCACTTATTTCGAGCTGATCCGTAATCAGAGGTGGATGAAGGGGGAAAACCACCTGACCTTCCGTTGCTGAACTTGGCATCTCACATTTGGCCCAAGGGAGACTCGAACCACAGCGGTGAGACCCCTAATGATATAGAGTCAGCGCTCTTATCCATCAGGCTATGGAGGCCCATTTTGGAGTTAACCTTAGATGGCTGCTTATGGAAGTTGCTCTACTTATTGTCTCAAAGTTTTGACATAATTCAGCAGGTCATTCCCAAGTACATTGGCATTACGCAAACACGCCTATACAAATATATTGCCACCTTTATCGCCGAAAAAATGAAAATTTTATGATGAAAAATTGTGATATTTTTCTTATTTCTGCTCAAAATATAGATTGTGGGCACTCGTTAGAACTGCCTCATCGAGGTGGTTCTAATGAGTACCCACAATCTATAGAGCAGAAATAAGAAAAATAAGGACTACCCCCGGAAACCCCAGTTTTACCATATAAAAGTGGGGTTCAAGGGGGTCAAAACTATATAGGTGTGTTTTTGTGATGAATTTCTTGCACACCAGATAAGGAAATCCATAGTTTTTGCCTGGGATAGAAATTCTTTTCTTTCCCTTGTGTTCTTACCCAGGGACAGGGAAAAAATCGAATAGTCGCACGTGTTTGATTAGCACTGGTTGAATACGACCATACATACGCCGTTGTTAAGTTGACGTCACAGCATGTTACGTGACGTCACTAAAATCACACAATTATCATCACAATATGGGGGACATCAGCAACCGAAGTAACTGCATTATTAAAAATCCCTGCTCACAAATGAATTGAAAGGTATGCAAGAAAAAAAATCAAACATGGGTGTGAGCAGTCTGATCTGGTCCACACTGTTTGCCTGTATTAAAAAAATATTTCTAAAAAGTTTGCAAGAAGATTCACCAGACGACATAAGCAGACGACATTTTCAGATGTAGTTTTTCTCGGCATCTTAAGGGTTAAGACAATATAAGAATATTACCCCTTAAATTATCCGAAATATATTTATCTCAGCAGTTACGGGGATTTCTTTCTAAAGAATCAAGAAAGTTCTAAGTCATTGAAGCTTCTCAATGTGGTTTTGTGGACCATTCAGTGTAGCGCGCACCAGGCATTCATGCCGCTTAGATGACAATTTCAGATTAGTTGTGGAATAATTTAGGTCGATTGTCCTTTTATTCTTTCATTCTTAACCCTTGAAATGCCGAGAAAAACTACATCTTAAAATGTCGTCTGCTTTTGTCGTCTGCTGAATCTTTTTGCAAACTTTTGAAAAATATTTTTGCATACAGGAAAGGACCCAGATCAGACTGCTCCTCTAGGAGTCTGTTTGCAAAAATGACTTTTAAACCGGCAGACGACACATTGTCGTGATTGGCATCTTATGGGATAATTGAATATTTTAGAATAGTTTTTGAATGATTCTGGTTGATTCTTTCTTTCTTTCTTTCTTTCTTATTGATGATGATGATGATAATGTTGAATATTTTTAGAATAGTTTTTGAATGATTTGGGTTAATTGTTCTTTCTTTCTTTCTCTTTCTTTCTTGACTTTCGAATAGTTTCAGAATAATTTCGGTTAATTGTCCATTCTTTCTTTCTGTGTTTCTTTTGAATTTAGATTTTGTTTTTGAGTTGTAATTTTGTTGTTTCATAGTTGATTTTCAGTCCTGTTTATTTCATTTGAGCAAAGGCACAGTGTTTCCTACAATTTACATGTGCGCCCAGCAAAAACTCAGATCAGCCTGCGGATCTGAGCAGTCTGAACAAAGTCTTTGTTGTATGCTCTAAGGATAGCTAAGGACCCAATGCTGCTTAGTGCAGCAAGAGAAGTCTCTGGTCTGATCTGATTCTCCCCTGGGTGCATATGTATATTGTAGGAATTGCCGATTCATTTGTCAGTAAATTTCAGAGTCAAATTTTCCATGATCATTTACACCATGCGACAACTATGATGCTGTTTCTTTGCAAACTGCAGCCCCATTGGACGGTAGAAAGACCTTTTGTTACGGGAATGGCAGAGTTAATTTATTCACGGATATTACTTTAGGTTCATGTATTATACCTTGATAAAACATAATTACATTATTATTGCTATTATTATCATTATTATCAGTAAAAGCCTGCCCTGGAAAAGTATGATTAACTCTTATCCTGCTGTTCACGACCACCCTTTTCTTTGTAAACTGTGTAGATCCAGATCAGATGGCTTCTGAAGAAGCCATCTGATCAGGATCTAAACTGTTTGACATTCATTTTATGAATTTGTAGGAATAAATTACATCAAGTAATCTGATTGGTTCATAGTCAGAAATGGGTGTGACTAAACTGAATATTCTGCAAGAGAAGGGTTAGGTAAATTGACTGGCTCAATAAGACCCAAATGGTGTTGACTGGGTCTTAAACCTCCAAACAAACAAAACAAAAATAAAAAATAATGTATACATGACGACAAAAATTTATGAATAAATAAACAAGGCCTAGCTTGAGCCTTTGCTTAGAGCATTATGTCTGCAGATATATTATTGCTTATCACAGCTTGTAGGGTGTGGTTGGGTGAGGCAGAGGGGTCTTTGTTTGTTTGTTTGAGTTGAGGTTTTACATTCCCTTCAACACTGTATAGGTCATTTTGGAGAAGTTGCTTCCAATTTTTTGGTGACTTTTACCCGGCATTACTCTGAAATGACATCTCAAGCCCTACCGCCCGTAGAAACCGCTAGGGTTTAAGGAACAGTCCGACTCGCATCACATTTCCTGGGCAGGCTTAGACCTAAGCTGTTTACCAGTACTCAAGTTTGGTCGGTTTCAGCTCTGCGCGGAACCATCGTGCAGCCCAGTCTATTTCTCCAGGCCCCGATGGTGGGGTGGGGGGGGGGGGTCGCTAGACAGAGGTGTCATCATCTTATGTCAACAGGAAATGCAACTGATATTGGCATACAGTTGGCGAGGCCTGCTGTCCTTGTAGCAGGTAAGGGTAGAGTTGCATGTTTTTATTTATCATATGACGTCGCGTCTGAGAGTGTAATAACGTCATGTATTATTTTCGATAATCCACTAGTGGATTAAATATGCAAATTAGCTAGATACGTCCCGTAACGTTACATGTACGACGTCCTTAATGACGTCGCGTTTACTAACGGCGGAATGTTGACATTTTTGTAAACAATCGTGAATAAATTACGCTTTTAATGTCATATGATAAATAGAATCTTGCATTCGTGCTCATGTATTATTAAATTTATTAAACTCGTTGAGAAAAAGGGATAAAATGCTCGGCAAAGCCTCGCATTTTATCCCTTTTCCTCAACTCGTTTAATAAATTCAATAATACATGAGCACTCATGTAAGATCCTCTATTTCTATTTCATTACAAAAACAAGCCTATACAGATGCACTGTAAGCCAGCCTCGGTAGCACAGTCGGATGCACGTCTGGCTGGTGATCAAGAGGACGCAGGTTAGATACCTGCGGGAGTCGATAGAGGATCTTACATGAGTGTTCATGTATTATTGAATTTATTAAACGAGTTGAGGAAAAGGGATAAAATGAGAGGCTTTGCCGAGCATTTTATCCCTTTTCCTCAACGAGTTTAATAAATTCAATAATACATGAACACCAATGCAAGAGTCTATTTATCACATGATGTTTAAAACGCATTTTATTCACGATTGCAGGGCGTCAAGTTACCTATATTTACCTATATTTTCCTATATTTCAGGCCATTACCTATAATAACCTATAAAATCCTATATTTTACCAAAATACCTATAAATACCTATAATTTGGAATTTGGGTAAGCAAGGAATACAAAGTATCAAAAAAATCTTTGACAGTAGATGTTTTCTATAATATTTGAGCTTAACCCTTATCTTGCTGTTCACGACAACCCCTATCTTTGCAAACAGTGCAGATCCAGATCAGATGGCTTCTGAAGAAGCCATCTGATCAGGATCTACACTGTTTGGAATTCAGTTAATAAATTTGTAGCAATAAATTACATCAAGTAATTTGATTGGTTGATAGACAGAAATGGGTGTGGCTTAAATGAATATTCAGCAAGATAAGGGTTAATAAGCTGTTTCCTTTTAGGAATTTGTATTCCTTTTTGGTGTAGTGACCCAGTCCAGCCCAGCTTTTGGAAAGCTTTAATTAGCTAGTGGAAATTCAGCTTTTTTTTTTTAAATTTGAAATGTTCCATTTTGATATTGTTTTTACTATTGTTTCTTTATGAATATTAAACAAGTTTTGCCGGTTTTTTTTAGCGGGCGAGCTTTTGTGATCAGTCACCGTCCGCCATCATTTAAATGACATCTCCTAAACCCCTGAATAGATTTTGACCAAACTTGACAGAAATCATCTTTGGGTAGTCTTCTCTCAAAGTTGTTCAACAAATTTCAGTCCATGCTGAATTCTCACAGGCCCATTTGAACTTAAGTTACAGTATTTCTGCAGAAAAATTGTGACAGGATTCTGACATGAAACCTGTATGAAACATTTTCAGATAAAATTTCCACAAAGAAATTTCACTTAAATTTTGTCTTCGAAACAGGATTCAGGTGGGAATCAGTGTGGAAAAGCTTGTGAAATATTTAAATTAGCAGGAAAATTGATGCAGGCATCCTGTAGAAAAAAAAAAACAGTCAGGTTTCCTGTATAAATTACTGACAGGATTCCTTCATGGTTCCTGCAGGATTCCTGAATGAATTATTGACAGGATTTCTGCCTGAGCTAGTGACAGAGTTACTGTCTGTATATTCCTGCAGGATGCCTGCTAATTTAAATATTTGGTCCAGTTTCATTAACATAATACAATCATCTTAACATACACTGTAAAATTTTTTGAGTTTTTATCTATACACAATAAGGAAGGAATATACTTGTGATGGAAAAGAACATACAAAAACCTTGCATGCTACATACATGTAACTCTTGAATTTGAATCCTTGGATTTCCAAAGATTCATTGTGATCTAATAACTTCAGTCTGCAAACACATGCATAAGTATGTGGGTGGGGTGCAATCTTTGCAGTTTGCAAGCATAAAATTTTTGACAACCCACTAGTTAAGTATTAAATCAATTTAAAATACTAAAAGTAACTCACAGTGTCTTCCAAAATATAGTTGTTAATCCTTAAAACAGCTTTATACTTGTAAAGTTGCACAGTAACACACCAAGTTAGCTATCATCCCTGGTGCCTTTGAATGTGTAATAGGAGTGCTCCTGCCAAAATATTAAGTTTCAGGAAGTGATCCTGCTCTGTTTTTAAACAGAAATTTGGTTAACATTTTCATGCAGAAATTCTGTTAAGATCTGGCAATTTTCCTTGTGGAATCTGTAACCAAATTCTCTGGACAGGAAAAAAGAGTTCCACCATGATTTCTGTTACTGTCAACAAAGACTCCATGTGGAATCATGTCTAAATATTTTCGGGTGGTTGCCACGGCAAACAAATAGGGGAAAATAAGAAAAAACCTTTCAAAATCTTCTTGTCTGAAACCAGAAAGCCCAGGTCTTTGATATTTGATATGAAGCTTCATCTAGTGGGTCTCTACCAAGATTGTTCAAATTATAGCCCTAGGGCCAAAACTGGCACTGCCCCAGGGCCCACTGGTTTTACATAGGCTAAGATAGTAAAAACCTGAAACCAGAAGGCTCAGGTCTTTGATATTTGGTATGATGCTTTGTATAGTGGACCTTGACCAAGATTGTGCAAATTATAGCCCTGGGGCCAAAAATGGGCCCTCCACGGGGTCTACTTCTTACACTATGGATCACGTAAGCAATCAGTGCCATCAAAGCCCTCTTGTTTAAAGCGAAGAATGTCCCATTTTTTATTCTGCCTGAGTTGTCAGATAGACACAGTTGAGTTTTGTTATCTCTTGTTCCTGGGCCGGATGACCTGAATGCCAGGGTGCTTAAAGAATGTGGTGCTGAAATTTCACCTGTGCTGGCCTTTATCTTCAATGAATCACTCGCCCAGGGCACTGTACCAGATGACTGGCGACAAGCTAATGTTACCCCGGTCTATAAAAAAGGAGAAAAATACGATGCAGCAAATTATAGACCAGTGTCGCTAACATGCATCTGTTGCAAAACCCTGGAGCATATAATAGTTAGTAACATCAACAAGCACCTAGCCTTAGAGAGCATTCTTGCTGACTGTCAACATGGTTTCCGAAGTCAAAGGTCTTGCGAAACTCAATTAGTTCAGTTTTACCATGACATTGTGAGCAATCTGGATGGGGCCACAAACCGTGGCCACAAACAGACTGACTTGATTATCATGGACTTCGCTAAGGCCTTTGACAAGGTACCTCACAGGAGGCTATTGTATAAATTGGATTACTATGGGATAAGAGGATCCACACACAGGTGGATTAGCTCATGGCTCTCAGGGCGCTCACAACAAGTTGTACTTGATGGCCAAGCGTCTGATCCAGTCCCTGTTCTATCTGGTGTCCCCCAAGGTTCGGTCCTTGGACCGGTCCTTTTCTTGGTATTCATTAATGATCTCCCTGATAACATCAGGTCATCTGTCCGTTTGTTTGCTGATGATTGTGTCCTTTATAGGAATATATATTCTTCTTCTGACTGTCTTATTCTACAAGATGACCTGAATCAACTAGCACAGTGGGAGGCCGATTGGCAGATGAAGTTCAATGTGGCCAAATGTCATTCAATGAGGGTGTCGCGACACCCTCCTGACAAACAAATTAAGTTTGACTATAAACTACACCAGCAAATCTTGGAGCAGGTTCAATCCGCCAAATATCTTGGTATCACCATCACTGATGATCTTGATTGGGGTCAACACATTTCAGAAATTACATCAAAAGCAACTAGGACTTTAGGATTTCTTAGACGAAACTTGGCTTTTGCACCTAGGCAGACAAAGGATGTTGCATATAAAACATTGGTTCGCCCTCAGCTAGAATATGCATCACCCATTTGGCATCCCTATGTTAAAACTCAGATTCAGCAGGTGGAGAAGGTGCAGAGGACAGCTGCTCGATGGACCTGCCGACGATGGCGCAATAGAAGCAGCGTCGGTGACATGCTTAACGAGCTAGAATGGCCGTCCCTAGAGGCCCGTCGTGAGCAGTCCTCTTTAACCTTCTTCTATAAGATACATTCAGGTACAGTGGCCGTTAATAAAGATAAATACTTGACCCCTGTGACAGTTTCAACTCGAACAAGGGCATCAAAAGTAAACAACTCACAGTATCACAGGTACCAGTCCTACAGTGATGCCCTGAAAAATTCCTTCTTCCCTAGGACTATTCCCCAGTGGAATAGTCTTCCCTCTTCTGTGGTGAATGCTAAGACTGCAGAGGAGTTCAAAGCCCATACAGTGTAAGATTGAGACTCAGAGGTATGCGTTTTAGTATACCTCTGTTATTCAGATTGTAAATAGTTTTAAGGACTCATCCAGTGACTCCTCTTTTTTTTTTTTTTTTTTTTTTTTTCAGCTAAATTCTAAATTTAGCTACGCACCCAACTGAGGTAATGGCCAAATATGACCGACTCAGTATAAGAAGATAGATAGATAGATAAGAAATAGATAGGGTGGTTATCAGATGTTATTTAAGTAGATCACTCAGTTCTGTATAAAACAAACATTGAGGGCATTCATTTGAATCATCTACTAAGGACTGATTTTTATGGAGATTTATTAAAGATTCTTTCCTTAATTATATCCAGGTGACCACCTTATCTATTTCTGTATGTTGTATTACTAATAAAAGAGAGAGCTGGTATAGGTCGATGAATGTTTACTGAACATTACGTCACACGGGCCGGTCCATCTGATACCGTTATCTAGGGGATGAGAATGTCATCAGTGAATGCAAACTTCTTAAATAAAAGCTGAAACTTATTCCCATGCGCAACGATAGAATTCATTGTTTGAATTATAAAAGATAGACAATTAAAATATGACAAAAAATGACGAGAAGAACTAAAAACTTAAAAACAAATACCTTACGTAATAATTTGATGGTAGGCATGGTTTTGAATGTAGGTTTACTGTACGCGAAAGTGCTCTTGAATAACAAATAGCCGAGTGGTTATAGTTACAGGTCAGAATAATTGAAATTCTCGGTGAGATGAGGGCGAGGTATGGAAGAGACACTCGCACAGTGTAATAATTTTTAAACATTTTTTTCCTTTTTTTCTGTATTATATATTTCCTTCGTTTTTTTTTTTTAATTTTAGTATGTAATTCATTACTTTCAAATTTCAGCGATTCACATTAACTTGAATTTCATAATTTCAGAATTTCATATTTCGAAATTGCATTACAAAAACAGTTTTGATTCTTCGGCAGTGTCGTCAGATTCATCACCCTCAGAAGCACATCAGGAAAATACGCCTATATTATTTTGACCCCCTTGAACCCCACTTTTAAATAGTAAAACTGGGGTTTGCAGGGTAAACCTTATTTTTCTTATTTCTGCTCTAAAATATAGATTGTGGGTACTCGTAAGAACCGCCTCAATGAGGCGGTTCTAACGAGTACCCACAATCTATATTTTGAGAAGAAATAAGAAAAATATATTGAGGCGGTTCTAACGAGTACCCACAATCTATATTTTGAGCAGAAATAAGAAAATACCACAATTTTTCATCTTAAAATTTCAGTTTTTCGGCGATCAAGGTTACAATGTATTTGTATAGGCGTGTTTTCGTAATGAGTCTCTGTACCTTCTCTCTAACGTCACTGTCGGAGTCCATGTATTTAATGATACCCCCCCCCCCCCATTTCAGCCTCAACAGCGATGTCAGTTTTACAATAGTCCTTTTCAGGCCCCCTTCCGTTTTGGCTTGAAGAAATAGATGGTCTGCACGATGCTTCCATGTCAAGCTGAAACCGACCGCACACGAGTACTGGTAAACCGCTTAGAGGATCTAAGCCTGCCCAGGCAAAGCGGTGCGAGTCGGCCCGTCCTTGCTTATAAACCCTATTGGTTTCATTGGGCGACAGGGCTTGAGATGTCATTCCATCTCAATGTCGGGTAAAAGTTCCACAAAATTGGAAGAAACGTCTCCAAAATGACCAATGCAGTGTTGACGGGGACGTTAAACCTCAAATCAAACAAAACAATAGTCCTGTTCAGCCTTTTCGACATGTGTTAAGCATGCAGGCCATTCTTTTTCAACAATGCTTCCAATGTCTTCTTCGATCAGAGCCTTTATTTATAGATCTATATATCTGTCATGCAAAGCTGAAAATTTCCTTGGCCAATATAAAAAATTTCCCCATATCATCATTTTGGCACTCAGATCAGGATGGTATGGTGAAAGCCGCAGAACTGTGTGCCGTGTCTCTTCAAAGCTGGTCATCTCGATAAGGAGGAGCTGGTTTATTTCGTTTGCAAAGTTCCAAAAGCTCAGGCTTGAACATTTCTTGCCACAGGCTGCATAAAACTGTGTATTAAAGGAAACAAAAAGAACGAAAAATAAAAATGTTGTTCAAAATTTGAGATTCGAACTTACAACCTTTAGGTAACTAGGTCATTAAAGTTTATGCATCTAACCAATACCGCCACATCGTATTCCTGCAACGCTGTCATATCAGAATAATACACAGCAAAGATTTTGTGAATTAAGTGAGGAAAAAGTTGGTAACCCCCACATAACGGTTTCCGATGGAATGGTCCGTATGACGTAGTGTTCAGTAAACAGTCATCGGTCTATAGGTGGTGGTGGTGGAAAAAACACAAATCTGGCTTGTTTTCTTCAGTGTAGGCAACCTATAATATCCTATATTTCTGGTCACTAGATACCTATATTTCTGGACCTAACCTATATTTTTGACTCCAAATATCACTTGACGCCCTGTATGTAGCACCATTGAGCTGGGGTAATGACTGCATAAGGCCTGGAGGTAGATGTGATTGGAACTCTTGTTGCCATGGTAACATAAAGCACCTATAGATTTTACATTAGGAAAACTTTGTTATCATTCTACATGTAGTTGCTTCAATTTTTTTCAGATCAGCTTTAATCTTGCAGATATCCAGGACTGGCATAGGTCAAGTTTGATTTTGAGCAGAATTGGATTATTTGCTTGAGAGTTATGTGCCCTTGAGCATTTTAAAATTCGATATAAAATTTGTAACAAGGTATCCCTAAAGATGATAACAAGGTGTCCATAGGTATACTTTCTGATGGACCTTTGATAAACTCATGTCTGCTCTGCAAGATGAAATCTGTTTGAGATATTTGCATGCAAGTTCACATAAATGCTAAACTGGACCTGACATCTTCTGATGATGTTCATGTCAGAGTTTCTACAGTAATGTGAAGCATCATTAGACCTTGTGCATGTTGGATATACTGTGTAACGTTTATATTTAGCGGTGGTTTTATTTTAGCGCTATTAGCGGTCAAAGGAAAAAATGCTAAAATAAACAACCGCCAATTAAGATAAAAAAAAAGCGTAAGAAAATACAACAAACCAAATATTTTTATCATATTTTTGAATGACCAAAATGAAAAAGGTGAAGCAGTTTTATATCAATCAAATGTCAATCAAACTGATTATTATTGTCGCTCACACACAAAGGGCAATCGCTCACTTGCACTCACTTGCTTCAATGATGCATTTAATTGGAGAACAATTCAATGAACACGCTTTGAAATCACCGTGTTCGACTTGCGAATCACTGTGTAGAAGTTGAACGCATCGGACATGCATGGCAATGCTAGAAATCACTTTTTATGCATTTGTGTTTGCGCGAATTTTTATTTCCTGAAATTGGAAATCCGCTAAAATTGAAAACCGCTAAAAGGTCCTTAGATGAAAACCGTGAAAATTTGCATCCGCTAAATTTAAACGTTATACAGTATGAGTTGGTAGGCTCATATAGTCAACGAAAACATTGGAATATCATAAAATGATGTACACTTGAACCTCTTCATAACACGGTTTTGGATACAACACGGCTGAGTAATGGACCCCAACTGGCTATAAAAGACAATTTTCCTATTTAATCTATACATTTTACTCTCAATATAACACTGTTTGGATAACTAACACAGAAATTGCCTTGGACCCCAACAATAGTGTTATAAAAAGGTTTTGGTGTATTTACTTAAAAAGCAGGACAGTATTTTTATGCATCTTGTCTATGTTCAGACCATTCAATGGAAGATGCAAGCAGTAAAGGTGTATCATGTGTGAAAACAAGAGTTCTTGACACCGTAAACATACTGGATGCTTCAGTGGTTTTCGATGCTGAAAATATTGACAGCCATACAAGGGAGTTGTTAGAACCTTCAAACCAGAGAGTACAAAATTCACACAAAGAGAGTAGCGGCTCTTAAGAGATAGCAGAATTCAGAATGTGCACTTTCACTTGTAAATACATTCACATGTAAAATGGAGCGTTGAAATATTCTTATTCATACCTACAAAGATTCTCTAAAGTCAGAAGAGGAAATCTACAAAGTAACAACAGAACTTGGCAAATTAAATGGGGAGGAAAAAAAAGTATTCCTGTATCGTTTAAACCATCCTCAAACATCATGTGAATTGGTTAGATTTAACTTCAAAACGGATACATGTATTAAGAAGAAGCACACTTGAAAGCAGATTATAAGAATCCATCATGAGTGCTTATGTAGGATAGGCAAATGTTTCCCAAGGGGTCGGAATTTCAACCAGGAACAAGGCTATGCTGAGTCCCTGGTTGAAATTCCGACCCCGAGGGTAAGATTTCCCTATCCTACATAAACTGGCTCATGATGGATTATTTTTATGCCCCCGCCTGCCTTGGCTGGCTGGGAGGCGACGTTACACGCAACATTGTGCTAATTTAATAATGTCATCAAAGCCCATTGACGTCATAAACGATTTAATGGCACAATTAAGTTATGTTAAGCTGTTTAGAAAGGGTTTCGATGATCAAAAAGTGCTCATTTTAAGGAATGGCCCACTGTTCATGTGCTTATAGAAGAAAGCTGCCATGTGATCATAGAAGAAAGATGTTTCTTCTATAAGTTGAGCACATATCTTCTATGGATGAAAATGGAAGAAAATGACATGCTGCACAGGGTGCCCTTTTGGTTTTAGAAAAGTCAACGGAATTTTGTTTTTCTTCACAGTCAGGGAAAAGTCAGGGAATTTTGTGAAATGATCAGAGAAATTTAAAAAAAAATAAAAGATTCAGGGAATGGTCAGGAAATTTTGCAACCATCACAAAGTTATTGTAATGTTTTGCAAGTTTTCCAGACTTCTTTAGCACATCTGCTGTTTGATTTTTGGTGGTTTATTAATTCTTTTAAATTTATTAAAGATTGTAAAGATTCTACAAGTTTATAATATAAGGATTCTCGTCTTCAGTCCAGGAAAAAAATTGAAAAATTGTTCTCAAGTTTAAAGCTAATAAATCGGAAAAGATGGTTGTAAGGGGAGAAGGTTTTTAGTCATTGTTAAATGGTCAAGGAAATATTAATTTTGGTCAGTGAAAAGTCTGGGAGTAGTCAGTGAATTATATCTGCCTGCAGATTTGTGTATTAAAACTACTACTAACTTAGAGATTTTGCGCCATGATAATTAATCCATAATACTAAAACACGCTGGTAAGTTTCTAATTACTTTGGCCATACAATTCTGCAGCCAGGTCAGTTCAGTTATGCAATTAATTAGATAATGCTGAGATGTCTTCTTATTAGAAAACAACTCCTACCATAAAAGTCCTAAAATTTTGGAGACCCCAAAGATGTGCTGTAATTATTCTAAAATTCGAGCAGAGTAATTTCATGCTTCAAAAGTGTGTCCAAAATGTGCAGATGGAATGGCAAACAGTGAAGACCCTGATCAGACTGCTCCTCTAGGAGCAGTGTGATCTAGGTCCGCACTGTTTGCATATGCCTGTCTGTCCGAAAACATAGGATCAATACGGTACATTATACAAAATATTCCCGCTCAAACACCTTGAAAAAAATTGCTGAAAAATGATAACTTCCATATGAAAAATTCTGATTATGCCCCCAACTTCGGAGAAGTTGAGGGGGCATATTGGTTTGGCCTTGTCAGTCTGTCCGTCTGTCCGTTACGCTTTTCTTGCGGACGCGATAACTTAAGAACCCTTTGACCGATGGAGTTGATATTTGGTATACAGTACCCTGACCATGTGACGATGCGCTGATTAACTTTTGGGCGTGTCGCATCGAATACTTACAGAGTAATGGCCTTTTTTGACAAATTTGACATAGTCAAAATGACCCCCTGTATCTTGGAAACCAATAAGCCTAGGACCCTGAAACTTTATATGCACATTCTATATGAAAAATAAGCAGACCCATATTTTTTCGTTTTTTGATTAATCAATTAATAACAGAATTATTCCCCTTTTCAACTTGTATAAGGGCGGGGCATATGATAAAATTTTGCGGACGCGATAACTGAAGAACCCTTTGACCGATGGAGTTGATATTTGGTATACAGTACCCTGACCATGTCTTGTTTTCGTCAAAGATTTCTCAGGAACTATAGAAGCTAGAAGTCTCAAACTTGGAATGCAATGCAATAATGATGACTTATATCCTGTAAGGGTCAATGGGCTGGATTCTATTAGCAGATTTAGTAGTCAAGTCTGTGAATTGTTAAAACTTAAGTTCCTCAGGTGAGCGGTTTAGGCTCATTGAGCCTCTTGTTCTTATTTCTGCTCTAAAATATAGATTGTGGGCATCTGTAAAGAACGGTTCTAACGAGTGCGCACAATTTATATTTGGAGCTATTATAAGAAAAATACCACAATTTTTCATCATAAAATTTTCATTTTTTTCGGCGATAAAGGTGGCAATGTAATTGTATGGGCGTGTTTGCGTAATGTGTGCCGTTTAACTCCAATAGAAACAAAAACAGATGATGTCATAGCAACAAGAATACCATGCTTATATATATATATATATAACACTTGCCTGGATTTCATATGAAGGCTCATAATGCACACATGGTCAGTGATATAGAGGATCTTACATGAGTGCTCATGTATTATTGAATTTATTAAACGAGTTTAGGAAAATGGATAAAATGCGAGGCTTTGCCGAGCATTTTATCCCTTTTCCTCAACGAGTTTTATAAATTCAATAATACATGAGCACGAATGCAAGATTCTATTTATCATATGACATTTAAAACGCATTTTATTCACGATTGTTCACAAAAATGTCAATATTCCGCCATTAGTAAACAGGACGTCGTAAAAGACGTCTTACATGTAACGTTACGGGACGTATCTAACCAATAATTTGCATATTTAATCCACTAGTGGATTATCGAAAATATTACATAGAGGATCTTACACGAGTGGTCATTTCATATGAAATTTATGAAACGAGCCTTCATATGAAATGACCACGAGTGTAAGATTCTCTTTATCATATGACTACTTTAAATTGGATTTTATCGCCTTTTAAGTTGACAATTTTTTTACGAAAAATGCATTGTTGACATGGACGTCGTCATGACGTTACTTAATCCCGCCAAAGTGTTATTACACGTGTGGTCATACGATTTTTATTACACGACGTTATCCACTCCTTACCAATGATGTCATATGATAAATGGCGTTATTACACTCTCAGACGCGACGTCATATGATAAAATCTCATGGACAATGACAGGATACCTTCAGGACCATTTTGTAAATTTGGGTTGATTGATAAACAACATAAAAATCAAACAAGAATTGGTTTTTATTGAGGCTTTGTCTTCAGAATAGTAATAAGATTGATGCCATATCATCGGTGCAACATACTCATAGTACAGTAGATCATCGCTGGCTCAAACACGGATGGCTCGTTTACTATGGATGAGTCGAACCCGTTCTCAAGTCAGCCCCCGCCCATAGGGGCTTGTAGAAATATATGGGCTGCATGATGCTTCTACGCAGAGCTGAATCCGGCCCGCACACTAGTACTGGTAAACTGCTTAGAGGATCTAAGCCTGTCCAGGAACCGCGGTGCGAGGCGGACCGACCATGCTAATAAACCCTATTGGTTTCATTGGGCGACAGGGCTTGAGATGTCATTTCATCTCAATGTCGGGTAAAAGTCCCACAAAATTGGAAGCAACGTCTCCAAAATGACCTTTACAGTGTTGAAGCGGGATGTTAAACCTCAAATCAAACAAATAAAGTCTGCAGGAAATTCTTCAAAATACGATATAGGGATAATGTTGCGAGATTTTCCTCTTTCATCTTACAAATGTATACTGTCTGTACTCATTAGAATCGCCTCATCGAGGCGATTCTAATGAATACACACAACACATTTTTACTATTGAACACTGAAAAGATATCCCACAATTATCTCTGTTATGCCTCCAGGTATGGCCCTAATAGTAACCCTCCATAGCTCGAACTACCGCTGTCTCGAACAAATATTCATGGTCTCAAGTGGGTTCGAGCCATCGAAGTTCGACTGTATCCGTGCAAAATACAAGTAACAACTTTTCTTCTTTCAATACGTCTTAAACTCCTTTGAGGACATCAGACGGTGTACATCATATACAACCTAGATTTGCAGGATGAAAGCCGACATTTGTTTGTTTGTTTTGGAGATTAACACTATTTTAGGTCATTTTTGAGCCAGTCAGTTTACCTATCCATACTTTTTCTGGGCAAGCTTATACGTAAGCGGTTAACCAGTACAGTGCACATTCTTTTGCCAGAAACTGACAACTGCCCTTCTTGAATGAAAGCCGACATAGTAATCATGTTGTTACGGTAGAAATTTTTAACCTGCACAGGGGATGGCTCTCCGTGCAAAAGTGGCCTCCAGTTAACGTCACCATCTAAAGGACGGTGCACATTATGACATCCATTCCTTGAAATAATGCCAATGGAGCGAATTTAATATAAATGTACACACTGTGTTGTGAGTAATGGGCGCCCATGTATAATCTTTTTCATGAAAATAACAGCTGATTGTTGCTGAACTTATTATTTCTTAATATTAACGTTACTTAATATAAGATCATCATGAAAACACACCTATATTATGTTGACCCCCTTAACCCCATTGTTATATAATATAACTGGGATTTACAGGGGTATACATTATTTTTCTTATTTCTGCTCCAAAACATAGATTGTGGTAACTCGTTAGAACCGACTTGCTGAGGCGGTTCTAACGAGTACCCACAATCTATGTTTTGAGCAGATATGTGAAAAATAGCTATTTTTTTTTACCTGAAAATTTTCAGGTTTTGGTGGTAAAATTTACAATATATTTGAATAGGCGTGTTTTCATAATGTATAGACTGGAGCTATTGTTGAGCCACACCATTAGAAAACCTGCTATTGTGGTTTACGGCCAGGTAAGACACATGCTAGTCTGCTCAGCCACGGAGACAGCTGGAGGCTGGAAATGTTATAAAAACTTGGAGACTTAATTTGGGTTGCATGATGCTTCCACGCAGAGCTGAAACCGACCGCACATGAGTACTAGTAAACCACGTAGAAGGTCTAATTAAGTTTTGAATAGTTAGATCAATTGGTAGCAAAGAACACCCAAAATAAACGAAATTGGCAGACTCGGTTTTATAAAGTCTGTTCATCACTGGTACGGAAATATGCAACACTGGCTACGCCCTCTAGCACGGCCTTAAGCAAAACTTTATTTTCAAAGTGAATCTAAAGGAACTCAATGATCCCAAGGGACCAGAAAATACAATCTGCACTATGAACTATGACGATGTACGGGGAGACTTTAACAGCCAATACACAGCACAACACCAGCTGAATAGTTAGATCCCTTGGAAGCAAAGAATACACCAAATAAACGAAAATAGCAGGCAAAGTGGTGCGAGTCGGACCGCCCATGCATATAAACCCTAGTGGTTTCATTGGGCGGCAGGGTTTGAGATGCCATTTCATTTGCCTAGTGTCGGGTAAAAGTCCAACAAAAAATTGGAAGCAACATCTCCCAAATGACCTAAATAGTGTTGAAGGGGATTAAAACCTCAATTCAACAAACCATCCAAGGAGCAAACATTAACATGCTGCTAAGTACTGTTTTCTTATGGGTTGGCTCATTTAATTATCAGTTAGCCCCTATATATATTGCATTGTAACGCATTGACCTGATAAAGAGATGCTATCTCAGGACAAGTGAGCTCCATCACGTTAACGTGACAGTGCACTTTTATGAATGAACAGGACTACCGGAAAAATGACCAAAATGTTATAATTACTGGAAAAATTTAACAAATTACATGAAAAAAAAATATCATAGGAAAAAATACGGTCAGATTATACTAGATATATGGACCGATTATTGCTTGAGCACTGAGGATAATCGAAAACTGATCGTAAATTGCATATTTAAAGATGGAAATAAGGGGATAAACTGATAAATAGAATACCAGGTGGGGACAATCTGATAAATAGAATACCAGTTCCGTGCCATTTGATACCAAGTTTATTAGGCTTGGCTTCGAGAACGCGTGTAGAATCGCTTGGCAAGCCTCGCGATTCTACAAGCGTTCTCGAAGCCTTGCCTGATAAACTTGATATCAAATATTCTCCATATATTAATCATTTTTTGACTAAGTGGAATATTCCCTTTTATACACAGCAGGAGTCCATTTCGAATTTTAGGGGTGCCAGGTTATCGTTTTTTTTAAATTTATTTGGAAAGTTGTTAAACTTTCTGCACAGATCTAAGGCCCTGATAAGACACCATGCTCTGCGGCATCTGATCTGGGCCAGAACTGTTTGTCAAAGACTCCTTTTGGGGTTTCCTGGATAGAATGGATTACGTTTGCGACAATTAAACGAGCCCAGTGGAAGCCTCCGTGGTGTAGTGGTTATGTTACTCGCCTTGTAAACCAGGGGTGGCAGGATCGATTCCGGGCTTTTCCAGACCTTCGGATGAGTCTTTAAACCGAGGTCCCGTCTCCGTAAGGCCTTAGCTGTTGGTGAGACGTAAGTCTCAAACACTCACTCACACGAGCCCAGTCTAGAATTTACTTTATTTTATAGCACTCTGACGTCACAGGGAGAAGACTAGCGAAGCCATAAACAACACGTACCTGGATTTTGAACATGGGCAGTGAAAGTCACGTGCACAAGAGCAGGCAGTGATTGTTTATATAGATCCAATTTTCCCTTTATTCCATAAAATGCCAATCACGACAATTGTCGTCTGCTTTGCTGTCTGCCGATTACCTTAAAGGTAATAAGTTTTTGCAATAAGTATGGACCCCGATCAGACTGCCCCTGAAGGAGCAGTCTGATCTGGGCCCACACTGTTTGCCTGTATGCAAAAATATTTTTAAAAAGTTTGCAAAAAAAAAAAAAAAAATGAACAGAGGACATAAGCAGACGACATTTTTAAATGTATTTTTTTCTGGGCGTCTTAAAAGTTAAGCTGCCGAGAAAAACTACACCTGAAAATGTCGCCTGCTTATGTCGTCTGCTGATTTTTTTTTTTTTTTTTTTTTTTGCAAACTTTATAAAAATATTTTTGCATACGAGCGTACAGGGAAACAGTGTGGATTCTGATCAGCAGTCTTATCTTGGTTCACACTGCAAACATGACTTTTAAAGTAACCGGAAGACGACACATCAGACGACACATGTCTTGATTGGCATCTTATGGGTGAACAGAGTACAGCTGAATCGGTCCTCGGCCTTCGGCCTCGGGGCCAATACGGCAGAACCTGGATCTGTAACTGGGCCAATACAAAATTACTTTGTCAATGACATCATAATACAGTCAAACCTGTCTTAGTGGCCACCTCTATTAAGCAAGCAACCTGTCTCAAGCAAGCAAGCATTCATTTCCCGGAAAAGGAAAATGCATTAAATTTCACCTGTGTTAAGCAAGCACCTGCCTTAAGCAAGCCATTTTTGAATATCAAAGAGGTGCTTGCTTAATAAAGGTTGGACTGCATTAATCTTAAGGTACTAACTTGTCTGCGTGTCTTAGTGCATCCTTACATATCTCAAAAGCAGTTATTTTTCTGATGAAAATTCGGCATATAAAGTAAAATTCCGCCATATAATAAGACCACCTAAATATTTAAAAAATAAAACAAATTATGCTGTTAAAGATACTTAGAAGTTTGTTTGATTTGAGGTTTAACGTCCCCGTCAACACTGTAAAGGTCATTTTGGAGACGTTGCTTCCAATTTTGTGGTGTTAAAGATACTTAGATGGTTTCAAAAGATACTTAGAAGGTTTCAGATATGTCTTTGGGTTTGCAACCGCCAGTGTGCTCTAGTTGGAGACCGCTTTTGGGACTGTTCAAAAGTGGTCTTTAAGACCACTTTTGAACTGTCCCAAAGGTGGTCTTAATATAGGAAGTTTACTGTATTTCTTATTTATACTCCAAACATAGGCTGTGACCCAGCAGGCACTCAACGTTGAACTAACGTTGAAACAACGTTGAAAACGTTGTTTCAACGTTAGTTCAACGTTGAGTCAACGTTTTGTGCCTGCAGGGGAGACGGCTCCAACGGGTGCCCAAAACCTATGACTAGAAGCAGAAATAAGAAAAACGTATATCCCTACACCCCAGTTTTCTCTATATTATATAAAGTTGGGTTTAGAGGGTAATCATTACATGAGCTTGTTACCATGATGAGACCTGTTTGTGTCTTAGGTGTCGCAGACGCCGAAGTCTGGGTCTCTTATGACTGGATTTGTTTGTTTGTTTGATTTGAGGTTCAACACTTAAAAGGTCATTTTGGAGACGTTGCTACCAATTTTGTGGGACTTTTACCCGACATTGAGATGAAATGACATCTCAAGCCCTGCCGCCCAATGAAACCAATAGGGTTTATTAGCATGGACGGTCCGACCCGCTTTGCATGGGCAGGCTTAGATCCCCTAAGCGGCTAACTAGTACTCGTGTGCGGGTCGGTTTCAGCTCTGCGTGGAAGCATCATGCAGCCCATCTATTTCTTCAAGCCCAGATGGGCGGGGGCCGCGATTATGGCGGGAATTATTGATGTGGTTGAAAGCAGGATCTAACAAACAGTAACAAAATGAATTCCGAACAAACACTTTTTGTGAGGCGCTGTCTCTTGAAGAGGAATTAATTTCATAAACGTCATTTTCTGTTTCACAGAGTAGCATACCTTTAAGCGAATGGCAGCTGCTAAGATACAGTAGAACTTCGATGGCTCGAACACCGATGGCTCGTTTCCCATGGCTGGGTCGAACTCGTACTTGAGCCCCTAGGGAAATACTCAAGATAGGAAATGGTGGGGGATGTTTTTTTTTTAGTCTTTTATCTTGCAAATGTGTGTTAAGTGTACTCATTAGAATCGCCTCACCGAGGCGATTCTAATGCGTACACACAGCAAACATTTTCATTATCTAACATCGAAAGATGTTCAAAAGTATCTCGTTATGCCTTTTGGCAGTGACCTTCAGCGGCTCGAACTACCGCTGTCTCGAATAAAATTGCATGGTCCCAAAGGGGTTCGAGCCATCGAAGTTCGACTGCATTTAGAATTAAACTGCTCCTTATTTTTTTATTTTTTTTTTTTTTTTTTTTGAAAACATGCAACAAAAGACTCGTATCAGTATACGCATCTACATTCAGGTCGTGCACTATATGGATATAAGCTTGACCCTCCATTATGTAGAAACGCCTATACAAATACATTGCCATTTTTTTGGCCAAAAATAGAAATTTTAAGATGTAAAATTGTCATATTTTTCTTATTTCTGCTCAAAACATAGATTGCGGGGACTCGATGGAACCGCCTCGTCGAGGCGGTTCTATCAAGTACCAACAATCTATGTTTTTGAGCAAAAATAAGAAAAATAGTGTATACCCCCTTAAGCCCCAGTTTTACTATATAAAAGTGAGGTATGAGGGGGTCAAAATAATATAGTCGTGTTTTCGTGATCGGACCCAATGAAACTAATAGGGTTTATTAGCACGGACGGTCCGACCCGCTTTGCCTGGGCAGGCTTAGATCCCCTAAGCGGTTAACTAGTACTCGTGTGCGGGTCGGTTTCAGCTCTGCGCGGAAGCATCATGCAGCCCATCTATTTCTTCAAGCCCCGATGGGCGGGGGCTGCGATTATGGCGGGAATTATTGATGTGGTTGAAAGCAGGATCTAACAAACAGTAACCAAATGAATGCCGAACAAACACTTTTTGTGAGAAGCTGTCTCTTGAAGAGGAATTAATTTCATAAACGTCATTTTCTGTTTCACAGAGTAGCATACCTTTAAGCGAATGGCAGCTGCTAAGATACAGTAGAACTTCGATGGCTCGAACACCGATGGCTCGTTTCCCATGGCTGGGTCGAACTCGTACTTGAGCCTCTAGGGAAATCCTCAAGATAAGAAATGGTGGGGGATGATAAGGAGATTTTAGTCTTTTATCTTGCAAATGTGTGCTGTGTGTACTCATTAGAATCGCCTCGGGAGGCGATTCTAATGCGTACACACAGCAAACATTTTCATTATCTAACATCGAAAGATGTTCAAAAGTATCTCGTTATGCCTCTTTGCAGTGACCTTCAGTGGCTCGAACTACCGCTGTCTCGAATAAAATTGCATGGTCCCAAAGGGGTTCGAGCCATCGAAGTTCGACTGTATTTAGAATTAAACTGCTCCTTATTTTTTATTCATTTTGTTTATTGAAAACATGCAACAAAAGACTCGTATCAGTATACGCATCTACATTCAGGTCGTGCACTATATGGATATAAGCTTGACCCTCCATTATGTAGACACGCCTATACAAATACATTGCCATTTTTGTGGCAAGAAAAAAGAAATTTTAAGATGAAAAATTGTCATTTTTTTCTTATTTCTGCTCAAAACATAGATTGCGGGGACTCGATAGAACCGCGACGTCGGGTACCAACAATCTATGTTTTTGAGCAGAAATAAGAAAAATAATGTATACCCCCTTAAGCCCCAGTTTTACTATATAAAAGTGGGGTATGAGGGGGGTCAAAATAATATAGGCGTGTTTTCGTGATCTGACCCAATGAAACCAATAGGGTTTATTAGCATGGACGGTCCGACCCATTTTGCCTGGGAAGGCTTAGATCCCCTAAGCGGCTAACTAGTGCTCGTGTGCGGGTCGGTTTCAGCTCTGCGTGAAAGCATCATGTAGCCCATCTATTTCTTCAAGCCCCGATGGGCGGGGGCTGCGATTATGGCGGGAATTATTGATGTGGTTGAAAGCAGGATCTAACAAAAAGTAACCAAATGAATGCCGAACAAACACTTTTTGTGAGAAGCTGTCTCTTGAAGAGGAATTAATTTCATAAACGTCATTTTCTGTTTCACAGAGTAGCATACCTTTAAGCGAATGGCAGCTGCTAAGATACAGTAGAACTTCGATGGCTCGAACACCGATGGCTCGTTTCCCATGGCTGGGTCGAACTCGTACTTGAGCCTCTAGGGAAATCCTCAAGATAAGAAATGGTGGGGAATGATAAGGAGATTTTAGTCTTTTATCTTGCAAATGTGTGCTGTGTGTACTCATTAGAATCGCCTCGGGAGGCGATTCTAATGCGTACACACAGCAAACATTTTCATTATCTAACATCGAAAGATGTTCAAAAGTATCTCGTTATGCCTCTTTGCAGTGACCTTCAGTGGCTCGAACTACCGCTGTCTCGAATAAAATTGCATGGTCCCAAAGGGGTTCGAGCCATCGAAGTTCGACTGTATTTAGAATTAAACTGCTCCTTATTGGCTTGCAGCGACGGCTGCAAGCCAGTTAGATTGGAAAAGTGGTTCCGGTTTTAGACTTTTCTTTCTATGTTATTTTGGATCCTCAGGTGTTTTTTTAAAACAAAAATCAGAGATACAGTCAGCTTTTTCCGGTGTTCTAGTTCCCTCACACTATAGCTCAATAGCATTCGCATATTTTAATAGAATACAGGGTACCAGTTTTGTGAGAGATGGTCTAGTGTCAGAGCTATCGTTTCTGTGCGAAAGTTTAACTAAACACCGAAGCGAATTTATCCACTAGGCCACGGTCTACTCAGCACTACCGTCAATACAGTTTACCTGACTGCATTCATAAATTATCTGTGTAGCAGTCCAAACAGATGAATGCATTCTAAAACTGGATAAATTGTGGACACACAGAGTTCGGAAATATTTGAACTATGGAAACCTTCAATAACATGTGCGAGCACATATTTGACATAAAGGTGAATATTATACTTTCCACATTTTCAATTACCTGCACGAATGAAATTGAATAATTTCATGTGTGTAATAAGAATAATAGCATTTACTGAAAATTATGATTTACCTGCCTGAAACCTCCATTGAATCATAATGTATATGTACAAACTTATTAGGGCCCCGCACTGAAAGTGTGGGTGCTCTATAGTAATCACTCTGTCCGTTCGTCTGTCTGTCCATCCACAATTTTTTTTTATCCTCCATAACTTTCTTATTCCTGGATGGATTTAAATATATACTTGGCAGAAATGTTAACCATAATGTGATGGAGTGTTGCGCACAAGACTCAGGTCCGTACCTCAAAGGTCAAGGTCATACTTAGAGGTTAAAGGTCAAAAATGGGTCTTTGTCGTGTGCAATCAATAACTTTGTTATTCCTGGATGGATTTAAATATTACTTGGCAGAAATGTTAACCATAATGTGACGGAGTGTCTCGCGCAAGACCCACAGCCGTACCTCAAAGGTCAAGGTCATACTTAGAGATAAAAGGTAAAAAAAAACGTCTTTTTTATTGTGTCCAATCTGTAACTTTCTTTTACCTGGATGGATTTAAATGTTACTTAGCAGAAATATTAACCATAATTTGACAGTGTGTCACGCGCAAGACCCAGGTCGGTTCCTCAAAGGTCAAGGTCATACTTAAGAGGTGAAAGGTAAAAAAAAGTCTTTTTTTTTATCGTGGCCGATCAATATCTTTCTCATTCCTGGATTGATCTTAGAATAACTTGACAGTAATGTTAATCATCAAGAGAGGATGTGTTGTGCGCAAAACCCAGGTTGGTTTCTAAAACCGAGTTATCATGTTCAAAATGATTCTTTGAGCTATGTTCTTTCATTTCCTTGTTCTTTATAGTTTTTTAACATCAACATTTTCCTACTCCTCTGATAGCGCTGCCGGGGCGCTAGTCAGTTTCACTGACAGCTCTAGTTATATTGAAGGTACTGCCACCAATAAATGAACAAAGTTTGCGGCGTACTGACAGACAATTGGTCCAGTTTTTATCAAGATTAAGATTCACCTTAAATAGCTTTATACTGTTTATTTCTTTTCAGACTTTCAGTTAAAACCTGTTAACATTGGTAACATTGTTTACTTTGGTTGTCTCTTGTTTATAATATTTTTATACTTTGCTAATAAAAGATGTTAACATTTAATGTCTCTTCCTCCTTCGTCTTATACTCCCTTGTATGTATATTTGTGTCGTCACCTAACAATTACATGTTTAGTGGCCACATGACATGAATGTATACTCAGTATGTATGGAAGACCGCCTCCGTGGTCCAGTGATTAAGGTCGCTGACTTGTAATCACTGGAGGGTCATGGGTTCGAGCCCCGCTACCGGCCATGATCGTTTATGTGATAACGTTTGGTAGTTTGTGTCGGAACGATGGTTTGGAAACTACCCGCCTGTATATGACTGCAAGATTGTTGAACGGGCGTAAAACCTAGCAAAACAAACAGTATGTATGATGTGTTCTACCACATTATTGTCTCTCACAAATCTGTTAGGGACATTTATTTTGTTTTGTTTGTCCATTTCTACTTGCCAAATCGCATATCGTCCGTGCTCCATAAGTCCATTATTCCTCCTGTCTGTCTGTTAACAATGTCTTCTTCCAACTACTATTCAGATACTACTGAGCAAATTTCAATAAAGCAGGGTCATCACAATGATCCCTTACTATCATAGTTGGTCAAAAGTGAGAATGTGATCATTGGGTCACATGTCAATGCCTCAGTTACCTTAACATTGAAATATTTCTTCCAATAAATGTCAGGGTAGTGCCACATAGAAAATTGACACCTCATGGGTTTGTCCATTCCAATTATATTGCCTTTGAGTACACTGCATCAAAAGTCTATGTCCCATAAACAAGAACAGTGCAATTTGCTTCCTCCCAGTACTTTCATCTACATCAACTCGTACATCCATGTGGCGGCAACATGGCTTCATTTACACCAGGAACAGTACCCTTAAAACCAGGCAAGCCTTTCCTTTTAAAAGGAACCTTTATTTTTTATTCATTTTGTTTATTGAAAACATGCAACAAAAGACTCGTATCAGTATACGCATCTACATTCAGGTCGTGCACTATATGGATATAAGCTTGACCCTCCATTATGTAGACACGCCTATACAAATACATTGCCATTTTTGTGGCAAGAAAAAAGAAATTTTAAGATGAAAAATTGTCATTTTTTTCTTATTTCTGCTCAAAACATAGATTGCGGGGACTCGATAGAACCGCGACGTCGAGGCGGTTCTATCAAGTACCAACAATCTATGTTTTTGAGCAGAAATAAGAAAAATAATGTATACCCCCTTAAGCCCCAGTTTTACTATATAAAAGTGGGGTATGAGGGGGGTCAAAATAATATAGGCGTGTTTTCGTGATCTGACCCAATGAAACCAATAGGGTTTATTAGCATGGACGGTCCGACCCATTTTGCCTGGGAAGGCTTAGATCCCCTAAGCGGCTAACTAGTGCTCGTGTGCGGGTCGGTTTCAGCTCTGCGTGAAAGCATCATGTAGCCCATCTATTTCTTCAAGCCCCGATGGGCGGGGGCTGCGATTATGGCGGGAATTATTGATGTGGCTGAAAGCAGGATCTAACAAACAGTAACCAAATGAATGCCGAACAAATACTTTTTGTGAGAAGCTGTCTCTTGAAGAGGAATTAATTTTCATAAACGTCATTTTCTGTTAGAAGTCATTTTTTTAGGGAAACGTCATTTTCTGTATCACAGAGTAGAATACCTTTAAGCGAATGGCAGCTGCTAAGATATTATGAAGACACGCCTATACAAATACATTGCCATTTTTGGCAAAAAAAAAAGAAATTTTAAGATGAAAAATTGTCATATTTTTCTTATTTCTGCTCAAAACGTAGATTGCGGGGACTCGATAGAACCGCCTCGACGAGGCGGTTCTATCGAGTACCGACAATCTACGTTTTTGAGCAGAAATAAGAAAAATAATGTATACCCCCAGCCCCAGTTTTACTATATAAAAGTGGGGTATGAGGGGGTCAGAATTATATAGGCGTGTTTTCGTGATGGGACCCAATACACACGGATAAGTAACTGAATGAGTAGCAAAAATATGTTTCCATGCCATTTAAATTAATTATAGTCAATGAAAATTAATTTGGTAAGTAATTAAATGTTAGTTGTCAATTTTGAGACAATGTGGTTGAAAACTGTTAATAGGGTATTGATTAAAATTGAATTAAAAGCGGCTTAAATCCTTAAAATTTGACGAATTTATGCCAAATATGCAGAAAATACCATTAATAGGTGCCTGATTTACCAAAAAAAAAAAAAAAAAAAAAAAAAAAAAAAAAACTGTAAAACTTTGCATTAAAATAGTGCCAGGTTTCAACAAGCAATGCATTCACTTATTGCTCTTTAAAGTAAAATACAGTCCAACATGTATTAAGCAAGCACCTAAGAGGTAATCAAAATGTGCTTGCTTAATACAGGTGAAATTTTACACATTTTCCTATTTTGGAAACCTCGGGCCACGTGGGAGACGCCAAGTTCTGCAACGGAAGGTCAGGTGGTTTTTCTCCGGGTACTCCGGTTTTCGCCCACCTCTGATTAACGATCGGCTCGATATGAGTGAAATAATCTTGAAAGGGCCGTAAAACCCAAACCCCCCCCCACCCAAAAAAAAAAAATTGGAAACTGAATGCCTGCTTGATTAAGACAGGTTACTTGCTTAATAGAGGTGGCCACTAACAAAGGTTTTACTGTAATACAATTTTGTTGAAATAAGGAATATCTTTATCTATGAAACGGTATCTTGCAAAATTTTAAGACTCGGCCACCCTCGACCACAACAACATTTTACGATAAATGGCATTAGTGACTTGTCCGTGTATACTGGTTCGTGTTTGACCCAAAGCTACTCATGATGTCCAGGAAGCCTGTATTTTGACTGAGGATGTAGGCAGGCTGATTCAATTCTTCACGATGTGCACATGTCCAAAACACGTGTTCGATTGAAAACATGGCTCAGCTGAGAAGGGTAAGGTACAGCTACATCCAGCAAATGTTCTAATTCCCACAATGAAGCTAACTTTTGGAACTTTATGTTCAAGAATAGCGCCTTTAATTAGCGACATTCTGAAAAAAGGTCTACTCTTAAAGAAAAGAATTTGCTCCCCAGGAGCAAATTCTTTTCTTTAAGTGTAGACCCCTTTTGATAATGAGGACAAAATATTTTGAAAGGTTGCCTCCCCTGGGGGTGTATCCATTTCCCTTAAAGGTGACCATTTTCAGATACCAATTAATGTTAGTTTGCGATGTGTCCCTTTACCAAATGACTGATTTTAACTGTCAGTGACCCAGTAATACTCAACTTTGAAGGTTCCGGAGGTGACATGCTGATTCATTTTCATGGTGCTCATTTTCCCTTTGTAAGTCATTTCTTCCAAATGAAGATAGTTCTGCACACAGTTCTGGTCGGTAAGGTCCTCCAGGAGTTTTCTCTCAAGGTCTACTTTCGTCCAAGAGCTGTTCATATGTAAGACCCTAAGTTGGTTTATCTTCAAATAAACGGAAACCTCTTCTGTATTTCTGAAAGAAGTGGCGTCTCTCAATAAAAGGCGCCGTGATTTTACTCCCGGCTCCCGGCCGTTACTCCCGGCCGTTACTCCCGGGTTTTATACCCCCCCAGTCAATTTCCCAGTTCCGGAGCAGTCACGAGTCATTGTGTTGTAGCCAATACGGTTGCTTGCTGCTCTGAACATTTGGTAGACAAATTATCTCTCTACAAAATGCACATAATAGTTTTTTTCCAATCACATTCGGCTGTATTTCAGAATTGCAGAATATGAGACCACGGTTAGAGCCCAGTTACGAATCACGGCACCCAGCAGCGGATCACGAGATATCGGATAGCGTAAAGCTATTTGGAAACAATCAAGATATGTCAGTTCCTTTTCAGCGGCCTTCAGTAAACACTAAATATCAATTTGTGATTATGTCTCCACCCCACCCCCACCCCGATGAGTTTGGAAGACATTATGTGCCTGGCCTGTCGACCCGCTGACTGCCTGTGCGCAACGTTTTCGTCATAGGGGCTTGAATCATGAAAAAATTAAAAAAAAAAAAAAAAAATTTTTTTTTTTTTTTTTTTTTTTTTTTTGGTACTCTAATAGAGACTTGTCCCTAATATAGTACCAAAAAAAAAAAAAAATATATATATATATATATTTTTTTTTTTTTTTTTTTTTTTTCATTATTCAAGCCCCTATGGTTTTCGTGTCCGCTCCGTAACTTTTAAATTGTCTTAGATAGTCTCAAGAAACCTTACTGAAATGAAAAACACAATGAGAAGACGTGCAGAAGACAAGAATCATAATTCTTGTTTTGATGTTTTTTTGTTTGTTTGTTTTTTGTGTTTTTTTTTTAGTTATGTCCCTTTGAGTATTGAAAATATCGATTTTGTCATTTACTAATGCCCTCACTCACTTGAAAACTGTGTGAGATGTTTTCATGCAACTTTACAGAAAGGTAAACCTTCAACAGATGATGCACAGAAGTCCCGTGTACGTGTTTTTTAGTTTACACCACAGCCAACAACTAAGGTCATACGGAGACAGGACCATTTTAAAGACTCCTCCAAAAATCTGGAGAAGCCCGAATTCGAACCCATGACCCCTGGTTTATGAGGTGAGTAGCTTAACCACTACACCACGGAGGCTTCTCAGAAGACAAGAAACAAGGCTATTTTAGTTTTGCCCTAATGGGTGAGATCGCTGACTGTTAATCATTAGATCTCTCACCGCTGCTCGGACCACATGTGAGCAACGGAAGGTCCATTTCGGTAACTTCGGTTTTCGCCAGCCTCTGATAAACTTTCGGCCCGATATAAGTGAAACATTCTATTGTTAGCAGTTATCATTTGCAACTCACACATAAATGAAAAATATGATCATTTGCTAAGATGCCAGTTTTGTGATTGTTAGTGACTATCAATTTTAACAGTTTATCATCGTATCCCATTTATTCACCATATTTGCATTATTTGCTGGCTCCCAGCTAGCACATTGTCAATATTGGAAAAAAGGTAACCAGACCTCCCTGACCTTTCAAGGTCAGGGGGGGGGTCTGGTTACCCGTTTTTTTCAACACTGATAACGTTCAGAGAAGGAACCAGCAGATAATGCGAATAAGGAATTTGTTTGTTTGTTTGAGGTTTAACGTCCCCGTCAACACTGTAAAGGTCATTTTGGAGACGTTGCTTCCAATTTTGTGGGACTTTTACCCGACATTGAGATGAAATGACATCTCAAGCCCTGTCGCCCAATGAAACTATCGCACACGAGTACTGGTTAACAGCTTGGTGAGGATCTACGCCTGCCCAGGCAAAGCGGCACGAGTCGGCCCGTCCATGCTTATAAACCCTATTGGTTTCATTGGGCGACAGGGCTTGAGATGTCATTTCATCTAAGTGTCTGGTAAAAGTCCCACAAAATTGGAAACAACGTCTCCAAAATGCCCCTAACAGTGTTGACGGGGACGTTAAACATCAAATTAAACAACCAAACAAATCGTCTAAAAATATGAATAAAAGTATTGAGCATTCTATGCCAAGTATTTTTCTAAACGCAATACATTGAAAAAATTAGCCTCATATTTGCTGAGAAAAAAAAAAGCTGAAAATTCTCGATAAAACCAATACTCACACTTCTTGTGACACAGACATTGCACAAAACATCATTGTGCAAAGGAATAGCTGTAGAAGTTTAGGTTCCATTATCTCCTTTGAATATCCCGGGAACAAATAACATCACTACTTCAGAATATGTATATAAGTTTCAGCTATTTGACAACGAATAAGAGGCTAAAAACTATATGTAACTTGATAGACCGACAAGGGAGACAAGTTTGTTTGAGTTGAGGTTTAACGTCCCCGTCAACACCGTATAGGTCATTTTGGAGACGTTGTTTCCAATTTTGTGGGACTTTTACCCGACATTGAGATGAAATGACATCTCAAGCCCTGTCGCTCAATGAAACCAATAGGGTTTATAAGCTTTGCCTGGGTAGGCTTAGATCCTCTAAGCGGCTTACCAGTACTCGTGTGCGGGTCGGGTTCAGCTATGCATGGAACCAGCATGCAGCCCATCTATTTCTTCAAGCCCCGACGGGCGGGGCCGAGGATTAAATTAACAAATAACATTTGAATGTTAAAGGTAAGTTGCTGTGTTGTAGTTTTACGGCCCAGTCAACAACTATGATCATGTCGGGCTGGACAGGCTTAAACTTTCTCTCTAACCAGTGCATAGTGAGATGGCCTTCCCCCCTTCCATCGACAGTAACTGACAACAGCCGGTGGGGCAACGACCGAGTCCTCAAGCAATCGTCCATCAGTCTAAGGAAAATAGGATAGAGCAGACAAAATATGTTTGAAATATATTTAAGAAGCCCCCTCCCCCACCAAGCAGACACGTCGCTAGGGCAACCTCAAATCAGCGTTGTCGGTGCAACGCATCGTCGTAGATGTGGCGTTCCAAATGCGTCATGACGTTGCAATGACGTTGACTTGACGTCACAATTGCGTCATGTGCCTGCATATATATAGATAGTGGGGGTTCGGCGACATATTCGTTGTCCGTTAGCACGGACAATGAATATATCACCAATTTGAGCATAAAAAAATTAAATTATCGCCCTCTCAATAACACCTGAATCATCCTCAACAACTAACACTCTATCCTATTCACCAGTATGACATAGTGTTACCACTAACTCTGTTTGTTAAAACAATCGATTGATGATTACGCTGTAATCGGTGATATATTTGTCTATATATCAATTACATGTAATCCATTTTGTTGAGACTTTTTATTGATGATTACGCGTAATCCATCCTACTCATCAGGACCTCATTTTCGTTTTGCTACCGCAACATATTCTGCAGTATTACCGCAGAACTAACACTCTATCCTATTCAATCTTGCAATTTCCTGCCTCCAAGGCTTTATTTTGTCTATATATTCATGCTTTTTTCTGACATTTTCTCCACCACATTTATCACAAATTTGATATTTCGCTGTAGTACCGTTACCACATTGTAGACATTGCACTACTTTACTTTTGTTATGTTTCATAATGTGATTATGAGCTTTACAATAGATAGAATTTTTTACTGATTTGTTTTTACATGGTTTATTTGAACCTAACGGCAACATAGCACATTTATTTTGCATACTTTGTGTTTCTATACTCATTTTTTATTTTATATTAAAAAAATATTTTTTTAGTTAAAAGAAAAAGAAACATGAGTGCTGTACAGAGACTATTACAATTACACAGCGAAGGAAGAATTAGTGATGAAGCTTTAGATAAAGCTCTTAAATCTTTAGAACAGAAGAGTGATGCAGAGCCTCAACAACAAACTTCTACATTAGATAATCTGCGCAAAAGACGTAGAAATAAAAAGATAAGAAAACGACAGCAACAAAATGCTGTTAAAACAAGTGAAAAAATTAATGATGAAGATATAGATGATGATACTAAAGAAGAGAAAAATGCTCTGAAACTGGTTGATAAACCATTATGCAATTACTTCAAAGCGTATGAAATAGATGCCCACAAATATAAAGACCCAAGTATCTTGTTTAATGATAAACAATCTATCATCTTAGACCAAATCAGGAAAGACATAAAAGAATACAATGGTATTAAATTTTCAATAGGATTATCTCTAAAATTCTTTAAAGATGAACTTGATGGTGAAAGAAAAGAAGTTATCTGTGCATCACACGGAGAACAATGTGCAGTTCTTAATGAAAATAATTTAGATGAAAACTATAACAAACAAACAACTTATATACAAACATGGATTGAAAAATTCACAAATACCGCAACAGGTTTAGAAATTGACCATTGTATCAAACTCTATGTTAACATAGCAAAATATGAACCACTCAAAGGTTCTTCATATATTCCTCTTCCAAAAGTAATAGCAAACAAACAAGCAATAATTAATATGAAAAACAATGATAATAGATGTTTAGAATGGGCATTAAAATCTGCCTTATATCCAGCAAAAAACCACTTGAATAATGTATATAGTTATAAAAAATGTCCTAATCTGAATATGGAAGGAATTGACTTTCCCACACCAATCTCACAAATAACAAAAGTTGAGAAACAAAACAATATAGCAATCAATGTTTATGGATATACAATCACAAAAAAGACAGAGAAACTTACTGTATTTCCATATCATATTTCAAATCAATCAAATGATAAAGAAAGAATTAACCTGCTTTTGATAACAGAAGTTGAAGAGGAAATTGATGATAGTGAAGAAGGAGAAATAGATGAAAATTATAATCCAGATGAAAAACCACAAATGGAAACAAAATATCACTACTGTTTTATTAAAAACCTTAATAGATTACTTTACAATCAGAACAATAAACACAAAGATAAAACACATTTCTGTGATAGATGTCTTCACGGTTTTTCAAGAGAAGACCTACTAATCAAACACAAAGAAGACTGTGAAGGCATCAACAAATCTCCAATGCGAATAGAAATGCCCTCAAACGGTACTATCAAGTTTAAAAATCATCAAAATCAAATGCCTGTTCCATTTGTTATCTATGCTGACTTTGAAAGCATAATCAAACCTAAATCACAACAAAAGGGAGATAAATCAGAAATGACAAGCGAACACGAAGCGTGTGGATTTGGATATCAAGTTGTTAGATATGATGGTAAAACAGAAGAACCAGTAGTATACAGAGGTGAAGATGCAGTTGAAACCTTTCTAAATCACTTAGAATGTGAAGTGAATAACATCAACAACATCTTTAGACATCCTAAACCATTAATAATGACAGAACAGAACATACAAGATTATGAAGAGGCTACTCATTGTTGGATATGTGAAAAAGAAATTAATGAAAAGAATCCAAAAGTAAAAGACCACTGTCATTTTACTGGAGAATATAGAGGATCAGCACACAAATCCTGTAATCTCAAACTTGCAATCAAACCAAATAAAACCAAAATTCCAGTTGTCTTCCACAACTTAAAAGGTTATGATAGTCATCTAATAATGCAGAAAATACACAAAGCAAGTGGAAACATTACTTGTATTGCAAATAATTCAGAGAAATTCATCTCATTCAGCATTGGACAACTGAAATTCTTAGACAGTTTTCAATTTATGGCTTCCTCTCTTGAAAAGTTGGTAGACGCAACAGATAAATCTGATTTTAAAATAACTAAATCTCAATTTGGTGATAAGACTGATTTACTTTTGCGTAAAGGTGTATATCCGTATGAATATATTGACAGTTTTGATAGATTTGATGAAACACAACTACCACCCACAGACAAATTCTACAGCAGTCTTACAGATGAAAGTATAAAACAAAAAGATTATGAACACGCCCAAAAAGTATTCAAAGAATGCAACTGTAAAACATTAGGTGATTATCACGACTTATACCTCAAAACAGATGTTTTCTTACTTGCAGATGTTTTTCAAAAGTTTAGAGAAACCTGTATGAATAACTATAAACTTGACCCTCTACATTACTACACTGCACCTGGTCTATCTTGGGATGCTCTTCTAAAATACACAAAAATAGAATTACAACTTTTATCAGATTTGGATATGCATCTTTTCATTGAAAAAGGAATGAGAGGTGGAATAAGTATGGTTTCTAAAAGACACGCAAAAGCAAACAATAAATATGTCGCAGATTATAATCCAGATGAAGAAGACAATTACATAATGTATTTAGATGCAAATAATTTATATGGTCATTCAATGAGCCAACCACTTCCATATGGTGGTTTCAAATGGATAACTAATAAAGATTTAATAGATGGAGAACTTCAACCACTAAAAAAAGGTAGAGGAAGAATATATGAAGTAGATTTAGAATATCCAAAACAACTACATAAACTACATAATGACTATCCACTTGCACCTGAAAAATTAGCAATTAAAAAAGAATGGTTATCCGACTATCAAAATGAACTAATTGAAAATAGTATGTTAAAAACAGAAAAACTTGACCCCAATCTAATGGATAAGAAGAAATATGTAGTACATTACAAGAACTTGAGACTATACAAACAACTTGGTATGAAAATAACAAAAATACACAGAATATTAGAATTTGATGAGAAACCTTGGATGGAACCTTACATACGTCTGAATAAAGAATTACGTAAAAAAGCAAAGACTACATTTGAAAAAGATTTCTTTAAACTTATGAACAACTCAGTATTTGGCAAAACAATGGAAAATATACGTAAAAGAGTTGATATTAAATTAGTCAAAACAGATGGCAGTGAAAATGAAAGACTCCGCAAGATAATAGCCAAACCAAACTTCAATCGTAGAGTAAAATTCTCTGATGAGTTATCTGCCATTCAAGTGAATAAAACAAGATTAACTCTAAATAAACCAATATATGTTGGCTTTTGTGTTTTAGATTTATCAAAACATCTTATGTATGATTGGTATTATAATACATTGAAAAAGAAGTATGGTGATAACTGCACCTTGTTATACACCGACACAGACAGTTTATTAGTAGCCATTAAAACTGAAGATGCTTACAAAGATATGTCTGAAATGAAAGATGAATACGATTTCTCTGATTATCCAAAAGAACATCCACTATACGATGAAACAAACAAGAAGGTCATAGGTAAGATGAAGGATGAATGTGCTGGTGTTCCAATATCAGAATATATTGGTCTTCGTCCTAAACTATATTCAGTATTAAGAGCAGATGAACAAGTCATCAAAAAAGCGAAAGGAACAAAAAAATATGTAATCAAAAAACAAATCAATTTTGAAAACTACAGAGATGCATTATTCAACAAAAAGAAATACACACACTCAATGAACATGCTACGCTCAATGCATCACAACATATATGGATTAAAAGTAAATAAGACTACACTTTCTCCTTTAGACACAAAAAGATACATAGCACCAGATGGAATCACGACATACGCGTATGGGTATCAGCCGGAACAATAAGTAATTCCTCTTTGACAAACCCTCTCTTAGGTGCAGGAGATTTCAAATAATAAACTCTTATTCCCTGCGTTATAATATGATAGTCAATCTTATGAATATCAACAGACCATACTGGGTCAGTAGCCCTTCTCTTTCCACCACCTTCTAATTCTCCAGGTTGATACAAATATCTAACATTTGCATAAGGACAAATTTCAGCATCAACTTTTCTTGTTATAATTGGAGGAGGTTTTTTCGTCTCCTTATTTAATGCTTTAATAACATCAGATAATCTCTTAACCCATTCTCTGTTTCTTTTTTAGTATCAATCTCTTTAGCATACTGATAACCAAACAATCTTTCTGCTAAGGTTCTATTAAATCTTTCTACTATTCCTTGGTCTCTGTGTATTTCTTTTCTACCTCTTCTTATTTTGGTATTATGCTTTTCCATCAAAGTTGAAACGGAACTCATAAATTCTCTACCAGGATCAACTTGCAATAGTTTAGGATACTTCAAATGTCTTTTATAAATCTTCTCAAAAGCATTTGCAACTTCTTTACTATCTTTCGACGTCAAAGGTTCGGCTTCTTTATATCTTGTTCCAATATCAACCACTGTTAATGCATACTTGTATGTTTTTCTACCAATAGTATCGTGAGGTAAAAACAACAAATCAGCCTGATGAACTTCATTCTCTGCAGACACATCAAATTTTGGTCTTATTATTCTCTTAGGTGCAGGTAAATGTATTTGCCAAATTGCTTGTTTCTTTAAGAACTCTAATGCTTGTTTCTGACTAACCTTTGCTTCTTTTGCTAATTTTCTAACTGCTGAGTGTCCTTTCCAGAAACCTTTTGGACTATAGTATATCTTCTCCATTTATTTATATTTAAGAAAAAATATTTATATATAAAAAGATGTCAAAGAATGCACAAACGCAAAATATAGCACAATTGCTTGATGATGACTATATACCTACAAAAGAAGAGTTTGAAGAGCTGTTAAAGGAACAAAGTCAATTTGACACAAAGAAATGGACTGATTTAGAAATCAACAACATTTATACAATCACTGACTACAGAGAAATTAACACAGACAATGGTGTGAGTGTAATTTTAACTCTCAAAGACAATGGTGAAGTATGGAGTCCTGCACATCTCACAAAGAAGATAGAAGGTAAAGAACCACCATTTTATGTAAGACCACATGGTTTCAAACCATGTAAGAATAATAAAAAAAATAAATATCATGCTTATGATTTAGTTTTTCCAAAGAAAGATTATGTCAAAAAATATTTTTTTTTTACCTACATCAACTTCCAAGCAACAAATCCTGTCAATGCCATACCACCAACAACAAATGCAATCTCTCTATTTTTCTGGTCTTCTGATGGAGTGTAAAAATCACTCAATGTAGGTTTTGGTGGTAATGGTGTGGATAAATTATCCGGCAATTGTTTTCCTGTAATATAATAATATTGTTTCATAGCAGTGTCAGCATCACTGAACTCATCCACAGCATGATGTTCCTTCTTCAGTTGCTCATTAATAAAATCCAATCTTTGTGTTCTCTTCTCATTCCATGCAGTTGTTGCTGCTTCTAATTGTTCCATTGCCTTATCATGTCTTTTTCTCTCTTCATCACTATTGCTACCCATATGTGAAAACAAATAATTACTACCTGAAAAGGCTAAGGCGTTTGTAATTGCTCCTCCAACCATTAATGCTACTGCACTTGCCATTTTTATATAATGGAAAAAAAAATATTAAAATTACTTCATAATATCTGCAGGAATAATACCTTGCTTAACAAGCATATCCTTTGTTGCCATTGCAAGTAATATATCAATGGACAACATACCAATATCTGTCATATTAAAATCTACTTTTGGTGCTGGTCTTTTCAATAGTTTTCTACCTAATTCTGAATATCCAACAGTTAATACAGTTTCCACTCCAGCATGATATAACATGTTTGCAATTTGTTTTCCGTCTATTGAGGTTGTCATTTTTTTTTAATGAGAATATTATTTTTTTAAATTAATTAAATTCAAATGGGTCAATTTCTTTTTGTTGTATAATAGGTGCAGGTTGTTGCATCATAGGTTGTTGTGGTACAACTTGTTTAGACTTGTACATATACAATCCTATTCCAACAACTCCAACTGTTATGCATAATGGTATATAATTTTTGTATATATTTATATTCTGTGAATTTGGAGAGCCGACTTCATCATCTTTTGTTATAGATTTTAATTCCATGTTTTCTTTCTTTATAGTATCAGTCTCCTTTCTTCTTAATTCTGCATTTCTTTTTCTTGCTTCTGCACCTTTCTTACCAGCAACTACTCGTCTTGGGTCTTTTGTTTTAACTTCACTATCACTCATTATCTTTTTCTAAGGGGATATTTTCTTTTTTATTAAAATCAATATGTCTTCCTGTTGTTAGCATTGCAGTTAATGGAGCAAGATACATTCCATATCTATAATACAATTCACAACACGAACTTGTCAAAGAGTGATTGATAAAAGGGTCTTCCTCTAAGTCTTGTATCAGTTTAGGTGGATTAACAACATTGAAATACTTTGATACACCCATCACATATAAGCTAATAAAAGAATTACCTAATGTCTTAGTCATACTTGCTCCCAATCTTGCTTCATATCTGCAGTAAAATGTTCTATAAAAGGGTTATCCTTTGGAAGCAAGGAATACACCACAGAAGTGTAAAATATGGAGTGTACATGTTTTCTGGGCCAGACTAGCTAGTTTCGGCCAATTAGGCCTCATCAGTGACCCTCAGATATTTTCAAAATTCCACAATGGAATCAATGATCCCAAAGGACAAGAAAATATAATCTACACTATGATGTAGGGCAGGGAGACGTTTTACCGCCGCCACACATTCCCACACACCAGCTGTAGTGAAGTGTAATATGTTCTATAAAAGGGTTATCCTTTGGAAGCAAGGAATACACCACAGAAGTGTAAAATATGGAGTGTACATGTTTTCTGGGCCAGACTAGCTAGTTTCGGCCAATTAGGCCTCATCAGTGACCCTCAGATATTTTCAAAATTCCACAATGGAATCAATGATCCCAAAGGACAAGAAAATATAATCTACACTATGATGTAGGGCAGGGAGACGTTTTACCGCCGCCACACATTCCCACACACCAGCTGTAGTGAAGTGTAATATGTTCTATAAAAGGGTTATCCTTTGTAAAGTTTGTTTATTTGTTCTGCTGTCATTGTATCAATGTCTGATAGTTGTAAGTCTTTACCAAGATACTGCTTACTACCACCACCAGCAACAATGGCTGATAATCGCTCACGTTTTGTTTCTTGTTCATTATTTTCTACATAAGTGCTTTCACATTCAATGTCTTGTAATAATTCTTCAGCATTCATTTTTATTTTATGTAATTTATTTTTTATTTTTAAAAATAAAACATCGCATATCCGGCTATTGATAAGATTGCAGTGTTTGTTATGATTATTGATAAGATTGCAGTGATTGATAATATTTCTAACAGCATTGTTTTTTAGTATTGCTATTTTACTTAAAACATTGCATAAGCATTACTTAAGATTTGCTATAGCATTACTTAAGATTTGCTACAGCATTGCATAAACATTACTTAATCATTGCTAAAAAAAATAATCAATCAACCAACCAATAACCAGTAAGCTGGTCAGTCTTCAAAATTAACTTACGATGCTTCTTTTTTTCAGTTCTTCTTTTATTCTCTGTCGTTCTTCCAAAGTAGGAATAACATCATTCTCTCTTAAACAATTTTCAAAACTATCTCTATCTTTTGTGTAGAACATGCATAGCCATTTTGTTTGTTCTCTTAAATCTTTTAACACAGAATTATATCTCTGCGAAATAACCCACACTGATTGTTCTGCATGCCTACCAGAAAATGCTAATTCTGATAACATATCTTTTTTCTTTGTTAGTTCTTTCGTTGCACTGCAATCATCAATAATGTAGAGAGTAGAATGACCAGCATATTTATTAAAGAACATTCTTAGTAGTTCTTGTAATTTCTCTTCATCATTAATAATAGGATTAACAATTATAAGATTCTTTGTTTTAGGTTTCCTGACATCACCAATCCACTCACGATTTTTATAAGCCTTGTTCCATTGAATGGTTGGGCAAAGTATAACAATATGTTTAAATACTTGACGATATTCCTCTTCCAAAAGGTCAAGGACAAACTCTGTTTTCCCGCATCCAGTTTGACCACATATAATAGCACAATGAGGATATTTTGGTAGTTCCATTTTTATTTGTAAAAAAAAAAATATTAATAACTGACTTCTTTAAATCTACCATCTTCAAAGTTGATTTGTGCATCTTGTATAACAAACAAATAAAGATTGATTGGTTCATCTGCTCCTGCTTCTTTCGTTATTTGTATTGTGATACCTTCTGATGCATTTTCAATTCTTCTTCCAGAACCATGAAGTGTATTATCATCAGTTGAACGTAAATCCAACCATAAAGCATACCTGTTCGTTAGATATTTCTCTATTGTTGTATCAGTAAAATATAAATCTTTAACGACCATACTTGTTTCTTTGTTTCTTTTTGAATTCAAAGCAAAGAATTTATTTATTTCGTCCCAGTGTTGGTGGGACTTCATTCCTTGACTATACAATTGATTCGGAATCCCTTCTATTGTCATTTCCACTTTTGTAATTTCTGGATTATAATATTCTTCTGTGCTGGCCCTTTCAGGATCTTCGAATAGCATAAGAATTCCTTTCATACTTCTTGCAGGAACATTTAGATTGATATTCCATAGTGTATCAGATTTGTTTTTAGTTATTTTTCTGTGTCTTAGTATTCTGTCATACAAAATAACCATTTTACCATCAACTTGCTGTCTTATTTGTCTTGCTAATTCAGTATCAGAAACAATATCAAATTCCAAACAAATATTTTTGATTGTATAAGATGAAGTTGCATCGCCTGATTTAATTACTTTATTATAATCATTGAATGTAAGTTCATATTCAAGTCTATCTCCTAATCCAGCTTGATAAAATGGCATATGGGTTTCCAATAATTCAATATCAAGTGGGATGCAAAACCTGTTTCCATATGCTTTTGCAATGGCTTGATCTTCTTTATCTGCTGTTGCATCTCCCGCACCCACTCTATGTTTCAACATGTTCTCTTTGCCAACGCCTTGGTATACCATATTTACACGTTCTGTAATAGACTTCCATAAATCAATATAACAATGATAGATGTCACTATCATCAATGGACATAACTTCATTTCCACTTATTCTAATTGTTGTTTTCTTAATTATTGCTCTTCCTATGTTTTGAAATATAGTTGCATTTACATCTTTAGAGGTTAGTTCAATTTCAAATGCTAATCTGACTGTTCCGGGAACAATAACATCATTACCACTTAGATTAGGAAATCTCACTAACAATTGTTGATTTTGGTCAATAGTTGAAGGGTTATTTGTTATTACTACATTTTGACTGATACCTCTCACACCTCGTGGTTCTCTTAATTTTCTGTAAGGGTTTAGTTTATCTCCGTAAGCTGACATGTTTTTATTAAAAGATAAAAAATATTTTTAAATAATAAATAAATAATGGCTGAATATGAAAATCCTGAGTATGACAGGGAGGATTATGATGAAGAAGCAGAAACATCTTTTACAGATGAAGAGCAGTTTCAGAGAACATTAAATAGTCAGTTTGCTGATTTGAATGATTTAACCGGTGATGATAGGAAAACTCTGCGTAATAGCATAGGTCAAAAAATGATAGATAGATTTTACGAAAGGAATGATGAACCTAAACGTAAAATCAAAGGTTTGTCTCTCAAGAAAGATGATATAGGGAGACCAATGTTATATGTAAAGGATAGTGATGGTAATAATGTTGCATTAACATATTATCGTTCCAATGCACCAGATGAAATAGCAACATTTTTATCATTTAATACTTTGCAAAGGAAATATGGTGTTGATTTTGTTAGGAATGTATTAGATGTAGATGATTTTAAACCATCTGCTACAAGAATTAAAGAAGGTAGAGCTGAGCTTACAACTTTAATAGAAAACCAGTTGAGAGAGACACAATCTGATTTATTATCAGAAAAATTCAAGAATCTTGACAATGATGTATCATCACAACAAGAAGCACAAGAACTATTAGAAACTGCAAATAATGCAGAAACATCTGTGAAAACATTAGAGACATCATTCATTGAAAGTGTTAGTAGTGAAGCAGGAACACAAACAGATTGGACAAAAAGAGAGATTGATGGAATAGCAAATGCAATGACAACAGTTAAAGAAGAGATAGCAAATGAATTGGCTAAACTAAATGAAACAAATAAAGACTTAGCAAAAGAAAATACAAAATTAAAACAAGCCAAAGCAGACAATGATGAATTTCAAATAGAGAGGATAAATAGTCGAATCAAAGAGTTAGAAAGTGAGAGAAGTGCAAGATTGGAAGTTATTAATGTTAATAAAGATAAACTACGTAGTCAGGTAAATAGAATAAAAGAAACTATAAACAAAGTATTAAAAGAAGACACTACATTGGGTGAAAGAATTAGAACATTATTCAGAGAACAAGGCATTACAATTGTTAGTATTTTAACCGCTTTTGGAATGATCATCGGTATAATTGTTGAGGCTGTTTTACCCACTAGTGGTGGAACTACTACACCAAAGCCTCCTCCTAAAGATGGTGTTAAAGATTGGGTTAAGAAACAATTATCAAATCTTGGTAAATTACTTTCTACCCTTGCAGGAAAAGTAGCTTCTACAATACCAGGTATTATTGGTTCTATTGTGTCTTGGTTGTTGTCTTCTGCGGGTAAAGTTGTTAATTGGTTTGGAGAACATCTATGGGCATTAGTTGTATTGGTTGCTGGATTATTATATGCATCTGCAAGAGAGTTTATAAGAAAAAAAAGAACTTAATAAATTTCATACATAATTAATAGTCCAATTACAATACTGCCAACTATCAATGCTGTTTTGTTGTCTTCGTGTTGTATTGCTTCTTTTTTTTCAACGGGTTCTTGTAGAGATTTGATTTTTGTTTCCTGATGTTTTGGTTCTGGTAGAGATTTCTTTGTTTCCTGATGTTTTGGTTCTGGTAGAGATTTCTTTGTTGGTGTGCCTTGTATAGTTGCAGGTTGTGTAGTAGGTGCAACAGGTTTAACATTTACATCACTATTGAAACCAAGTGTTTGATTTTCTGTTGCAATTACAATTTTATTATTATATCCAGCGATAGTGCCAATTTGTAAAATCATATCACTGGGAGACATATATAATCCAATACCATAAACAAAATCTACTTTACTTCTTGCATATTTGAGTGTGTTTTGATATCTTTGTATTTGACTTGGTAAATCAACTGGACTATTAATAGCGTCTTCAATGTTAGCAAGAAATTGTTTCTGAGCATCAAATCCTGTGCCTATTTTTAGTATTTCTACACGTGTTTGAGATTGTGCTCCTAATAGAGCCCATACAAACATTCTAATACTTTCGTTAATTCGTTCAATACCTGTTTTTGTTAATCCTTTTGATTTGTCTAATATAAACATTGTCCAGGCGTCACTTATATCTACTGTATGTTCTATTTTATCATTTGGATTAAAGAATGGACCTTCACTTCGATGTTCTTGTCTGTATTTTCCATCTGGTTTAAAATATTGTGTGTAACTCCCTAGACCACTGCATTTAGAACTACTTTCTAATTTTTGACGCCAATCTGTATTAGATGAAACATTGAATTCATTGCATAACTTTTGATAGGTTGCTTTGTCGTATGGGTTTTTGTAATAACAAAATGATTCATCTGTTGGTAAAGGTGTTTTAAGTTCTTTCAAAATACGAGCAATACAATAATAAACATGAAATGTATATACTGTTTTAGTTAGTCCTGAAGTGTTTTGCAAATGGTCTTGATAACTTACTCCACATCCTGCAGTGGCACACCAGACAGCAAAATTTAATTGACATTGCCACCAGTCAAATGATGAATGAAGCCATGTATTCCACGGTTCATTGGTGTGTAATGTTGGATTTTGATAGTTTTGAAATAAGTCGGGAAACGTTACTGGAAAATGGTCGTCATTGTTAACATAAATCGTTTGTTTTATAAGTTCAATATTCTTTTCGGTATATTTAGTATTGGGGTTATATGATGCATTTGGATTGTACTTGAATTCTTTAGGTATCATTTTTATTATTGATTATATATAAAAAATAAAAATGTATCATACAATTTCGAATATTGACAAGACAATAAACTTGCAACAATACATTGATAACAGAGATGGGAATAAACGTATTGGTTTGAAATCTATAACATATGGTGTTGGATGGTATAATGTTGTTGATGAATATTTGCAGAAGACTAAAGAGAGACCTCATAAGATTATAGATGGTTATTATAGTTTCCAACAAATAGCAGATTTATTTCAAAGTAATAATATTACATTATCTGTAAATGAAACAAATGGAATTGCTTCTTTAATTACACCGGATGAATTGAAGATAAGCAAGGGCTTAAAACAAATGTTGGGGTTTGGAAATAAGCGAAAGTTTGCTGTTAATGAAACTCATTATGGTGAGAGAGCTGTAGATTTTGCTGTTTATAAATCATTGTATGTTCATTTGGAACAGATTAATACTTCAAATAATTATTTAGATGGTATGCCGAGTACTGTGTTGGCTGTTGTTCCAGTGGAAAATAAAGAGTTCGGTGAGATAACAACAGTGAGATTTGAGCATCCAGAATATAAGTGTTTGGTGAATGATGCTATAGCAGAATTGAAATTAGAAATCAGGGATGAAAATAACAACAAGGTAATTAATCATCTACCAATTAATTGCGTTTTGGAAATTATATAATTATAATAAAAAAATGAGTATATTTGGTGCTAAGAGAAAACACGTAGATGCATTGGGGCTGAAACAAGAAATATTTAATATGAGAAGTCAAGCATTTACACAAATAAATACATTGAATGATAGACATACAGAACTTCAAGATAGAGTTCGGGATATACATCTCAATCATCGGTTGTTATACAATAAAGTTGAAAATACGTCAGACAAAAAATTGATAAGCATCCGTGCAGAGAGCAAAGGACCATTGCAGAAGAATGAAGTGTTTAGTTTTGGTAATGGTGGTAGAGAGGTAGGTGTTGGATATGTGATGAACTTTTCAGGTCAAATATTGGGTGTGGGGTTATCGAGTAAAAGAATAAGAGGTGATGTATCTGTTGTTGTTTCTATAAATGGAAATCCACAAGCAGGATATGGTATATCATTGAATGATATTTTAAGGAAACACGATAACTTTGCTACACCGTTAAAGGTTAGGGCTGGTGATGCGATTGATTTTGTTTGTCAGACTAATAATGCTACATGTGTTAATACTGTGGCTTCGATGATAATTGAATTATTTATTGAATAAAAAAAATATATGTTATTAAGAAAAAAATGAAACAACCTACTGCACCATTATATCCTGAATTGCCTGTTGAAGATGGGCAGAACTATAGATTACAGAAGATATCAGAAATAGAAAAACAATTAATAAAAGAGAGAGATGTAAGAAAGGCATTATACAAAAAGTATAAACGTGGAATTAATATTACTGATAGTATTGATACTGGCCTAATATCAACGGCTGTTATTTTTGCAAGTGTTGGTTTAGCTGTTCCAATTATGTTACCATTAGAAATTGCTGCTGTTGTATGTGGAGGCTTGGGAGCTTGTGTTAAACTTATTAGGCGTAGATTACATACAAAATCACAAAAACATTATGAGATTAAAACTATTGCTGATAGTAAATTGAATAGTATAAAAGACTTGATTTCTAAGGCTTTGACAGATGGGGAAATATCTGAAAATGAATTTAAATTGATTTTAGATGAATTAGAAAAATATAATAAACTGAAAGATTGCATACACTCAAAACAAACAGGATTAAGTGAGGCGGAAAGAAAAAAACTTATTGAGGAAGGCAAGGCCCAGGCTTTAGCTGAGGTAAAAAAAAAAATAGGAGATGCTTGATTTTATTTAATAAAATTACAATAGTCAATAATGACCCACCACCTATTTATAGGAGCGTAAACTAAATATGCAGATTTCTTCATTCTAATTCTTTGCAAATTTCTTTTACTGACTGTTAAAAGCTACGCATTACGGTGATTCACGGTCCTTTCGGTGCTTTCATTATTCCCGTAACGACTTTCAGGCCTTTCTGTACTTTGATTATATCCGAAACGACTTTCGGACTATAAGGGTGCGCATTACACCTTTCAAGAAACCCCATCTGAACAAGCTGTAGCAGCTATTGCGAGTGAAACTATTAAACCAATAAGCGAGTGTCCTGATGAGGTAGAAGAATTGGAGAGGGCGATTACACAGATGTGAATGAAATTGTACTTTGTGTGTGTTTTTATTGAGTAATCACGCCAATCATGATTTACATTGATTCATTTTTCTTGTATCACCTAATCTTTGTTGAGGACTATAGTTATAAGTTCATTTTCTATACACACACACTACAGCTGATAAAAAGGCCTGCGCAAGCCTATCTGTATAGGTCATGACCTTTATCCGTGAATGAATGGATTATTGATATGACATTAATAATTTTTACTACAATATTTTGATAAAAACTACACTATTACAACTGATAGCTTGCAGCGATAGTAAATCAGTCCAGTATGTCATTTCATATCTCAGATATAGATGTATTTGAAAGAGGATGTGTTTGGAAATTAACATTATTGTTTATAGAGGTATAAAATATAGTGTATATATTGTGGTGTATTGTTGATGTATATTGTGTCAAAAATTGTATTTACATTGTTTTATGCTCAAATTGGTGATATATTCATTGTCCGTGCTAACGGACAACGAATATGTCGCCGAACCCCCACTATCTATATATATCCTGCTGGCCACCTACTTCCCATCCAAGACGTACTGTAAATACTAAAAGAATCTTATAGGGGTGAATGGAAAAATCCGTCGCGAGGGCCACTGTCCGGCATCACGAGGCTTGACAGTGATCCCGAGGGACGGATTTTTCTATCCACCCCTCACACCCATGTAGGATTCTTTTTCTTGCATACCTTCCATTTCTTAGCGTGGATTTTGAATGCTGCAGTCACTTCGGTTTATTGTGATGACACTACAGGAATGTTTAGTGATGTCACGTAACGTGCTGTGACGTCAACGTTAACGACGGCGCATATGAGGTCAAAGCAGCACAACTGCTTAGCACTGCCTTCACACCGACCCGTCCTTCCCCAGAAATCGCTGCTCAGGATCACTGTTTTTTTCTTTAAGAGTAGACCTCTCATCGTCGTGTAATCCCTAAGCGTGTCACTCTCCGTCGACCGTGAAATGAACTCATCTTCGCCTGGGCATCTCCTTGGAATGTAAATCAATCTAAAATGCGGTGTCTGATCTGCGTCGTATTTATTTATTTATTTATCAATCTAAAATGCGGTGTCTGATCTGCGTCTTATTTATTATGTAATTATTTTTCATGACCCGATTAGATTTTTTTTTATACTTACTAAGCAATTTAAACAAACATTGCTAGTAATAAGATTACAATTGAAAGAAAGAAAGAAAGAACGAAAGAAAGAAAGAAAGATTCGGTATGTGCAGGCTAATCTGACATTTCGCTGTTCGCATTTGTGACATTTCGCTGTTCGTACATTGTTTTGTTTGATTGAATTCAAGAACACAAAAGAGATGTTTGTATTTTTCCTTTTCGTAACATCAGTTTGATTATTAATTCCGTCTGCGTGGATTGTTGGTTATATTTAGAACCAGCTCATTCCGATTTATTTATTTTTATATTTATGTATTTATTTCAACTGTTAAATGATTTATTAAGATCAGGGTGTACCCCTTTTCTAGTTCTCCTTCCATCATACCGGGGAAAAGAATATGCATTTAAACCCAACTTTATATATTGAACAGCCGGGTAATCAGGGATCAGCATGATTTTAACATAACACAAAAACATAGTTCGACAGTACTTGCTTCTTATTCTTCTACATTATTTTAGTCAATGTTGGTTTTTCATCACGGCAACAAGCCGTGTAAGGACCATGCTTTATATAGAGAAAACTGGGGTTTACTGTGGTATTCATTTTTTTATTTCTTCTCCAAGACATAGGTTGTGGGTGCTCGTTAGAGCCACCTCAATGAGGCGGTTCTAACGAGAATACAAAACCGGTTTTGAGTATCGATAAATTTTCATTAACAAATTAACTGTGTTTGAGATATCAAGAACCCTACTAAGCCGCACGGATATGTTATCGAAATTTTATCTATATTTACGATTTATTTATTCAAAATTTATTTATTGCTCAATACGTTGATTGATGGTACTATTTAGAACCAGCTCATTCTGATTTTTTGTTAATTTATTTATGCATCACGTGAACAAGTCCGTGAAATGAAGACCCCCTAAAACCCCAGTTTATATAGAGAAAAAAGGAATTTACGGGGGTATTCATTATTTTTCTTATTTCGGCTCCAAGACATAGGTTGTGGGTACTCGTTAGGCGGTTCTAACGAGCACACACATCTATGGCTTGAGCATGATTTCGACTTAATAAACACAAAAACATAGGTAGAAAGATTTCAATTTGGCGCTTCTGTGCCCATAATCAACATTTTATTACACTCAGTGGACAATGTCACGTGTATTTAAGAAGAAGACAATTATCGCTTTTATGACACGTGGATTGTGTATTGCGTTCCGGCTACCGACCGTCAGGAAGCCCGAAGATTACTGGACACGCGTGCAAGGTATAATGGGTTACCTTATTTCCGGACAGATTGAGTCGTGGGTACTACTGCGCATTCTTTATTCATGTAGTCCTTTTCAAAATTTAGGGGTGCCAGGTTGTGTTTTCTTCCAAATTTATTTGAAAAATGGCAGCACCATCACGAAAACACGCCTAAATAATATTGACCACACTTGAACCCAATTTTTATGTATAGTGAAACTGGGGTTTACAGAGGTTAACCTTATTTCTCTTATTTCTGCTCTAAAATATAGATTGTGGGTACTCTTTAGAACCGCCTCGATGAGGAGGTTCTAATTCGAGGCGGTTCTAACGAGTACCCATCATCTAAATTGTTTTAACAGAAAAAATAAAAATATCACATTTTTTCATCTTAAATTTTTCATTTTTTCGGCGATAAAGGTTACAATGAATTTGAATAGGCGTGTTTTCGTAATGCTTTTTGCAAACAGTGTATGCCCTGCGGCGTCTGATCTTGGCATGCGCTGTTTGCTAATTATACGTTTTTGGGGTTTCCGGTGCAAACTGGGATGACAGTATTAGAACATGAATTCAGGTGGACGTAATACGATCGAAAATTTATTCTTTTTAACATTCCTCAGGCTTAAACGGTTGGTATATCCTCCAAGTTTTAATGGAAATCAACACTAGACAAGCAAAAAGCAAATATATCATTTGACAACCTTCGCTTCAATTATTTCATAACCTTACATACTTTCAACAAAAGCAGGTGGATTCGTTGACAAAATTTCATATGTCATCAGTTTCTTCTTACTGTGAATTTTATTTAAATGGACACCGAAAACATTTTATTTTTGACCATAATGAACTTTTCCAGATATGATTTCAGAGAAATTGTACAGATTCGTGAAATAATACCATGTTGAATCCTATTTCACGTGCTAGCAGAAAGATCTCGTGTTTTTAGGTTTTTTAATACCAATGATTTTGCTAAATTTTCTATGTATCCTTCAAAATATCTTAATTATTTTGTACTGTGTAATTTATTTGAAAAAAAAAGGACTGGACTTTCAGCATACAGTGGAGGCCCTGATCAGACGCCGCATTATATCGGTCAATATCCCCCGGGGTCATTTTCACACACAGTCGGATTAAAACACAATGTTGATTACACGATAGATACACGATAAGTTTTTATCATAGGCCTCAGTCAAAGGGAGACAACCCAATATTGACTTTTTGTGCGACTGACACGGTTGAAAGTCATCGGGCTAATGTCAGATAAAGTTGGCCATGTTGAAAAAAAAAAATGTAGAGGAAAGCAAGAAGGAAGTTATCTCTCTTATAAACATTATATGAGTCCATACACCTTAAGTGAAATGAACCCTTTATTTATTCATCCCATGTGAAATTTTATACGCCTAATTAAATGGTTAGAAACAAATCGAAACCCTATGAAACGCATCCTATATAATGTGCTTCCAGTAATATAATGTTATTAATCAAGTCATTTCGTATTGGCCCAGGCACAGGTCCGAGGTCTGGTGCATGACCCGAGGCCGAAGACCGAGGGCCAATGCAGCTGACCGAAGACCTGTAACTGGGTCAATGCGAATTGACTTGATTAATGACAATTTTATTAATTGACACAATTAAAACAAACATGATTATCGATTTTTTTTACCTGACTTGACCTCAGTTAATATTGGTTGACCTGGTGTTAATATGGATGACCTCCGATCGATACAGTCAATTAATAATAGCTCATATAACCCATATAAACAGTTCGATCAGCTGCTGTTCGTGCGCATGTCTGTGTGTGTTTTTTTCTACACAACAATGGAATTTCCCACCTATTTAGTTTGGAGTGGACCATTTCCAATTATATGGGTGACAGGTTTGTTTTTCAGTGGCGGTGAAATTTGCAAAAATGTATGTTTTTTTAAGCAAAACGGTGTAGACCGTAGACCCTCAAGGTGAGCTATTGTGATCTTTGTCCGTCGTGCGTGCGTGCGTCCGTCGTCAACTTTTGCTTTAAACGTCTTCGTCTCCAAAACTGCTGGACAGATTTTGAAAAAAATTCACAGGAATGCCCATTGGGTGACCCTCTACCCAAATCGCTCAAATCGTTCCGCTCGGATGAACAAGATGGCCACCACAGCTAAAAATAGAAAAAAAAACTTTCAAAGACTTCTCCTCCTTAACCAGTGGATAGATTTCGAAATAATTTCACAGGAATGTTCCTTGGGTGACCAACTACCAAAATTACTCAAGCCATTCCGCTCTGATGAACAAGGTGACCACCAGAGCTAAAAATACAAAAACCTTTAAATGACATAATGGATTTTGAAATAATTTCACAGGAATGTTTCTAAGGTGACCTCATACCAAAATTGCTCAAAATGTTTAGCTCGGATGACCAAGATGGCCTCCAGAGCTAAAAATAGAAAAACATTTAAATGACTTCTTCTCCTCAACCAGTGGATGGATTTCAAAATAATTTCACAGGCATGTTTCTTGGGTGACCCTCTATTAAAATTGTTCAAACAATTCTGCTGGGATGAAAAAGGTGGCCGCTAGAGCTAATAATAGAAAACTTTTAAATAACTTCTGCTTAACCAGTGGAGGGATTTCAAATTAATTTCACAGGAATGTTCCTTGGGTGACCCTCTTCCAAAATTGCTCAAACCGTTGTGCTTGGATGAACAAAATGGCCATCAGAGCTAACATCATGAAAACCTCCTTGGGTCAAAATTGCTCAAACCCTCTACTCCACCATATATTACCAACAATTTCATTTGTACAATATGGATCAGGTGGGCGATCCAGGGCCATCATGGCCCTCTTGCTTGCTTTTATCGTGATTCGATTTCCCTTAGTAACATAAACTTCTAATTGTACGTTTGGCAGGTGCTCATTTGGTTGTTATTAATTCAGTTTCATTTAACCCATTTAGTACAGGAAACCCCAAAACATGTACCCTGGCAAACAGTGCAGGCACATATCAGACGCCGCAGAACGCGGCGTCTGATCAGGGCCTCCACTGTTTGCTAAAAGTTCAGTCATTTTCCAAATAAATTTTGAAGGAAACACAACCTGTCACCCCTAAATTTTGAAATGAACTCCTGCAAAATATAACGAGAAAGATTCCATTTGGTACCAAAAGGTTAAATAACATCACGGGGCTTGGAAAAATACATTGGGTGCACAGAGCTGAAACCGACTGAACTTAATGGGTACTGGTTAACCGCTTAGAAGGGCCCAGCCTGCCCTGAGGCAAAGAGGTGCGAGTCGGACCGCCACTACATATAAACCCCAGCGGTTTGTTATACCCCGGCATACGAAGTATGCCATGGGGGTATATAGTTTTCGTCCTGCTGTTCGTCCGTTCGTCCGTCCGTCCCACCCCCACAATGACCTTGAGGTCAAGGTCACAAACTTAGAAATTTATGTTTGGTTAAAGTTTTATGACAAAGTTTATACATGCCTGTTTGTTCTAAACTCTTAAGACAAATTCAGTTGATACTTGCATCAATGTTGCATACTAGTACAAAGATTTCGAGATGCATGTCCCTTCCCCACCCACAGTGACCTAGACCTCAAGGTCATGGACTTAGAAAGTTAACATTTGGTTAAAGTTTTATGACAAAGTTTATAGATGCCTGTTACATAATGTTCTAAACTCTAAGACAAATTCAATTGACACTTGCATCAATGTTGCATACCAGTTCAAAGATTTCATTGATGCATACCCCACCCTGCTGCTTCAGTAACATTGATGCTCACACTCCCTTGGTCCATTTAGAAAGATTATGTTTGGTTTAGATTTTATAAGCACATTATAGATTCTTATAGCTTCTTGACTTCTTCATTCATGTTACATACAAGCTCGAAAGTTATATCAGAGGGTAGCACTGGCCGGGGGTATACGTGACCCACTGGTCGCTTTCTCTAGTTTGGGCGGTAGGACTTGAGTTATCATTTAATCTATATGTCTGGTAAAAGTCCCAAAATTATAGTAAAAATAGAAAGCAACGTCTCCAAAATGACCCAACTGGTGTTGACGGGGACTTAAACCCCGAACATAAACAAACTAACAAACATTATTATTATTATTATTATTATTATTATTATTATTATTATTATTCGTAAACGCTATCCTGCAGAACATACATACGCATATTGTCTCTTAACCACTGTTGTTGCATAGCATCTAGGAATTGTGACGAAACTTCAAACAGCAGGGACTTAAGGCCCGTTTACACCTTCACGATTCTGGCCACGGTTCACTACGGTTTGATTAATCGTGGTGGACCGTAGTGAATCGTAGCAGCACCGTAATAGCACCGTAGAAGGATCCGTCGTGATTCATGGTGATCCGTGATGAACCGTAGTGATTCGAGAACGTCCACGAATGTTTTAAACTGTTTATACTAGGTTCCCACTGTAGTGCGATCCATTGGCGTTCGTAGCTGGACGTGGAATATTCTCTGAAATTTCAGGTTTGGATACGAGGTGATGAGAGTCGATAAACAAACAAACTTAGCAGGAAAATGAGATGTGTGTCATCAAAAGGGAGACCATCACCAAAACACGCATATATAATTTTGACCCCCTTGAACCCCACTTTTATAAAGTAAAACGGTGGTTTTCGGGGGTATACCTTATTTTTCTTATTTCTGCTCTTAAATCTAGATTGTGGGTACTCGTTAGCACCGCCTCGATGAGGCGGTGCTAACGAGTGCCAACAATCTATATTTTGAGCAGAAATAAGAAAAATATCACAATTTTTCATCTGAAAATTTTCATTTTTTCGGCGATAAAGGTGGCAATGCATTTGTATAGGCGTGTTTTCGAAATGCATTCAAAATCACAATGGTGCTGTTAATGGGACGCCTATTCAATCAGGTTTTTTTTTTTTTTTTTTTTTTGCATTTCACACTTCGCTGTATATTCTAACGGTATTAGCAAACATTATTCTTTGTGAATGAAAAGAAAATATACCTTTTTTTCTCGACCAAAAAGTAGTTCCCGCTCATTACAGTGAAACGATATGAATGGTATCAGTCACAAGTGATATCAGTCACAAGTGAAATGATCCGATATCATTTCACTTGTGATTGATATCATTTTGATTTGTTTCAGATATGCATTGATTTCACTGCTAAGTTTGTTTGTTTGTTTGATTTGAGGTTTATCGTCCCCTTCAACACTGTATAGGTCATTTTTGAGACGTTGCTTCCAATTTTGCGGGACTTTTACCCACCATTGAGATGAAATGACATCTCAAGCCCTGTCGCCCAATGAAAACAATAGGGTTTATAAGCATGGACGGTCCGACTCGCACAGTAGTCGGTTTCAGCTCTGCGTGGAAGCATCGTGCAGCCCATTCATTTCTTCAAGCCCCAATGGGCGGGGGCCAATTCACTGCTAAGTATAAAACAATAAAGGATATTTACCTTTTTGAGGTGAAGGATTGTCTAAGGACGTGTCACCAGTAAACAATTCTGACCAAAAATATATCATCGGGCATGCGCCTTAGAACGGTGTGTACATACATGCAAAGACGAAGTGTAACAATGGGGAACCGCCTTGGAACGGTGTGTACATAAATACAAAGACGAAGTGTAGCAATGAAGAACCGCCTTGGAACGGTGTGTACATACATACAAAGACGAATTGTAACATTGAAGAACCGCCTGAAGTACCATACATGCAAAGATGTAGTGTAACACTAAAGAACCGCCTAAGAATGGTGTGTACATACATGCAAAGATGTAGTGTAACAATGAAGAACCGCCTTGGAACGGTGTGTACATACATGCAAAGACGAAGTGTAACAATGGAGAACCGCCTTGGAACGGTGTGTACATACATGCAAAGACGAAGTGTAACAATGGAGAACCGCCTAAGAATGGTGTGTACATACATGCAAAGACGAAGTGTAACATTGAAGAACCGCCTTGGAACGGTGTGTACATACATACAAAGACGAAGTGTAACACTGAAGAACCGCCTTGGAACGGTGTGTACATACATACAAAGACGAAGTGTAAAAATAAAGAACCGACTTGGAACGGTGTGTACATACGTACAAAGACGAAGTGAAACAATGAAGAACCGCCTTGGAACGGTGTGTGCATACATGCAAAGACGAAGTGTAACAATGGAGAACCGCATTGGAACGGTGTGTGCATACATGCAAAGACGAAGTGTAAAAATGAAGAGCCGCCTTGGAACGGTGTGTACATACATGCAAAGACGAAGTGTAACACTGAAGAACCGCCTTGAAACGGTGTGTACATAAATACAAAGACGAAGTATAACACTTAAGAACCGCCTTGGAACGGTGTGTACATACATGCAAAGACGAAGTGTATAACAATAAAGAACCGCCTTGGAACGGTGTGTACATACATACAAAGACGAAGTGTAACAATGAAGAACCGCCTTGGAACGGTGTGTACATACATACAAAGACGAAGTGTATAACAATGAAGAACCGCCTTGGTACGGTGTGTACATACATGCAAAGACGAAGTGTAACAATGAAGAACCGCCTTGGAACGGTGTGTACATACATACAAAGACGAAGTGTATAACAATGAAGAACCGCATTGGAACGGTGTGTACATACATGCAAAGACGAAGTGTAACAATGAAGAACCGCCTTGGAACGGTGTGTACATTGTTACGAGCCAGGCGTAGCAGAAAGAAAAAGCAAACAAGCCTTTTGGAAAATTTTAACAAAATTTATTTACAAGTTAACTTTAACCTGTAGAAGTAAGAAAATTAAATGTACTTAGCTCTGTTATGAAATATCCTGAATGAATCTATTTTCCTTGATCCCACAGAATTCACAGTCCAAAATGAAAAGTAATATCCTTTAACAATCCAACATAGAATTTAGAAATAACTTTCCTTATAAGCCCAAACATCAAACTCCAAAGTCTGACTCAATGAGAAAAATCAAGCTCTTTTATAGACCCTAAGATTTCTCTAGAACATTCCAGAGGGCTGTGGAATAAGATGAGGTAATTTTCTAAAAATAATGCAACCTGAACTTTCTGGAAGGTTCTGAAGTACTTTTCCTTGTAAACATGTTGTTTACAAAAATGAAATTAATCTGTGACTCAGTTTTCTAGAATCTTCTATAAGAAGATTAACAAGATATTTATAGCACTATTAGTTCACAGTGGGGTGAAAGTGGGAATCAGAAAAATAAATTCTTATGCATAACACTCCCCCTCTTCGAGGAAAAGAAAGATTTATGTAATAAAGCTTTCTTTTGCTTTAAGATTAATAAAATATTGAACATAGCATATACAATTACATGTATCCACAATCCACTGCAGTATGAAAGAAAAACACAATTCCTGACACTGCTCAAGCTCTTGAAAGGGCATCAGGGATAATGTTATCTCTCCCCCTAATATGTCTTATGTCTAAATTATACTCTTGTAGCATGAGACTCCACCTGAGCAACCGCTGATTTTTGTTTTTCATTTTGTGTATGAAAGTCAGTGGATTGTGATCACTGAAAACAACAATCGGTGCAGTAGTAGGGGTAAGATAAACTTCGAAATGTTGCAGACTGATTCTTGCTCTGCATCTGTCTATGTTCGAGAATTAATCCTTCTAAGAGTCTATAAACATTTTTGTCCTTTCTTGTTCTGGTATAAGAATACTAGGAGAACTCCATTCCAGTCATTGTCCAGCAAATACTGAATTTCTTCTTTAAGATTTTTCTGTTTTATAGGATTCATCCTGTATAGGTGTTGTTTTACTGGTTTGGAACCATTTATGTCCACATCGTGAAATATTTTGTCTGTCCGTGTTGGAATGTCAGGAAATAAGTGTTCATATTCAAAAATCAGCTGTTTCAGTTCATTCCGCTGATTTGGCTCTAGATGTGACAGTTTCTGGTCAAGATTCCGTAGAATGTCAGAATTCTGAAGTTTTGATGATGTGGGATCCGACTTCACTGAATTAATATCCTCACAGTCATTGTCACATGAATTAAGTGGAACAGAGCTAACTAGATTGACTGATGTTAAAGATGTATTGTCCCTATCTATGTATTCCTTAAGCATGTTAATATGACATAGCTGCTTTAGCTTGCGCCTCCCAGGAGTGTTTATTATGTAATTTACGTCACTGATCTTTTTGTCTACAGTGTATGGACCATAATACCTGGCCTGCAACGATTTTCCTAGAATAGGCAAAAGAGCTAGTACCTTATCACCTGGTTTAAAATTCCTTTCTTTTGTCCCTATGTCATATAGCTGTTTCATTTTCCTTTGGGCTGACTGAAGATTGGTCCGAGCAGCCTCACAAGCTTTTGAAAGTCTAGTTTTGAAATCAGACACATACTGAAGTAAATTCAGGGAGGTGTCATCATTGGAGAGAAATTTCTCTTTGAGAAGTTTCAAAGGACCACGAACAGTATGACCAAATACTAATTCAAATGGACTGAAGCCAAGAGATTCTTGCACAGATTCTCTAACAGCAAATAAAAGGAGATGGATGCCTTCATCCCAATCCTTCTCTGTGTCAAAGCAATATGATCTTATCATGTTTTTCAATGTTTGATGGAATCTTTCAAGGGCGCATTGACTTTCAGGATGATAGGCCGATGACTTATACTGTACAATGCCAAGTTCATGCATTACTTGTTGAAATATTCCAGACATAAAATTTGAGCCTTGGTCTGACTGAATAGATTTAGGAAGCCCAACAAATGTGAAAAACTTCACTAAGGCCTTGACGATTGTCTTAGTTTTGATATTTCTTAAAGGAATGGCTTCAGGAAAACGTGTGGAAGCACACATAATGGTCAAAAGATATTCACAGCCGGACTTAGTTCTGGGCAAGGGACCCACACAGTCTATAATTATTCGACTGAAAGGTTCATCAAAAGCAGGTATCGGCTGCAAATGAGCCTTAGGTATAGTCTGATTGGGTTTTCCTACCATTTGGCATGTATGGCAGGACCTACAATGCTGAGAAACATCTGATTTTAACCCAGGCCAGTAAAAATGATTAAGAATCTTGTGATAGGTTTTATTTACACCTAAATGTCCTGACATGGGAGTTTCATGTGCCAAGTTTAATATTTGGGAACGGTAAACCCGTGGAACCACTATCTGGTGGTTGACAGTCCACTCGTCCTCTGCTGAGACGTCTGGTGGACGCCATTTTCTCATAAGAATGTCATTTTTGACATAATAACAGACTGGGACCTGAGATACTTCCTGCTCATCTAAGGCCCTTTCAAATAAAGGCGAAATTTCAGGATCCTTATGCTGTTCTATAGCTAGTTGAGACCCGGACATTTTGTCATGGCCTAAATCTAAAGATGAGTTATTCTCATGAAAATCTGTCTGCTTATCAGGCAGGCTTGAAGACAGAGACCTTGTTATCTCGTCATTAAAAGACTGACCCAAAAAGGTATCAGTGAAATCAAAATCCTGTTTCCCATCAGTTTGCTTGGCCTTACGTGCCATAGCCCTTGTGACTGCACAAGACGGATAAAGATCAGGAATTTCCTGCTCAATGGGATCAGGCGGTTGGTCTATGCAAGGATTAGTAGTCAAAAGTGGGTTTACCACAACCTTATCTCCAGCTAAGTCATTGCCTAGCAACAAGTGAACACCTTTAAAAGGTAAAGAAGGTCTAATACCAACAGCCACTGAACCGGATACCAAGTCTGATGACAAATAAACGTTATGAAGCGGAACATTAACAAATCCACATTCCACACCCTGAATAAGGACACTTTGGCCCAAAGAAGTCTTCTCAGAAAAAGGCAGAGTATCTGCTAGAATAAGAGATTGAGAAGCTCCGGTATCTCGTAAGATTTTAATAGGGGTAGGATGGGCATAACTGTCACCATTTAGTGACACAAAACCATCTGATAAGAATGGTTCATAACACTCCATAACTGTATCAGTCTCAGATAATTTGGTATCAGAAAGAGTTTCCTCCCTTACACAAGACTGTGGTTTTGGCCTTATAGAAGTCAAGCCTGTAGGCTTAAGTTCCTCTTGTCTTTCTCTTTCTTTCCTTCGCTTTAATTTTAAACACTCAGAGATCAAATGACCTGTATTTTTACAATAATAACAAACTACTTGAGATTGAGATAAGGGATGATTCTGGTCTTTGTTTTCACCAGAAGGTTTGGGAAAATTTGGGCTTCTGTTTTCACCAGAAGGTTTGGAAGGATTCTGGCTTTTATTTTCACCAGAAAGTTTGGGCATAGTACTAGATGTATGGCTATAACTACCAGAAGGATTACTGGGATAGAATCTTGGACCTGTCTGTGGATTATAAGGTTTTCTAGGATAAGGCCTGTTCACAAATGAGACTTTATGAGTCAAAGCATAATCATCTGCCAAACGAGAAGCTTCCTCCAAGGTTTCAACCTGTCTCTCATCGAGAAAAGATTTAATGTCTGAATTTATGCACCATTTGAACTCTTCAACAAGGACAAGTTGTCTAAGTTTGTCATGATCAGAGCCTACTTTTTTAGAAGAACACCACCTATCAAATAGCTGTTCTTTGGTTCGAGCAAATTCTACATGGGTCTGGGAAATTTCTTTTTTACAGTTCCTAAATTTCTGCCTGTAAGCCTCAGGGACCAACTCATATGCTTTAAGAATAAGCTCCTTAACCAAATCATAGTCTGAGCTTTGCTCGACAGTTAGCTGAGTGTAAATGTCTCGAGCCTTTCCAACAACAACGCTTTGCAAAAGTAAGGTCCAATGCTCTTTTGGCCATTTTAAATTTTCTGCAACTTTTTCAAAATGCAAAAAATACTTATCTACCTCTTTTTCCTGAAATGGGGGAACTAATCTGATATGCTTTGTGGCATCAAAGTAACTACCAGAGTCAAAAACAGGGGTAGGTTTCACCCTATCTTGACCCTGGAGTTCCAGTTCCTTCATCTTTAATTGAAAATGCCATTTTTCTCTTTCTATTTCAAGTCGCTCTTCTTTTTCTAATTTTTCTTTCTGAAAGCGTTCCTCCATTTCTCTTTTTTCCCTCTCCATTTCTCTTTGTTTTTCCTTCTCTCTTTCTTCCATTTCTAATCTTTCCATCTGCATTTGTCTCTGCATTTCTCTTTCTTTTTCCTTCTCTCTTTCTTCCATTTCTCTTTGCTTTTCCTTCTCTCTTTCTACCATTTCTAATCTGAACTTCTCTAATTCAATTTGCCTTCCTATTTCAATTTGTCTCATTTGTAATTCAGTATGTGAAACCATAATGAGAGACAAAGCAGATGGATCGAAAAGTTCTTCATCAACAAAAAACTGCACCAAAATATTCTTAATTTCATGCTTCTTCATGCTTGTTTTGACAGCAGTGACCCCATAATGGGAAGCAATTTCTAGCAAATCTGTCCTTTTGGCCAGATTAAACAACTCCTGAGTAGGCTGAGCCAAAAAGCTTCTCAAATCAAACGACATGTTTGCTTTTTGTTTGTTTTATAAAGTATTTATGGAAATACAGATTGAGGTTAATTTGACAATTTTTTTTTTCTTTTTTTTTTTTTTTTTGAAATGACAAGCCCAACGAGAATTTCACATGAAATGACAAGTACTATTTCACCTGAAATGACAGTTCACATGAAATGACAATCCCCTATATGCCTATAGGGAAATACCAATCCTGTGAAGCAACTGCAAAGTCTATTTGATAAGAAATGACAATTACCTGCGTCACATGAAATGTCGGTTTTAAAATGCTTAAAATGGTTTTATCCCGGACGAGCCCCTAATTTCTGTTACGAGCCAGGCGTAGCAGAAAGAAAAAGCAAACAAGCCTTTTGGAAAATTTTAACAAAATTTATTTACAAGTTAACTTTAACCTGTAGAAGTAAGAAAATTAAATGTACTTAGCTCTGTTATGAAATATCCTGAATGAATCTATTTTCCTTGATCCCACAGAATTCACAGTCCAAAATGAAAAGTAATATCCTTTAACAATCCAACATAGAATTTAGAAATAACTTTCCTTATAAGCCCAAACATCAAACTCCAAAGTCTGACTCAATGAGAAAAATCAAGCTCTTTTATAGACCCTAAGATTTCTCTAGAACATTCCAGAGGGCTGTGGAATAAGATGAGGTAATTTTCTAAAAATAATGCAACCTGAACTTTCTGGAAGGTTCTGAAGTACTTTTCCTTGTAAACATGTTGTTTACAAAAATGAAATTAATCTGTGACTCAGTTTTCTAGAATCTTCTATAAGAAGATTAACAAGATATTTATAGCACTATTAGTTCACAGTGGGGTGAAAGTGGGAATCAGAAAAATAAATTCTTATGCATAACAACATACATTCAAAGACGAAGTGTAACAATGGAGAACCGCCTTGGAACGGTGTGTGCATACATGCAAAGACGAAGTGTAACATTGAAGAACCGCCTTGGAACGGTGTGTACATACATACAAAGACGAAGTGTAACAATGGAGAACCGCCTTGGAACGGTGTGTACATACATACAAAGACGAAGTGTATAACAATGAAGAACCGCATTCGAACGGTTGGTAGAAGTTCTTTTTCTTTCACTTTTTTTTCTTTTGAATCTTTACGGTGTCGGGTAAAAGTCCCACAAAATTGGAAGCAACGGCTCCAAAATGACCGTTTCAGTGTTGACGGGGACGTTAAACCTCAAATCAAAAAAAAAAAAAAAAAAAAAAAAATAATTCTGGTGACACGCCAAATGACGTTCATTCACCAGGACCTGTGAATTTTAGCTCTCGCCAAAGAAGTAAACTTAACTACATTATCCTTAGCACTTTCCGCGGATAAAATAACCGAATCTGGAAGGGCATTCCAATCTCTAATTGTCTGAGGGAAGAATGATCCCTGGTAGATGCCAGTCCTTGCAGAGGGCACCTGAAATGCCAAAGAGTGTTGTATACTGCCACTCCTATTTTTATTTATTTATTTTTTATTTATTTATTTATTTTTTTTTGGGGGGGGGGGGCGATAAGGTCATCTGTTGGACTTTAGACCTTTGAAAAAGATAAAAAGCCTACTGTCTTCTCCTTTTCTTGAGAGACCCCCATCCTAAATTTTTCAGTATTTCAGTCATACTTCCAGTTTCAAAGCTGTAATTGCTCGTAACAAATCTAGTTGTTTTATTCTGAATTTTTCAATCTCCTCCTGAAGGACTATTCAGTGGGGTTCCCAGAAACAACTACCAAGGTGGAGCGAACGAGTCCCTTATAGGCTGCTTCTCGTCGGTTTTACGGTCGCAAATTACGAAATGTCCGACCGTAAAACCTCCGATTTACCTCCCCAAATGACAATTTTGAATACAGTTATCCCCTAAATAGAGTCGTCGGGGACGTTAAACCCCAAATTTAACAAACAAAACTTCCATCCTGAACTTGTTTAGGCCACTCTTTTAATTGGCTCTGGCTTCTTGGGTGGGGGTAGCCCCCCAGACCCCATCTGGCACACGTATTATATTTCCGCACCCGCCCATCGGGGCTTGAAGAAATAGATTGGCTGCATGATTCTTCCACGCAGAGCTTTAAACCGACCGCACATGAATACTCGTAAACCGTTAAGGGATTCTAAGCCTGTCCAGGAAAAGTGGTGCGAGTCCATGCGTATAAACCCTATTGGTTTCAATGGGCGACAGGGCTTGAGATGTCATTTCATCTCAGTGTCGGATAAAAATCCCAAGGAATTGGAAGCAACTTCTCCAAAATGACCTATACAGTGTTGACGGGGACGTTAAACCTCAATCAAACAACCAAACTTTATTAAGTCCTCCTTCTACTCATAACTGGTATTGCATTAGGGGGAGTGAGAACACTGGCAGATTTTTCCGCCATTTTTCAAAGGGAGACAACTTTCGGGACTTCCTGTTCGCTTTTCTATAAGACCTGTCACACTGAAAAATGGGACTACTCTTAAAAGAAAGAATTTGCTCCGAAGAGGAAATTCTTTTCTTTAAGAGTTGACCCCTATTGACATGGGAGACAAATATACTTTAGTAAGAGTTGCCTCCCCTGAAGGTGTTCCCATTCCCCTTAAGAGACTGGAGAAATCAAATGTTCCACCAAATTAAAAAATAACCGCTGTGCCATAATAACAGATGTCAGAAACACTCATTACTAATGTTTATATATACTTCGAACAATTTGACCTGAGACTAACATTTAAGCATGGAATAAATATGTCAACGTTATCGCCTAATACGTCGGCTTGCGTAACCTTCTCGTGAATTTTCGGCATCACGTGAATTGCGACCCATTTACCGACCTCTATGTATTGAATGACAATATCGCCATTTTCGGGAGACGGCGAAGATAAATACATGCATTTAGTCGGGTGTGAAATTATGTAAATAGAGTTCACCAGTCTCAGGTCAATTTGTTCGGACTACACGCGAGTGGAAAACATTGTTTGTGAAAGGTATTTTTTAATCTTTGTGAATTGTGACTGACAAATTTTAAAGTATACTCAGTCAAAAAAGTTCCTATACGTAAAATTGCTTCTTTTACTATAGCTACTACAGAAAAAAAAAACTACATGAAGTTTGTTGTTTTGGTAAGAAGACGCATTTTTCCGTGTAAAAGCCCCATTCGTTTTTGTTTTCGTAAACACATCACTGTAGACTATTGCTTTAAACACCCAAGGGGTCACCGTGTCATTTTCACAGAGAAAATTATTAAAACCTGCTATGATTTAACATCACAAAATTTCCCTGTACCCTACATTTCTAAAATTTGATACAAGTTACATTTCATTAGATACCATTTGCGTCTATTCACAAAAGATTTACACTTTAGTTGCATCAGCAACGAGAAATAGGCTATCACATATTGACCTCCAATTCTTAGAAGTTGTGTGCAAATGCTGCTTTCAATGGGAACTCCATAGAAAATCGCAATCGATAGTGCTACATGCTGCATGATTTTTCTGTATTTTTTACCATTATGATGAACAGCAATAGTGGAAACAAAGCGTTTGTTTGAAAAATGGCAAAAAATGATTGACAGGAATAAAATTACAGCAGTTCGAAAATTGCTATACTTTTTATTGCAAGGGAGATAATTTGAGAATTTCACAAATTAAAACCTCGCTTATAGTGCGAGATCATGAGATATTGCAAAAGTAAGGTGTTATCCGATGTTCAGACGACATTTTCTTCCATCTTAGAAAAAAAAGAGATTTCTGCGCATGCGAAATGTCCATTTTCTACCAAAATCTTTCTAGACACATATTGCAAGACAACTCTGGAGCAGAAAGGTATGAGCAAATGCAAGTTTGGGCATACTCTAGCTAAACAAACGTTCGATTTACATGTCTACAGCCAAATTTAGCTCAATAGCTGCCAGATGTCTGGTGAGTTTCACCCGGAACGGTTGGTATAGTTACTTTTTTGACTAAGTATATATATGATTTGTGGTTTTAATTCTCTGTGGCTTGTGACTAGTATATCCTCTTGACCCAACCCCCACCCACTTCCTCATCAATGCAACGTATTCGGGAACATTTCGGCCAATTGATTGGGATATTTATGATCAACAGAAATAATCAATTTTACAACTCTCTCTTACATCATGGCGCAATACCTTTATTTTAACACTGGTCGCCTGTATTGTAAAGTTCTCTCACATATAACTCCGCCATGTGAGGTCTTTGGATACGTAATTTTCGCTGCCACCCTACTGAGCTGTCTCTTGCTTCACCGAGGCACTGCTCCACATGAGACACTCAAAATTATAGAAACAGAACAATCCTGAAAGCTTCTGCAATTTATTTATTTCCCTAGCAAAGAAGCAAAGCCACACTCAATCATCGCACAAAGCAGAACTTGTCCCCACAGAAGAACCCTGCGAAAAAGCCCCACGAAAATCTAATGGCAAAAAGCCCCCCTTCAGAATATAGCGGCAAAAAGCCCAGAGATGCTGTGGGCACATCTTATATATTTGGACTCTGTCCCAAATATGGTAAGATGCTCTAAACCATAAAAATCAAAGAGCCATGCATTTTGATACTAAAAATAAAGATCCCATGAGACCCAAATATGGTAAAACCCACTCAGCCAGGACATTCAGACAACCATGCATTTATATACTAAAAATAACCTTCCAAGAATCAGAAAGTGTAACAGTTCCACAGCCCAGTGAACTGGAGCTGAGACTTAAAATAGATGCCCAAAGCATGAAGTGCATCCATATAAAAATAGACATACAAACTTTCTACATTCTAAGAATAGATATATATATTTCTCTCACAATAACCCCAGACATCCATTGACCTTGTATTAGGTCATCAGTCTAAATATACCCAGAGCCTGAGAAAGTTTTACATGTACCAATGCTACTGGCTAATAAATACTTCTGGTACAAAGTAAATCTCTCAACACTCCCCCAACCACAAAGTCAAACCGTCCTCGGTTTGAATTATCATGCAGATAAATCTAAAAAGATAGGGGCGGTGAAGGAATCATTCTCTTACCTGGAAAATATCATATCCAATAATTTATCAAATATACTATAAAGAGTCTGTTCACATTCACACATTAGAGTCCTTCTTTTTCAGTCTTGCAATATTTTCCTTTCAGCCACATGCACAGAATTATTTAATAAAATTATAATCTCCAATATGAGATGATATTTAATGTCCAAGTCTCTGTGTGCCATTTTCCATTGGAATTATTACTTAATTTATTAAGGAATATTCAAATATTTAAATTAATGAGAATATTTTAACAAAACAACTGAATGATGGCACCATCGTCAGTATTAATATCACACAGGGCATCCCCCTTATACCATGAGTGTTGTCCGGAGTTGACCGTATCCAGCCAAAGGTGTACACGGGGGAATCTGTTAGCCAGAAAACCATACTGTAGTAATTAGCTCTTCATATAATAGCCAATGCAAAGTCCCGTAGTAAGTGTAAGTATACAAACGTTGAAATTACATTGTCATATCAACGTCAATTATGAAATGGGATACTTTAAAAAGTCCCATACATAGCTACGATGAATCAGAATATCAAAACTATACCATTTCAGCATCATTAGTTTGTCCCTGTTTTAAAAATGGTGTTAAACATCTGTCCTGTAACTGAGTAGTTAAGGAATATTGTCATAAATATCTCACAGAGTTCAAGAATTTCAGAGTCAATTAATCCACGGTTACAACCATTTTCAATGGAATTCCAAAGACTTTCAAGGCTAATGTTACTCCATACCGTATTTAGTCCAAAATTTTAGCCATTTTCGTCCAGATTAAGATGTTAATAGCTAGTCTTTTTAAATTGAAAGTAGTAATTTTAGTAATCGTATTTCCCATATTTCCCCATAACATGAGTTTGGAAATTTTCAGCAAAAATATGGTCCCAGATGTTCTATCAAATTGAACTGCTGCTTTATCCCGATCTCTCCATAAAATCGACCCAGTTTAAAATCAACTATCGGCCCGGTGTCCATTCCAGTATAACATATTCCGCGTGAAAACGACCCAATCATGAATTTCTAATATCGTAGAATTTTCTCGATCTCCATACGAGGAAACAGTAGAATTTCTAACTAATCAACACATACACACACACGTATAACTCCACAGAGCCTTCAAAATGACACATACATCCAAGACATTACCACTGAGTAAAATATACTCATTTGGTGCATATCCGTTTTACACCAGAATTTCAAACAAGCAAATTAAACACATATCAATCCTGATCTTTCACAATCATAACCATTCTTTAATCCAATATATTTTTGGAAATTTCCAACCGCCAACTCACTTTTTTTTATACAACGAATTTGTAATTTCCTTCAAAACGAAAACTACCAGATTTCACCATTAATCCAGCCGAATATACGCTGCGTAACATTATCCAAATACAAGTTGGCTGCTTTCAAAAAGCATCCAATAGGTTTGGTCTTGTCAGTCTACATTCTGATTTGAGCCAGCTGATATCATTATCCCACTTAATGCATTTTTTGAATAAAAATAATAAACTTTAATACAAACGTGTACATAAAATTTCGAAGTCTGTGACCTTGGTATCAGGAGGGGTAGGTAGTGATGAGTATTCTGTGGTAAATTGTTTAACGCCATGGCAAGTATAAACTAAATATAACTTACATATGGTTTACACATGTATAGCACAAAATTTAACCAAACGAAAATGTAAACCGAATTTTTCAAAGGGTCATAACTCTGTTAGTATTTGGTGGCATATCTTCACATCTTAGCCTTACTACATACACATTTTAGGCTTGATCTGATGAAAACTGTATAGTAGGAGTTATACGGAAACAATAAAAAAAAGTTTACGAACGGACGGACGGACACCAACCCCATAACTTAATACGGCCGTTTTTTTTTTTTTTTTTTTTTGTTTTGTATTTTTAGTTGTTGTTGTTGTTGTTTTTCAAACGGGCATATAAAAAGATTTTTCCTAAGTCATCAGGCCTTCTATAGGGCCTTGGTTATCTATTTCATTTGTTGTTAACGTCCCTGTTATCACTGTATGAGTCTTTTTTGAGACATTGCTTCCAATTTTGTGGAACTTTTACTCAGTACTGAGATAAAACGGGCAGATAAAACTCCTTCTCAAGCCCTGCCGCCCAATGAAACTAAATGGTTGAAATGCATGAACAGTCCGACTCGAGCCACTTTTCCTGAGCAGGCTTAGACTTTCTAGGCGATTTAACACTACTCATGTGCGGCCGGTATCAGCTCTGTGGAAGCATCATGCAGCCCAATCTATTTCTTCAATCCCCGATGGACTGGGGCCGATCAGACCTTGGGGCAATATATTGGACTGCTGTATTGCTGAACCGCCTAGGAAGATCTAAGCCTGCCCAGACAAAGTGCTGCGAATCAGACTGTATGTTAAACCTCGGCCGTTTCTTTGAGCGGGACCTCCGCAAAAACCTGAAATTTGCAATCCTTTTGTATATCTTTCTGGATCACAATTTAATTTTAAAAGAAACTGATTAGTAAAACGTCAAGTATTGAGTGGAAATAAAGAACACCATTCTCGGCTTATCAGATACAATAGCTCCCATCGAATGCGCCAAAAAGTCTTTTAACAACTCAGTCTGTAACTGGTGGTAGGTCACTTAGTAGTCATGAAGTTTTTGAACAGAAACTATTGCTATCTGTGCTGGGCTCAAGAACAATAAACAACAACCCATCAACGTTATTACTTTGTTTCGCTCCCTAAATATTTTATATATTTGGAAGAGTTAGAACCTTCGACCTTGGCACTGCTGTTTATTCTAGTAGCAAAGACATGAAAATGTTTTTACACACCCAGCGATCTTTTTTATGTTTGGTTTTACGATCCTTTCAAGATTATTCACTCACATCAAGCCGATCATTAATCGGAGGTGAGCGAAAACTAGAGTACCCGATGAAAAACCTCCTGACCTTCCATTGCAGAACTTCTCATTATGTGACCTGAGCCATGTTCAAACCTACACCTTTGAGAGACCTAATGATTTAGAGTCAGCACTCTTATCCACTAGGCCACACGGAGGCCCGTTACACCCAGCGATCTTTATAAATGAGGAAAACTAACGTTCTCTGTCTTTCAAACATTTACGTATTATTAGAGCTACCACCGTACCGAAAGATGTTCAGAATATATAAATCTGTTCCTATCTGTGTGAAGTAAACTTTGCAAGTTTTGTTTATTTGTATTTAACGGCCCAGTCAACACTGATTTGGGTCATGTTTGAGCCTGTCAGTGTACCTATCCACGCTTTTCCTGAGCAGGCTTATCCGTAAGCGGTTTACCAGTTCAGTGCACATTCTGTCGCCAAAAATTGACCCCTGCCCTTCCTGAATTAGCGGAAGGGAGAGAATGACCATAGAAAAGATTTCATAATCAATCTCCACGAAAGAATGTTGCCGACCCCGGTAGGTATCGAACCCGAGTCTTCCTTATCGCCAGTCAGACTGCATCCGACTGAGCTACCGCAGCCAGCCACACTTTGTGAGTAGTAGTACTTATGTTCTGTTGTTTTTCGTTTCCATGGCCCCATGGACTTACTCCATAATGACATTGCAAAACGTAAAATTTGCGAAAATGACTGCTACTCCTGCAAAAGTAATTTCTCTTTTGATATGTCTAAGGGGTATACTCTTAAAGGAAAGAATTTGCTCCTGGGAAGTAAATTCTTGTCTTTAGAGTAGACCCCTTGAGGAGCAAATTCTTCCCCTTTTAGAGTAGACCCCTTTTTCAGTTGGACAGAGTCAACAGAGTAACAGCCATAAGGTCCTTAAAGTTGTATTTCCATCACGAAATCATGCCTATAGAATTGTGATCCCCTTTAATATGTTCTATAAAAGGGTTACTTTTTGGAAGCAAGGAATACACCACAGAACTGAAAAATATGGTGTGCACATGTTTTCCGGGTTAGACTAGCTAGTTTCGGCCAAATAGGCCTCATCAGTGACCCTCAGATATTTTCAAAATTCCACAATGGAATCAATGATCCCAAAGGACAAGAAAATATAATCTACACTATGATGTAGGACAGGGAGACGTTTTACAGCCGCCACACATTCCCACACACCAGTTGTAGTGAAGTTAAATATGTTCTATAAAGTGAGTGAGTGTTTTGAGTTTTACGTCCCAAATGTTCTATAAAAGGGCTATCCTTTGGAAGCAAGGAATACACCACAGAACTGAAAAATATGGAGTGTACATGTTTTTCTGGGCCTACATGTTTTTCTGGGCCAGACTAGCTAGTTTCGGCCAATTAGGCCTCATCAGTGACCCTCAGCTATTTTAAAAATTCAACAATGGAATCAATGATCCCAAGGGACAAGAAAATATAATCTACACTTTTATATAGTAAAGCTCGGGTTTGCAGGGGTATACATTAATTTCCGTATTCATGCCCTGAGACACTAGATTGTGGGTACTCGATAGAATCGCCTCGTCGAGGCGTTTCTGTCGACTCCCCGCAATCTATGTTTGGAGCAAAAAAAGGCAACTTGAATATTCCAATTTTTCTTTTTAAAATTTCTTTTCCTTTGGCCTAAAAATGACAATGTATTTGAATAGGTGTGTTTCGAAATACGGTAAAAATGGTAGACTACGTAGGTGACCAATTAGTTCGAACACCCTAGCAGTTCGAACACCCAAAATTATTTCGAATCTGTGGCTGAAAACTTTCTCATTTAATTCGAACTCCCAAATTTTTCAGAAATCAGAATGTTTAATACTTTGAACACACAAAAAATGCCGAAAAATGCATCCAGAACAAGCATTTCGGACCGTTCCCGGGTTTATCATTACAACATCGTACTGGTCGTATATGAGCTAGCGCACGAAAAAAAAAAAAAAAAAGAAAACTTAGCATGAAATATGTGCGACTTCCAAAGACTCCGATTAACATGCACTCTGTGAGGCAAATGGTTTTCGCTTCTCTCACTTGGATAGCCCTGTGGTAATGGAAGGTTCATACCCTCACCGAATACTGATCAGACTGTGAGAAACGCAGGCAGCAAGTGCTTAGATCAACCTTGATGAGCCACAGGATTTTCGCTTATTTATGTTGTGAAATCCCATCGTCTGCATCAGGCTCCTGCGATCAGCGAAGACTAATCTGATTGCAGGAGTACGCTAAGATGTCTTCGCTGGTTTCTCAATGACCTGCAAACACTGAACATGCGCACCCACTACCGGCATGTAAGGCAAAGGGTTTCACTTAGCCTTGTGACTTCGTAAGCTTTAAGGGTTCAGTAAAGACTGATCACATTGCATCGATGTGCAGGTTGATCCTAGTCGGTGATGTAGCATTGTGGCCTACAAAGGCTTGGATCACCATGCATATGCAAGTGTTTTCGCTTTACTCTCAGACTCTTTGGAGCGTAGCTTCCACTTTCATTATTATTTGTGTGACAGTGTTACCCTTTTTCCATGTGCTGTGGCATTTGATTCAATGCCTCTTTGATAGTAGAAGCGCCCCTTTAAATATTAATTAAGAGTTTCCCGCCTTTTTCCACAGAACGTCTTTCAGCACGTGCGAGTGAAATTCATGGTTGTTGCATGCAAAAAGGTAGTTTAATTCAGGTTACCTGTTGGGTTACCCTGGTTTTCTGAGGAGCAAGTGAAGATGCCCATTTATTTCACGGTGACAAGGTTTTATTGGAAGTAATTTCGGGGAACATGATTAAGAAAATAAGTCATATGCGATGGGCCAAGACTCAGGTCAGCCTGCACATGCATGCCGTCTGAACAGTGTTCGTATGTGCCTACCGTGGCCTATGTGCTAATCAAAGAACAACAGGTGAAAACTATTGCCACATTGGCTAGATGCGGAGGCTGATCTGGTCCTTCGTTTGAAACGGTTTTTTTTTCGCCGTGCGCCGGCTTAAAACGACTGTGTACATTTAACCGGCCAAATCTGCTTGCAACATTACAAACACATTCTAAGCTACCAAGTGCAAGAATCAGTCTGTTCAGATCTTCTATCTCGAGTAAAATACTTATTACGCATGTGCGTACAGAAAAGACTGGTAAGTCTGCGCAGTTGTGCAATCGGGATTGTGTCTTCAATGTTGAAGAGGTTTGAAACGTTTCATCGCGCACAAAGTGAAGATCGCACATGCACATGTTAAAATTGTGTATGATGTCCGCATTTTCTTTTTCTTGTTACTTGCCTATCTAAATTTGCATCCGCAGTCTAATCAGTCTTCAGCGGACTTCTTAGATAGGCATTGAATTGCTACATGTCCCCGGCTTACGCTGATTTGAGACAGCTTATGGGTAAACAGAGAACACACAAACAAGGCTGCGCAGTCTCGCCTTAGGCTTCACTATGCGCTTAAACAATATAGGTGTGTGTGTGGGGGGGGGGGGAGGGGGGGGGGGGGTGAAGTATCTATGCGCCTAGCTCCACTGGGTAGCTGCACGTGCGGGTTTCAACATCACATCCCATATATACATGTAGCTGGACTTTGTCTGCTGCGGTGTAGCCGGAACAAAAAAAAATATTACAGACTATCAGGAAATTCTTTGAAAAATATATGGGCTTCGCTTAAGAAAAGAATTTGCTCCAAACAAATCAATTTCTCTTTTTCCTGAGATCACAAATTGACTCGCCCATTTTAAAGGGAATAGTGATAGTTCAATAGGTGTAAATATCATTAATGACAATGTGTAACCTTATACTTGTAACTACATGAAAAGCTCGCATTCAAAGACCCCCTGCACACACTGATTATTTATATATCAAACGGTTCTGCACTGCATAAGTGATATTTATAACTTCTAATCACTTGCGGATTGACAGGGCCGCGGGGGAAAACGTAGTTGTTTAAAATATTGAACCCAACCTGGTCCAATGCATGGGATTCTTTCAGATCAAACAGTTCGAACACTGATAAATCTCCAATCTGATATTTTCTAATAATTCGAACACCCGGATCAGTATTTATTTTTTTTGGAGTTGAAACGCTTGCTTTTCGGTCTGTTTCGCTATTCAGACAGGCTGTTTCCTGTAATTGCAGTATAGTATTGCATCATCGTTAACGCTGATTGGTTGATCGCGTCACGTGCCCCTCCATGGAACAGTTACAATCTGGTCATTATACCCGGTTTGCCCGCCTCATGGCGACCAAACCAAAAAGGTACACAGATACTCCAGAATACATGAATACAAAACGCAAAAAACACACACTGTACACAGCAAAGCGAAGCAAGGCACAAAATATTTACATCAGGATTCCTTCCAAAATATCCAAAATCTCCCAACTTAGAAATTCATCTACTTTCCATTCTGATGTTGATCTACTGAAGCCACAGCAGGTGCCGGTGCTGGAGCTGTGGTTTGAAGATACAGCAGAGCTGAATTAACCAGGCTCAATATCCCTGACATCAACGCTGGGTCTGCCTGGTGCCGCTTCTTAATCTCCTCAACCGCTGAAGCGACAGCCTGAAGGTTCTGGCATACTGTGTTGAGCATGCCTCTCTCAATGGCTATGGTATCTCTGAGGCACTTTGACATATGCCCTCTTGTTGTCAAATGCTGGTCCCTAACTAGGGTCTCCAAGGCATTCAGCCTTCTCAGCAACTGATCTATGGATGACTCCTGCAGAACAACCTCTCCCCAGGGATCAGACACAGGGGAGAAATTACCAACCATTGCCTGTTCATCCATTGGTGGAGTTCCTGATCTTTCCATTTTATATATTTAAGCAGTAAATGTCCAGAGGATCCAGGCCCAGCTCTTATATATGACCTCAACTCCCTTTGTCTCAGAGAAAGACCACCCCAGCTAAAATTTAATTACAAACTTTCCATGAATAAAACCCAGGAAAAACATGAACACTGTCACCATAATACTCAGGTTTTTAAATTTATGAAGTTTACGTCATGGGACACCTGCTCTGATTCCAGTTTTCATGCCAAGATCAAAGTTTCTTCCTCAAGCCAATTTTCTGCTTTTGATAAGTCGGCCATTTTCTTAATTACTGTGACCACATTGTGTTTTGTTTTATGTTCCAAAAAATGCAGTTTGCTTACGGTGCCTTGATCCCCGTCTTAAGGGAAAAGGTCCCTTAAACTTCTTAGGCTTTGCTTTGCTTTTAGAACTGATACATTCATTATCACCATTCATGCACAGTGATTTTTTTCTGTTCGTGTGTTTCACGGGTGTTGGTTTCCATTGGGCAGGGGCTTGGGCAGGCCCAAGAGATGCACCAATATTGGTTCCCGAAGCATTAGGGTATAAGGTGGACTTGTTAGTAATCCAATCTGGAAGTGTTTCAGAATAGTATTTCTTTAGCCTGTCATGGTGAACCAATTATGATTTTGTCCCAGGTTTCCCCTGAATTTCAAAAAGTAAATCACTGAACTTTTTCACAATAATAAAAGGGCCCTGCCAAATGTTAGGGTCAATCTGAGGTCGATGTTTTCTTAATTTCCAGTAATCGGCACACTTCCTGGAAAAGCTCAGATTGGTAATTTGAAGCTCTGTCTGAATACATATCCAGGCAACAACCATAACGAGACAAGAATTCATACACTATCTTGTCAGCTACTCTGCTACTGCGCTGATCCGGTATAGCATAACACACTACAAATTTGGTGAAGGAATCCTGCACACAAAGAATGTATTTTGCGGAACGCTCTGTTTCAGGAAGTGATCCTAGTATATCGGTACACACCCGATTAATTGTGTCAAATATTTTGTCATAGGGGTCCTGGGCATTTTCCCAGGTCTCTTCATTGAACCACATTTGACACAGTTTTGAATGAAAAACTGAATAGTTTCTTGTAATCTATGCCAATGAAACATCTGCTGAATTTTCGAGAGTGTTTTATTCACACCCAAATGTCCCGAAGATAAGGAAGAGTGTGCTGACTCCAACACTTGTTTCTTTAAGACAGAGGGCAGCAGTAACTGCCAGTAAGTTTGGGTACCTCCGTTTGATACTCTCTTTTTAAACAAAAGACCATCTTTTAAACTAAGCTGGTCCCAAAATAACCAAAGGTGTCTTACATAAGGGGATTCACCAGCCACCAGGTCTCTGTCTGGTCTCACCTCCGAAAGTAGCTTCCATTCGATTAGTTTACCAATGTCAGGGTCACTCTTTTGCATTTTAAGAATCTGCTCAGGTTGATAGCTCGCCAATGATGACCTCTTTAATTCCTTGAGAAATCCGCCGTTTCGCAGCACAACATCATCTGCGTGCGTTGTGCTACTACTTTGACTTGGTATTTCCCCTTTTTGGAATAAAACACCATTTCTGTCCCTGAATTGCTCACCTGGCAATTCACCCAAGCTATCCCTATCAGTCCTAGGCCTTAGGCATCTCAAGGCCCTAGATTTTACTCCTTCCATCACACGTACAAACACGCTCCTAAGTGCACTAGACAAAATGCTAAACACAGTGAATAGTATTCCCACATAAGAGAATCTTGTACGCTCCAACCCTGATGTTTCGTGATAAGACACATTCCTAGCAAACAAAGGTACAACATCATCAGTGTATGCTAGGACTGACCACTGATCATGACATTTCCCGCACGTTTTACAACCGCCACATGGAAGCTCTTCCAGAACTGTGTTTCGTAAACTAGAGTTATCACTCCTGATGATGTATTGTCGTCCCAGTAAATAATGCCTAACTGTTAGGAAGGTTACGACAGCCAAAAGCTCCTTTCTGGTTGTACAATATTTCCTCTGACTTTTATCTAAAGTTTTACTTGCGAACATAATTGGCTATTCCACCACAGCCTGAGTCTGATCACACCAGTTCTTCTGTCCTGATGAATGGCTGGCCGGCCTCTGTCTTCCATTTCGACCAGGAAGATGTCAACACTACTTATTTTTGGGGGGCTCTTTCACAGGATTCTGCCGCAGGGCTATCCGTTAATCTGTCAAAGTCATCATCCTCATTGTCACTTTCAATATTTAACTGACCAGCGACATTTTGATCTTTGTCCTTATCCATATTTGTGTTTCTTTTGGGTCCCATCACGAATAAAATAGAAACACAATTCACAATAAAAATTAGAATTTATACTGCAGGACAGGTGCATCCTCACCCACAATTCTAGCTTCCAAAAGGCACCTTTCCCTTACTAATTTGTCAATTTCCTCGTCTTTTCCCGTCAAAAGGGCATCCACTTTATTTTCATAATTTTTGAAATGCACTTCATAATTTTCCTCTTGAATTACCATATGCTTTATTAATTTTTTCCGCTCTTCTGCAATTTGATTGAGTGTAATAGTTAAATCAGTAATTTGCTCCCTAAGTGTAGACATAATTAAACAGAGGATTTTCAGAGAATTTTTAAACACATAGAGTGTAGTAAATAAAACAAAGTTACCCTTTCAAAATTCGAGACAAGAATTTTTATTCCAAACACTTTATTTTAAAATAAGAATAATTTTTTCCTATTTGAGCCACCAGAATCTGCGTAGAACGTGTTAAAGTCCGACTCCCGATGAATCGAGATAAATCTTCACGATTAATCCCACCAGCTGCCACCAGTGTAAAGTTCTCTCACATATAACTCCGCCATGTGAGGTCTTTGGATACGTAATTTTCGCTGCCACCCTACTGAGCTGTCTCTTGCTTCACCGAGGCACTGCTCCACATGAGACACTCAAAATTATAGAAACAGAACAATCCTGAAAGCTTCTGCAATTTATTTATTTCCCTAGCAAAGAAGCAAAGCCACACTCAATCATCGCACAAAGCAGAACTTGTCCCCACAGAAGAACCCTGCGAAAAAGCCCCACGAAAATCTAATGGCAAAAAGCCCCCCTTCAGAATATAGCGGCAAAAAGCCCAGAGATGCTGTGGGCACATCTTATATATTTGGACTCTGTCCCAAATATGGTAAGATGCTCTAAACCATAAAAATCAAAGAGCCATGCATTTTGATACTAAAAATAAAGATCCCATGAGACCCAAATATGGTAAAACCCACTCAGCCAGGACATTCAGACAACCATGCATTTATATACTAAAAATAACCTTCCAAGAATCAGAAAGTGTAACAGTTCCACAGCCCAGTGAACTGGAGCTGAGACTTAAAATAGATGCCCAAAGCATGAAGTGCATCCATATAAAAATAGACATACAAACTTTCTACATTCTAAGAATAGATATATATATTTCTCTCACAATAACCCCAGACATCCATTGACCTTGTATTAGGTCATCAGTCTAAATATACCCAGAGCCTGAGAAAGTTTTACATGTACCAATGCTACTGGCTAATAAATACTTCTGGTACAAAGTAAATCTCTCAACAGTATAAACGACAGTAAAATCTAGTGATAAATCACTGACGTGAAAAATCGGATTCTAACTGTTGTTGTTTTTTTTTTTCCTCCAGCATTTCAGTGGTTTCTTGCTGTCGAGTCCTCACCGTTGTTTCATCTCTGTGGTTGATTGATTTTGTGTTCACAGAGATGTTGCACTGGAGGCCTTCTTGCGGACTGCATAAATTATTTGCCTAAATCGCGACGGAAGTTTTACGAGGATTCTGCCCACGTAAAATCGATTTAAGACCCCCCTCCACCACCACCCCAAGTGAAATTCGTTTCATTGACCGTTCCAAGAAGATTCTTCTGCCGTGGTTTATTTTTGTTACAGCTTGTCTTTGAGGTCTTTGAGCGTGTGTATCGCTTATATTATTTTGTTTTGGATAGCCAATTGGCCATTTTTTCGGGAAAGTAACTGTCCTTTTGGCTTTCCGGTAGTGATATTTCCATTAGGGTCTAATTGCTTCACGTTGTGTTTCTTTCCCTTGGTATCTCTGGTGGGAGCTGTGGGTTAATTGTATCGATTCCTTATCATTGCCTTCACTTCTATTTTAACCCCTTTCGTGACGTCATTCACTATTACCTTAATGTCAGATGGTGTAACGCCGTTTTCTTGTATCAGATATGTTATGAAAACGGGTGAATGCATGTGATCACTTGATTTTGAAATTCTGTCCATAAGTATACTCACCGGAAATAGGAGCTATACACTCATTTTTAAATTGTCACTGGCAAAGCATTTTAATGAAATTTTAATTCCAATTATATAAAGTATCATCAGGGACATGTCTGCTTTATCGAATAAAATGTTTAATGATAGCTACGATTTAACGGGTGAAGCCACAGGTTCAAAGTAAGGGTCCAAATCTTGCTTTTCAAGTTTCCATTGAGTCAAACATTTTGTGCCGCGAATGTGATTCCCATTTTTACCAGTTATTCCTCATCATCTAACTTTGGAAATATTGTTTACAAAATGAAAATTTACACAATGGTTGAAAAGTTATCGGCCTTTAAATATTGGACCCAACCACCGGAAGTGAGCGAAAAGTATGGCATTTCTTATTGCGGTTTTTGTTTTAATCAATATTTAAAACACATCTGAAGATGCTAAAACGACTGAAGGCACTTTTGGGTCGATTTTTGTCTTGCAACATTATTTTGAATATTTCGCTGAAAAAACAGCAGTTCTTGAGATTTCAATAAAATGTTTGTGTCTCGATAATTTTTAGATTTTGTGTTATTTTATTATTCCTTGCTTTTAACTTGTTACTATACGGAAAAAATGTTGAAGTCAAAATTCGATTACAAACAGATTTTGTGCAAAATGCACTTTTTTTACATTTTCCCCAAAAACTTTTATTTTGAACACCAGATTTTCTTTAAATTGTTACAGGATTCATGTCTATAGTTAGTCAAATCCTTAATCAGTAAATTTTAACTGAATTATCCACTTGTTTTGTCAGGCGAGACAATTTAAAAGTGTATAGTTTCTATTTACGGTCAGTATAGTTCATAAGGTTCAAAATCAAAAGTGACACTAAGCAGAGTCTTCACATTTGGACATTTTCAATACGTTTTGATGGACCAAACTTCAAGCGCCTGTGATGTGATACAGTCCGTTATATCGGCGGAATTCTAACACATAAAATGCCAAACACGACAAATGTCGTCTGCTTTGCCGTCTGTCGGTTACCCTAAAAGTAGTTTTTTTTTTTGCAAACAGAGTGGACCCAGATCAGACTGCTCCTGTAGGAGCAGTCTGATCTGGACCCACTCTGTTTGTTTGTATGCAAAAATATTTTTAAAAAGTTTGCAAAAAAAAAAAAAAAAATAAAATAAAATAAAATAAATAAATAAAAAATCAGCAGTCTGTTTCATTGGACGACAGGGCTAAGATGTAATTTCATTTCAATATCGGGTAAAAGTCCCACAAAATTGAAAGCAACGTCTCCAAAATGACCTATACAGTGTTGACGGGGACGTCAAACATCAAATCAAACAAACAAACAAAAAAAACAAAAACAGTGATTTATCACTCAACAAACCACTGCTGGAACAGACCTATTTCTTAAAATATACGCTCAGTACTTCGCCATACCTTGGAAAATCTGTGCAATGCATTACGAAAGGATGCCCATACAAATACGTTGTAAATTTTACCGCCGAAAAAAAATTTTTTTAGATGAATAATTGTGTTATTTTTTCTTATTTCTGCTCAAAATATAGACTGTGGGTACTCGTTAGAACCGCCTCGAAGAGGCGGTTCTAACGAGTATCCACAATCTTTATTTTAGAGCAGAAATTAGAAAACTAATGTTTACCCCTGTAAACCCCAGTTCTTCTATATAAAAGTGGGGTTCGAGGGGGTCAAAATTATATAGGCGTATTTTCGGGATGGTATCACTGTACACTGAAAAAAAGGTTATACAAGGACATGCATAACTTCTTTTTATCATATAGCATGCCTGATAATAAGTGGATAACCGTTCATCTGACCACGCATGTAATTATCCTGGCCCTGTTACAGGGTCAATACGAAATTACTTGGTCAGTAATATAATGTTTTTAATCAAGTAATTTCGTATTGGCCCAGTTACAGGTCCGAGGTCTGTTGTATTGGCACGAGGCCGAAGGCCGAGGCCAATACAGCTGACCGAGGACCTGTAACTGGGACAATACGAAACTACTTGATCAATGACAATTTTATTAATTGACACAATTAAAAATCATGATTATTGATTTTTTGACCTCATTTGACCTCAGTTAATATTGGTTGACGTGGTGTTAATACGGATGACCTCCGATCAATACAGGGTAGTTAATTAATAATATAATGTTTTTGATCAAGTAATTTCGTATTGGCATAGTTGCAGGTCCGAGGTCTGCTGTATTGGCCCGAGGCCGAAGGCCGAGGCCAATACAGCTGACTGAGCAATACGAAATTACTTGATTAATGACAATTTTATTAATTGACACCATTAAAAACATGATTATTGATTTTTTTACCTAAAAAATAATAGAGCTGACCTCCGGACCTATTGATTGGTCCTAGGAACAATACAGGATAGTCAATTAATAACAATTGTCATTACTCAAGTAACATGTGCGCCCAGCGAAGAATCAGATCAGCCTGCGCATCCATATAGTCTGACCAGAGACTGCTCTTGCTGCATGAATGAACATTGAGCCCTTAGCTACCCTTAGAGTGCACAACGAAGACTCTGAACAGACTGCGTGGATGCTCATGCTGATCTGAATCTTCGCTGCGCGCACATGTAAATTGTAAGACATGCTGTGAACCGGCTCATATCCTTTGGAAGACAGGAATGCACAAAAAAGGTTTTCTGGTCCAGATTAGCTAGTTTCTGCCAATCAGGCCTCATCAGTGACACTCATATATTTTCAAAATTCCACAATGGAATCAATGATTCAAAAGACTAAAAAATTTAATCTATATTAGAAGATTTAATCTATATTAATTTTAACGTCACAACAACTGGTCGTAACATGTCTCCCTGTCCTGATGAAGGAAAGGGAGACATTTTACGACCAGCTGTAGTGAAGTTAAATATGTACTACAAAACGTTATCCTTTGGAATCAAGGAATAAACCACAGAACTAAAAAGTACGAATTGTACATGTTTACTGGGCCAGTCGAAGTCGCATTTTAACTCGTCGTGACTCATTTGTTGTTTAATACCTTTTGGACAGTAAATATGTATAACGTTCAAGTGTATTTTTTTCACGGTTCAAATATATATTTTATATCCATTGTTCATTTACAGAAAAAATAACGACATTTGACAATTAGGACGTAATGTTGTTTCAACCCATAAGATGCCATTCACAACAATTGTCGTCTGCCGGTAACTTTACGAAATAAGCAGAGGACATTTTCAGATGTAGTTTTTCTCGCCGTCTTAAGGGTTAAAACGCGACATCATATGATATTCGGATGTAAGTGACGTCAAAATGGAACATGGTTATTTCCAATATGATTGGACGATGCCGACGTCATGTCGTCAAAATAGACCATGGTTGTCTCCAATATGATTTGACGATGGCGACGTCATGACGTCAAAATAGACAATGGTTATCTCAAATATGATTGGACGATACCGACGTCATGACGTCAAACTAGAACATAGTTATCTCCAATATTATTGGATGATGCCGACGTCATGACGTGAAGGATGCTCATCTGCTGTCTGCAGGAAAATAGTGCGTTTTTTTTTTCTTTCTTGTTACAATTTTAGCCCCCAGACCAGAACGGGATGGAAATAAAATAAATATAAATGATGAGAAAATTTATTTAAATAAAGTTCTTATTTTGCATTTGGCCCGATGTTGCTCAAACTTAGACGAGAGAATAAAATTAGCTTAATTTCTTAAAATGAGAAGATAGAAGTGAAGGCGATGAAGCCCCATCACGAATACACGCCTATATAATTCAGACCTCCTTAAACCCCAAATTTATGCAGTAAAGCTGGGGTTTACAGGAGTAAAGCTTATTTTTCTTATTTCTGCTCTACAATATAGATTGTGGGTACACGTTAGAACCGCCTCAATGAGGCGGTTCTAACGTGTACCCACAATCTATATTTTGAGCAGAAATAAGAAATACAGTAAAATTCCTATATTAAGACTACCTTTGGAACTGTTCAAAAGTGGTCTTAAAGACCACTTTTGAACAGTTTCATAGGTGGCCTCGACTAGAGCACACTGGTTATAGAAAACTGAAAACACAAAGAAAATGCCAGTACCTGAAACCTTCTAAATATATATATGCGTTTAAAAGCATATTTTTTTTTTCTTAATTTTAGGTGCTCTTATTTGCGGGATTTCACTGTTTATCATATTTTTATCAATGCTCGTGTTTTTTGTGTGTGCTTTTTTCGGCGGTAAAATTTACAATGCATTTGTATAGGCGTGTATTCTTAATGTGATAATGTGTAAATTGGCCCCTCAGGAGGGTCGGTCTGATGCACGTCCGTCTGACAACAAAGAGGTAGCAGGTTCGATTCTCGGATCTTGCCACACTTTTCATGATTATTTTTCGCGGCCATCTCCGCCATTTCTCTTATTAAACCGTTCAGTTGTCAGTGTACACTGGACTGGTCTTTGTCCGCCAAGGATAAGTATGATTTGGTTTCCAGCCAGCTCGGGACTACCGTGCGTGTTGATAAGGTCATTAAATGGAAAAAACAAACAAACATATAGCAGACATACAATATTGACAGGGTTTTGTTTGGTTTAAGGTTTAACGTCCCCGTCAACATTGTAAAGGTCATTTTGGAGACGTTGCTTCCAATTTTGTGGGACTTTTACCCGACATTGAGATGAAATGACATCTCAAGCCCTTCCGCCCAATGAAACCAATAGGGTTTATATGCATGGACGGCCCGATATATTAACAGGGTACATACTGCATAGGGGAAAGCGAAGTTTGTGTAAAACAGCGTTCAGAGCGCCCAACAATTCAGAAACTGTCATCATACACTAATATGTTTGCAAAAGATGTGTGTAGCTTCACATATGACCACTGATCTTAATGTTAACCTAACGATGGTTTGAACAATGGGTCCCTCGATCAACGCTAAGACCCCTTTTCCAGTCATCACGAAAACATGCCTATATAATTTTGACCCCCTTGAACCCCACTTTTATACAGTAAAACTGGGGTTTACAGGGATAAACCTTATTTTCCTTTTTTCTGCTCTAAAATATAGACTGTGGGTACTCGTTAGAACCGCCTCAATGAGGCGGTTCTAAAGTGTACCCACTATCTATATTTTGAGCAGAAATAAGAAAAATATCACAATTTTTCAGCTTAAAATTTTCGATTTTTCGGCGGTAAAATAGTCAACGTATTTGTATAGGCGTGTTTTCGTAATGGTAGGAGTCTAAATGCAGTTCAAAGAACACAACAAAATATTTATCTAAGCGTTTACTGACGAGGACTTTCCCTGACCCTGAAAAGTAAAAATTTTGACTCATCAGTCCCCCGTCCCTTCCTCCCAGTTTAGCTCATCTGAGTCTTTTGCTCACTGGTGAACTTATAGTATGACAAGACTCCGTTGTCATTCGCTGTTATCTGTCAATATTTTAAATCATCTCCTCTGAAACTACAGGGCTGATTGAAAGCAACTTTCACACGGAGCATCCATGGGATGAGGGAACAAACGTTTGTTCAAATAGGTCACATGACTAAGATGGCCGCCCCGACTGTGAAAACCGTTCCAAAAAATCTCATCCAGTGGGCCAATTGCCTTGAAACTTGGTATGCAGCATTGAGAACTCCAGCCCATTACAGTTTGTTCAAATGATGATTTTGTGTAGACCTAATTTATGTCAAGGACAAATTGTGCGCATAAGCTTTTGAATGGAAAAAAAAAATGGAAATTGTTAATTTTTCAGAAAAATAATGTTGCTGTTTGTGCGTGCAATCAACAAATTGTGTAAATTAAACTGCGTGAGTATTAAAGATTAAGATTTTTTCTTGACCTTTGACGAAGGTCATTCATGAATATAAAACCATGTTTATTAAAATGAAGTCAAATTTCATATGAAGCTTTCATGGGGAAAAAAAAATGTTAAATTTGTCCAGATCACCTAACCAAGATGGCCACCATGACAATGTATGGTAAAACACTTCAGAAATCTTCTCTGGAATAGGTCGGCTGATTGCCTTGAAACTTCTTATGTAACATTGGGGACTTGGGCTCATCGTATTTTTTCAAACGATCTGGTTTATTATCTGGATTTACATTGACCTAACGTCAAGGTCAATTTGTATGGAAAAATGTGGAAATCGTTATTTTTTTCGGAAACTATTGTTGTCAGTTAACTATAAGTTTGTATAGACACATCCAAGCACTTCGTCATCACAAAGTCATATTATTTGTCGGGACTTACAGGTGGTTGGCAAAAATAACATTTTCGCCATTTATCGCCATAGTAAACACGATTTTTTTTTCTGTAAACATGTCTTTTATTTGGATTTGAAACGATGATCTTGACCTTTAAACATTTATAACAGACATGTCTAAGCTTGTAATTAATGATTTCTAGGAGTTTCGGGACTGTTTTCATTACGATAACACACCCGTGCGATATAGCGCAATTTTTATATCTCCAAAATGGTTACTTTTCTGACGAAAATCTGTGATATTTTACTTATTTATACTGCAAACATAGGTTGTGGGTACTCGTTAGAACCGCCTCATTGAGGCGGTTCTAACGAGTACCCACAACCTATGTCTTGGAGCAGAAATAAGAAAAATACTGTTTACCCCCGTAAACCCCAGTTTTCTCTATATAAAGTGGGGTGTAAGGGGGTGTTCATTTCACGGACTTGTTCACGTGATGGAAGATATTTACTTGTTATATTTACCGAGGTAACAAAGCGGGATGGTCTTATTTCTGTTTTCATTAAAATGCGTATAACTAATGATCCAACACAGAAAATGCATGGATTAGTACTAGCATATATTTAAGTACCCATTTGTAGTGTAATTCAATAGATTATCTGTGATAGTCAACTGAACAGAACCCCTATTTGCAGTGTGTTTATATGGAGCCAGACGCTTTTCGCCAACCACGACGAACGGTAATCGATGTCAGATTTCAAGGGGAAGTAATTCGTGCATGCGCATTGAAATATAAACAAAGTCACTTGTCAAAACATTGGATCCGCCTATATGCAATCGATTAAATGAGTAAATGAAGGTCACTCAAGAACCAAAAAAGAAACTTCTTATTCCTTAGAAACTGCTTGGCAAATTGAAACCAAATTTTATATAAAGCCTTGGAATGAGAAAACGAATGTTTGTTCATAATGGTCAAGATCAGATGGCCAAGATGACCGTCATGGCCGTATATGATAAAACGAAAATCATCTAAAATCTTCTCTGGAACCCGTGGGCTAATTGCTTTGAAGCTTGGAATGTGACATAAGAAACTCGGGAACATCATGATTTGTTAAAAGGATCTTGGCCCATTTTATGCCAAGATCAAATTTGGTGATTTGTGCTTTTGTATGGAAAAAGGTGGAAACAGATGGAAATGGTTATTTTTTCGAAAGCTTTTGTTGCCTTATATATGCAGCCAGCTAAACATTTTAATGAAGCTGTAGGTGTTCCAAAGGTCAAGATCACTCAGATATCAACAAACTTTTTTTTATTTGGGGTGGGGGGGGGGGGGGATAAGTGTGCAAATTTATGGAAAATTTCATATGAAGCCTTTGTGGAATTGGGGGATTGAAAGTTTGCTCAAATGGTTTAGGTCTCATGAGCAAGATAGCTGCCATGGTAAAAACCTTAAATAATCCTCTTCTAAGAAACCAACTGGCTACAAAGACAGTCAGCACCTAGAAGAGCGGTAAGGGACCATTGGTTATCTAGCTAAAAATTCTCCAAAATGTTCCTATGTTCCAAAAATGCCCCACCCCCACCCTCAGTTATCCTATTGACCCTTTACTCTTGTATCAGTGGGGAAACCTGGACCCTAAAACAAAATTCCAGAAGGTAAGACCGTGGACGAATAAATAATAAATCATACCCAAAAGTGTCTAAAGGGAATGCATAATTGACATGCCTTTGTAACGTTCGCAAAGGAGGCAACTTCCTTTCTGCCAATAAGTTAAGCCCCGCAGTTAAAGGGTCTCCTTTTGAAGGGAAGAATTTGCTCTTTTACTTTCAAAAGAAAACGCTTTTAATAAGAGAGGCAAAATTATTTACAAGAGCTTTCTCCCTTGAATCTGTATACATTACGATAATAAATCCGTGTAATGTAGTACATTATTTCATATTTCCCAAACGTTATTTTTTCTGATGAAAATTTCTGATACTTTTCTTATTTATACTCCAAACACAGGTTTTGGGTACTCGTTAGAACCACCGCATTGAGGCGGTTCTAACGAGTACCCACAACTTGGAAGAACTAAATAAGCGTTTAGCTTCCATTCTAATCCTTTATTTGTCATGTCTTTGTTTGTAATGTTTATGTGTTTGAGATAAAATAAAATACGTTTAAACTAACATATTTCTTGGAGCAGAAATAAGAAAAATAACGTTTACCCGCGCAAACCCCAATTTTTCTCTACATAAAGTGGGGTTTAGAGGGGTGTTCATTACACGGACCTTTTTATATAATGATATATCCATTCCCTTAATATCGTTTGTGACTACAGTTTACAATAACCTCTGCAGAGGAGCTGGTTGCACATTCCCAACAGGCTGTGGGTAGCTTAAACCACTTAACAGCTGGTTGTTACGTTCAAGAGCTTGAATACTACCTTGTTGCCAGGAAGCCCTACTGGAACTTTTCGGATGGGAAATTTTTGTAAAACCTGAGGTATGAACTCCGTTCGTTCCAGCAGTAACCTGATTTGCACCAGAATTCCAGTTATTGAATCTCTTATTGTCATTTAAATTATTGCTCAAACCATTATTAATATTGTTAACACTGTTTAGACTAGTGACCGCATTCGTTTGGGTGTTTGACAAGGCGTTACCGTTGGCGTTATTGAAAGCATTGTTGTTGGCGTTATTAAAGCCATTGGTGTTTGCGTTATTCCAACCTTGACCTTGAAACTGCGCATTTTGCTGAGCAGGAAACTGTAGTTTGTAGCTATCCACGTGACTGTTAGGATATTCATTCGGTTTGGTTTGCCAGCTAGTAGGATATTGGTGTGGTTGGCTGCTAAGATACTGACTTTGTTGTCCTTGAAAACCACTGTTGCTAGAGACAGCGGGATTATTTAATGGTTGCCTACTGACTCCATTATTGACGTATGCCTCTCGCTGGACCACAAAACTGTTACTGCCAAACGAATTAAGATTGTTTATGCCTCGAACACGGTTCTGACCGTTAATAAAATTTTGATTGCCGGTACCCAAGAAATCGTTTTGACCAAACTGATTATTACCAAAACCATTTGACGCAGGATACGTCCCTAAACTATTCAGAGAGCTACCATCCCATTTATTGTCATAAGAATTCCAATTGTTTCCATAGCTGTCATAGTTTGTACCTTTTTGTCCATAATTAGCGCCGTAGGATCTACCAAAAGTCCCGTAACCAAAACTGTTCCCCAAAGTGAATTCTGATAAATATGGCCGTGCAGACCAGGCTCCACCTGGGTTCCAAAATCCAGATGGGCTAAGAGGCGGCAGGGGACCAGCTGCGGGGACAACCGGGCCTCCTATCGGTGTCACTGCTCCTGTAAGAGGCAGGGAACCTGCACTGCTTGTTTGAGCAAGCGCACCGAGTACAGGCAAGAGCCCAAGTAGTAACAACAGCCCAGCGTTATTGTTGTTGTTGTTGTTGTTGTTGTTTTCATCGCTATATATGGTTCTGACATTATTTCCGTCGCTCGCGTCTATAACAACTAGTCTCTCGTCGGTGACGGGTATACTTCCGGTTGTCGGTGGTGTGGTGAAAGGTGGGACTGTAATGATTCGTGGTGTTGTAACCGTCTGAGACGTGGTCCCAATTCGGCCGCCACCATTGTCTGTCGTTGTATGGTCTGGTCCTGGTAGAGGAAAAATAAAAAGAAACTAGAAATGTGCCAAGTAAACAGAATCCTTCGGCCCCTGCCCATCGGGGCTTGAAGAAATAGATGCTTCCACGCAGATTTGAAACCGATCGCACACGAGTACTTGTAAACTGCTCAGAGGATCTAAGCAGAGCAGAGCGGTGCGAGTCGGACCGTCCATTATAAACCCTACTGGTTTCATTGGATGACAGGTCGTGAGATGTCATTTCATCTGAATGACGGGGGAAAGTCCCACAAAATTGGAAGCAACGTCTCCAAAATGACATATACAGTGTTGACAGGGACGTTATACCTCAGATTAAACAAACAAAACAGATTCCCCCGCTAAGCGCCCTATCTGATTGATATATTTCTAAGTCTTATTCTCGATGGACCATGGCTTATGGTGAATTGCATGCTACCGGTGTAATACTGCTGTACTTACAAGCCTCCGTGGCCTTGTTGATAAGAGCGTTGACTCTTAATCATTAGGTCTTTCACCGCTGTGGTTCGAGCCTAGCTCGGGTCACATGTGAGACGCCAAGGTCTCCAACGGAAGGTCAGGCGGTTTTCTCCGTGTACTCCGGTTTTCGCCCACCTCTGGTTAACGATCGCTAAAAATAATAGGAACTGTCTGATCAGGGACTACATTGTTTGTCAAGAAGACGTAGCAGACGACATATTCAGACGACATTTTCAGATTCTCAAAGGATAGTGCTTGTGTGTCAGACTCGGAGGCTCCGTGGTGAGTGGACAACAATAAAACGTGGATGATTTAACGTCTGCGGAACCCGGGAAGGGACATGATTTTTTTATTTAATAAGTTGTGCGAGCAAGATAATATTTTGTGCGAACAAGATATTATCTTGAGCGGACAACATATTATCTTGTGCGGACAAGATATTATCTTGTGCGGACAAGATAATATCTTGTCGGCACAACATAAATTCTTGTCCGCACAAGATATTATCTTGTGCGGACAAGATATTATCTTGTGCAGACAAGATATTATCTTGTCCGCACAAGATATTAAGTTGTGCGAACAAGATATTATCTTGTCCGCACAAGATAATATCTTGTCTGCACAACATAGATCTTGTGCGCACAAGATATTATCTTGTCCGCACAAGATAATATCTTGTCCGCACAAGATAATATATTGTCCGCACAACTTCCCAAGATCTATGTTGTGCAAACAAGATAATATGTTGTGCGAACAAGATATTATGTTGTGCGACAAGATCATATCTTGTCCGCACAAGATATCTTGTCCGCACAAGATAATATCTTGTCCGCACAAGATAATATGTTGTCCGAACAAGATAATATCTTGTCCGCTCAAGATATTATCTTGTTCGCACAACATAATAAAAATAGAAAATCATGTCCCTTCCCGGGTTCCGTAAACGTGACAGAAAACACCCCAGAAGATAAGTACCATGAGTTGAGGCTGTATCATAAGTACTCCCGTAATCGGCTGAGGTATAAGTTGGGTCATTAATCACATCCGGTGGTTTTGGCTGCCCTACCGCACCTATCATGACGTCTGCGCAATTGTAGTATTCCTTCTGGGGCCCATATCCAAGTCCACACCAACCGGTACCCTGGTCACAACCCCAGGCACTATTAGCTGAAAAGAGGGAAGGTAGTATGGTTTGTGAGATAAGCGGCAGAAGAAAATAACACCATTAACCCTTAAGATGTCGAGAAAAAACTACATCTGAATATGTCGCCTGCTTATGTCGTCTGCTGAATTTTTTGCAAACTTTTTATAAAATATTTTTGCATACAGGCAAACTGTGGGCCCAGATCAGACTGCTCCTATAGGAGCAGTCTGATCTGGGTCCACACTGTTTACAAAAAAATTACTTGTAAGGTTACCGGCAGACGACAAAGCAGACGACACTTGTCGTGATTGGCATTTTATGGGTTAAACACGTGCATTGTAATCGGATTGAGACAAATTATTTCTCCGTTAACGAGGTCAAGACCACATACAAAGGCCTTCCAAAAACAAGCTATGCCACATGACTTTGCAAAATGTTCTATTCGAGCATGCAAACGTAATATCGGTCCCGCCCATCGGGACTTGAAGAAATAGATGGGCTGCATGATACTTCCACGCAGAGCTGCATCCGACCGCACACGTGTAATTGTAAACCGCTCAGAGGATCTAAGCCTGCCCAGGCAAAGCGGTGCGAGTCGGACCGTCCATGCTTATAAATCCTATTGGTTTCATTGGGCGACAGGGCTTGAGATGCCTTTTCATCTCAATGTCGGGTAAAAGTCCTACAGAATTGGAAGCAACGTCTCCGAAATGACCTTTACAATGTTGACGGGGACGTTAAACGTTAATTCAAACAAAAAGAAAAGGTAATAAGCCATTACTTGATACAATGCAGAACAGTAAAACTCCGCTCTTAAGACCACCTAAAAGTAAGACCAATTCCGCTTTAAAAAGCTTATATAGTACGTTGCAGTTATTCTTTCTTTGTGTTGTCTGTATACAGTGTCATGGACCACCTTTGAGACTGTTCAAAAGTGGTCTAAAAGACCACTTTTGAACAGTCCAAAAGGTGGTCTTAATATAGGAACTTTACTGTTTATTCCAACGTGACTGAAGTCGTGACCAGCTTCTGGCTGATGGTGTTGTCGTGTTTGGTTTAAACTACAGTGCAAAGTCGAGGATCTCAATCTAAGTTGTGATACATATATAGTAGTCGCAGATAAGATTGACTAGGCGGAGCTATTCAGGTATTGTCAATATATGTCAAATTCGGTGAATCCACCAGAAAATTCGGTAGAGAGCCTTTCGCACGCTTTCTACAAGCGGACCAAATGGTCATATACGCCACAGCTACGCTTGTGTTACAGTTGAATTCACTCAGTCGGGTGACTTGGTTTACCTTTTTGTCAATGGAATACTCCTAAGGCAGGTATAAACGATAGCTCCGCCTAGTCAATCTTATCTGCGACTACTATATGCGGCGTTTATGTAGAAAACTGACAAGTTGTCTGAGAAGTATTTATGATTTGTTTTTTACCTTTGGCGTCTTGGATGAAATGAGCAAGGTAACAGTATCAATTACTGATCATTGCCAACAGTATGTAGTAGTGATAGGTATAAAATACACTTGTACTATAGTAGTAGCGGATAAAATTGACTAGGCGGAGTTATCGTTTGTACCTGCCTTTGGAATGATCTATTAACAAAAAGGTAAAGCAAGTCACCCGATTGTGTGAATCCAACTGTAACACAAACATAGCTGTGGCGTATATGGCAATTTGGTCCGCTTGCAGAAAGCATGCGAAAGGCACTCTACCGAATCTTCTGGTGGACTCGGCGAATTTGACATATATTGACAACACCTGAATAGCTCCGCCTAGTCAATCTGCGACCACTAAAGGTGCTTAGCATTTTTTATCTCTTATATTTGGCGCCAAGGTGGGCCACTTTGATGTCAAAGACGTCACAAGATGGTCGACAAGATGGCCGCCATAAATGGAAGTATGGGGTTGACCCTCAATGACCTTTGCGAGGGGTGACGCGTTTAGTTTGACCGAATGCCCCTAAACCACTGGAAAGTAGCGTCACGTCCTAAGGCATGGTGTCTCCGACCAATTAAGAGTTTCGCTTCATATACGTTTTGGGTATTGTACTTCTTGGGCCAACCCTGGACAAATACCCGTACTTACCCGATCTTTCCTCTATCCTACCCCACCAGACAATGACAGCGAATGGCTAAAATCTTTGTTTGATATAACAACGAAATAAAGAGGATCTTACATGTGTGCTCATGTATTATTGAATTTATCATAATACATGAGCACACATGTAAAATCATATTTATCATATGACATTTAAAACGCATTTTATTCACAAATTTTAACCAAAAATGTCAATACTCCGCCATTAGTAAATGCGACGTCATTAAGGACGTCTTACATGTAACGTTACGGGGAATATTTAACTAATTTGCATATTTAATCCACTAGTGGATTATCGAATTTATTACATGACGTTATTACACTCTCAAACGCGACGACAAATAGTAAATACCGATAGTACCATGTTCATTCTAAATAGGACAGGTGTACTGTCGGATTTATCTTCGTTAAAGTTTCTTTTAAGCAAACGGTGTATCGATGGCATGTGGCGTAGACTGCCCTGTTTGCTATCGGGATCTTCACTGGGTGCCTAGATCGCATTCATTGCTTGTTTGGTTTGAGGTTTAACGTCCCCTTCAACACTGTAAAGGTCATTTTGGAGACGTTGCTGCCAATTTCGTGGGACTTTTACCCGACATTGAGATGAAATGACATCTCAAGCCCTGTCGCCCAATTAAACCAATAGGGTTTATAAGCATGGACGGGCCGACTCACACCGCTTTGCCTCGGCAGGCTTAGATCCTCTAAGCGGTTTTTGTTTGTTTGATTTGAGGTTTAACGTCCCCGTCAACACTGTAAAGGTCATTTTGGAGACGTTGCTTCCAATTTTGTGGGACTTTTACCCTACATTGAGATGAAATGACATCTCAAGCCCTGTCGTCCAATGAAACCAATAGGGCTTATTAGCATGGACGGTCCACCTCGCACCGCGGTTCCTGGACAGGCTTAGATCCTCTAAGCGGTTTACCAGTACTCGTGTGCGGGTCGGTTTCAGCTCTACGTGGAAGCATCATGCAGCCCATCTATTTCTTAAAGCCCCGATGGGCGGAGGCCTACATTTAGGCTTAAAATGGATTTAAATGTATGAGCACTGTTCATTTGCACATAACATAATAATTTTATAAGAAAACCAGCTTTAGACTCGAGGGCCATAAAATCGCTTTTAAAATTTTAATGCCTTTTCGCCCTTCAGTAGACTTTGGTGTCTCTGATAGGAGCTGTGGGTTAATTGTATCCATTCCTGATCATTGCCATCACTTCTGTTTTTAATGAATAACCCATATATGACAATGGAATTTTCCGCCTAATAAGTATGGTTTGTTCCCTTTTCCAATTTAACCCTTATCTTGCTGTTCACGACAACCCCTACCTTTGCAAACAGTGCAGATCCAGATCAGATGGCTTCTGAAGAAGCCATCTGATCAGGATCTACACTGTTTGGCATTCGGTTTATGAATTTGTAGCAATAAATCTCATCAAGTAATTTGATTGGTTGATAGACAGAAATGGGTGTGGCTTAAATGAATATTCAGCAAGATAAGGGTTAAGTGGTGTTAGATTTGTTTTGTTAGCGGTAAGTTTTACAAAATGCACGCAGTGAAGACCTAGAACGGACGCCGCGTCTGATCTGGGCCTGTACTGATTGCCAATGTCCCAAAACGGCCGCTAGGCATATGTGGGTTAAACGTGTTCAACATGTATGGATAGTCGAGTGATAAATTAACAAGAGGGCCCAGAGGGCCCTGGTTCGCTCACCTGATCCAATGTATAACAAGTGGGCCCCGGGCAGGGTCAATTTTGGCCCCAGGGCTATAATTTGAACAATCTTGGTAGAGGTCCACAAGATGAAGCTTCATATCGAATATGAAAGACCTGGGCTTTATGGTTTAAGAGAAGAAGATTTTATAGGTTTACCCTGCATATAGAAGTCTATGTAAAACAAGATTTTCCCTAAATACGTCTATGTAAAACTAAAGGGCCCCGGCGCGGGGGCATTTTTGGTCCCAGGGCTATAATTTGAACAATCTTGGTAGAGGTCCACTAGCTGAAGCTTCATAATAAATATCAAAGACCTAAGCCTTGTGTTTCAGAGAAGATGATTTTTAAAGATTTTCCCTAGGCCTATATAAGTCTATGTAAAACCAAAGGGCCACATGGCAGGGGCATTTTTGGTCTCAGAGCTATAATTTGAACAATCTTTATAGAGGCCCACTAGCTGAAGCTTCATAACAAATATCTAAGACCTTAGCCTTGTGGTTTCAGAGAAGAAGATTTTTCAAGATTTTCCCTATATAAGTCTATGTAAAACCAAAGGGTCCCGGAGCGGGGGCAGTTTTGGCCCCAGGGCTATAATTTGAACAATATTGGTAGAGGGCCACAAAATGAAGCTTTATACCAAATATCAAAGACCTGGGCCATGCAGTTTCAAAGAAGAAGATTTTTAAAGATTTTCCCTATATAAGCCTATGTAAAACAAAAGGGCCCCGATGCGGGGGCATTTTGGGCCCCAGCACTATAATTGGAACAATCTTGGTAGGGGTCCACTAGATGAAGCTTCATACCAAATATCAAAGACCTGGGCCTTGCGGTTTCAGAGAAGAAGATTTTTCAGGATTTTCCCTATATAAGCTCATGTAAAACCAAAGGGCCCCCGTGCAGGGGCATTTTTAGCTCCAGCACTATAATTTGAACAATCTTGGTAGGGGTCCACTAGATGAAGCTTCATACCAAATATCAAATACCTGGGCCATGCAGTTTCAAAGAAGAAGATTTTTAAAGATTTTCCCTATATAAGCCTATGTAAAACAAAAGGGCCCCGATGCGGGGGCATTTTGGGCCCCAGCACTATAATTGGAACAATCTTGGTAGGGGTCCACTAGATGAAGCTTCATACCAAATATCAAAGACCTGGGCCTTGCGGTTTCAGAGAAGAAGATTTTTCAGGATTTTCCCTATATAAGCTCATGTAAAACCAAAGGGCCCCCGTGCAGGGGCATTTTTAGCTCCAGCACTTCTTGGTAGGGGTCCACTAGATGAAGCTTCATACCAAATATCAAAGACCTGGGCCTTGCAGTTTCAGAGAAGAAGATTTTTAAAGATTTTCCCATATAAGCCTATGTAAAACAAAAGGGCCCCGGTGCGGGGGCATTTTTGGCCCCAGCACTATATTTTGAACAATCTTGGTAGGGGTCCACTAGATGAAGCTTCATACCAAATATCAAAGACCTGGGCCTTGCGGTTTCAGAGAAGAAGATTTTTTAAGTTTTCGGTGAAAAAAATCTATTTTTGGCTACTGTGACCTATATTTGCAACAGACCGGAACCATTTGAACAACTTTGAAAGGGGACCACCTAAGGATCATTCCTGTGAAGATTGGTCAAAATCCGATCAGTGGTTTAGGAGGAGATGTCATTTGAAGAAAAGTTTACGGACGCACGGACGCACGCACGGACGCACGACGGACGAAAAGTGATCCCAAAAGCTCACCTTGTCACTACGTGACAGGTGAGCTTAAAATGGGATAACTGAATTAGATTTGTTATAAAATGGTACTTTTTGTCTGTCTCGTAGTAATATTAAACAAAGGATCTAGCCATTTACAGTCATTGGCTGATGGGTATTTAAGCGTAGAGGAAAGGTCGGATAAGTACGGGTACTTGTCTGGGAAGGCCCAAGAAATTCGATACCCGAAACGGGATATGAAGCGCTACTCTTAATTGGTCGGAGAACAGGCAAACAGTGCAGGCCCAGATTAGACGCCACAGAACGCGGCATCTGATCAGGGCCTACACCTTTTGCAAAAAAGTCAAGCAATTTTCCAAACAAATTTTGTTTCGGCCGTAAAATGTCTCCCTGCCCTACATCATAGTGTACATGTAGTTTATATTTTCTTGTCCTTTGGGATAATTGATTCCATTGATGAATGTTGAAAATATCAGAGGGTCACTGATGAGGCCTAATTGGTCGAAACTAGCTAGCCTGGCCAGAAAATATGTACACTCCATTTTTCGGTTCTGTGGTGTACATAATCCTTGCTTCCAAAGGATAACCCTTTCTAGAACATATTTGAAAAAAAAACCTGACACCCCTAAATTTTGAAATGGACTCCTGCTATATATAAGGAGGAATCTTCCATTCGGTTAAAAAGGGTTAAAAGAAACAAGAATAAGAATAAAAAAACTCTTGTCCTATTTACAATCTGCTGCATCCACAACAGCTCTACTACGGTCTCTACCTAATCAGTACCTTTTTTGAATCGCCATTGTATAAGACAATGGCTGCACGTGAGTCCTGTCGGAAGTCGCACGTGAATTATATTTAGCCCTAGGCCCGGAACAGTCATATTTGTAGCGTTGTTGTCCTCAATAATCAACAAGTTGTTATCTAAACACGCCTGTGTCGGGTTATCGCCATTTTCACAGAGTCGAAATTCATAAAACCCAGGCTGGTTTGGATAATTGTTGTAGACACTTATTTCTGCTGTCTGCCCGGATGTAAAATAGCGAGTAAGGATAGTTTCTGGCGCGTAGATTCCGCCATTTTCGTTGGGTCGTGGTACCGAGTCGGTGATTGGGTCGCCACAAATCCCACAATTTCGAGAGCCATCTGGTTGGATTAGAACCTGAAATTAATTTCAAAAAAAGTTTTATTTAATTTTTTCATCCCTGTGTGTCTGCAGCTGGTATTTCTAACATCATTAACGCTCTGCATGCTTGACATTTTTCCCAGAAAACAGTATTTGACATTGCAAGCAAATTATCTCCCTTGTAGACAATTTGTAGGAGATATCAAATCCTGTTTTCTGGGAAAGTTAAGATAAAATATCAACAATTTGTCGTCTGCTGTTTGGTCCACAGAGTAGTAAAACTTAGCAGGGTACACGGTTCCCGCCTATCGGGGCTTGAAGAAATATATGGGCTGCATGATGCTTCCACGCAGAGCTGAATCCGACCCGCACACGAGTACTGGTAAACCGCTTAGATGATCTAGGCCTGCCCAGGCAAAGCGGTGCGCACGAGTCGGACCGTCCATGCTTATAAACCCTATTGGTTTCATTGGGCGACAGGGCTTGAGATGTCATTTCATCTCAATGTCGGGTAAAAGTCCCACGAAATTGGAAGAAATGTCTCCAAAAATGACCTTTTCAGTGTTGACGGGGACAAACCTCAAATCAAACGAACAAAACACGGTTTCAAGGTCTTCAGGACTGAAAGGGCTAACCAGGCGCATTACGACAACACGCCTATACAAATATTTTGTAAATTTTACCGCCGAAAATCGATAATTTTAAGATGAAAAAATGTGATATTTTTCTTATTTCTGCTCGAAATATAGATTGTGGGTACTTGTTAGAACCGCCTCATTGAGGCGGTTCTAACGAGTACCCACAATCTATATTTTAGAGCAGAAATAAGAAAAATAAAGTTCACCCCTGTAAACCCCAGTTTTACTATATAAAAGTGGGGTTCGAGAGGGGGCCAGAATTTTCGTGATGCAAATGCTTATTATAACATGTTCTCGAAGCGAAGACTCAGACCAGTCTATTTTTGCTTTGTATCAAATTACAAACGGACAAGTACTGTATAATCTGCTACGTCTGTTTGAATCAGTTTCAATATTAATACGGAACCCTGGAAGAGACATGAAATCTATTTTAATATGTTGTGCGAACAAGATAATATCTTGTGCTTGTGCGCACAAGATATTATCTTGTGCAAGATATTATGTTGTGCAAACAAGATAATATCTTGTTCGCACAAGTTATTATCTTGTATGCACAAGATAATATCTTGTTCGCACAATACAGATATTGTGCGGACAACATAATATCTTGTGCGCACAACTTATTATCTTGTTCACATAACATAATATATTGTGCGCACAAAATATTTTCTTGTACGCATAAGTTATGGTCTTGTTCGCACAACATTTTATCTTGTTCGCACAGCATATTATATTGTTTGCACAACATAGATCTTGTGCAGACAACATAATATTTTATGATAGTATCTTGTTCGCACAACTTAATTTCTTGTGCGGACAACATGATATTTTGTGCGCACAAGATAATATCTTGTTCGCACAACTTAATATCTTGTTCGCACAACATATTATCTTGTAAGCACAAATTAATCAGACGCATAAGTTATTATGTTGTGCGGACAAGATCTATGTTGTACAAAAAGATAATATATTGTGCAACAAGATAATATCTTGTGCACACAAGATAGTAAGTTGTGCGAACAACATATTATCTTGTGCGCAAGAGATAAAATCTGGGACCCACAAGATAGTATGCTGTCCGCACAAGATAAATTATGTTGTCCGCATAAGATAATATCTTGTGCGCACAAACATATTATCTTGTGCGCACAAGATAATATCTAGTTCGCACAACTTAAAACCTTGTTCGCACAACATATTAAAAATAAAATTGCATGTTTATTCCCAGGTTCCTTATATTTGTGTATGATCGTTAAGTATTCTAAAGTTAAAATTGATAAAATATGTTTAAACCAAACTACTTTTACAAAAACCGGCCCCGATAGCTCAGTTGGTAGAGTGTCCGCTCCGGGGAACGGGAGGTCTCGGGTTCGATCCTGGGCCGCGACATACCAAAGTCGTTAAAAATGGTACTAGCTGCTCCTCGTTTGGCACTCAGATTTACGGGGTAGAGCTAGGACTGGTCGATCCAGTGTCAGGATAATGTGACTGGGTGTGGTATCATGTAATGTGTCTGGGACATGATACTTCAGTGAGGCAGCACTATAAACGTGAGCATTGAGCTCCCTGTCGCAACCAGACACCGTCGTGATATGACTGAAAAATTGTTGAAAGCGACGTTAAACCCGAATTCACACACACACACATTTACAAAAGAATCGGACACTTTTAAGGCTGACACGATTAATCGTATAACCGATTAATCGATCGATAATCTCCACAAAAATGATTATCATTTCTGATTTGCTTTTAATCGATTACTTGATAGGTACAATTTACTACCCAAAATTATGCGGCGTCTCATCTGGGTCTTCACTGTTTGCTCAGGCCTGTCTGTTCAAATATACATATGTTTAAGTGCAACATATGGTAAGAGTCATGCTCAGACAGAAAGCCAGACAAGTAAAATAATGACAAAAACCTTAGCGATTACTAATCGATTACCGTAGCAATGACAGGACCGATAATCGATTATCTCTTCAGCTCCGATTAGCCAGCCCTAGACACTTTTACTGTTCGGATCTGTAACGAACGCTGTTCACATTACTCGTGAATATTAAACAACAATCGTTGGCATCTTAAAAGTGAGTTAAGCATGGAATAAGTTTACAACTCAAGTGCCGGATTTCGTTTGGAAATAAAGATACATGCTTAAAATGTATACATTTCGAAGTTGCCATATAAGCTTCAAGCTTACCACCAGCTTGAAAGAAATAGACTATTTACACAGACATCGTAGTATACTTCAAATGCACTGTTGGTTTCTCTGAGCTGATGCTTTTTATTTGCTTTGGGGTTATTGATTTTTTTTTTAATATGTTGACACGATTTTTTAATATGTTGTGTTGGCAACATATTATCTTGTGCGGACAATATGATATCTTGTTCGCACAACTTAATATCTTGTGCGCACAAGATCATATCTTGTCCGCACAAGATAATACGTTGTCCGCACAAGATAATATCTTGTGCGCACAAGATAATATGCTATGCGAACAAGATAATATCTTGTCCGCACAAAATAAAATCTTGTGCGCACAAGTTAATATATTGTCCGAACAAGATAATATCTTGTGCGCACAGCTTATAAAAAAAATTCATGCCCCTTCCCGGGTTCCGTAATTGATTAATTGTGAAAGACAATTTATTTGCCATTTTGTGTCGTCTTTTACAGAGAAACGGGATAGAATAGATAATAGAGATGTAAGAGGGAGACAGGAGAGAAAGAGGAAAATGAAAGTGAAGAAACAGTAGAAATAATAACTATTCCCCCTCTATCCTTACCTGAGCCGACGCCCATAGGGGCTTGAAGAAATATATGGGCTGCATGATTCTTCCACGCAGAGTTGAATCCGGCCCGCACACGTACTGGTAAACCGCTTAGAGGATCTAAGCCTGTCCAGGAACCGCGCTGCGAGGCGGACCGTCCATGCAAATAAACCCTGTTGGTTTCAATGGGCGACAGGGCTTGAGATGTCATTTCATCTCAATGTCGGGTAAAAGTCCCACAAAATTGGAATCAACGTCTTCAAAATGACCTTTACAGTGTTGACGGGGACGTTAAACCTCAAGTCAAACAAATTAAAACAAATCTACCATTAGCTGCAAGGACAGCAGGCCTTGCCCAAATGTAAGTCAATATCAGCTGGGCGCCACAGTGACGTAAGATACATACACCTGGGTTTTGTACAGTACAATTTCTATGTTGAGACCATCGTTTGGATTGTTCAAAAGAGGTCTTTAAGACCACTTTTGAACAGTCCCAAAAGTGGTCTCTTTCTAGACGACACTGTGTGCAGAAAACACAAAGGAAAAGAATCAGATATATTTAAATATGCGTTTAAGGGGAATGGGAACACTTTCAGGGGCGGTAACACCTGCAAAAGAATTTTTGTTTCCCATGTCAATAGGGGTCAACTCTTAATCGAAAGAATTTGCTCCTGAAATTCTTTCCTTTAAGAGTAGACCCCTTCTTGTGTGGGCAAAACGAACAGGAAGTCCTGAAGGTTGTCTCCCTTTGAAAAATGGCAGAAAAATCTACCACGTGTTCCCATTCCCCTTAAAAGCACTTGTCGCAATTTCAGCTTGTTTTGGCCCTTATCTTGCTAAACACGACATCTCCTACCTTTTCAAACAGTGCAGATCCAGTTCAGATTGCCTTTTTTCTAAAGAAACCATCAGATCAGGATCTTCACTGTTTGTCATTCTGTTTGTGAACTGTCAATAATGGGTGTTAATTTATTCAGCAGAATAATTGTTAACCAATAAAATGCTAATCACGACAATTGTCGTCTGCTTTGTCATCTGCCAAGTACTTTAAGATTAGTTTTTGTAAACAGTGTAGACCCAGATCAGACTGCTCCTCTAGATGGGTCCATACTGTTTGCTTATATGAAAAAAATTTTTTTTTAAAAAGTTCGCAAGACGATTCAGCAGACGACATAAGCAGACGACATTTTCAGATGTAGTTTTTTCGGCGTATTAATTAAAGGTGCATTATTGAGCTATCTGGAAAAAAATGCTTCCAAAAATAAAATACATATAGCCGGTATTTTTCTTTAAAACAATACAAATGAATGCATTTTATGCAAAAATGCGAACAATTATGATGACAGGTAAACGAGTTTGAGAGGGATTTCCTAACTAGGTTTCGCACACTAGTTAGATCTATTTTTAGTTCGTGACAAAAATAGAATCCCCATATATGACGTTATGCGACGTTCATTTTTGGCCTTGTTTGCTTAGGCCATGCCTGAATCGGAAGAAATATGACGCTGAATACCATGCCATAAGTAACGACACTCAGAGAAGATACTGTCGCCATGTATGTGTAAAGTGACAGATTTATTTTTAGAACAGAAATTCCGAACACATGTTCAGAGCTAAGGGTAAACACGAATGAAAACGACCATTTTCACAAAGTTCTGAAGCTGTATTTGGCTCCAAAAGTGTACACATGACAAAGGAGTAGGCATTGAAGATAAAACCAGAAGAAAAAAAATTGAGACCTGGTAGCTCAATAATGCACCTTTAAGGCTTAAATATGATTTTGTAAGAAGTTGCTTTAATAGCGTAATTTTTCAGTCGAATGCGCGTCTGACTGGTGATCAGTGGGACGCCGGTTCGATACCTCCCTGGATCGGCAACTTTCTTTCTTGGAGATTGATCATGAAATCTTTTCTACGGTCATTCTCTCTCTTCCGCTGATTCAAGAAGGGCAGTTGTCAGTTTCTGGCGAAAGAATGTGCACTGTACTGGTTAACCGCTTACCTATAAGCCTGTCCAGGAAAGTGTGGATAGGTAAACTGACCGGCTCAAAAATGACCTAAATAGTGTTGACTCGGCCGTTAATACTAACAAACAAATAGCGTAATTGTGCTGTTCTTTGAAAATGGAGTCCTTCTCATGCGCACACAAGAGGGCGTAACCAGGCTTGCAAAGTATATGAACAGTACTTTTTATGAAGAATCTCAGAAAAACCGAATCCCTTGCGTTTATTAACAAAGACTCAGCTCAGCGTGTACAACCATGACGCGTATGTTGAAAGTTTTACCACCCCACAAAAATGAAAAGTTTCAGAAAAACAAACTCCGATATTTTTTCATATTTCTGCTCAAAACATAAATTGTTTGTAGTCGTTAGAACTGCCTCGCCGCGGCAGTTCTAACGAGAATCCACAACCTATAAGAGTATTTATATATAACCCCTGTAAACCCAAGTTTTACAATATAAACGTGGGTTTTAAGGGGCTCAAAATATATAGGCTCTCTTTTGAAAGTCCAACGACTATAAATGGTTTATGGGATGAGCGAAGACGTTGACCAGACTGGGCGGCAGATATATTTTGTTTGTTTGTTTGATTTGAGCCCCGCCAAGCGAATTTGTGTCTTCGAGCATTCCGTCATGACAAATTTTAACTGAGCATGCCCTGTCATTCAGAGGGGCCGGGGATATGGCTTTCTGTCTGACGGTTCCTCTTGATTCACTGCTTGTATGAGCGAGCAGCGAAGGTTCTGGCGAGACTGCGCGGATGCGCAGGCTCGCCTGAACCTTCGCTGCTCGCATAGGCGATAAGTACCAAAATCGCTTGACGGGGCCCATTTGAGGTTTAACGTCCCCGTCAACACTGTAAAGGTCATTTTGGAGACGTTGCGTCCAATTTTGTGGGACTTTTACCCGACATTGAGATGAAGTGACATCTCAAGCCCTGCCGCCTAATGAAACCGAAAGATTTATAAGCATGGCCGGGCCGACTCGCACCGCTTTGCCTGGGCAGGCTTAGATCCTCTAATCGGTTTACCAGTACTCGTGTGCGGGTCGGTTCAGCTCTGCATGGAAGCACCATGCAGCCCATATATTTCTTCAAGCCCCGATGGGCGGGGGCCGGGAACCATAAGCCATGTCATGAGAAAATCTACTTTTGTCATTCGCGAGCGTCAGTGGCGCAGATCAACCTGCATATATACATAGTTTGAAAAGCACATTTGTTTTTTTTTTTTTTTTTTTTTTGGTTTTACGGCCCTTTCAAGATTATTTCACTCCTAACGAGCCGATCGTAAATTACTCGAAGGTGGGCGAAAACCGGAGTACCCGGAGAAAAACCACCTGACCTTCCGTTGCAGAACTTGGCGTCTCACATGTGACCCGAGCGAGGCTCGAACCAAAGCTAGTCCACGGAGGCCCGTTAAATAGCATATTATTTTGTGTTCGCTGTTTGGACAGAGTAGACTTTTTGGTCAATTGGTAATAAATCGACCCTAAGTTATGAAGCGTAGTAATCTTTTCAATTCACTGACTTGTCCGATAGAAAATAGCACGTAAGAGGATATCTATAGAATCTAGACTGGAATCATGGGTTGGGTTAGACAAACAGTGTAGACCCAGATCAGACGCCGCAAAATGCGGCGTCTGATCAGGCTCTACAGTTTTTGGTTAAAAACTGAAATTTATGGGTGAAACGAAAGGCCAGAACTATTTACCAGCCTACACTCAGAGATAATTCTTATTCTGTATCAAAAATATCAAGACGCGCTATAGTTTGTAGCTGAGCAGACCATAAATTGTAAACCCAAAATACAGGTTTTCTCGTGTCGGGCTTAAGTTGGATTTACCCGTTTTGATTTTGCATGGACATATTAATGCGGCAAATAAATAGTACCTCCTCATCCCCGCAGTTCAGAGTTCTGAAATCAACATTCACTGGTGCTCTAACCCCATAGTTCCAAGCGGAAGAACGTGATGGCGGGTCCATTAGCCAGGCATTTCCGGCGGAAGGACGGACAAACAAGCATAAACAAAAACACAATAGTAAGCCAAATCTAAATAATTCCATTCCTGGTTTAATATGTTTATTTTCTCAGCCTCAGCTGATAACGGTTTTATTCCTAATCCAAGAAACAGAATACAATATTGTTTTACTGTTAATTTATATATTTCATAATTATATTGCTATTACATGTTATTCCATAGCTTTTTTTTCCAACAGGATTTTTGTTTTTGTTTATTTTTTCACTTTTTGTCAGTTTTCACTTTTTGAAAATTATTTAACCGAAAACCTAAAAGAAATAAATTACAGAAACCGCAGAGGTGGTGCGCGAATACACAGAAGAAAACCAATCAATCAAAATTAATTTTAATTTTTGATTTTGATATCAACTTGTAAAGTCAAATGGACAGTTCGGACGTATCCCATATGAAACGCCCCGGGGGACAAGATAAATACACACTTCCCGTAAATTTTAACGGAAATTTGAATACCGCAAATATGCTGACCATTACTACATGTACTAAGGTGAGGGATTTCCCCCGCCCATGTGGGCTTGGAGAAATAGACTGGGTTGCAAGATGCTTCGACGCTTGCTGAAAACGACCGCACATGAGTACTGGTAGGTCTAATACTGCCCAGGCAAAGTGGTGCGAGTCGGACCATCCATGCAAATAAACCCTATTGGTTTCGTTGGGCGGTAGGGACTGAGGAGTCATTCCATATCAATGTCGTGAAAAAGTCCCACAAAATTGGAAGCAACGTCTCAAAATGACCTAAATAGTGTTGACGCGGACCTTAAACCCTAAATCAAAAATGAAAAAAAAAAAAAAAACAAAAAAAAAAAAAAAACAACAACTAAGGTGAGTGCAAACTCTAGAAAGGGAGGTTATCCTCATGGGGTAGAACTGTCTCCATAACGTGACTTTCATTACAGAATGTGTGCTGACCTAGGCGTTTCATTTTTTTTTTGCGTTATTTTATATTATTATTATTATTATTATTATTATTATTATTATTATTATTATTATTATTATTTCATTTTGAATTTTGATTTCGTCTATAAAAGGTTTTGCGTAGCATGACATAAACTTGTTTTAAATATAATTGAAGTCTCTCATGCCAAACCTTTCAGATATCGTCGGTCCATCGATCCAACGTTTCAACGTCATATCGATGTCGGTCCGACGTAGGCCGCCGTTTTGTGCTGATTAGGCGGTGCATAATCCACCAATTATCGGGATAAATAATAATAAAAGTATTTTTTTTTTCAAAAGGATTACTCCACCATGTGAGATAATGCTATCCCCTATACATATGACCTTTTAATTGGGAAAGTACGTGATCATCAGGAGGACGCGGGTTTGATACCTGCTGGGGTCGGCAACATTCTTTCGTGGAGATTGATCATGAAATCTTTTCTACAGTCATTCTCTCTCTTCCGCTGATTCAAGAAAGGCAGTTGTCAGTGTCTGGCGAGAGAATGTGTACCGCTTACGGATAAGCCTGCCCAGGAAAAGTGTGGATAGGTAAACTAACCGGCTCAAAATGACCTAAAATAGTGTTGACTTGGCCGTTTAACTCCAAATTCTAACACAGTGCGCCTATATAGGCAATGGAAAAATTACTGTGTTTTATTCTACAACAAATCACGGCAAGGAAGAGCGTGACGAGTGACGTCATTAAAAACTGCAAATTTATGACGTCACTAGTCGATTTCCTTGACGTTGGACGGTGTAACGTCATTTTCTCGCATCGAAAACGTTAGAAAAGTATATAAATGCATGTGTTTCAGTCGATAATTTTAGCGGGATTAGTTTCAACAATGGTGAAAAGTAGTGAGAATTTGAAGGAAACAACCGCATTATTGCCGAGTTTCAGCGTGTTAGAATCGAAATAGATCAGCTCTAGCCAATGATTTGTTAGGTAATAAATCACAGTTTGTCGGTCAGTTGTAAGTAGACAAATCACGCGCGCTACGCGCACGTGATTTGTCTACTTTACAACTGACCTCCAAACTGTGATTTATTACTCAACAAATCACAGCTAGAGCTGATCTATTTCTTAAACAAACAAAACAAATCTCCTCTGTCCATTCTCTTTCATCTCCTCTACTGTCTCTTCTAGCTCTTTTCTCCCTTTCTCTGGGAGACGACACGTAATAACCAACAACACAACATAATAAATAGAGGATATTTGATTTTTTCAGTGTAAGATCGAATTTTATTTCATCGAATGAACACCAAAACTGTTATTTTCACGAGTGGCGTAGCCACGAGTGAAAATAGCAGTTTTGGTGTTCATGAGTGAAATAAAATTTGACCTTGCACTGAAAATATCAAATTTTCTGTTTCTTACATGCTTCAAAAGGCAATATTTAGCGTCTTTAATGGTGTCGCTCACATTCGGAGAAAATTATCTTTGTTCCTGTTCGTTTCGCGTCAATTTAGTGGTGTCCATCGTGTTTAGTGGGTATACTATTGGGTGTAAACTAACTGAAAGTTTGCACCTGAGAAATGGCCTGGGATGGTATTGTTATGAATGATTAATGAAATAATTGAGAGAGTAGTTTTCCAAAGAAGTTGCTGGCAAGTCTAACGTCGCGCAACAAAAGCGTCATAAATGACGTCAGTAACGTCCCCGTCACACATGAACGGGCTATGCGTCAATTAGAACACATTTCAGTATTGCTCAGTTATCTGACAAAGATAAAATTGAAATTAGAGTTAGGTTTGAAGAAAAAAGTAGTCCCAAACAGTGAAAAATAAAAAATCGTATTTTCACTGTTTGAAACAGTGAAAATATCGATTTATATTTCACTGATAAATCTCTATCATTCATTGAAAAGCATGTAAGAAAGTTTCCTTTTAAAAGGAAGGCTTCCCCAGTTTGTGATGTTGAAAATCCGCCATTTTTGCTCGCCCTCGAAAGTAATGGGGAGCTATTGCCATACCCCCAACGTCCGTCGTCGGCGTAAGAATCGGCGACCGCTTTTGGTTGAAATTTACCTGCAAGCAATCATTTGTGCTGTTGTACAAATTTATTTGCAAGTAAAGTTATCAACTGGTAAAAAAACAAAAAACAAAAAAACAAAAAAAAAAAAAATACAAAAAAATACAAAAAAAAACAAAACAATATTTTTCACATTCTTTTTCACTCGATTTCCCAGGTTTTGGGGCTTGAAAAGTTAATCATTTCCCCTGTATTAACTCCCTTATAAGCATACATTTTGTCAAATGCATGTGCGCAGCCAACTAAAACGCATTTTCTTTTCTTCATATCCGAGAACAGCAAAGGCTCTGGTAAGGCTGCGCGTACTCGAAGGCTCGCCTGAGTTAGCGCTGGTCGCCTTTGTGAAAAAACCCACGTCTTGACGTTGCATCGACGTGATCGCTCTAATAAATAAGCACGATTTTTACGGAAATTGTTTCAGTGTTAGCTGTCCGTCTTAAACCATTGAAAGGAGGACAATGTACGTAGAAACATATTCACGGACCCGGCGAGGAGCGAAACCGCAACGTCGATGCGCATCTAACTGTAATGGTTAAAAAAATCGGCATTTATGAAGAGCGAAGGCTGAATGTGGCGAGCTGCTCACTCGCACAAGTTTTATGCTGGTGGAAAATTTGTCAGAAAAGACTGAACCATGTTAAGCTTTTAAATTACTCGTTTGACACGCAATTTGATTTGAGAGATGAACATGTTTTGTAAAATTGACCATGTTGGTAGGATATGAGGTCTCTTTTTGCCTGGGTTCGAGGCACGATCGTGACAAGTTCTGCAATGGTTTAAAACTGTCGTTCTCTTCACCCACCGCTTATAAAGGAGCGGTTAATAATGTTCCTAAATAAATGAAGAAAAAAATGACATATCACTTTCATATAGACCACCCTACAACAAGCACACTTGATTGAATTACTTCGGAAAAATTGTTTTACACAATGCAAGTTAGACTATCTGCCTGTAACTGGACTCTGCAAAACTATTTTTACTGATTTCAAGTGTCAAACTCACATCGTAAACTCGTCCTGGAAATTCTGAGTGACCATGAAAAGTTTGAGACTACGAGAGAAGTCAAGTGACAGAATTAACTTTTGTAATCTATAGACATTTATTTATTTATTTATTTTTTTTTTACAAATCCTTAAGAAAAGAAAAGCATTACGTCAACAAGTCCGTGCACCGAACAACGATGATCTTGTTTTTAAGGTAACCGGGCACTAGAAGCACATTGAGGCTACCCCATATGAACTGAACAACCCTATAAACCCAACTTTATATAGAGAAAGTTGGGTGTACAGGGGTACATTATTTTCCTTTTTAGGGGGTTCAGAACACCGAGCACCGACAATCTATATTTAGACTAGAAAAAAAAAAAGTTTTTTTTTTTTCACATCACGAAACACGCCTGCCTAATTTTGACCCCTAGACAGTGGGTAGTCGTAAGAACCGCGTCATCGATATCGAGGCAATTCTTACCAGTACCCACAATCTATGTTTAGAGCGGAAATATGAAAAAGATCTGATTTTTTTTATCGGACAATTTTCATTTGGGTGGCGAAATTCTGTATATATTTGAATAGGCGTGTTTTCGTAATGAACTGAAAATGCTAGTTCATGAGATTTTAGCACATAGCTGTTTTATAATGATTCCTATGGAAAAGACCATAGGGTTAGTTTCGAGTCACAACAAACGCTTATTACGTCGAATACGGCAGTTAATTTCACCATCCTACCGGAAAATGGGAAACTGGAATCAAGTATTCCTGCTTTTTGAAAGTTGATACTTGTATCAAGTTTATATGTCATTGCATTTCTCTTTCCGGTACTGGACCGCGTTACTACACTTCCGCTGTTCGTTCGCTGCATAAAATAGTCCAAATTAAGCACTTGTCTCATTTCCTTTTCCAGCGCACTGATTTCTTAACATTTGCGCAGAATGCGGACTTGATTCCACGGGTGTTCCTTCCCTTTCACCCCTCAGTTGCCGAACTGGACTTTTCCAGCTTTGATACTCGGTGTATCCTTTTATATCAAGGCGGACTTGATTCCACAGATGTTCCTTCCCTTTCACCCCTCGGTTTCCGAACTGGACATTAGCCCATATATAACTAGCGGCACTTTTTATGGCATGTAAGTATTGTAGGCCCAGATCAGACGCAGCACAACTTGGCGTCTGATCTGAGTCTGCATTGATTGCTAAAAAAAAAATATATTCTTGCAAAACCTACCTTTAAGAAAACAAATCTGACAATCCTGTTCCGAACTTATTTGTTGGAAGATTCCATTGTCATATACTGTATTGGTTAAGCAAATTCAGAAGTCACTGATCAGACACCTCATTCTGTGACATCGAATCAGACCTTTCAGTGTTATAAAAGGAAGCTTTGCATTTTTGGGTGTATATGCACTCGTTTTATAGACACTTGGGAAGACGAATCTAAGTCGAAGCGTCTCCACTGTTTAAAATGTAGAAATTAAAGGGCTCTGCTGTAACGTCTCCGAAAGCAATGTACACTTCATTTTTGGAGACCCATGACTCGCCGAAAGAAAGCAATGGGTGTTAAAGTTCACTCCCGTCCAGTGCTCCAGATAAAAAGCGCATTTGCGTAAATACTCAATTAATCAAATTGCTGAGAGATCTGGTGGATCGATCTCTGAATGTAAGTTTGGAGAATAGTCATGAACTGAGAATCGGACTGTTCGTTTAAGCAGGTACATTAGATCTGATCGGACACCGCATTATGTGGCGTCTGACCCCTACCAAGATTGTATAAACTATAGTGCTGGGGCCAAAAATGCCCCCGCCCCGGGGCCCTTTGATTTTACATGGGCTTATATAGGCGTCTGATTATGAAGGTTCTGTTTGCCAATGGCCAAATGCACGAGCACAGTCCTACCGCCCCCGCCCATCAGGGCTTGAAGAAATAGACGGACTGCAAGATACTTCAACGCCGGGCTGAAATCGACCGCACATGAGTACTGGTAAACCGCTTAGAGGATCTAAGCCTGCCCAGGGTTTCATTGCGCGACAGGCTTGATAATTATGTCATTTCATTTTAGTGTTGGGTAAAAGTCTCACAAAATTGGAAACAACGTCTCTAAATGACCTAGTCAGTGTTGACGGGGATGTTAATCCTCAAAACAAACAAACAAACAAACAAACAAGCACAGTCCAGAAGTTTCTTCTGACGTTCTGCTTTGACATCTTAGGGGTGCTATCAATAACCAATACCTGGATTTTGTTCAGGGTCGGCGCCAGTCAGATGGTCAGTGATTGTCACGAGGACAATAACAAGCAACAGGAATTTGTTTCTTAGTCGAACCTGGTTAAACTCCTTTTTCAACCTTGTCAAAAGATACTTAGAGAACTGTTTAATCTACCACTACCATTTTATCATGGTGAATATACCTCATAAATCAACTTTCCTCAGTACTTTCAGTACTTTGATTACAATGACCTTCAAATGTTGAAATTAACCCATATATGCCTCCATCTTTTGAGACATTGGCAAATAGTGCAGACCCAGATCAGACGCCGCATCTGATCAAGGTCTAAACTGTTTGCTCAAAGTACATGCATTTTTGTAAAAATTACAACAAAAAATAACATCCCCTATGCTTAGAAATTGACCACTCCAGACTTATAAAGGTGGAATATTTAATTATGAAGTTACGTCAAACGGACGAAAGTGAAAGTAGGTAACTTTTTTTTCTTGGTTTGACTTCTTAGAAACGCTTTATAAATAGATATCTGGAAACGCTTTATAAATAGACATCGACGGGCGTTTATTCCGAACGAGTTTTCACTTCGTAAATATGTGGAGAGCAGTCTGAAGGGCTTTCCTAGTTACGTCATAAGACGGTTAGAAATAAACTGGGGTATCACCAATCCAATCTAAATGGCTTTCAATCGAAATTAAATTTGAAGCCAAAAAACACAACACAGTCGATCAATCAATCAACCAATACACTGCTTCCGGTACGAAATCAAACGTATTGCGCAAGAAGGTCACTTTGTTGGCGCCGAGTATTTATTTTACTTGTAATCTGACGGAAATAAACATGTCAACAATTTGACTGCAGTTGACGGGTTCACCATACTGCATTACGAAAACACGCCTATACAAATACATTGTAAACTTAACCGCCGAAAACACTAAAATTTTAAGATGAAATGTGTGATATTTTTTTATTTCTGTTTAAAATATCGAGGCGGTTCTAACGAGTACCCACAATCAATAATTTACAGCAGAAATAAGAAAAATAATGTTTACCCCTGTAAACCCCAGTCTTACTTTATAAAAGTGGGGTTCAAGGGGGTCAAAATTATATAGACGTGTTTTCTTGATGGGTAGTACCGTACTGCACATTTCATCCTCCCGGAAAATTCAGCCGGTATTAATTTCATACCTAAATCATGCCTTTGTTTGGTGAAATAAAGGTGTAACTGATATTTTGGCCAAATCGTTTTTGTTTTTGTTTTTTTTTTAGCTCACCGTCACGCAGTGACGAGGTGAGCTTATGGGATCACTTTTCGTCCGTCGTCCGTCGTGCGTCAGTGCGTCTTAAACGACATCTCCTCCTAAACCACTGATCGGATTTTGACCAAACTTCACAGGAATGATCCTTAGGTGGTCCCCTTTCAAAGTTGTTCAAATGGTTCCGGTCCGTTGCAAATCTAGGTCAAAGGAGCCAAAAATACATTTTTTTTTCACCAAAAACTTAAAAAAATCTTCTTCTCTGAAACCACAAGGCCCAGGTCTTTGATATTTGGTATGAATCTTCATCTAGTGGACCCCTACCAAGATTGTTCAAATTATAGTGCTGGGGCCAAAAATGCCTCCACTCCGGGGCCCTTTGGTTTTACATAGGCTTATATAGGAAAAATCTTTAAAAATCTTCTTCTCTGAAACCGTAGAAGCCTCCGTGGTGCAGTGGTTATGCTACTCGCCTTGTAAACCAGGGATCGCAGGATCGATCCCGGGCTTCTTCAGACTTTCGGATGAGTCTTTAAACCGAGGTCCCGTCTCCGTTTGACCTTAGCTGTTGGTGGGACGTAAAACTAAAACTCACTCACTCTCTGAAACCGTAAGGCCCAGGTCTTTGATATTTGGTATGAAGCTTCATCTAGTGGACCCCTACCAAGATTGTTCAAATTATAGTGCTGGGGCCAAAAATGCCCCCGCCCCGGGGCCCTTTGGTTTTACATGGGCTTATATAGGGAAAATCTTTAAAAAATCTTCTTCTCTGAAACCGCAAGGCCCAGGTCTTTGATATTTGGTATGAATCTTCATCTAGTGGACCCCTAACAAGATTGTTCAAATTATAGTGCTGGGGCCAAAAATGCCCCCGCCCCGGGCCCCTTTGATTGTACATGGGCTTATATAGGGAAAATCTTTAAAAATCTTCTACTCTGAAACCGCAAGGCCCAGATCTTTGATATTTGGTATGAATCTTCATCTAGTGGACCTCTACCAAGATTGTTCAAATTATAGTGCTGGGGCCGAAAATGCCCCCGCTCCGGGGCCCTTTGGTTTTACATGGGCTTATATAGGGAATATCTTTAAAAATCTTCTTCTCTGAAACCGTAAGACCCAGGTCTTTGATATTTGGTATGAAGCTTCATCTAGTGGACCCCGACCAAGATTGTTCAAATTATAGTGCTGGGGCCAAAAATGCCCCCGCCCCGGGGCCCTTTGATATTACAAGGGCTTATATAGGGAAAATCTTTAAAACTCTTCTTCTCGGAAACCGCTAGACCCAGGTCTTTGATATTTGGTATGAAGCTTCACCTAGTGGACCCCTACCGAGATTGTTCAAATTATAGTGCTCGGGCCAAAAATTCCCCCGCTCTGGGGCCCTTTGGTTCTACATGGGCTTATATAGGGAAGATCTGTAAAAATCTTCTTCTCTGAAACCGCAAGGCCCACGTCTTTGATATTTGGTATGAAGCTTCATCTAGTGGACCCCTACCAAGATTGTATATTGGGAAAATTTTTAAAAATTTTCTTCTCTGAAACCGTAAGGCCCATGTCTTTGATATTTGGTATGAAGCTACACCTAGTGGACTCCTACCAAGATTGTTCAAATTATAGCCCTAGGGCCAAAAATGCCCCCGCTCCGGGGACCTTTGGTTTTACATGGGCTTATATAGGGAAAATCTTTAAAAATCTTCTTCTCTGAAACCGCAAGGCCCAGATCTTTGATATCTGGTATGAAGCTTCATCTAGTGGACCCCTACCAAGATTGTTCAAATTATAGTGCTGGGGCCAAAAATGCCCCCGCTCCGGGGCCCTTAGGTTTTACATGGGCTTATATATATAGATTTTTTTCACCAAAAACTTAAAAAATCTTCTTCTCTGAAACCACAAGGCCCAGGTCTTTGATATTTGGTATGAATCTTCATCTAGTGGACCCCTACCAAGATTGTTCAAATTATAGTGCTGGGGCCAAAAATGCCTCCACTCCGGGGCCCTTTGGTTTTACATGGGCTTATATAGGAAAAATCTTTAAAAATCTTCTTCTCTGAAACCGCAAGGCCCAGATCTTTGATATTTGGTATGAAGCTTCATCTAGTGGACCCCTACCAAGATTGTTCAAATTATAGTGCTGGGGCCAAAAATGCCCCCGCTCCGGGGCCCTTTGGTTTTACATGGGCTTATATAGGGAAGATCTGTAAAAATCTTCTTCTCTGAAACCGCAAGGCCCACGTCTTTGATATTTGGTATGAAGCTTCATCAAGTGGACCCCTACCAAGATTGTATAAACTATAGTGCTGGGGCCAAAAATGCCCCCGCCCCGGGGCCCTTTGGTTTTACATTGGCTTATATAGGGAAAATCTTTAAAAATCTTCTTCTCGGAAACCGCTAGGCCCAGGTCTTTGATATTTGGTATGAAGCTTCACCTAGAGGACCCCTACCGTGATTGTTCAAATTATAGTGCTGGGGCCAAAAATGCCCCCGCTCTGGGGCCCTTTGATTTTACATGGGCTTATATAGGGGAAATCTTTAAAAATCTTTAAAATCTTCTTCTCGGAAACCGCTAGGCCCAGGTCTTTGATATTTGGTATGAAGCTTCACCTAGTGGACCCCTACCGAGATTGTTCAAATTATAGTGCTGGGGCCAAAATTGCCCCCGCTCTGGGGCCCTTTGGTTCTACATGGGCTTATATAGGGAAAATATTGAAAAATCTTCTCCTCTGAAACCGCAAGGCCCAGGTCTTTGATATTTGGTATGAAGCTTCATCTAGTGGACCCCTACCAAATTACCAAATTGTTCAAATTATAATGCTGGGGCCAAAAATGCCCCCGCCCCAGGCCCCTTTGATTTTACATGGGCTTATATAGGGAAAATATTTAAAAATCTTCTTCTCTGAAACCGCAAGGCCCATTTCTTTGATATTTGGTTTGAAGCTTCATCTAGTGGACCTCTGCCAAGATTGTTCAAATTATAGTGCTGGGGCCAAAAATGCCTCCACTCCGGGGCCCTTTGGTTTTACATGGGCTTATATAGGAAAACTCTTTAAAAATCTTCTATTCTGAAACCACAAGGCCCAGGTCTTTGATATTTGGCATGAAGCTTCATCGGGGGGACCCCTACCAAGATTGTTCAACTTATAGCCCTTGGGCCAAACATGCTCCCGCTCCGGGGCCCTTTGGTTTTACATGGGCTTATATAGGAAAAATCTTTAAAAATCTTCTTCTCTGAAACCACAAGGCCTAGGTCTTTGATATTTGGTATGAAGCCTCATCTTGTGGACCTCTACCAAGATTTTCAAATTATAGCCCTGGTGCCAAAAATGCCCCTGCTCTGGGGCCCTTTGGTATTACATAGACTTATATAGGGAAAATCTTGAAAAATCTTCTTCTCTGAAACCAGAAGGCCTAGGTCTTTGATATGTGGTATGAAGCTTCATCTAGTGGACCTCTACCAAAAGTGTTAAAATTATAGCCCTGAGACCAAAAATGCCCCTGCTCTGGGGCCCTTTGGTATAACATAGACTTATATAGGGAAAATCTTGAAAAATCTTCTTCTCTGAAACCAGTGGACCTCTAGCCCTTGGACCAAAAATGCTCCCGCTCCGGGGCCCTTTGGTTTTACATAGACTTATATAGGGAAAATCTTGAAAAATCTCCTTCTTGGAAACCACAAGGCCTAGGTCTTTGATATTTGGTATGAAGCTTCATCTATTAGACCTCTACCAAAATTGTTCAATTATAGCCCTGAGACCTAAAATGCCCCTGCTCTGGGGCCCTTTGGTTTTACATAGACTTATATAGGGAAAATCTTTAAAAATCTTCTTCTGTGAAACCACAAGGCCTAGATCTCTGATATTTGGTGTGAAATTTCATCTAGTGGACCTCTATCAAGGTTGTTCAAATTATAGGCTATTAGCCCTGGGGCCAAAAATGCCCCCGCCCCAAGACCCTTTGGTTTTACACAGACTTATATAGGGAAATCTTTTAAAATCTTCTTCTCTGAAACCACTAGGCCCATGCCTTTGATATTTGGTATGGAGCTTCATCTAGTGGACCTCTATCAAGATTGTTCAAATTATAGCCCCTGCCCCGGGACCGTTTGGTTTTACATAGACTTATATATAGAGATAATCTTTGTAAATCTTCTTCTCTGAAACAGCAAGGCCCAGGTCTTTGATATTTGGTGTGAAGCTTCATCTAGTGGACCTCTATCAAGATTGTTTAAATTATGGCGCTGAGGCCAAAAATGCCCCCGCCCGGTGCCATTTGGTTTTACATAGGCTAATGTAGGGAATATCTTTAAAAAATCTTCTTCTCTGAAACCCCAAGGCCCAGGTCTTTGAAATTTGGTGTGTAGCTTCATCTAGTGGACCTTTGCCAAGATTATAGCCTTTGTTGATATTTGGTATGAAGCTGCACCTTTTTAGACCTCCCTCAACATTATGCACATTGTAGCCCTGGGGTCAATAATGGCCCTCCCCGAGGCCCACTTGTTACTCTATCATATGGATCAGGTGAGCGATCCAGGGCCATCATGGCCCTCTTGTGTTTTATATTAGGATCACTTTTTGTCTGTCATCGGTGCGTAAACAATTTCAAGGCTTCAAATGACATCTCCTCCAAAACCACTGATCGGATTTTGACCAAACTTCACAGGAATGATCTTTAGGTGAGCCCCTTTCAAAGTTTTTTCAAATGGTTCTGGTCTGCTGCACATCAAGGTCACAGGGGCCAAAAATTGTTGTTTTTTTTATGAAAACTTAAAAAATCTTCTTCTCTGAAACCACAAGGCCCAGGTCTTTGATATTTGGTATGAAGCTTCATCTAGTGGACCCCTACCAAGATTGTTCAAATTATAGTGCTGGGGGCCAAAAATGCCCCCGCCCGGGGCCCTTTGGTTTTACATAGGATTATAAAGGGAAAATCTTTAAAAATCTTCTTCTCTGAAACCTCAAGGCCCAGGTCTTTGATATTTGGTTTGAAGCTTCATCTAGTGGACCCCTACCAAGATTGTTCAAATTATAGTGCTGGGGCAAAAAATGCCCCCGCCCCGGTTTTACATAGGCTTATATAGGGAAAATCTTTAAAAATCTTCTCTGAAACCGCAAGGCCCAGGTCTTTGATATTTGGTTTGAAACTTCATCTTGTGGACCTCTACCAAGATTGTTCAAACTATAGCCCTGAGACAAAAAATGCCCCCGCCTCGGGGGCCCTTTGGTTTTACATAGACTTATATAGGGAAAATCATCAAAAATCTTCTTCTGTGAAACCACAAGGTGTGAAATTTGATCTAGTGGACCTCTATCAAGATTGTTCATATTCTAGCCCTGGGGCCAAAAATGCCCCCGCACCGAGACCCTTTGGTTTTACATAGACTTATATAGGGAAATCTTTAAAAATCTTCTGCTCTGAAACTGCAAGGCCCAAGTCTTTGATATTTGGTATGGAGTTTCATCTAGTGGACCCCTACCAAGATTGTTCAAATTATAGCCCTCGGGCCACAAATGCCCCCCCCCCCCGACCCGGGCCCTTTGGTTTTACATAGACTTATACAGAGATAACCTTTGAAAATCTTCTTCTCTGAAACAGCAAGGCCCATGTCTTTGATATTTGGTGTGAACCTTCATCTAGTGGACCGCTATCAAGATTGTTTAAATTATAGCCCTGAGGCCAAAAATGCCCCCGCCCCGGAGCCCTTTGCTTTTACATAGGCTTATGTTGGGAATATCTTTAAAAAAATCTTCTTCTCTGAAACCGGAAGGGCCAGGTCTTTGATATTTGGTGTGTAGCTTCATCTATTGGATCTTCACCAAGATTGTTCACATTATAGCCTTTGTTGATATTTGGTATGAAGCGCCACATTTTTAGAAGACCTCCCTCACATTATGCACATTATAGCCCTGGGGTCAATAATGGCCCTCCAAGGGACCCACTTGTTACTCTGTGGATCAGGTGAGCAATCCAGGGCCATCATGGCCCTCTTGTTTACAAATAGGTTCCAAAGGACATGAAACGCTTGATAAATAACGTACAGGTTTTTTTTTTGGCTAAAATGGCCTAAAAGTAGACATAGGTTTGATAGACACTGTATCGATACAGTGTCTATCAAACCTTTGTCTACTTTTTGGCCATTTTAGCCAAAAATAACCCTGTACGTGCCGGCCCCCTATGGTTGTGGCATTTTCCCCAACAATTCCTCACCCTTTTTTTGCAGTTTTAGGCAGTTTATATAAATATTTTCAAGAAAGAATATATGTAGGTTTCATTTAACAATCACAATCTTCTATCAAATGGTATTAGTAAGTCTGCTGAACACAACTTGGATCTAGAAAGAAAATATGAGTCGCGAAAACTAATTACATTAAGAACTAAACACAAATATTCCACTCATCCTTGAAAGAAAAATATGTTTGAAGGACGTACCATATCTTCTACTATTCCAGGATCAAAGAAACAAAACGTTATAGACAAATGCAACATGAATAATGATGATTTTACCTCTATTTTATGTCTTTGCAGCTCTGCAACTTTCAGCGTCCGTTCAGCGTTCGTCTACGCGGGAAAATGATCGTTTCGATTTCAGCCGAGACATGTTTAGACATTTGACGTGTTTATACTCACAAATACGGCAAAACAAATGACATGTTTAGAAACAATACACTTTTCTAATCATGTTTAGATCTAAACATGTATAAAACACGTTTAATTTCTATACGCTATTTTTACAGTGTAGTTACCATGGAGTATGGGTATAAAATGTTGCCTATCTCCTACCCAGTGCCTTTACTTTACTACTATACAATGGCTATAAAATATGGTTGGTGCACTAACACTGTTTTAGCGCTGAATTCACTTACACTGTTTTAGCGCTGAATTCACTTACACTGTTTTAGCACTGAATTCACATACACTCACGGTTTTAGCGCCGAATTACACTGTTTTTGCGCCAACACACTCAGCACAGATAGTTTTTCGTTAAAAATGCCATTTATAGCCAGCTTATAAGATGGTTTTCTGTAACGTTGTCAAGAAAAAAAAAAAAAAAAAAAAAAAAAAAACAGTTTTTTCAGGTCTCTCCTAAAAAGTTGCCATTTTGCACTTACGCCGTTTTCGCAACACATCACGAAAACAAGCCTATATAATTTTGACCCCCTTGAGCCCCACTTTTATGTAGGAAAACTGGGGTTTACAGGGGGAAACCTTATTTTTCTTATTTCTGCCCTAACATATAGATTGTGGCTACTCGTTAGAACCGCCTGGATGAGGCGGTTCTAACGAGTACCCACAATCTATATTTTGAGCAGAAATAAGAAAAATATCACAATTTTTCATCATAAAATTTTCGATTTCAGCGGTAAAATTTGCAATTTTTTGTATAGGTGTGTTTTGGTAATGAAGAAGGCGATTTGAATAAATGAAATAAAATAAAAAAAAAATAAAAAAAAAAGAACCAGACTGTGATTTTTTTTTTCATTTCATGATCAGTTTGTTTTTTTGTTTGATATGAGGTTTAACGTCCCCGTCAACCCTGTATAGGTCATTTTGGACACGTTGCTTCCAATTTTGTGGGACTTTTACCCGACATTGAGATGAAATGATATCTCAAGCCCTGTCGCCCAATGCCACCAATAGGGTTTATTAGCATGGACTCGCACAGCTTTGTCTGAACAGGGTTAGATCCTCTAAGCGGTTTACCTGTACTCGTGTGCGGTCGGTTTCAGCTCTGCGTGGAAGCATCATGCAGTCCATATATTTCTTCAAGCCCCGATGGGCGGGGCCTGTAGATTCAGATCAGACGCCGCGTTCGGTGGTGTCTAATCTGGGTCTTCATTGTTTGTCAATGTCCCAAAAATGGGCCGCTGGGCAGTATATGGGTTTGCGAGGTTGATAGTTAAGTGTTATTTTTCAAAAGCGGGTCCGACTCAGCCATGGTAAACGAGCCATCGGTGTTCGAGCCATCGAAGTTCTACTGTATCTAAAAGAAACTCGATCGGGATGATGTGCATTTCTAAGAGGGTATTTTAGGTGATTAGAAACAAAGTCTAGAGGTGTAAAAATAAGTTTCTATTAGGTTTCGCATGTGAGACGCCAAGTCATGCAACGGGAGGTCAGGTAGTTTTTCTCCGGATACTCCGGTTTTCGCCCGCCCACCTCTGATTAACGATCGGCTCGATATAAGTGAACTAATCTTGAAAGGACTGTAAAACCAAGCCCCTCATTACAAAAAAATAACAATAATAATTAAAATAAAATAAATAAAAACTAAGACGGGATGTTAAATTTACTCAGGTCTTGACATCTTTTCGTTCAAAACAAATATTCTTAGTATTGATAATGGTAAAGGGAGTGAAGTATTTCTGCAATTTTAACCCTTTTTTGTACCAAATGGAATCTTCCTCCTTATATATAGCATGGGTCCATTTCAAAATTTAGGGGTGTCAGGTTGTGTTTTCTTCAAAATCGATTAGGAAAATGGCTGAACGTTTTGCAAACAGTGTAGGTCCTGATCAGACGCCGCGTTCTGTGGCGTCTGATCTGGGCCTGCACTGTTTGCCAGGTTTTGGGGTTTCTGGTACTTAATGGGTTAGAAAGGTAGACGATTTTTAACTTCGTTTTTGCTCAACGTATCACGCTGAAGAAGGAGTTTTACCCTTACAGACAAGAATTTTATCCCCGGGAGTCATTTCGTTTCCTTTTTAATGCCCCCGCCATTCGAAGACTGGTGGAAGGGAATATAGCGTTAATCCCTTGTCCGTTGGTACGTTTGTTCGTCCGTTCGTCCGTCCGAAACTTAAACGCAGTCAGTAACTTTTTTTTTATTTCATTACTTTGCAGAAATGTTAATCATCATGAGACGATGTGTCGTATCCAAGACCCAGGTTGGTACTCCAAGGTCAATGTCATACTTACAGGTCAAAGGTAAAGAAAACTGTCTTTTTCTTGCGTCCGAATTATTCTCAGTGGATTTGGAAATGTTAACCATCATGAGTCGATGTGTCATGCGCAAGACCCAGGCTAGCACGTCCAAGGTCAAGGTCATACTGAGAAGTCAAAGGTAAAGAAGTGTTTTTTTTTTGTTTTTTTTTTTTTTTTGTTTTTTCTTGTGTCTGCTCAATATCTTTGTTGTTCCGGGATGTATTTGGATTTTACTTGGCAAAATGTTAGCCATCATGAGACAATTTGTTCCACGCAAGGTCCAGGTCCGTACCTGTAAGGTCAAGGTCATACTTAGCGGTCACAGGTCAAATACTAACATCAACATATTTTCAGGCGGGGGCATCCGTGTCCTATGAACGCATTTCTAGTTTTCTTTTATTTTTCTCTTGTTGTTTTTCGTTTTCCTTTTTTTAAACACACACAGATAGATCCCTATTGATAGGGTAGACAAAATACTTTGAAAAACTGATCTCCCCTGAATTAAGGGATCAACTATGGTTTTTTATAAATTAACATTTGCCGGATCCAGAGGAAGCATTTGAACATGCGGCCGATTTGAGCCAGCGCATAACAAAACCTACAATAAGACATGTGCGCCCAACGAAGACTCAGATCAGCCTGCGCATCCGCGAAGTCTGATCAGAGTCTTCGTTGTGCGCTCCAAGGATAGCTAAGGGCCCAATGCTCCTCCATGTAGCAAGAGAAGTCTCTGGTTAGACTATATGGATGCCCAGGTTTATCCGAGTGTTGGGTGGGCGCACATGTCTTATTGTAGGTTTTGTCGTGCGCTGGCTCAAATATCTTTCGAGAGATCCGGCAAATGTAAACGCAAGTTTGATTTGTATAGCTTACGATTCCAACGGCACATTTTGACGAAAACACCAAAACGCTCCATATAAACTCCATATAAACTCTTCAACTGCATGCGACCGGCAAACCGACACGGTGGCTAGTTTAAAATGCTGTTTACAATAACCTTTTAAAAGAAGGTAAATCTCTGACGTCATCATAGAACTCTAAAACGCTACGTCCAGGGCGATAACGTTACGTCGCTCAAGGCCATCTTGTGAAATGAAAAGCTCAAAATCCCTGTCAAACAGAACGCGGGTTTCAGATTTGAACATGGTTTTGTTGTATGAGCACGGCTTTTGGTCCATTTGACAATAGTTTTAAACAGACATGCGCATAGGTTATTCCTTTGAACAAATAAGCTGCGCCATGGAAAAACAAGTTTTGCCTTTGCGAACCTTCCGATCCGAATCAACACTAGTACTAACATGAACCGGACAAAAGTGTTCCATATTATGTCCAAGCTGGTGTGAACGTAACTAAAGTTGATGAATCTGGATCAGTTCGGTGCCAGTGTGACTGCAGGTTAATGGAAATCAATTCAGTAATTTTGGTTTAAACAATATTTATTTGTAATACATTTAAGTACAAGCAATAATATAATATGGTGTTGGTTTTCATAAAAAAGATGTCAGTTATGGCATCTTCTGAGAATTTGTGACATGTTGATGTTGAGACAATATAATATATACGTGAACATGTGAGTTAATCCGAGCCTTCTCTGATGGGAGAAGCCTGTTTCATCTTCTTTCTGATTTTGCGGCCGTAAAGTCTCCCTGCCCAACAGCATAGTGTAGTATATATTTTCTTGTCCTTTGGGATCATTGATTCCAATGTGGAATTTTGAAATTATTTGAGGGTCACTGATGAGGCCTAATTGGCCAAAACTGGCTAGTCTGGCCCAGAATACATGTACTATGGCGTATTCCTTGCTTCAAAGGATAACCCTTTTTATAGAACTATTTGTCAAAGAAAAACACAAAACACATAAAAAAGCTTTGAACAGCCAAATGCTCGGATTACATGTGAGTATGACGAAAAGTGTGTTATGTATACATGTAGGTTATCATACCCCGAACCAAGACGTGCAGTTGCCATCACGAAAACACGCCTATATAATTTTGACCCACTTGAATCCCACTTTTATATAGTAAAACTGGAGTTTGCAGGGGTAAACCTTATTTTTCTTATTTCTGCTCTAAAATATAGATTATGGGTACTCGTTAGAACCGCCTCGACGAGGCGGTTCTACCCACAATCTATATTTTGAGCAGAAATAAGAAAAATATCACAATTTTTCATCCTAAAATCTTCGTTTTTTCGGCGGTTATGTTCACAATGCATTTGTATAGGCGTGTTTTTGTAATGTACGGGAAAACAGCTATTATGGCTATATCACGGGAAAAGGCTTCTTTCGGTATTTGTGTGCATAAACGAAACAGTTTACCAGCGTGTTCACTCAGAACGACTATACGAGTATATAACCTTCCATGTTGGCATATAGAAGCATTTGGTCAACCAGGCTGATCTGTATATTGCTGGGTGCGCATGTCTGAAGTCATATATTTTCTTAGCGCGACCCAAACTATATCTATATAAAATCAACTACATTATAATACAAGTAAAAAATTGCTCCATGTTGGAGCAAAGGAGAAAGCGCTACGGAAAACAACTTTTTTATACCCCCTTTTTCGAAAAAAAATCGGGTATATTGTTTTCGTGTCAGAGTCGAGTGTCTATCAGTCCGGGGGTCTGTATGTATGTATGTAAGTATGTGTGTGTGTGTACATACGTCCGTCGAGTTTCTATGGAATAGATCTCCTCTGAAACCGGTTAGGATACATTTTTCCAACTTTGCCTGTGGATAATACATGGAATGTAGATGACACTGGGCTACTTTTGGCGTGACCTTGACCTCAACATGGCCCCAAGGTCAAAGGTCAAAAAGTATTATTTTGCCATATCTTCTAAACTATTCGAGTTACACTTCTGGAACTTTGGTTATTTGATGACCCTTGGAATATAGAATAAATTGGGCTCCCTGTGGTGTGACCTTGACCTCAAGATGACACCAATGTCAAAGGTAAAAAAGCATGACTTTGTCATATCTTCTAAACTATCGGAGTTACACTTCTGAAACTTTGGTTATTGGAGGCCCTTGGAATACAGAATATATTGGGCTACTTTTGGTGTGACCTCGTTCTCAACATGACCCCAAGGTCAAAGGTAAAAAAGTATGATTTTGCCATATCTTCTAAACTATTGGAGTTACACTTCTGAAACTTTGGTTATTGGATGGCCCTTTGAATATAGAATAAATTGGGATACTTTTGGTGCGACCTTGACCTCAACATGACCCCAAGGTCAAAAGTCAAAAAGTATGACTTTGCCATATCTTCTAAACTATTGATGTTACACTTCTGAAACTTGGATATTGAATGGCCGTTGGAATATAGGATAAATTGGGATAATTTTGGTGGACCTCAACATGATCCCAAGCTCAAAGGTAAAAAAGTATGACTTTGCCATGTCTTAAAAACTATAAGAGTTACCCTCCTGAAACTTTGCTTATCAGTTAGAATGTTCTTTGCAACTTTTTTAACTTATATGTAGTTTTGGCTTGCTAATACATAGTCATTAGTGTTTTTCATAGAAAAAGCGGGTATTTGCGGTGGTATACCATCGACTGCGCGATCTAGTTTACCTTTAATTTCATTAAAAGATTTCATAATTGCATAGTTGGACCTAATACATGAGAATGAGCCTTTTCTTACCGATTCATTATTGGAAAGGTTTTCTAAGGCCATTCCCAATTGCGGGCAGTACAAATCAGAAACAGAGAAGGTGGATCAAGAGTATGAAACATCGCGAGCAAGTCATAAAGAGCATTTCGCCGCAAATAAGCAATAGAATACTTTAGGAATTTTGAATGACTTCAGAATTATAGCTTTGAGACCTATCTGTCACCAGTCAATGACACATTACATGATTGTTCGTTATTATCCCCTCGCAATGAAGTTGCGATCGATACCATACGTCCGTGTGTGGGTGTTTGTGTGGGTGTCCGTATGTCCGGAAACTTGTGAACAGGATTAAAGACAATGCCATCATCGGAGAAGCATCATGCCTTCCATAAATGTTCCCCATGGAGAGAGAATAAATCTTATTGATTTTCAAGGTCAAGGGTCAAATGCCAAGTTAACAATGGACTTGACATTGAAAACATTGTGAACAGGATAAAAGACAAAGCTATCATCATTGAAGTATCAAACATTCCACAAATGTTTCCCGTGGAGCGATGATGAACACTATAGATTTTCGAGGTCAAGGGTCAATGTCACGATGCACCGTGTGAAAAACACTGAAGTGTCCTATGCACTCTGAGGTGAGTGACTCTATATTTGCCTTCTGGGATGACCCTAGGAAATGCTGATTCTTTCAACTGTGGAAATGATCGAATGGGAAAGAGCATTCCACTCTCTAATGGTCCGACGGAAGAAAGATTCTTTGTACATACGGGACAATTGGGATCATCATGCCTCATGTCAAATCAAGGGACTTTACCTGTACTGGCATTTTTCCAGCTCCGAAAATCCCGAAAAAAAAAAAAATAAAACAACCTCAAAATGACCCAATTTGTTTTTATTTGATTTTCTCAAATTTAACATTGGATGAAAGAAAAATAATTGTTCTACTTAAATTTTCAGTCCCATTTTTCATTGCATAATGAATGTTTTAAATACTGTAGTTTAAAATCAGTATGAGAATATCAATAACGCAGCAGGCACACGTCGCAAGGGCAACGTCAACTCAACGTCGGTGCAATGTCACGACGTTGCACCGACGTAGATGTGACGTTGCATTAAAATCATGACGTTGCACCGTTGATGTGACGTCACAATCACGTCATGTACCTGATGGGAAGTAACCAACAATGTCGGAAATCACTGTTAATTCCATCCCTCCCAGACCCACACAAAAACACTTTCTGTGTCGATTGTTTGTCAATCGACCAAAGTTACAAAGCACAACACTTTCAACGTTGCGCTCACGTGAATATCACTCTTTACCAAAGAACACCTATTCAATAAATTGAAAATTTTACCGTCAAAAAATAAAAAATGAAAATTTTCAGATAGAAGAAAATCTGATATTTATCATATTTCTGTTCAAAATATAGATTGTGAATACTCGTTAGAACCGCCTCGGCGAGGCGGTTCTATCGGGCATCTACAAGCTATTTTTAATCAGAAATAAGAAAAAATAATGGGTGTCACCGTTAACTCCAGTTTCAATATAAAAGTGGGGTTTAAGGGGGTCAAAATTATATAGGCGTGTTTTTTAAGAAATCAAGGTAGGGATCATATACACAAAAAACGCCCCCGCCCATCGGGGCTTAAAGAAATAGATGGGCGGCCAGATGCTTCCACGCAGAGCTGAAACCGACCCGCACACGAGTACTGGTAAACCGCTAAGAGGATATAAGCCTGCTCAGGCAAGGCGGTGCGAGTCGGCCCGTCCATGCTTATAAACCCTATTGGTTTAATTGGGCGGCAGGGCTTGCGTTGTCTTTTCATCTCAATGTCAGGCGGCCCCCGTCCATCGGGGCTTGAAGAAATAGATGGGCTGCATGATGCTACCACGCAGAGCTGAAATCCGACCCCACACGAGGACTGGTAAACCACTTAGAGGAACTAAGCCTGCCTATGTTAAGCAGTGCAAGTCGGACAGTCCATGCTTATAAACCCTATTGGTTTCATTGGTCGACATGGCTTGAGATGTTATTTCATCTCAATGTCGGGTACACATCCCACAAAATTGGAAGCAACGTCTCCAAAATGACCTTTACAGTGATGACGGGGACGTTAAACCTCAAATAAAAAAAAAAAAAAAAAAAAAAAGCCGCGTTATTTACATCTTAGAGAATTATCTGTAGAATCTGGACTGCAATCATGTGTTGGGTTTTGCAAACAGTGTAGACCCATATCAGAACGCGGTGTCTGTTCAGGGTCTACACTGTTTGTTTAGGGTTAAGGGTTAAACGAAACAGTTCAAGTTCCCCTTCAGGGCCATTTCTTTTTCAATCTACACTAAGAGATACGCGACATATCAGTGCTGTCAGTGCTTTGATTTATTTACCCTCTTCAACCCTTCCACCCCTGAGTTATCGGCGTGGGCTCTACCATCACTGACTTTGGGCACGTCCGTTCTACTTTATATAGTATCCAGCTTAAAAAGAGTCATCAGGATAACAAGTTATATATCCCTATAAGGTGGCTCATTATGCGCCATCTCATCACGATCTACATGTTTGCATTAGCATCTGTGCCGGGCTTCAGGGTTGAAAGGGTTTGCCTTTGCTGTAGTAACAGGCTTAAATATTGCGTAGTAAACAATCATTGGAATCGAAAGGGATACGTTTAAACCGTAGATTGTACCATTCTGTGTAGAAGCACTGTCATCTATTTTAAACACACATCGACTGCTGTCATCCATTTCAAACAATGAATTTTAATTTTGGGATAATTCAACAATGAAATATCAGGAGTATATTCAGGACTGTACTGACTGAAAATAAAATATTAATCAAAAACGAATACCCTTTCGATGATTAAAACAAAAAACATAGTTCGTCATTAAAAATCCAGAATGTATCAAGAAAAGAATTCGAATGGCAAAAATTCAGATTTTAAATGTATAATTGAATGTAGTAGCAAATTAAAATTGATAAAAAAGTGTTTCAATTTTATCAATTACGCGAACTCCTGTAACTGACAATTCGCTTACATCATTGAAAAGTCAAGTTTCATGATTACATAGTCCGTGTCTCAAACTCATTACAAATGGCGCTGCGTTGGTACGCAGCGCAATTAATACCCAGTGCAAAGCATTGTTTTACCACTGGCACTTGAGCCTCAAACCTTGAATAAATTGATCAAATGCACCATCTGTATATCAGTAAACCTCAAAATGTATGAAAACATCGAAAAATATCAATTTTATACTGATAGCCCCCGTTTAACCACAGGAGTTTGAAGTTCTGTCCATAAGTAATTTCATAAGGCTCAAAATAAAAAATGACACTAAGCCATTTCGTAATTCATTTGAAACTGCTTTTTTATTTGATTTGAGGTTTAACGTTCCCGTCAACACTGTATAGGTCATTTTGGAGACGTTGCTTCAAATTTTGTGGGACTTTTATCCGGCAATGAGATGAAATGACTTCTCAAGCCCTGCCGCCCTATTAAACCAATAGGGTTTATATGCATGGAGATTCCGACTCGCACCACCTTTCCTGGGCATGCTTAGAACCTCTAAGTGGTTTACCAGTACTCGAGTGCAGGTAGGTTTCAGCTCTGCGTGGAAGCATCATGCAGACCCTATATTTCTTCAAGCCCCGAAGGGCGGGGGCCGAAGCAATTCATAACGTTCAAATGTTTTTTGTTTGTTTGATTTGAGGTTTAACGTCCCCGTCAACACTGTAAAGGTCATTTTGGAGACGTTGCTTCCAATTTAGTGGGTTTTTTACCCGTCACTGAGATGAAATGACATCTCAAGCCCTGCCGCCCAATGAAACCAATAGGGTTTATAAGCATGGACGGGCCGACTCGCACCGCTTTGCCTGGGCATGCTTAGATCCTCTAAGCGGTTTACCAGTACTCGAGTGCGGGTAGGTTTCAGTTCTGCGTGGAAGCACCATGCAGCCCAATCTATTTCTTCAAGCCCCGATGGGTGGGGGTCGCTTTGAAATTGCTGCAGCGTCTTTATATTTGGACATTTTCAATACGTTTTGAAGGGCCTGTGATTTAACTTTGTATAAATATGGATATCCATGTCATCCTTCATCATCATCAACCATCTAATCAGGATCAACACTGTCATGTAGTTTATAAATTGGACGAATACATTACATCAAGTGATTTGGTTGATGGATAGTCAGAAATGTGTGTGGCTATATTAATTTATTCAGCAGGATAAGGGTTGAACACTTCGGATTTCGGCCACCTCTGATTAACGATTAATAATTATCTATATAAGTGAAATAATCTTGAAAGGGCCGTGAAACCTAGGAATAGCTTAACTAAAATGATCAAAACACCTTTGTGACCATTAAAATTTGCGGTCCAGCGCATGACAAAATCTACGAGAAGGCATGAGCGACCAGCGAAAACTCAGATCAGCCTGCGCATTCGCGCAGTCTGGTAAGAGTCTTCGGTGATCGCATGTACCTACCATGGGCTAATATCTATTCAAAGAGACACAAGGATAAGGTTTAGTCATAGTGGATGGGTACCCAAGTTGATTTGAGTCTCTTATTATAGTATCAGTATAAAATAAGATTTGTTTTCATAAAAGTTTGCGAAAGCTACGGAGAAAGCTCTCTTTTACGAAAAAAGCACCCTATTTTCGGCTTCAACCATTAGTCGAAAAAGTGATGAAAACTGGTTGGCAAGTATTCCTCTCCCCAAGTTCAAAGCATCAGTTGTAGACTTTGAGAAAGGGGAAGTCTACTTAAAAAAGTACAAAAGTAACATGCATGATAACGAAGTAAAAAGACATAAACTCAAATGATGTACATGTATATTCATTACGAAAACACGCCTATACAAATACATTGTAACCTTTATCACCGAAAATATGAAAATTTTCAGATGAAAAATTGTGATATTTTTATTATTTCTGCTCAAAATATAGAGTGTGGGCACTCGTTAGACGAGTACATACAATCTTTATTTTAGAGCACAAATAAGATCAAAGCGCCAAAGGCACTGAAATGACAGATTCTATGAGAAAATCAAAACACTGTGAAAACTTACAGACAACCTTTCTAAAAAGATCTTAAAATTTAGAAAAGTAGTTCTGCAAATTCCATTGTATGATATGTTTGCAGATGTCTATACACCGATGGTAACATGAAATGCCATTCGATGTTTCATTTTGGAAAGAAAATATTTACGTTTTAAAAACCAAACATTAAAATTCAAGTTTTAACAATGCTACTGTCAATTAGTAACATTTTTGTCTGGTCGGTTGTGGATACCTCCCCACAAAAGATACTCTATTTTTCACAAAGAGATCGGAGGAGAAAGGCTAGTCAGTCCAGCACATGACTTCCATTGGCTTGAAGACATTTTTGAGTAAGAACAGCACTATAAACCTGCTGCATTAGATATCCCGGATTCTGAGCGTAAACAAATAAATGCAACCACGTGAGGTCGACGCACTTGATTGATGTACATAACGTCTCGCTGTTCAGTTAACGTCTCAGCCATGTTAATGTCGCTAGCTACATGCAATTGCTCGACATACCATTTCGCCTATTCCATCCGATATGTCATGCTCTATTACGCACGCGTCGCCTCGGCATACCTTACACCTATATGTCGAAACATCCTGAAACGACAATCGGCGTGATTCACGCTGAAGTGCGATGTGTCACTGAAACGCATATCACGCGAGTCGCTTAGATCCAATATTCATGTACGTATTTCATGCACCAGCGTAAGTGTTCCGTACTGTGTCGACGTCTTAATTTTGGTCACGACAGGGACGTCTAGCTCTCAAAAGTGCATCGCATAAGGGCAACGAACAGTGTCAGTGCTTATTAGTCGGTAGTTGAAACCCTTTGTTTATCTACAGGTACAGTGTAGCAGTTCCCGGCGGAAATCTGCTTCGCATATGCGTCTGTCGGATGAATCAATCTTGACGTACTGACGTCGGTCTTCCGCTACGTCGACGTCCACTAGCGTCTTCTGTTGATAGTAAGATGTCGCTCCAACAGACAAATAGATCACACACATGTGGCACCCAAAATCAGAGTCAACGCCATCCGCTTTGCGACCAGCTTCTAACTGACCATTAGAAGCCTCCGTGGTGTAGTGGTTATGCTACTCGCCTTGTAAACCAGGGATCGCAGGATCGATCCCGGTCTTCTCCAGACTTTCGGATGTGTCTTTAAACCGAGGTATCGTCTTCGTATGACCTTAGCTGTTGGTGGGACGTAAACCTCAAACACTCACTCACTCACTCTAACTGTCCAGGGTTTAATGAAAAATGTTGCAATACGTTCTCACCTGATGCCTTTTTGAGAACAAAATACAATTTCTTCTTTCCTAGGCACGACCTTACATCACACATCAAAAGTTTTATCCTGAACATGTGGTTTCTATCAGTGCCGGTGTGAATGTGGTACACAGGATCGTTTGCCCCCGCCCACCGGGGCTTAAAGAAATAGATGGGCTGCATGATGCTTCCAAGCAGAGCTGAAACCGACCCGCACACGAGTACTGGTAATCTGCTTAGAGGATCTAAGCCTGCCCAGGCAAGAGGTGCGAGTCGGACCGTCCATGCATATAAAACCTATTGGTTTCATTTGGGCGGCAGGGCTTGAGATGTCATTTCATCTTAGTGTCGGGTAAAAGTCCCACAAAATTGGAAGCAACGTCTCCAAAATGACCTATACAGTGTTAACGGGGACGTTAAACCTCAAATCAAACAAAACAAAACACAGGATCGTGGCCGGACTGGTAACCATACGTCACGGTTGATTGATTTAACCTTTTTAGCTTAAGGGCATGGCGCCTAAGCGTGTTGTAATCATGCAACAGTTTAGTTTCAAAATCAAAGCACCGAAAGTGTTCGTGGGATGTAGGTTGGGGTAAAAGTCCTGGGCTGAGATTAAACTGTTTAATTGAACTCTGAAATTCCAAACAAATAGTGAAGATTTTGATAAGAAGCGCGTTCTGGAGTGTCCGAACTTGGTCTACACTGTTTGCCAAGCTCACCCTATGATTCCAGGATGACCCTCTTCAGTCTTACCAAACAATCAACCCAAACATAGGCTACATAGCCGGGTCGTTTGTCAGTCTTGGGTACATGTAAGTGTTAACTGTAAAATCTGCACTTGAATAAAATGTTCGATCTGGCAAACAATTTAGACTGAGATCAAACGCCACAGAACACGGTGCTGATCTTGTTCTACATTTTTTGCATCAGCTACTAACATCCGTTAAGTTTAAACGGATCAGTCCAAGTCCTCGTTCATGACCAGCCTGCACAGAGACAATCGGCATGAGTGTTGTCAGTGCTTTTATTCACTGCCTTCTGGAGTGTACTCTTCCATCACTGAAGTTGGGCTTGTCCATTCTGCTAAATATGGCACCTAGAATTTTATCACAGGACCTACACTGTTTGTATAGGTATCTGTACTATATTCAAGGGTTGAAAGGGAAAGCCTCTCATACACCTAGTTGTAACTGACCTAGACTTGACCTCGAATGTCGGAAAACCCATTAATATTCTGGTCTGCAGCTGTCCGGCTGGTCTTTAAGAATTAAATATTGACAGCACTGTTATAAAACAGTGTAAAACCTGAGCAGACGTCTGAGCAGGCGCCGTATTGATTTGGGTATACAGTATCGCATGATGCAGCTGATTCATATGAAATGCTGAATCTATTCTCTGAAAGGTAAGATAAAATCGTCAAGTCGTCTGCTTCAAAAGGTTGTATTGCGATTATAGAATGTACAATTTTGATATAGAAGCCTCCGTGGTGCAGTGGTTACGCTACTCGCCTTGTAAACCAGGGATCGCAGGATCGATCCCGGGCTTCTCCAGACTTTCGGATGAGTCTTTAAACCGAGGTCCCGTCTCCGCATGACCTTAGCTGTTGGTGGGACGTAAAACTAAAACTCACTCACTCACTACAATTTTGATAACTGCGCCAAACCGGACTACATTTTTGTGCGGACTCATATTTCTTTGGCGGTCAAAGCCGGAAGAAAGTCGTAAGAAAGCCGGAACTACTTTACAACACGCAGGACAGCTAGAAATGACAGAGTGAATCTGTCATTAAAAAATAAGGTTTACTCCTGTAAACCCCAGTTTTACTATATAAAAGTGGGGTTCAAGGGGGTCAACAATATATAGGTGTGTTTTCACGATGATAAGATCACGAAGGAAAAAGACATAAAATATAAACACAGAACTGAAATGAGGTACAGGTATAATAACTTAAACCCTAAAACAGTAGCAAATGTACAGTTATAGACAGACACTAACCTGCAGATCAGCCACCGTAAAGCATATACATCTTAGACCCCCCCCCCACCACACACACACACACACAACACATACACCCCCCTTTCTCATATTACGATAACACACCTGTGCAACATAGTGCATTTTTTCACATCTCCAAAATGGCTATTTTTCTGATGAAAATCAATATTTTTTCTTATTTATACTGCAAACATAGAGGCACACGCGTACCCACAATCCTTGTCTTGGAGCATAAATAAGTAAAAAAAAAATGTATACCCCCGTGAACCCCAATTTTCTCTTTATAAAGTGGGGTTTTGGGGGCGTTAATTTCACGGAATGGTTCACGTGATGTGCAGTGCGAATCTCATTCGAGAGCATGTTCCGCATCCTCAGAACGAAATAATTTCAGACATGTGACAATTCATACTGTCGGTACGTAAAGGGAATGTGGTTCGATACCGGCCGGGACCGGCAACTCACTTTCGTGGAGACTGATTATGAAATCTTTTTCTACGGTCATTCTCTCCCTTCCGCTGTTTCAAGAAGGGCAGTTGTCAGTTTCAGGGGAAAGAATGTGCACTGTACTGGTTAACCGCTTACGTATAACGTATAAGGCTGCCAAGCAAAAGTGTGTATAGGTAAATTGACCGGCTCAAAATGACCTAAAATAGTGTTGCTTGGGCCGTTAAACTCCAATGCAAACAAACAAAGGGAATGTTGCTTACCAAAACCATGCAATATATAATTTCAGTCCAGATGCTTTTTTTGTGTGTGTATATAATTCATACTGTTCATGGTGTTCATACTTTATTGTGGTGTGTGTGTGTGTGGGGGGGGGGGGATGGCTGTATGCTTTTGCAATGTATATTGTATAATTGATATGTTGGTACTCTCCACTATAATAATATATGCATGACAAACATTGTAGATCCTAATTTGAAGAAGCCATCTGATCTGGATCTACACACTTTGCAAAGGTCTCTAGACGTGATTCTAATGAGTACACACAACATACCATTTTATGAAAAAAAAATCGGAAAAATCTCCGTTATCTTTCCTAAATATACGGATATCCCCGGAGCTATGTGAAATATTCCCTAGGATCTTCAGAACGACCTCGAATTAGACGTGGTAAACGAACCAACCGTGATCGAGTTCTCGAACATTACGAAAACACGCCTATACAAATACATTGTAACCTTTATCGCCGAAAAAATGAAAATTTTAAGATGAAAAAAAATATGTGATATTTTTCTTATTTTTACTCAAAATATAGATTGTGGGTATTCGTTAGAACCGCATCATCGAGGCGGTTCTATCGAGTACCCACAATCTATATTTTAGAGCAGAAATAAGAAAAATAAGGTTTACCCCTGTAAACCCAAGTTTTACAATATACGGGCTGGGTTCATGGGGGTCAAAGTTATAATGGCGTGTTTTCGTGGAGAGTTTCACTGAATCGTTTTAATAAAACTAAATGAATAATAACGGGTTTGACTCAGTCATGGTAAATGAGTCATCGGTGTTGGAGGGATTGAAGTTTCGCAGTATATAGACATATGAGCCAGCGCATGACAAAACCTACAATAAGACATATGCGCCCAACGATGACTCAGATCTGATCAGAGTCTTCGTTGTAAGCTCTAAGGATAGCTAAAGGGCCCAATGCTCCTTCATGCAGCAAGAGAAGTCTCTGGTTAGACTTTATTGTTGTGCAGGCTGATCTAAATAGAAGTGAAGGCAATGATCAGGAATCAATACAATTAACCCACAGCTCCCATCAGAGACAACAAAGGGAAAGAAACAAAAACATGAAACAACATCACTCGCGGAAAGACAAAAGGACAGTTACTTTCCCACAAAATGGCCAACTGGCCATCCAAAACAAAATAATAGAAGCGACACAAACACTCAAAGACAAACCATAACAAAAATTAACCGCGACAGAAGAACCGCATTGGAACGGTCAGTGAAACGAACTCCGTTTGGGGGCTTAAATCGATTTTACGTGGCCACAGTCCTCGCCCTTACTTCCGTCGCGATTTAGACAAATATTTTTTTTTCAGTCCGCATGATGGCCTCCTAACTCATCAATCTCCGTGAACACAAAAATCAAACAACCACAGGGATGAAACAACGGTGAGGACTCGACAGCAAGAAACCACTGAAATGCTGGAGCGAAAGAAAACAAACAGTATGCCTCGGATGGGCCCGACCAGAGACAGAGCATCAGGCACCAACCAACATTACATAGAATTAGATTCTCTCTAATTCTCAGTAAGCCTTTACGCTGGAACCGTCATAGAATCTGAGGCCTGACCCACCTTCGATGGGCACACATGTCTAATTATAGGTTTTGTCGTGGGCTGGCTCATATTCTATTGAAAAATTTGGGTCGAATGTTTATCAATCGACCCACAGTTACCAAGTGATATACGTGATTTACGCCACCAAGGATGTGTTTGTCTCCGAATCGAGGTTTTACATCCCCGCCAATACTATTTAGATCATTCTGGAGACGCTGCTTCAAATTGTTGGGATTTTAACCGATATTGAGATGAAATAATATCTCAAGCCCTGTCGCCCAATGAATGAAACCAATTGGGTTTATACATGCACGCATGGACGGTCCGACATGCACCAATTTGCCTGGGCAGGCTTAGACCTTCTATGCGGTGTTCGGTCGGTTTCAGCCCTGCGTGAAAGCATCAAACATTCCAATCTATTTCTACAAGCCCCGATGGGCGGGACCCGACCAAGAATGTTAAACCGCGGGCACATATTATTTGTGCGAACTCCAGGTTTCGCCACACTAAGTTTGTCCCTGTGACGTCAGAGTGCTGTCAGCTCTCTTAGACCCCGCCGTACCCCACGAAAGTAGAAACTTAAAATATCAGCCCTAGAACTTTCAATTAGCGGTCAATGAATTTACTGATTTGTTGAGTTGGGTGTGCCTCTCAGAATGATATTTCTTGCACAGCAGATAAGGAAATTCGTGGTTTTAGCCTGGGATAGAAATTCTGTATTGACCCAGGCAAACTAAAACGTTAACTGAAGTTAAATGGAATTTTTTGGTGGTGTTGTGCAAGGAAAAGAATCTAATATGATGTTCTGTTGTAGAATGGGCGTTTCCAACCCTCACGATGACCGAGCTGAGTGTAACCTCGGCGTAGCCTCGGTTCCGTCCAGCACGGTCATCCCTCGGTTGGAAACGCCAATCTACAACAGAACCCCATATCAGTGGGACGGATACCGTTTGGTATTCCAGTGGTTGTTTATTTCGGTGCAGGAGACGCCCCGGCGTCTGACTTTGTGGCGTCTGATCAGGGTCGAAACTGTTTGCTTAAAATGAAGGACTGTTAGATTGAGTAGTGCTTTGATTTAAAGCGTTGATTCATTTTCCTCTCGTCGCCCCCGCCCATAGGGGCTTGAAGAAATATATGGGCTGCATGATGCTTCCAAGCAGAGCTGAATCCGGCCCGCACCCTAGTACTAGTAAACCGCTTAGATGATCTAAGCCTGCCCAGGAACCGCGGTGCGAGGCGGACCGTCCATGCTAATAAACCCTATTGGTTTCATTGGGCGACAGGGCTTGAGATGTCATTTCATCTCAATGTCGGGTAAAAGTCCCACAAAATTGGAAGCAACGTCTCCAAAATGACCTTTGCAGTGTTGACGGGGACGTTAAACCTCAAATCAAACAAACAAACAAAATCATTTTCCTCTCAAGCATTCCGTTGAAAGTAAGCAAGCTCATCCAGTTCAACGCGATAATTTCTTAACCATTTCCGGCCTTCTATATTTACGTCACGAAGCTGATCACGCCACGTTCCCGGTGGGAGGTAAATGTCACGTGCTCTGGCCCCCGGCTTTACAACAGGTGCTACTAGGATGTCTTCCCCTACCAGGTATTCATCTTCACAAGTTAAAGCGTCTTCGCTGTCAGGATCAATCCACCATATTGGTCTTATAATAGGGGAACCAGTCATTGTAGCATCTTGTGCTAATTTAAAGAAAAGTGGCCAATACTCATCATGCAGTTTGGTAAACTTTTGTGCAGTCTTTACAACAGTTTCATTAAATCGCCAAGGAACAATGGAATATTGCATACTGGGTAGGAAGGTGTTTAATTCGACCCATCGAATGTACAATTCCGGATCGTTCATTTTCTTCCGGTTTCCGGCAATCATGTCTGGCAGAACAAAAGGATAACCGAGTAGTCCAAATGTTAAAACTACAGGAATCACAGATTCGATTCCGTTATTGTGTCCCCATTGTGAATATTTATCCATTATGCGCATAAAAACCGGATACTGCTGAGTTTGGTACCCAGCACGAACCTCCAGATGGCGCGACTTGTCTGACTGAAGCGCCATCTTTACATAAGATTTTGGGTAGATGTCATTTCGATCTCTTTTCTGTTCATAGGAATTGTACACTGGTGGGAGATAACCTGGCTCTCCGGCATCAAATTTAAAAGAACTGATATTATATATCTTCTTGAGGTTATCAAGTTTACCGAGATACCAACTTACTGCATCAGGATTGGTTGGGTCCAGAATGCCCGCTAGGTTCCCATCCCACCATTTTATCAAAGTTGGTCTTGTCGTGTTATATGAACATATGAAGTATGCATTTGAAGCTCCCTCTAAGAATGCGCTGGAATCAATATTAAAGAAAGGGTGAACCCAAACTGTCACTCTAAATCCCATCTCATTCAGTTGACGTATCATTGCAGGAGCGTTTGGAAATTTCTGGGGATCAAATTCGTAATCACCATACGTAGGCGTCCATAAGTCGTCAATTTCCAATTGAGCATGTGGAAACTTATTTTCGAGAATCTCATTGGCAAATTTCAAAACTGCTGATTGGTTAACTTCTTTCCTAAACTCTGCCCAAGTTGACCATATAGGATACTGAAACAATTTTCTGTCTGGTATATCGACAGGTTTTGGAATAAACATGGCAGCCATCTTTGAATGAATAGTTTTCACGTTATCTGATTGACAGAGTGTGTATTTTAGAACAGGATATTTATTATCATAGTTGTTATAAACAAAAGAATCGTACTTTGCAGTAAAACACATCAGGTCACGTGGTTGGTTCATGCTGAAGTAAAAAGGCACATCACTGTCTATATAAATCCCTGTTCCATTCGAGGAGAAGAAATATCGTTCCAATACATCACCAATAGGATGATAAAATAAAGAGTGAGAAACGTAAGCTGATATAGTTAGGTTGTTCTTATTTAGGGGCCAGTACTGTTGTTTGTTTTCATAACCTCCATACCAGTGGGCAGGCCCAATGTCTAAACAATCAGTAAACACTTGATCTACACATCGAAGTGCGGTCCATTCTATATCAAAGCAGTCCATTTCAGAAGTTTCGCTTCGGTTCAAACTTATAGTGAATCGTGCTTCGTCTGGCCATTCATAGCACGCACCTGTCGTTGAGCGCCTAGAGCAATCGACTGGTGTAGATTTCAAAGAATTCCTCCAATTCAGTTTCCCGGTTGTGACAATTGTATCTTTGTATTTTAATGACAGCTCCAAGTTTTTGTTTAAAATTGCATCGCCATTGACACCATGCAGTTCTATGGTGTCGGATACGTGTAGTATTGAGGTGATGCTCGTAGAAGGCACAAAAACTACATCTTCACCGTTGTCGTTTTCTTTGATATTACGAAATTTTAAATTGTTGTTCCCCTTTGATGCCGAACCGGATCTTGAATTTATCAGCGAAGGAATGATTGTGTCGATAAAGCCAAAACATTGCGCCAAATAAACCGCAAAGGCCAACAAAAAACCTAAAATCATCAGCTGTTTCAGTTTATTCCTTGTACATCGTAGTAAATTTATCTGATGGGATTCTCTGATAAATTGATCTGAAAATGAGAAAACAGAAAAAGTAGAATATTAACGCTTATCTTGCTGTTCACGGCAACCCCTATCTTTGCAAACAGTGTAGATGCAGATCAGATGGCTTCTGTAGAAGCCATCTGATCAGGATCTACACTGTTTGGCATTCAGTTTACGAATTTGTAGCAATAAATTACATCAAGTATTTTGATTGGCTGATATAACGAAATGGGTGTGGCTAAGATGAATATTCAGCAAGATAAGGGTTAAAAATGTCCTAAAATACATGTATATACCTTGTTGAGAAATACGAATCGTTCTGTTTCGTACCAATGCAAAAGTCGTATGCATAAGAAATCCCTAAAGCGAGGGGAAACAGAAAAGAACAGCGGAAGGGCCTTTGTTTGTTTGATTTGAGGTTTAACGTCCCCGTCAACACTGTAAATGTCATTTTGGAGACGTTGCTTCTAATTTTGCGGGACTTTTACCCGACATTGTGATGAAAGGATATCTCAAGCCCTGCCGCCCAATGAAACCAATAAGGTTTTTAAGCATGGACGGTCCGACTCGTACCGCATTGCTTGGGCTGGCTTAGATGCTCTAAGCGGTTTATCAGTACTCGTGTGCGGGTCGGTTTCAGCTCTGCGTGGAAGCATCATGCGGCTCATCTATTTCTTCAAACCCCGATGGGCGGGGGCTATCGGAAAGGCCTTGGAGTGATCAATTCAACCCACATAGTATTTTCCATCTAATTGCTTAGGACAGGTCAATTTCCAATAGAAGGAGAGTCTCACCCATTCATCTATCGTAAGTTTTAAAAAAACTTACTTTACATTATACAGTCGAACTTCGATGGCTCGAACCACTTTGGGACCATGAAAATTTGTTCGAGACAGTGGTTGTTCGATCCACAGAGGGATACTATTAGTGCCATACCAGGAGGCATAATTGAGATAATTGTGGATATCTTTTCGGTGTTCTATATTATAAATGTACGTTGTGTGTACTCATTAGAATCGCCTTATCGAGGCGATTCTAATGAGTACACACAGCATACATTTGCAAGATAAATGAAGAAAATCTTCCTAAATTGGTGGAACTCCCTGCGGACTCAAGAACGGGTTCGACTCGTCCATGGTAAACGAGCCATCGGAGTTCGAGTCATCGAAGTTTTACTTACATTAACAGTCAAACAGTAAAGACACTGATCAGATGCCGCATGGCACGACGATTGTTCAGTGTTAACTAATTCCAGGTGCCCTTGATACTGGGGCGTTAAATCACGGTGCTCCCGGACAAACGTATAACATGAAAATCACACTTAAGTGCCGTTTGTTTTGTTTGATTTGAGGTTTAACGTCCCCGTCAACACTGTGAAGGTCATTTTGGAGACGTTGCTTCCAATTTTGTGGGACTTTTACCCGACATTGAGATGAAATGACATCTCAAGCCCTGCCGCCCAATGAAACCAAAAGGGCTTATAAGCATGGACGGGCCGACTAGCACCGCTTTGCCGTGGCAAGCTTATATCCTCTAAGCGGTTTACCAGTACTCGTGTGCGGGTCGGTTTCAGCTCTGCGTGGAAGCATCGTGCAGCCCATATATTGCTTCAAGCCCCGATGGGCGGGGCCGCACTTTAGTGCCGTAATCCTAAACTAATTTCTAGAGATCGTATATCGCATGCAACAAGAAAATGATAACGAAAATGACGTTCAAATGCGCGCGTTGTTATCGTCCTTCTTTTAACTGCATTGCGCGTCGTTTGTCACTCAGTTTAAGAAAGAAAGATTGAAAGAAAGAGGAACGACAGACAGACAGAAAGACTGAGGAAAGAAATAGACAGAGATCAAAATTAAAAAAAAATCGAAAGACAGGAAGGAAGGAAAGAGAAAAAGACCAAAAAGAAAAAAGAAAAAAGAAAGAAAGAAAGATAGAAAGAAAGAAAATTGCTCCCTACACGAAAACTTTTGATTCGTTTGTGACTTATCTGAAACCTAATTGCAGTTGTTGTAAACTAAAACTTTCATTAACCCTTGACCTGCTGAATATTCATATATGCCACACCCACTACCGATTATCAACCAATCAGATAACTTGATGCAAATTATGGCAACAAATTCACAATCTGAATGGCAAACAATGTAGATCCTGATCAGATGGCTTCGTCAGAAGCCATCTGATCTGGATCTACATTGTTTCAAAGATAAGGCATATCCGGGATTAGCAGGACAAGGGTTAATAACAAAACGTTTCATAATGTTTATTCTTCATGTTGTGCAATCATCTTCCTTTGACCTAAACCGCGTCAACAATGCGATGCATACTGATGCTCTGGTTGCAATTTGTCTCGTCGCTAAAGGCTTTTGGGACCCAAGCGATCATGCACAATTGTTGAAACGCTATCATGTGGAATGTCTGATGCATTCACTATTTCTTCCACCTTAATTTGCCTATCAGAGCACACCAGATCCCGTAATTAGTTACACATTTCTTCATCGGTGGCAACTGATGGGCGCCCTGATCTGGTTTCGTCTTCTAAATTTGATACGAAGACCCATAAATCGGTCAACTCGCAATATATTTCCTGACCTGTTTTTCCTTTTAAATACAAGTATAATAATCAAAGTACTGAAAGTACTAATAGAAGGTGATGGTAGATAACTGTTAGTTTTTACATTGGGCCATTTCATTTCATTATCTTTTTTTTTTTTTTTTTTTTGTTGTTGTTGTTGTTTTTTAATTTTTAAACAGTCAATGGTTTTGTATGATTGTAGTTACGCGAGGAGCAGACAAATGAAATGTCAAAAACAAAATTGAGGATCGAACGGTACATGTTGTGAATGCCTTCTTGTGTCAGTGAGAATAATTCTGGAGACAATTACATACATAGACTTTAGCAAACAAGATAATTTACTCAACACTCTGTACGTGCTAGCAAATGGCTTTCTTACACCAATATTCCGGGACACTGGCTGGTTTTTATCTGAGGCTTCGATCACAAGTTTAAAAGTTTGTTGGTTCCTATGTTTGTCAATTGGTCGACCCATCGAAACCTGGATTACACAAGAGGGTTATAATGGCCTTGGAACGCTCACCTCATCCTTATTGTACAGATCAAGTGGTAGGTAATATCAGGTGGAGTGGATGGTTTGAGCCATTTTGGTTGAGAGTGACCAAAGGAACATTCCTGTGAAATTATTTCAAAATCAGTCTACCTATTTAGTAGAACATCACGTGAACAAGTCCGTGAAATGAAGACCCCTCTAAACCTCACTTCATATAGAGAACACTGGGGCTACGGGGTGGGGGTATACATTATTGTTCATATTTCTTCTCAAAGACATAGGTTGTGGGCACTCGTTAGAACTGCATCATTAAGGCGGTTCTAACGATCACTCACAGCCTATGTTTTGAGCATTGTTAAGAAAAATACCACGGACTTTCATCAGAAAAAGAGCAATTTTGCGGATGTTATTGTTTGTTTGTATTGGAGTTTAGCGGCCCAGTCAACACTATTTAGGTCATTTTTGAGCCGGTCAGTTTACCTATCCACACTTTCCTGGGCAGGCTTATACGTAAGCGGTTAACCAGTACAGTGCACATTCTTTCGCCAGAAACTGACAACTGCCCTTCTTGAATCAGCGGAAGGGAGAGAATGACCGTAGAAAAGATTTCATGATCAATCTCCACGAAAGAATGTTGCCGACCCCGGCGGGAGTCGAACCCGCGTCCTCCTGATCACCAGTCAGACGCGCATCCGACTGAGCCAACGAGGCCGGCTTTGCGGATGTTAAAAATGCACAATATCGCATGGGTGTGTTATCGTAATGAGAAGTCTTATTGTTTCGTTTGGTGTCTTTTGTGTTCAGTGGAGCGAAACTATTTTGAGCAACTTTGTCAGAGGGTCACCCATGGAAAATTCCTTCCAAATTATTCTCTTTCTGCATGAGGATGAAGTCTTTTCAAAATTCCCTTCTAAAGAGCTGACTTATATGTTACTATCTGGACATTTTCCGAACATTGAGGGTCATGTCCTAATGCATGGAGATGAATTTGCTCAGAATCACGTGAACAGGTCCGAAAAACGACCACCCCACCCAAACCCCCTTTATACGGAGAAAACTGGGGTTTACGAGGGTATACATTGTTTTTCTTATTTCTGCTCCAAGACATAGGTTGTGGGTACTCGTTAGAACCGCCTTACCTGTTTTGAACATTTTTATAAAAATATCATGGCTTTTCATCAGAAAACTAGCCGTTTTGGAGATGTGAAAAATGCTCTATGTCACAAGACTAAGTTATCGTAATGGTCTAACTTACAATGCCTCGCTGTGACAACTGGCGGGGGTTGTGGGGGCGTGGGGCCAAGAATTGTCACAAAATGCTAGACAAATGAGTCATTGGTTCCCTTTGACAATACACAGCTAACTTGTATGTAACTATCTGGACATAATTGTGGACATTGAGAGTCAGGTCCTAGTGCAACAGAAGGAAATGAAGAGGCTCAGTTTTACTAATACTGTCACATGGTGACAAAGGGTGTATGTGTGTGTGTGTGTGTGGGGGGGGGGGGGGGGGTTATGTGTCAGTGGTTCCCTTTGACAATACAGAGCTGACTTGTATGTCACTGTCTAGGCACCTTGTGGACATTGAGGGTCAGGTCTTAGTGCAGCAGAAGGAGATTAACCGGCTCAGCATTAACCCTATATAAAACCAGAGTGCTCCGGGCAGGTCCAGTTTTGACCCGGTGGGGTTATAATTTGGACAATCTTGGATAAAGGATCTAGAGGAAGTTTTATTCCAAATATCAAAGACTTGGACCTTCTGGTTTCAGACGAGAAGGTATTTAAAGGTTTTCAGTACGTAAGTCTATGTGAAACCAGTGGGCCCTGAGGCGGGGCAACCTTTGACCCCAGGGCTATAATTTACACAGCATAGTAGAGGACAACCAGATGAAGCATCATACCAAATATCAAAGACCTGGGCCTTCTGGTTTCAGACAAGAAGCTTTTCAAAGGTTTTCCATATATAAGTCAAAATAAAACCAGTGTACCCCAGGGCAGGGCCATTTTTGACCCAAGGGCTATAATTTGAACAATCCTGGTAGAGATTTGCTAGCTGAATCTTCACACCAAATATGAAAGACCTGGGCCTTGCGTTTTCAGAGAAGTTTTTAAGGTTTTCCCTATATATCCCAATGTAAGACCAAAGGGCACCCGGGGGGGGGGGGGGGTTGGGGGGGGGGGTGCAATTCTGGCACAAGGACTATAATTTGAAAATCTTGATATAGGTCCACAAGGTGAAGCTACATACCAAATATCAAATATCTGAGATCTGAGGCTAACGGTTTCAGACAAGAAGATTTTTGAAGATTTTCCCGCGAGATGTCTATGTAAAACTAGTGGACTACAGGGCGGGGGCATTTTTGGTCACAGAGCTATAATTCTAACAATCTTGAAAGAGGTCCACTAGACGCAGCTTCATATCAAATATCAAATACCCCAGCCTCCTGGTTTCTGACAAGAAGATTTTCAAAAGGTTTCCCTATATAAGTCAATGTAAAACCATAGGGCCCCGGGGCGGGGGCATTTTTGCCCCCAGGGCTATAATTTGAAGTCGGAAAGTCCATTGGCCTCATAGTGTGGCAAGGCTTTAAATGCCATTTCATCACAATGTTAGGTAAGAGTCCAACGCAATTCGAAGCATGTCTATACAGTTTTGTTTATTTGTTTGATTTGATGTTTAACGCCCCGTCAACACTTTAAAGGTAATTTTGGGGACGTCGCTTCAATTTTGTTGTTTTTTTACCCGACATTGAGATGAAATGACAACTCAGCCTCTGTCGTACAATGCAACTAATAGAGTTTATATGCATGGATGGTCCAACTCGCACTACTTTTCCTGGGCAGGCTTAGAATCGGAACCTTTAAGCTGTCTACCTGTACTCATGTTCGGTCGATTTCAGCTCTGCGTGGAAACAGCATGCAGCCCATTCTGTTTCCTCAAGCCCCGGTTGGCGGGGCCGTTATACAGTCTTGACAGGGACTTTAAACGTCAAATCAAACAAATCAAATACACCTCAGTAAAAAAGGGAAATATTCAGATACAGAAGAAGAGGAAACAAAGTCTGATAGTTTCTGACCTCGCCCCGACCCCCCCCCCCCCCCCCCCCCCACCCACACACACACACAAAAAGCACCCACCGCCGGGAATAAATATGTATTACCCCGTACTATAAACGTTAAGATTAAGGAGTATAAGTTTTAAAGTCATATTTTCCTGATGATTCACAGAAATATATATCCATGCAACAGTGAATCGGCCCCCGCCTATCGGGGCTTGAAGAAATATATGGCTGCACGATGCTTCCACGCAGGACTGAATCCGACCCGCACACGAGTACTGGTAAACCGCTTAGAGGATCTAAGCCTGCCCAGGCAAAGCGGTGCGCACGAGTCGGACCGTCCATGCTTATAAACCCTATTGGTTTCATTGGGCGAAAGGGCTGGAGATAACATTACATCTCAATGTCGGGTAAAAGTCCCACAAAATTGGAAGCAACGTCTCCAAAATGACCTTTACAGTGTTGACGGGGACGTTAAACCTCAAATCAAACAAATGCAACAGTGAAGGTAACTTCGCTCTATCCGCCGCCCCCCCCCCCCCGCCCCGCCCCGCCCATGGGGGCATGAAGAAACATATGGGCTGCATGATGCTTCCACGCAGAGCTGAAACCGGCCCGCACACTAGTTCTAGTATACCGCTTAGAGGATCTAAGCCTGTCCAGGAACCGCGGTGCGAGACGGAGCGTCCATGCTAATAAACCATATTGGTTTCATTGGGCGACAGGGCTTGAGTATTCATTTCATCTCAATATCGGGTAAAAGTCCCACAAAATTGGAAAACGTCTCCAAAATGACCTTTACAGTGCTGAGGGGGACGTTAAACCTCAAATCAAACAAACAAACAAACAAAACTTCGCTCTATCTGTAGTATAGCAAGTCGTAGTATTCCATTCATACTGTCAACTCATTCATTGAATTATTAATCCGCAATCTAGATTTTGAGCGAGTTCAGTTGACGTACTAGAGTTAACAAGAGTTGACTTGCTCCAAAACGCGCCGTGTAGAAATATTGCGACTGCTAGAGTTAGCTTGGTATGAGAGTTGGAAGCCTTGCCTAGTGACAACGAATACGGTGGAAAGTGGAAAATTGTAAGTTGAATGCAATCCGAAAATCGATTATTTTCATCTTTTTGAAATTTTGGCCACGAGTTGGAAAAATCACGTCCAACTTGAAAACATTTTTATACTTTCTATTTACTCAAGGGCAAACGATGACATTTTCTTTACGTCAGTAGAGTTCTGAATCTGAATCGTTACTGGTGACGCATCAAATGATATTTGATGCTTCCTGTCGCTTCTAATTTGGGGATCGTGAAGTAGGGCGGTGGGGTGGGGGTGGGGGGATAAAGTCATTGTACAACCTTGTACAAGAGTATGCCTACTGTCTCCCATACTTTCCTTGAGTTAACTTTAGTTGGTCAACTGAACTCGCTCACAGCAAATTAGGTCATAACAAAGCTGCGAATCGAGACCAATTTGAACTCTAGGGTTAATTTTATGGTATTTTACTCTGAAGTTAGTTGTTTATGTAATTGGCTTCCTCAGTTTGACAATCTGCATATCATTTTCACTTATCAAATGATACATGCGCGTCTATTGATAAATATATGGAGGCTTACTTTTCTTGAAGCATAGGATTGATTCGTCATCGAGGGGCTGCGGTGTCGATTGGCATAAGAAGGTGAGACCTGAAAGGTCATCACCTTCTAATAAGTTTACATTCATTTCTTAATTAACCTATGATCACCCCCCCCCCCCCCCACCCCCCTGCCGTCGTGTTTTTTGTTCTTGCTAGACAGAACTCCCAACTCCCAAAGCAAGCTTGGTTGAACTCAAGTTAACTCTAGTAGTGCGGCACGAGCCATAACCCGCGTGTTTTGGTGTAACTATAGTTAACTCTAGAAAGTCAACCGAACTCGCTCTCAATAACTAGGCCAGGTCAGCTGCGAAACGAGACCAATTTCAAATCTAGATCAATTTTATGACATTTAAAACTGAAATTCATTGTTTGTGCATTTTGCATCCACAGTTTATTTATCAATCTGCATATTATTTTCACATATCAAATGATACAGGCGCGTCTCTTCACTGATTTATGAGGACCTATTTTTCTTGAAACAGATGAGTGATGCGGTATCGAGGGAATTCTCTGAGTGTTGCCATAAGAAGGTGAGACCTGAAAGGTCATCACCTTCTAAAAAGTAGTCGCAGATAGATTGACTAGGCGGGGCTATTCAGGTGTTGTCACTATATGTCAATTTCGCTGAGTCCACCAGAAGATTCGGTAGATTGCCTTTCGCATGCTTTCTACAAGCGGACGAAATGGTCATATACGCTACAGCTATGCTTGTGTTACAGTTGAATTCACACAGTTTTACCTTTTTGTTAATGGAATATTCTTAAGCCAGGTACAAGTGATAGCTCCGCCTTGTCAATCTTATCTGCGACTACTATACGTGCAGTGAAATTCTAAGTTTAAGTTTAACGACCCTTGTTTGTATGTTTTGATGCTTTACATCCCTGACAACACTATTAAGGTCATTTCGGAAACTTTGCTTCGTCTGACTTTTACCCGGAATTAAGATGAAATGACATCTCAAGACATACCGCCCAAGGAAACCGCTAGGTTTTAAATGACCCTTCCAAGCGGTTTACCGGTATTCTGAAGTTCGGTCGGGTTGATCGACCCTTGTGAAGAATGAATATGCAGTATAATACCAAATCAGCTAAAAACCCAAACCCACTTCCGTATTACACGCAGACCCCCGCCCCTTCCCAACGGAAGTTGTATCTTTACAAAAATCAGCCTTCCTTGGGTTAAATAAATAAATAAACCATGCCCATGCTTGAATGCATATTCCCTGCAGGCACACGTCGTTAGGGCAACGTCAATTCAACGTCGGGGCAACGTCAAATCAACGTCGAGGCAACGACATGACGTTGCACCGACGTAGATGTAACGTTGCATAAACGTTCTGACGTTGCACCGACGTTGATGTGACGTCACAATTACGTCATGTGCCTGCTGAATTTATAAAGACAATCCGTACCTTCCGCAGGGTTTCCCACAAACCGTACAGGTAGTGACATCTTGATAAAAATCCTTTAGTGTATCAATTTATTTCCGTGAGAAGTTTAACGGCCTAGTCAATGCCACTACGCTCACTATTTCCATAAGTACACTACAGTGACGATGCACTGATGCAGAGCTCAATATGACACCCAACACTGCACACAAAACGCACAGCTTAGAATGTAGGCCCTGCTAACAGCGAGTGAAATCAGACTGCGCACTCGCGCAACCTTATCAAGAGCCCGAACTTTGCTCTCTCGACGCACCAATATTTATAGATGATTCAAGCGGCATGCAATAAGTTCGCGCAGGCAGATCTGAGTACTCGCTGTTCGCACATGCACCATTCAAACATTTTCGCTTGCACAAGCCCAAACAATGGGCCACGTTAACATTGTTTTATTATCGACATTTTCTGCCTAGTCTCAAGGTTATACATTATATAGGACTATGTAAAATATTGAATTACTGGTCATTTTATATATTTCATAAAATATATTATAATTGAGCCCCGCCAAGCGAAGTTGTGTCTTCGAGCATTCCGTCATGACAAATTTTAACTGCGCATGCCCAGCCATTCAGAGGGGCCAGGGATATGGCTTTCTGTCTGAAGGTTCCTCTTGATTCACTGCTTGTATGAGCGAGCAGCGAAGGTGCTGGCGAGACTGCGCGGATGCGCAGACTCGCCTGAACCTTCGCTGCTCGCATAGGCGATAAGTACCAAAATCGCTTGACGGGGCCCATATAAGGGCGTTAAGGAAAATGGACAGACTGCACAGGTGGACAGGCTGATCTAGCTAGGCTTATGTTGACCGAACGTCCTAACAGTGACTCAACGCTGAATCAACGTTGAACCAACGTTGTTAATTCAACGTTGGTTCAACGCTTGAGATCCTGCAGGGAATTGCTGCAATCGGCTAAATACAGTTTCATAGGTTTCATTGGCGAACGACCTTTGTCAGAATAACTGGGGATATTGTTATGTTCCACTATAGATTGTAGGTGCTTCTTAGGACAGCACGACCCCCGCCCATAGGGGCTTGAAGAAATATATGGGCTGCATGATGCTTCCACGCAGAGCTGAATCCGGCCCGCACACTAGTACTGGTTAACCGCTTAGAGGATCTAAGCCTGTCCAGGAACCGCGGTGCGACCATGCTAATAAACCCTATTGGTTTCATTGGGCGACAGGGCTTGAGATGTCATTTCATCTCAATGTCGGGTAAAAGTCCCACAAAATTGGAAGCAACGTCTCCAAAATGACCAATGTTGATGGGGACGTTAAACCTCAAATCAAACAAAAACAAACTCTTAGGACAGCTTGGTAACTGGGACGATTCCAATGAGTACACCCAGTATATAACATTTTTGCTGTTACTATGATTTTAAGTAATTTTTTGGGGAAATAAAAATGATATTAATACTAAGTTCACACCAACGGCGCTTTGATGGCGCTTTTAAGCGGCGTGCAAAGCGGCACTAAAGCGTAACAAAGCTTGATTAAAGCGTCAGGGTCGTAATAGATCGTGGTAAAGCTTGGAGTAAAGCGGGACATTCGGCAAGAGCGCCAAAAATTTTTAAACTGTTTTAAAAAATTTGGGCGCTCTGTCACGAATTGATTAAAGCGCCGAGAGCGTATCAAAGCTTAACAAAGCGTAACAAATCTCAGCAAAGCTTGACGCAATGCGTAGGAAAGCTTAACAGAGCTTGGTTCAAAGCGGGGACCCCAGTCTTCGTGGTCTGTCACCACTTGACACGCTTCGTTAAGATGTCTCAAGATTTGCTACGATCTGGCATGAAGATCTGACACGAGGTCAGACGCTTTCGTCAAGCTCTGACACGCTTTGTTACGCTTTGATGAAGGACGCTTATGCTTTCCCACGAAATTAGAGGCTTTGTTACGGTTGGCAAGCTTCCTCACGCTCTCTCACGCTCTCCTACGATACCCACGCTCTGTCTTCATTCCTATAAATAGCGCTGCGACTTGAGTACCACTCATTGCATTGTTTCCAAACGAAGAAGAAGTACATTTGTATCGTGAACCTGAAAAAATACTGAAAGATGCAATGATTTTGTGAATCTTCTGCATCTTTATATAGGCTCTGGATCAAAAGCGGCATGAAATCGGCGATCTCTACATTTTCCAATGCGTAACAAAGCTTAACAGAGCGTAACAATGCACAACAGAACTTGATAATCGTATCAGAGCTTGATTTAAAGCGTCATAATCGCATCAAAACGTAATAAAGCGTTATAAAGCTTATTCTAACACAGCGCGCCTATATAGGCAATGGAAAATAACTGTGTTTTATTCTACAACAAATCACAGCTCGGAAGAGCGTGACGAGTGACGTCATTACAATTCCCAATTTATGACGTCACTAGTCGATTTCCTTGACGTTAGACGGTGTAATGTCATTTTCTCGCATCGAAAACGTAAGAAAAGGATATAAATGCACGTGTTTCAGTCGATAATTTTAGCGGGATTTCTTCTAGCAATGGCGAAAGGTTGTGAGAGTTTGAAGGAAACAACAACATTATTGCCGATTTTCAGCGTGTTAGAATCGAAATCGATCAGCTCTTGTCTGTGATTTGTTGAGTAATAAATCACAGTTTGTCGGTCAGTTGTATGTAGACAAATCACGCGCGCTACGCGCTTATGATTTGTCTACTTTACAACTGACCTCCAAACTGTGATTTATTACACAACAAATCATAGCTAGAGCTGATCTATTTCTTAATCAATCTGATTAAAATCCGATCTCGCTGCGGCTAGATCTGACATCCACCTTCAGTGACCTTTGACTTTAACCAATCGGTGATCAGCTTCCAAAATTCTGGAAGTAAATTCGGATCTACTCGGTCATATATCGGTCTAAGCAACGGTAAACATAATAAATATGGCGGCGTGTCAAAATCTATATTTTGCATGATGCTTTTATTATAAGCGGTTTTGTCCGTCACTCAGATTTTTCTTGGCCACAAATTAAAAACGACAACTGAATAATAATAATAAATTACGACTAACATCTGAGAGACGCCAGCTTATTGCAAAAGCATCTGGAATCGAAGTTAAAATTCGGCCGAGGGCCAGCACTGGTCAACACGGCTATCGCTAATAGTTGATAACTCGGCACATTCCGAAGCTATTTCAACGTTGAAGAATGACTTGAAATAGCTTCGGAGTTTTAGATTTAAGGTTGAAGAATGACTTAAAATGTCATTGAAGAGATCAGGCGAATCTATTTGAGCTCCAGATGGTTTATTTCCTATCCAAAACCTGACAACATTGTCAGAGAAGCACCTGCTGTCAGACTCCACCCCTGTGGAAGACCACTATCACAACAACAACAATCTTTCTTTCCTTGCGATCGGTCACATTTGACCATTACTCGCAGGTGTACATTACTTACACTCCAGGTTGCAGGGTTGAAAGCCTACACAGTAATCATGTAATTACGGTAGGGGTCTTTAACCTGTACATGACATGACTCTTCCTGCACAGGGGGCCTCCAGTTAACGCCCCGATCCGAAGGATGGTGCACTTTTTGGCATTCATCCCTGCAAATGGAGCATGTTTGGACACCAAAATAATTACCGGGGATTGAACCGGGGCCCTGTAGCATCAGAGGCAACACCTAAACAAGTAGGCTTGCCAACAGGTCTTTACAATGACAGCAAACCAAAGGAAGCTTTAGATTAATTATGGCACTGATTTCTGCTCAAAATAGAGACTATGGGTACTCGATAGAACCGCCTCATTGAGGCGGAGACTGTGGGTAACCGTTAGAACCGCCTCATTGAGGCGGTTTTAGTGAGTACCCACAATCTTTAATTTAGAGCAGAAATAAGAAAACTAAGGTTACCCCTGTAACCCAGATTTACTATATAAAATTGGGGTTCCAGGGGGTAAAAACTAAAAAAATATACAGGCATGTTTTCATGATGCAATTATCAAAAATGGCATATTGTAAGCTATCTTCATATACTACAGCAACCTTTTGGGAGTATTACGTCCAGTTAAAAACTTGGACTTGGCCGTTGAACACACAAGGTTAAAATAATGATGTCTGGACAAATAGGTCAAATTTATATAGGTTTTTGTGATGGTTGCAAATTAATGATGGAAATTTTGCCCATTTAATAATGCCATTAAGACATGCAGTAAAATTTCAAAATAGAGCCCTAATGAAGTTTCATGTTGGATTACTGAAATAGTAGATTTTATCAAACATGACTCTCACTAACACCACCTTAGCCCCTGACCATTTGGGTTTGAAGAAATAGATGGGTGGCATGATGCTTCCACACAACGCTGAAACCAATCCACACAGGGGTACTGGTAAACCACTTAGAGGATCTAAGCCTGCTCAGTCAGTGTGGTGCAAGTCAGCCCATACATGCTTATAAACCCTATTTGTTTCATTGGGCAGCAGGGCTTTAGATGTCATTTCTTCTCAATGTCGGGTAAAATTCCCACAAAATTGGAAGCAACATCTCCGAAATGTCCTTAAAAGTGTTGACGGGGACTTTAAACCTCAAATCAAACCACTAACACCACTATATAACTTTCTAAATCAAATTTGTGATTTCAATGCCCCTGTCATTCAGAATTGGTTGTGATTTTACAGTGAAAGCAACATTTCCACTTTGTGTCAAAATTCATATCTTCCCACGAATAGAAGATAGCAGTGCAGCCTGTTTTCAGACACCTTTGGCTATAATTTAAGCTTATTTATCAAAATAAGAACCAGCTAGTAGCAATCCTATTTGAATGTTAAGGTTATTTGAGTATGATGAGGTATAGGCAAATAGCTAATTTTTCAACTTTGCACCATAACAAGGGTAGGTCAAAAATTATTTCCTGCTCTTCTATAATACATGTATATAGCATGTCAACTTTGTTGTGTTATCAACATTAACAGTATGCAATTGTCCAATGACTGAACTACAAGTGAATGACCAAATATAAAAGGCAAGCAAGAAATCAAAATAATGATGCACAGTTTATAGGGCTAAATTTTGACATTATCAAAAAATCATTGTTTTGGCCTTACTCAAAATTCTGTCAAATGTCCCATGAGCAGAAAATGCTGGTACATACATTTTTCAGACACCTTTGCTATAAGGTGTTTTCATCAAATAAATAAGAACCTGCTTGTATCAAACCTTCTATTTGAGTATGAGGTACAGGCAAATAACCATTTTTTCAATTTATGCACAATTTCAAGGGTTGGTCAAAATCATATTCCACCTTTTTGTAATGTAATAGCATGACTTTGCTGTGTTCAACATCAACAGAAGGCAGTTGTTCAATGATTGAACTGCAATTGAAAGATACAATCTAAAAGGCTAGTGAGAAACAAGAATTATGCTACACCATGTATAGGGCTAAATTCTGACATTTTCATAAAATCATTGCTTTTGGCCTTACTGAAATTTCTGTCAAATCACCTCATGGGCAGAATTTGCTTGTACATACATGTACATATTTTCAGACAATTTTGACTATAAGGTGATTTAATCAAATAAATAAGAACCTGCCAGTGTCAAACATTTTTAATGTGAAGATTATTTGATTACGAGGTAATGGCAAAAAGCCATTTTTTTTCAACTTATGCACCATTTCAAGGGTTTGTCAAAAAATTATTCTGCCCTTCTGTAATGTAATAGCATGATTTTGTTGCCTTCAGCATTAACAGAATGCAGTTGTACACAACTGAACTGCAATTTAAAGACCAAATCTAAAAGGCTAGCAAGAAATCAGAATTATGCTACACCATGCATATGGCTATTAAAATTCTGACATTTTCATAAAACCATTGCTTTTACCTTACTCAAAATTGTCAAATCGTCCATGGGCAGAAAATGCTAGTTCATCTGTTTTTTTAGGCACCTTTGGCGATAAGCTGATTAATCAAATAAATAAGAACCTGCTAGTAGAAAAACTTTTTGAATGTGAAGATTATTCGAGTATGCAGTATAGGCAAATAACTATTTTTTTCAACTTATGCACCATTTCAAGGGTTGGTCAAAAATTTATTCAACCCTTTTGTAATGTAAAAGCATGACTTTGTTGTGTTCACAATTAACAGAAGGCAGTTGTCCAATGATTGAACTGCAATTGAAAGACCAAATCTAAAAGGCTAGCCAGAAACAAGAATTATGCTACACCATGTATATATTCTGACATTTCCATAAAATCATTGCTTTGGCCTTACTGAAATTTCTGTCAAATCACCTCATGGGCAGAATTTGCTTGAACATACATATTTTTATACATCTTTGGCTATGATGTGATCAATCAAATGAATAAGAACCTGCTAGTATCAATCATTTTTTTATGTGAAGATTATTTGAGTAACCATTTTTTCAACTTATGCACAATTTCAAGGGTTGATCAAAAAATTATTCTGCCCTTCTGTAATGTAAAAGCATGGCTTTGTTGTCTTCAGCATTAACAGAAGGCAGTTTTTCAACAATTGAACTGCAATTGAAAGTCCAAATCTAAAAGTGTAGCAAGAAACCAGCATTAAGCTACACCATGTATATGGCTAAATTCTTACATTTTCATAAAACCATTGCTTTGGGTTTAATACTTAAAATTCTGAGAAACTGTCCCATGGGCAGAAATATTAGTTCACCCAGTTTCTTTAGGCACCTTTGGCAATGAGCTGATTTATCCAATAAAAAAGAACCTGCCGGAACAAACCGTTTTGAATGCCAAGGTTATTTGAATATGTGGTAAAGGCATGATTTTAAGGGGTTGTCAATATTTGTTGTGTCACTCTATAATATAGAAGAATGTTTTTGATGCCTTCAACATCAGCAGTAGGCAACTGCCAATTATGATTGTAATAAAATAATAAAATTAATTGGTAAGACTAGATTTTAAGGGCTAAGCAAGAAATCAGAACTATGCTACAGCATAGGGTGAATATTAGATATTTTCATAAAATCTATGCTGTTTGCCTTCACTCAAAATTCTGATAGATCTTGCCATGAAATGAAAATACTATTTCTTTGACTTTTAAGGTCTCCTTCATAAACAGACTGATGAATCAAGCAATTAAAAACCTGCTAGTATAAATCCTTCTTGGATGCCTTTAGGCTTTTCGAATTATTATGCAGTATATAGGCAAATATTGCCATTTTCCAATTTCACACCACAATTTGGGGTGGTCAGTTATTTTTTCTCCACTTTTATGATATAGACGCTTCAATTTGGTGCATTCAGGATTAACAGGATTCAGGAGCTAGGGACTAACTTCCCACATCACAGGTCCTGGTGTATGAATGTCATTTGACGTATCACCAGTAACAATTCTGATTCTGAACAGTACTTAACGTTCCAGTGATGGAATTATAATGGAAAGACTAAATCTAAAGGACTGCTGAATAATTAGCATTATCCTACACTATGTATAAGGCTAAATTCTGATAGCACAATGTTTGAAGCATATACATACAATTATCCCAATTACAGAAAATTGTCATTCTTGTAGACACAGTGGATAGCATTATCTCACATAAGGGTTTGTAATATGGAAAAAATAAAAAACTTGCCATCAAATCAAATAAGCAAGATCAGACCAACAACTGGCCTCCATGGATTGCAATAATGAAAACAGATTTGCTATTGATAGAATAATAACTCCCAAGTATTATTATCCCCATGTTTTTCAACGAAAAAGCGGGGATATTGTTATCGCCTCCGTCCGTCTGTCCGTCTGTCTGTCTGTCTGGCTATCTCCTCCTAAACCGTTAGCCGGAATTCAACCAAATTTGGTATGCGAGTTGCTTACATGAATGGCTTGCGCAAGAGCACATTTTTTTTGTCCCCGCCCCCAGGGGCCCTGGGGAGGGGTCAAAAGGTCAAATTTTGACCTACTGTGGAGAAAACGTGGGGATTTGCGATGGCTTGCCATCGACTGCGCGCTCTAGTTACTCTTGCAAAACTGGAAAAAATACTCTACCTGTTCTTGGGGATAATCCACCCTTATGAAATTGTAAATGAATACATACAAAATATCATACAATGCCTTTTCCAATAAAATGTAGCAATACAAAACTGAATGATTTTCTACAACTTACATTAGCCGAATATATACCTTCCATTGTCCCCTGCTCATGATGGGGAGGTGGAAGACTGAGCAAGATATTTTACTACATGTACTTGTATGTATTTTAAATGAAATCACTTTTGATTTATGTATTTTGAGCAGTCACTACTGTGAACAAAAGATACTTGACTGCCTTAACCCATTTAGTACTAGGTACCCCAAAACGGGTAATTGGCAAACAGTGCAGGCCCTGATCAGATGCCAGGGCCTACACTGTTTGCAAAATGTTCAGCCAGTTTCCAAATAGATTTTTAAGAAAGCACAACCGGACTCCCCTAAATTTTGAAATGGCCTCCTGCTTTATATTAAGAGGAAGATTCCATTTGGTACAAAATTGGGTTAAGGCTGATCAAATTTACAAATTAAAAATCCCACTGGAAACCAATAATGAATGTCATCATTTAACAAGGAGACAACTTTCATGACCTTTTGTTTATCTTTTTACTTTTTTTTTCCAAATGAGGACCTCTGAAGAGGGTTCTACTCTATTTTTTGTTTGCATATGCCATTCTACTATACAGCCCGGGCTTCTCCAGACTTCTCCAGACTATTGGTTGAGTCTTTAAACCGAGGCATTAGGAAAAACAATAAAATGATTCAAGGAAATTTAAATGGATTCAGTTCTGGTGTCATTGAATTTTTCAATATTGTTGACAGAAGTGACAGGACTTTAATTATTCTCGAAATGACCTGCTGTGATGACGTCATGTAACTCTTTATTTAAAAATAATGCGATGCGAGGGAACTTACAGTCACCGAAACAGGCCAGTCACCATTTCTGTGGTTCTCCCTGCACAGGTGATGGGGGGGGGGGGGGGGGGGCTACACTAGTAACGTCCCGATCCGATGAACGCCTTACGGTACATTTTGTGGCAATCATCTGGGTCTAATTCTCCGTTCAAAGCAATATATAGTGGATAAGATAATGATTTCCTGTAACTGTTGAAAGAATGGCAAGACAATCTAAATCTTTTTCTGATGGATTTTCGATATTCTTCGATATAAAGCTTCCTCCGCCATTTTGTCCTGCTCACCGAGAATGTTTCGTAAAAGGTGCACCGATTGGTTCGTTTAAAATAGAATAAAACGGAAATTCCGAGGTCATGGAAGGTGACCTTTCATGGGTCGTTGTCAGATCTAGGCGTACATAGTTCAGCTTAGATCGGGTTTCAATCAGATTGTTTCTTAATCAAAGCGTGATTTCAAGCGTAACAAAGCCTGATTAAGCCCCCGCCCATAGGGGCTTGAAGAAATATATGGGCTGCATGATGCTTCCACGCAGAGCTGAATCCGGCCCGCACACTAGTACTGGTAAACCGCTTAGAGGATCTAAGCCTGTCCAGGAACCGCAGTGCGAGGCGGACCGTCCATGCTAATAAACCCTATTGGTTTCATTGGGCGACAGGGCTTGAGATGTCATTTCATCTCAATGTCGGGTAAAAGTCCCACAAAATTGGAAGCAACGTCTCCAAAATGACCTTTACAGTGTTGACGGGGACGTTAAACCTCAAATCAAACAAACAAACAAAACAAAGCCTGATCAAAGCGGGATTAAAGCGTGAGGAACCGTAACAAGTCGGGAAATAATTCGTCCCCAAAGCGGCAACCAATTCGTATCAGAGCGTATCAGACCTTATCTGAGCGTAAACATTACTTAGGAGATCGTGATATTTTTGGAATAGTAGACAAAAATGATAGCGCTTTGCTCGCCGATTTAAAGCGCGGCATTCGCCGTTGGTGTGAACTAGGTATAAGGAAAATATTCCTTTCAGGTGGGGATATATTTCCTTTCGAACGTCATCATGCACTATCACGGGGGTAATACCATTTTCTATACCTGTGTTGTCGACCGAGCCGGTACTGTGTAAAGCTGCTGTCGACCGAGAAATACGGTTTTCGACCGAGCAGTACGGATGTCGACAGAGGAGTGTCTTCGATTTTGATGCACTTGGAGAGGCGAAAACGTTAGTTTAGACGTTTACAAACGATGTCGGTGTTTTAAAGAGACAAGCTGTTAATTGTCTGTTCACTTATAGAGAGTCGTGAGTCTGAAAAACACTATAAAATACCGGTTCTTTCGAAAAAAAATCAGTTTTCACAGATTATCATTAATCTAATGATTTATGAAAAGTACGAAAGCAATAAAACACCATTTATATTTTATCTACCATTTACGCTTCAACAACAACGTGGGGTTGACCTAATTCATGCACTCTGGGAGTTTTTATAGACCTTTGAAAAATGTCGGGATACGGACGTCGATTATTAGAAATACGACCGTCGATGGTATCCTGTCTGATTGATACGGCTGTCGACGAAATATAAATGTACTGCTGTTAAAATACATGATTTATTCTATGATTATTACTGAAACCTGCACTATTAGGCAGATTTCACTGGGAGCCATGAAATAAAAAATGTATGTTTTGTGCGAACTGGTGTCTTAAAGTCGCAACAATCACCAAGAATAACCCCCTCCTTAACTCTCCCATATTTAGTTTACACAACAGGCTACAAGGCTGGTCACTGATGTAAACACTTGAACATGTAAATGCCAAATCAGATTGAAATTAAACTGCAAAAAATGTTGTAAACCTGTGCAAATGCTCTTGAAGAATGAAGTCGGAAAGCTCACAGACGCTTGAAGTTTAAATGCTTAAACATTTCAAATTTGTTTGAAAGGGCCATAACGAAATTGAATATTGACGTAGTCAATATTAACATTCATCTTTAGGTTTTTTTTTTTTGTTTTGTTTTGTTTTGTTTTTGGTTTTGGTTTTACGGCCCTTTCAAGATTATTTCTCTCATATCGAGCCGATCGTTAATCAGAAAACCGGAGTACCCGGGGAGAAAACACCTGACCTTCCGTTGCAGAACTTGGCGTCTCACATGTGACCGGAGCGAGGCTCGAACCACAGCGGTGAGAGACCTAATAATCAAGAGTCAGCGCTCTAAACCACTAGGCCACGGAGGGCCGTTGTTTAGGTTTTGAGCTCAGAACTTCAAGCGCATGTGCAGAGACGAATATTTCTCAACAAATGCCATGACAAACAGTAGGGTTGATCAGCCGACATTAGAAAACATGCCTATTAAAATAAACCAGTGTTTCAGCTGAAGTGCACGACCCGCCGGATGCTTTTAGCTTTATGAGTGTTACCATATATGGGTATGGCGGCCATGTTGGTCATGTAGCCTAGACCTAAAACGGTTCCCTCAATAAATGCGCCTTATCGTAAGGAGCAAAAATATATCTTATACTTTATAACTGTATTCTGAATCGTTTGCAGGATAAAATGCATTCTCACTTTTCCAATACAAAAGCATATGTGTCAAAGTTTGACCTAGGCCAGAGAAGGTCAAGGTCAACCGTGGGTCATCATTTTAGCAATTTATGATGGGCCTACGTCCCAGATGCTATTTATCAAGTTTCGTGGAAATCAGCCCAGTGGTTCTGGGGAAGACTATTTTTGAAGGGTTTTTACCATATATGGCTTGGCGGCCATTTTGGTCATGTGACCTGGACCCCATGAGCAAATTTTGGTTTCCCCCATCCCATAGAGGTTCCATATGAAATTTGACTTCAATCGGCCCACGGTTTCCAAGGAGAAGCAGTTCGAATATTTTCACATTTTTCGCCTCGGCGAGGCTATATAAAATGGAATGTAATATTTCGCAAGTTCATTGGTTAGATCTCATTAATTTCTATCAGTATGCCAAAAATTGTTTAAATATTCCAAAAAAGCATATGTGTCAAAGTTTGACCTAGGCACAAAGAAGGTCAAGGTCAACCCAGGGTCACCATTTTAGCAATTTATGATGGGCCTACGTCCCAGATGCTATTTATCAAGTTTCGTGGAAATCTGCCCAGTGGTTCGGGAGAAGACTATTTTTGAAGGGGTTTTACCATATATGGCTTGGCGGCCATTTTGGTCATGTGACCTGGACCCCATGAGCAAATTTTGGTTTCTTCCATCCCATAGAGGCTCCATATGGAATTTGACTTCAATCGGCCCAAAGGTTTCCGAGGAGAAGCAGTTCGAATATTTTCACATTTTTCGCCTCGGCGAGGCTATACTAAATGGAATGTAATATTTCGCAAGTTCATTGGTAAGATCTCATTGATATCTATCAGTATGCCAAAATTGTTTAAATATTCCAAGCGGTTAAGTCACTATCACCAATTTTCACAAACGGGTTACGGACGGACAGACAGACAGACAGACAGACAGACCATATATGGCTTGGCGGCCATTTTGGTCATGTGACCTGGATCCCTTGAGCAAATTTTGGTTTCCCCCATCCCATATAGACTCCATATGAAATTTGACTTCAATCGGCCCAACGGTTTCCGAGGAAAAGCAGTTCGAAAATTTTCACATTTTTCGCCTCGGCGAGGCTATACTAAATGGAATGTAATATTTCGCAAGTTCATTGGTTAGATCTCATTGATATCTATCAGTATGCCAAAAATTGTTTAAATATTCCAAGCGGTTAAGTCACTATCACCAATTTTCACAAACGGGTTACGGACGGACAGACAGACAGACAGACTGACAGACTGACAGAATGACACGGTGATTTTAGGGCACTCTTAGAAATCAACCTACTTCAGTCGGTCGCTTTTTCTGCGGGTCGTGCAATTGAAAATTTTACCCTAAAACAAAAATGAACATTTTCAGAAAAAAAAAAAAAATATCTGATACTTTTTATATTTCGGCTCAAAATAGATTGTGTGAACGCGCGGTTCTAACAAGTACCCAGAATCTATGTATATGAGCAAAAATATGAAAAATAAGGTTTACCCCTGTAAACCCAAATTTCACTGTATAAAAGTGGGGTTCAAAGGGGTCAAAATTATATAGGCGTGTTTTCGCGATGAGCTCCTTTCCCGACTACCCACAATTCCTAAGCAGAAAAGCTCTTCAGTCCACGTGACTATCACAGACTTGTCCGAATAACTTTTTTTTTATAGAAAACAGCCGCAGTGACTGTGTAAGAGGGTTATCTTGGAATCGTAGGTTGGGCTTGGCAAACAGTGAAGACCCAGACCAGACGCCACAGAATGCGGCGTCTGATCAAGATCTACACTTTATACTTAAAAATCGGATTTCAAGGGAAAATTAAGCAGTTTAAATCACAGTCCAGGACTTTTCGGACCTATAGTCAGCGACAATCGACCCACCAGTACTCTTAGTGCTTTGATTTTGCGTGTGTTATGTGTGCACAAGTGCATATTTAAGTAAAGGAGGTAAAACTGGTTAACGCTGAGCAGAAATCGACTGCACATGAGCAGTGGTAAACCGCTTAGTGGGTCTTAGCCTGCCCAGGTAAAGTGGTGCGAGTTGGACCGGCTCGTATAATGACATTTTATCTCATTGTCGGGTAAAAGTCCCACAATATTGAAAGCAGCGTCTCCAAAATGACCCAGATAGTGTTGACGGGAACGTTAAACCTCCCTCAGACAAACAAACATAACCAGATAACTGTACCGACATGTTAAGATAGTTTATCAGTTGTCTATGTTGATATTAGAACAGACTTTTTGTCATTCCAAACGGGAATGACATGTTGGTTTTCACTGGGCAATGTCTTGACATGTCCCGTGCTTAGCTGAATTTGAAACAAAAGTCACCTATCAGCGGTAATATGGTTTCTAATAAGTTGTTTGGAATTGTGGGTATACAAATGCTGACGGGTGGTCAATGTCAGTATGGTCGTCGTGATTTCCTCACCAGATGCAGTTTTGCAGCCAGTGTCGGACCCTGGATAACACAACACAGAACTGGTCAAGACCGCTGTATCCTATAACTTGTCTACGGAAGGCTTTCTAAAATGTTTTAAAAAGCTACACGTGTATATTTAAACGAAATTTAGTAATCGGTATAATATGATTTATAGAGAAGAAGAAGAAGAAGAAGAAGAAGAAGAAGAAGAAGAAGAAGAAGAAGAAGAAGACAGTATACCTTGCCACACGCCTGCGTCACTGTCACCACCAACACTTCCAATATGTCTAGGGATGGCTTTGTTGAACCGTAAATTTCTCATTTCGTAAATTTCACACCCAAATTTACATATGGTCAATTTCGAAAAATTTTGATGTCTGAATTTACTGACGTATAAAGAATTGTATTTTGTCACACCTGTGAAAAACTAGTGCGACTTTTTATAGGATGTGAAGAATTGATATCAATTCCTCACACATGTGAAGAATTCGTCGACAATGTCTGACGTGTAAAGAAATGGTAAGTATTCGTCATACCTGTGACCTGTGTTTATGGGATGTGGAGAATTTGTACCAATTACTATTACACGTGTCTTACATGTAAAGAACTGGTACCGATTCCTCACACATGAGCAGAATTAGTACCAATTTCTCACACAAGAGTATAACTGATACCACTTCTTCACACATGTGAGGAATCGGTACCAAATCCACACAGAAGCCTCCGTGGTGTAGTGGTTACGCTACTCGCCTTGTAAACTAGGGGTCGCAGGAAAGATCCCTGGCTTCTCCGGACTTCCGGGGTCCCGTCTCCATATGACCTTAGTTGTTGGTGGGACGTAAAACTAAAACACTCACTCACTCACCAAATCCACACGCATGTGAAGAATCTCAATTAGTTGGCTACCAACTTTCACTGGCTGTAATAGTTTCTGAAAAATTAATTATTTTGATTTTTCTTAAAGAAAAGGATAGGTTGTAAAATTTGACCGTGGCTGGAGTCGGGGAAATCCTAAGATCATGATTTGAACAAATTAAGATGTGCTGGAGTCCTATCTGTTACATACAAAGTTTCTTGACTGGTCCTAGAGAAGCTTTTCAATGGTTTAACCATATATTGGTGTGGTAGCCATCTTGGTCATGTGACCCAGATGCCACGAACAAACTAGCGTACCCCCTACCCAAAGAGCTTCAAAACATATTGGCTTTGATTGGCCAATCGGTTTTCAGACAATACGAAAACACGAATGGGGCGCCGTATTACTATTTAATCCGTATTCATAGATAGCAATAACTCGAATTATGGATATCCATAATTCGATTTATGGATATCCATAAATCAGCCGAATAATGGATATCCATAATTCGATTTATGGATATCCATAAATCGAATATTGGATATCCATAATTCGAATTATGGATATCCATAAATCACCGCCAAAGCTTTTGGTTTAATGATTTCTCCCTAAAACACGTGATTGTTTATTGTAAAAATCTTCAAAATCTTCAAATTCTTCATTATCGCTGGAAGATGATGGCCGGTCAAAGGGACCTATCTGCCGTGCAGCCTTTTTAGCCCGTAAGGCTTCCAAAGCGACGGACGGCATACACTGAACGCCCGCCATGTGTGCAGATAAATATCGGAACCATGCAGTCGTAAGATCTGGAAATTCCGGCCAACGCATCCGGTCCCTCTGGAATCACCTCTATGAGGACTGCGCACCTAATCGGACGTAAGATAATAATGATCCAAACCGGCAATCCGTGCATGCTTTCTGGAGAAAAATGCACATGGTCGTTATATATAGTATTAACATATATCCATATAACACTCTATTTGACGGCCCCTGCCCATCGGGGCTTGAAGAAATAGATGGGCTGCATGATGCTTCCACGCCGAGTAGAAACCGACCCGCACACGAGTACTGGCAATCCGCTTAGAGGATCTAAGCCTGCCCAGGCAAAGCGGTACGAGTCGGCCCGTCCATGTTAATAAACCCTATTGGTTCATTTGGGCGGCACGGCTTGAGTTGTCATTTCATCTAAAGGTCGGGTAAAAGTCCCACAAAATTGGAAGCAACGTCTCCAAAATGACCTTTACAGAGCTGACGGGGACGTTAAACCTCAAATCAAACAAACAATTACTCTACTTGAAATGTATGGAGTACCAAGCAGATTCAGATATATCTCCTGGCCCCCGCCCATTGGGGATTGGAGAAATAGATTTGGCTGCATGAGCTGAGAGTACTGGTAAATCGTTTTGAAGGTCTAAGTCTGTCCAAACAAAGTCGTGCGAGTCAATGGGCGACAGGGATTGAGATGTTTGTTTGTATTTTAGTTTAACGGCACAGTCAACACTTACTTAGGTCATTTTTGAGCCGGTCAGTTTACCTATCCACACTTTTCCTGGGCAGGCTTATACGTAAGCAGTTAACCAGTACAGGGCACATTCTTTCGCCAGAAACTGACAACTGACCTTCTTGAATCAGCGGAAGGGAGAGAATGACTGTAGAAAATATTTCATGATCAATCTCCACGAAAGAATGTTGCCGACCCCGGCAGGTATCGAACCCGCTTCCTCCTGATCACCAGTAAGACGCGCATCCTTCTGAGCTACCGAAGTTGGGGTTCAAGGGGTCAAAATTATATAAGCATGTTTTCGTGATCTTAACCCCACTTTTATATCGCAAAACTTGGGCTTACAAGGGTATGTTTATTTTTTCTTATTTTTGCTCAAAACATGGAGTCTTGATACTGGAAAGGACTGATCCGAACGTCGAGGCGGTTATAACGAGTACCCGAATATTTGTTTTGAGCATAGATATGAAAAATATAAGATTCTTGATCTGAAAATTTTCATTTTTTTTTTTTTTTTTTTTTTAATTTATAAAACTTCAATATATCTGAATAGGCGTACTTCTGTGATGCCCGTCCACGCGCATGATCTAAATGACACTTTTCCAGTCGAGCTATGCAGTCTGATGGAACATTCTGATGACAGCCCTTAATGTGATGCCAGCATATGCGAGTTAATTTCCATATTTATTCAGGTACAATGTTCCAAATTTTTAATGCCTCGCAAAGCAAGGGTCGTTGAATCGATTCCCGGCTTCTCCAGACTTTCAAATGCGTATTTACACCGAGGTCCCGTCTCCATATGACCTCAGTTGCTGGTGGGACGTAAAAGTAACTCTCACACACGCAGTTTTATAGAAACTGAACAAAATCACTCGGACCACATGTGAACTGCAACAACGAGTCAGGTGGATTTTTTTTGTCAGGGTACTACTCCTCTCAAATAATGCCCGAAATAAGGGAAATAATCCTGACAGGTAATTTCCAAAAAACATAAAAAAAACAACTTACTTTGTTAAGAATTTTCGAGTACTGGCTAGTGGTAATTAAGGAATTTTGTTGCAAAACTTTTAGTGTGACCTTACTATTGCCCCCACCCCCCTCCCACCCCACCACCACACACACACAACTAAGGGCCTGGCCGAAGTGGCTGGTGCGTTGGATAACATTGTATACTAAATTAGTATGACAAGTGTGCGTCGAAATATTAAATTTCACCCATATATGCCTAGCGGCCCTTTTTGGGACATTGACAAATAGTGTAAGCCCAGATAAGACGTCTCGAACGTGGCGTCTGATCTGAGTCTACCCTGTTTGCTCAAAGAACATACATTTTGGTACAACTTACATCAAACAGCACATACATGACACCCTTATACTTGAAATTGAACACTCTAAACGTGTAAGGTAGAAGATTACATTGTCATGTGGGTTTAAAAAATGTGTTTTTCAGGCCTCTACAATATTTTTCCTATTTCTGCTCCAAACATAGATTGTGGGTACTAGTTAGAAACAGCCATCAACACCATGACAAGGCGGTTCTGATGAGCCACCATTAACCAGTAAATAGCGGTGGCTTGTAAATTACATATCCCAGGGTAAATAATTACCCTCACCTGGTCCCCTACCTATATGACATTCTTCAGAATACCCCCAAGTGAGTTTTATCTCTAAAGGTGTTATGCAATCCAAAATGTAGGTGTGTTTGTGTATCCGAAGGAATCACATCTGATAAGAAAGACCAATTTATATACTGTCATTAATTCACGAACGAATTAAAAAAAAAAAAAAAAAAAACATAAGGGTAAACATTCAAGCAACGAGGATTTTGATTGGCCCGTGTTCTCTCGCAATCACTCGTTTTATCGTCACATACCTGTTTTATTCTTATTGGTTGAAATTCTCTCGCACAGAAACGCGTATTGAATTGACCTAACGCGTTTCGAATGATCACTTTTATTGGCTGATATTTAACGCGTTGAAATCGCGTATGAACGCGATGAACCGCGCATTGAAACGCGATAATTTCACGCGGACAATACGCGTAAATGGACAAGTTTATCGCAATCCTAACTGTATCTGCATCATTTCGTCCTCGATATTCCATGACAATGAATAAGAGCCACGCATTTCACCGGAAGTATTTATTTTATATATTTTCCCGTTTAATTCCGCTCAGCGTCAAAACAGGCTATTAGCAGACTTCCAAAACACTTGAAACAACAGCAAACTATTTCACAAACGATTTGACACCACAAAAATGGACAGACATACACAAAAATAACACATTTACAGCGAATTTATCGACTACCCTCCTCTGTCGACATCCGTACTGCTCGGTCGAAAACCGTATTTCTCGGTCGACAGCAGCTTTACACAGTACCGGCTCGGTCGACAACACAGGTATAGAAAATGGTATTACCCCCGTGACTATTAAACGCCAAAATCGGGACAAATTACGTCACGTACACTGTAAAAATAGTGTTTACAGATTAAACACTTTCTGAGACGCATTTCTTGTCCCATTTTTTTTATGCGTTTAACGCTTTGACATGTCTCGTTTCTAAACACGTCTAGGAAGGTGTTTAGATATTAAACATGTATAGGACAGTGACATGTTTGATACCTGCACATGTTTAGCTCAGAAACATGTTGAAAAGCTTAACATGTCTAGAGGTAAAACCATCAATATTCATGTTGTATTTGTCTATAACGTTTTGTTTCTTTGATCCTGGAATAGTAGAAGATATGGTACGTCCTTCAAACATATCCTTTCAAGGATGAGTGGAATATTGGTGTTTAGTTCTTAGTGTAATTAGTTTTCGCGACTCATATTTTCTTTCTAGATCCAATTTGTGTTCAGCAGACTTACTGATGCCATTTGATAGAAGATTGTGATTGGTAAATGAAACCTGCATATATTCTTTCTTGAATATATTTATATAAACTGCCTAAAACTGCAAAAAAGGTGAGGAATTGTAGGGGAAAATGCCACAACATGGTCTAAACACGTTTAGCGTAAACATGTTCAAAACCTAAACATGTAAAATTTAATTATGCTTTAAGGTGTAGTGTTCTTCTTTTCTACCAAAGATATCTTAACCTCCATCATAAACTCACAGACAGTGCACACTGTATGATTGTACTGTAGTTTCGCATAATGAAGGGGAGCCTCTGCGTGAAGATAACGCCGCCTTTATAATTTTGACCCCCCCCCCCCCCCCACACACACACACAAACTCTATAATAAAAGCAGTGAAAGTGAGGATGGGGGTTGGGATCCCGTAAAGTATACTTAAACCCACCAGTAATTTTTACTGACCATTCCAAGTTAGTTCTTTTGCTGTGGTTTGTTCCTGTTTTGTATTGGTGGTTCTGATTTTTTCCCTAATTATGTTGATTATTCTTATTCTTTTTTCCCACATTTTTGGTTCATTTTTAGTTGTGTTTGTCCTTCCAATTAAATGTTTGTCATGTTGGCGATTCTGATTCATTCCCCATTGTGTTTGTTGTTCCATTTTAGCTACGTTTGGGTATTCTGAGTCAACACCTGTTTGGAAAAGATCTGCTGACTCGGTTTAGCAGTGGTCTGTTTGGTTTATTGTCGTCACTCCATGTTTCGACTTCTTTCCCTGGAGATAATGTGGGGAGGATTTGAAATTGTATCAGTTCCTGATCATTCTATTTGCAATTTAACCCATTTAAGCTCAATGGATTCTTCCACTTTCATTTAAATGAGTTCATTTGTTAAATTAGGGGATTAAGGTTGATTCTATTTTATTATTCTAACATAAACTGGTGTATATTTCAAGAAAACAGTGAAGACCCAGATGAGATGTGGCGTCCAATTTGGGTCGGCACTGTCTGACTCGCATCTCATCTGGATCTGCACTGTTTGCCTATATCCAATTTACATGACCGTCAGGTGCCAGGCTTATATGGGTTAAAATAAGTAACATTAACCCAAGCTCTATGCTTGTGATATTTTTTAAAGATTTTATAATGTTATATCTACGCAGATTTAACACATTCTCAACATACTGCCCCATGCTCCTGTAGGCATTTTTGACAGAGATCTAAGACGATCAATGTCAATGACTGTTATGTTATGAATATCTAAGAGAAAACAATATTTTGTGTCCATATCTCTTGTCCACTATAACCAAGCATGCCTCACCTCTCCATAACTGTTGAGTAAGAGGATAGTTCCAAAAGTCTATGAATACATTTAAAACTCACCTCTCCGCAACAAATAGGTATGAGGATTGACAAACCAAATTTATAAGCAGTTACATATTATAGTAGATTGTACGACCAGTAATGAATACAAAAAACATTTGTACCTGTATATCCGATTTCTAAATTTATACTGAAAAAGCCAGTGTTGAGATAGTTTAAAAAGCATCTTTCGGCTAGACCTGAGAACTGTTACCTGATTTCGGCAGTAGCAGGTTGGATCCCCGGTACCGGCGAGGAATATTTGGTGATAAAACGCCCTTTTTCTTGCCATTTGCCGTGATACGAAAACAGTGTGTCATGCTTTAGATCGAGACATGAATTCATTACGATAATACACCTGTTACGCCAGTAAAAATGAAAATTATAGTCGATGAAAAAATTGGATTGGTTTCTTATGTCTGTTTAAAATAAAGGTTGTGTGCTCTACAGTCTACTCATTAGAACTGCTTCATCAAAGTTCGGGATGAGGTGGTTTTACATGTAGTTCTCCCATAAACACTGCTTTTATTATAGAGTTTGTGGCCGGGGGGGGGGAATTATAAAGGCGGCGTTATCTTCACGGAGAGGCTCCCCTTCATATGCGAAACTAGAGTACAATCATACAGCGTGCACTTTTTGTGAGTTCATGTTGGAGGTTAAGATGACTTTGGTAGAAAATCAGAACATTACACCTTAAAGCATAATTAAATTTACATGTTTAGGTTTTGAACATGTTTACGCTAAACGTGTTTAGACCATGTTGTGGCATTTTCCCCAACAATTCCTCACCTTTTTGCAGTTTTAGGCAGTTTATATAGTAAATATATTCAAGAAAGAATATATGCAGGTTTCATTTACCAATCACAATCTTCTATCAAATGACACCAGTAAGTCTGCTGAACACAAATTGGATCTAGAAAGAAAATATGAGTCGCGAAAACTAATTACACTAAGAACTAAACACCAATATTCCACTCATCCTTGAAAGAAAAATATGTTTGAAGGACGTACCATATCTTCTACTATTCCAGGATCAAAGAAACAAAACGTTATAGACAAATACAACATGAATAATGATGATTTTACCTCTATTTTATGTCTTTGCAGCTCTGCAACTTTCAGCGTTCGTTCAGCGTTCGTCTACGCGGGAACGATTTCAGCCGAGACGTGTTTAGACTTTTGACGGCAAAACAAATTACATGTTTAGAAACAACACACTTTTCTAATCATGTTTAGATCTAAACATGTATAAAACACGTTTAATTTCTATACGCTATTTTTACAGTGTAACAGCGCTAATCATGAGTACGTCAGTTTTAGACGTTAGCCAGGCAAAAGCGGCCGATTTAATAAATGTAAACTAAACATTAATACATCTTTAGTTTTGAATACCGGAAATATTTTCCCGAGAGACTTGCAAATCATGTAAACACGAGTTTGTTTATAAGATTTGCAAGTTTCGATGTATATAATCTCACCTGGAATAAGTTCGTAAACTGCAATTTCATCACGAAATCACACCTATATAATTCTCACCCCCGGAACCCCGCTTCTTTATAATAAAACTGGGGTTTACAGGGGTCAACCTTATTTTTCTTATGTTCCATGAGCGCTGAATGAATAATCATTCAGCAAAATCGTCTACCTGGCGACAAAACCAGCTGTGCACCCGAAGCTTGGACCTGTTCGAAAAGTGGCAAAGTTGGCCTATTACTCAGAGAGTTTTGCCCCCTTGAATGCTGAAAACGCGTATTTTCGACTTTGTCATCACCGAAGCCTCTTCAGTTTTGATCGGATCTTCCTGAAACCAACACACATTAAGTAGGCTGGATGAGTTTGAGAACTTGCGAGGTCGGCTTTTTAGTCATAGAGTTATGTCTCCTTGGTTGATGAAAATGCCTATGTTTGACCTTGTCATCAACATAGCCCCCTTCAGTTTTGATTGAATCTTCAGGAAGTAGGCTCTGGTTAAGAGAGCGAACGAGTTCGAAAACTGGCAAAGTCGGCCATACAGTTTTGTCCAAAAACGCGTATTTTCGACCTTGTCATTACCAGAGCCTCTTTTGTTTTGATCAGATCTTCCGGAAACGTACACAAGTAGGCTGGGAATAAAAGCTCAGATGCGCTCGAGAACTGGTGAGGCCAGCCTTTTAGTCATAGAATTATGTCTCTTTTGTGGATGAAAATGACTATTATGTCATCAGCAAATGAACATCAGTTTGATTGGATCTTCCAGAAATTTACATACAAGTAGACTTGGAATGAAAGTTTGGATGAGTTTGAAAACTGGTAGGTCGTAGAGAATACCAGGTTCGTGTCTTTTGATATCAAGTTTATCAGGCAAGGCTTCGAGAACGCTTGTAGAATCGCGAGGCTTGCCGAGCGATTCTACATGCGTTCTCGAAGCCGAGCCTGATAAACTTGATATCAAATGACACGAACCTGAAAATCTATTTATCTATTAATCCAATTGTACACTCTTACATTTTTTTGCTATTTTTCCAGCAATCCAGTTCATAGAAGTGCAATGTCACGCTGGCCTGATAAAGCTCACTTGTCCTGAGATAGCATATGTTTATCAGGTCAGGGTGTTACAATGCAATTAATATAGGGGTTAACTGATAATACATGTTACACATGGAGTTACGCCCCCTTAATTGCTTAAAAAGTCTATTTTCTTCCTCTTCATCAGCATAACTCCTTCAACTTCGATCAGATCTTGAAGCCTCCGTAATGAAGTGGTTACGCTACTCGCCTTGTAAACCAGGGGTCGCAGGATCGATCCCAGGCTTCTCCAAACTTTCGGATGAGTCTTTAAACCGAGGTCCCGTCTCCGTATGACCTTAGCTGTTGGCGGGACGTAAAACTCAAACAGTCACTCACTCGATCAGATTTTCCTGAAACATATATTGTGACATTCCGCTATTATGACCACCTAAAATTAAGACTAATTCTGCTTTAAAATGCGTATTTAGCCGGGTTGCAGTAATTCTTTCTTTGTGTTTTCTGCATATAGTGTCCTCTGGTCAGAGACCACCTTTGGGACAGTTCAAAAGTGGCCTTAAAGGCCATTTTGAACAGTCCCAAAGGTGGACTTAATATAGGAATTTGAATGTATAAAAAATTATTTGATTGGCGGATAGTCAGAAATGGGGGTGGCTAGAACAGTTTATTCAGCAGGATTAGAAGCCCCCGCCCATAGGGGCTTCAAGAAATATATGGGCTGCATGATACTTCCACGCAGAGCTGAATCCGGCCCGCATACTAGTACTGGTAAACCGCTTAGAGGATCTAAGCCTGTCCAGGAACCGCGGTGCGAGGCGGACCGTCCATGCTAATAAACCCTATTGGTTTCATTGGGCGACAGGGCTTGAGATGTCATTTCATCTCAATGTCGGGTAAAAGTCATGACGTTGCACCGACGTTGATTTGACGTTGCCCTAGCGACGTGTGCCTGCAGTGATCCTTCAGATTAGTGAATGTTATAGAATCTGAGTGATCTTGATCTACTTTCAAGCACAGGAGAGCATTAAGGACCACCATGATCCTCTGGTTTACAGTTCAAACAGTTAGAATTATGTTAAATGTATTGATCTCATTTATAACCGATATATGATGGGATGTTTTCAAACAATTTATATTTTGCACTCGTACCGTTTATCCTTAAAGCGCCAGTCCTTAAAGCACTTTTGCAAACGGGATCATTTTTGTTTTCAGACATTTCAGGAAGTGTATGAAGTTGACTTGGAGTCTGGCGTATGGAGTTTGGAATTCGATTTTTTCCGTAGTAGTAAAGTATTGTAAAATATTAAGTGTATGAAGTTGGCTGGGAGTTTGGAGTATGGAGTTTGGAATTCGATTTATTCCGTAGTTGTAAACTATTGTAAAATATTGGTGAATGTTAGGCAAAATCGATATTCCAAGCCGCGAATCCCAAGCCAAGTTCACACACTCTAAAATATTGAGTGTGTGGACTTGGGTTGGGATTCGCGGCTTGGAAAATCGTTAGTGAATGTCGGGCAAAATCGATATTCCAAGCCGCGAATCCCAAGCCAAGTTAACACACTCTATTTCAGGGCAGATTTTTTCTGTAAATTAATGAACTTCTACTACTACTACTACTAATAATAATGATGATGATGATAATAATAATAATAATTGTAAATAAAAATAGATACTGTAAAGACAGTCATTTATCATTGAGATTTAAATCAAATCATGCATGAGTTCGCAACTAAACTTCAAGCTATATGATTTCAAAATGAATTAGTTCATTGCAACTTGAGTATTTTATTTAAGTGCGATGAACGTTATTTTCTTGCACACCAGATAATCAAATCCGTGATTTTACCCTGGGATAGAAATTTATGTTCTGACTGGTGTTCCGACACAAAATCGAATATAATCGCGTGTTTGATAAATGCACTGGTTGATTACGACCTCATATGCGCCGTCGTTAAGGCTGACGGCACATGCAGCACGTTACATGACGTCACTAAACATTCCTGTAGTGGCATCACAATATGGCGGACGTCGGTAACCGAAGTGACTGCAGCATTAAAAATCAGCGCTAAGAAATGGAAGGTATGCAAGAAAAAGAATCCTATATGGGTGTGAGGGGTGGATAGAAAAATCCGTCCCTCGGGATCACTGTCCGGCATCACGAGGCTTGACCCTCGTCTAATCTCATTACGAAATCACGCCTATATAATTTCGATCCCCATTAACCCCACGTTTATATTGTAAATCTGGGCTTTACATGGGTATGCATTATTTTTTATTATTTTTTTGCTTTGAATTATAGATTGTGGGTACTCGTGTGAACCACCTGGCCGAGGCGGTTCTAACGAGTACTCACAATCTATGTTTTGAGCAGATATTTGAAAGATATCAGAACTTCTAGCTGAAAATTTTCATTTTTTGGTGGAAAAATTTTCAATATTTCAATATACAGTAAAATTCCTCTATTAAGACCACCTTTCGGACTGTTCAAAAGTGGTCTTAAAGACCACTTTTGAACAGTACCGAAGGTGGTCCCTGGCCAGAAGACACTGTGGCCAGAAAACATAAAGAAATATTCAGCGCACCCTTCAAATTAAGCTTTCAAAAGCAGAATTAGTCTTAATTTTAGGTGGTCTTAATAGCGGAATTGTTTTCTTAATGTGATTATGGTCGATCAGCAATGACTCTTTGAGGTGGAAAAAAGAAGGAGGTATCTACCGACGAGCCTGCTCAGCCACAAGCAAAGGGGAAATGGAAACATCAGATTTGTCTGTCATATTTTTCAAAGGGAGACGACTTTACTAAATTCCTCATTGCTTCTTTGTAAGCTCAGCCCACCCCACCCCCTCCCCATCTCTCTTAACCCCATCCACGAGAAAACGGGACTACTCTTAAGGGAGAGACCCCCCCCCCCCCCCAACACACACACACCGTGGAATTCGCTTCACTGACCGTTCCAAGGTGTTTCTTCTGTCGCGGTTTATTTTTGCTATGGTTTGTCTTTTGAGTTTGTGTATTTGATGTGGCTAGCCAATTGGCCATTTAGTGGGGAAGTAACTGTCCTTTTGGTTTTCCGCTATTGATGTTTCCATTAGGGTCTAGTTATTTCATGTTTGTGTTTCCTCTAATGGGAGGTGTGGGTTAATTGTATCATTTTTTCTGCTCATTGCCTTCACTTGTATTTTTCAAACATTTTTATCGATAGTAGGCGTGTTCTGATGAGCGAGAAAGCTCATTGGACCTGACCCAGTTAACTATAGGGATTTTCTGGAAATGTTCGGAGACTGTAAATATTCAAACGTAACGTTACATTCTTAAGTGTGATCAGGAGGACGCGTTTGATACCTGCCGGGTCGGCAACATTCTTTCGTGGAGATTGATAGGACAGTTGTCCGTTTCTGGCGAAAGAATGTCCACTGTACTGGTTAACCGCTTATGTACAAGCCTGCCCAGGAAAAGTGTGAACAGGTAAACTGACCGGCTCAAAAATGACCTAAATAATGTTGCCTGGGCCGTTAGACTCCAAAACAGAAAAATAAACAAAACATTCTTAAGTGTATTGTAATTAACCGATTGAGTACCAGAAACCACTAAAGGGGTACCTTGACAAACAGTGCAGGCCCAGATCAGGGCTTCCACTGTTTGCTAAAAGTTCAGCCATTTTCCAAATTCGTTTTGAAGAAAACACAACCTGACACCCCTAAATTTTGAAATGAACTCCTGCTATATATAAGAGGGAAGATTCCATGTGGTAATAAATGAGTTAAGTTTCACTCTACATGTAACATAATAAGTCGTCAAAAGTATAAAAAAAGAAAAAGCCAACACCAGCTGGTGTAGCCACAGCTTGTCCAGCTGTAAGCTAATATCAGTCTGTTAACTGATATATAGCTACAATCATACATGTGATGCCAGAAATTGGACACTTCCATGATTAGACGCCGCAGGGACTACACTGTTTGCTTTTGGGAATGTTCGTAAAATTGTGCCTCATAAGGTCAAATAAACCCGACGGGCATCAATGTGTACGCAAAGCCGTATCAGCATCGATGCAACGTCACGTTAGGCGTCAGGTGCCGGCTTGGAAGCTTCTTTGTTTGATTTGAGGTTTAACGTCCCCGTCAACACTGTAAAGGTCATTTTGGAGCCGTTGCTTCCAATTTCGTGAGACTTTTGCCCGACATTGAGATGAAATGACATCACAAGCCCTGTCGCCCAATGCAACCAATAAGCTTTATAAGCATGGACGGGCCGACTCCCACAGGTTTGCCTGTGCAGGCTTAGAGCCTCTAAGCGGTTTACTATAGTACTCGCGTGCGGCTCGGTTTCACCTCTGCGTGGAAGCATCATGCAGCCCATCTATTTCTTTTAGCCCCGATGGGCGGGGGCCGTTGGAAGCGTCTTAATCTCCATACTTGGCTGCCAAGGATGCCAAAGACATGCTGCCTTTGCCACATACAGTCAGCCTACAAATTAACACCGAACTTAATTATCTCTGTCTTAAGGGGAATGGGAACACCTGCAGGGGAAGCAACTCCTGCAAAAGTATTTTTGTCTCCCATGTCAATAGGGGTCAACTCTTAAAGGAAAGAATTTGCTCCTAAGGAGCAAATTCTTTCCTTTAAGAGTTGACCCCTTTTTCCGTGGGACAGAACCTATAGAAAAGCGTACAGGAAGTCCCGAAAGTTATCTCCCTTAGAAAAATGGCGGAAAAATCTGCCAGGTGTTCCCATTCCCCTTAAACTAAGATAGTTTTATCATGCACAGTAAAATTCCGCTATTAAAACCACATAAAAATGACTATATATGTTCTAGAAAGGGTTATCCTTTAGAAACAAGGAACAAAACACAGAACTGGAAAATATGGAGTGTATATATTATATGGGACATACTAGCTAGTTTCGGCCATTTAGGCCTCATCAGTGATCCTCAAATATTTTCAAAATTCCACAATGGAATCAATGGTCCCAAAGGACAAGAAAATATAAACTACACAATGATGTAGGGCAGGGAGACTTTTTACGGCCGCCACACATTCCCAGACAACAGCTGTAGTGACGTTAAATATGTTCTAGAAAGGGTTATCCTTTAGAAGCAAGGAACACACCAATTCTGGTTTAGTTTATACTAATTTATTTTAGTTCGATTGCGATGGAAGCTTCAAGCTCATTTAATCCCTCTCGAACATTCATTCCGGATGTTTTCACGCGCGCGCGAGAGAGGCAGCGACTTTTACACCACTGCTACCCATTTATACCTGGTTGGAGTGAGGCAGGGTCATCACGTGTCTTGCCCAATGACACACCTCGATACCGGGTGCCGGATTCGAACGCACAACCTCTCGATCATGAGTCGAACGCATTAACCACTGCGCTGTCGAGTCGTATCAACACTTGGTTTAAAAAGCTTATTCGGAAGGGTGCAGTTATTTTTGTCCTTTGTGTTTTCTTACAGCAATGTCTTGTGGTCAGAGACCACCTTTGGGGGCCCCGACCATCGGGGCTTAAAGAAATATATGGGCTGCATGATGCTTCCACGCAGAGCTGAAACCGACCCGCACGCGAGTACTGGTAAACCGCTTAGAAGATCTAAGCCTGCCAAGGCAAAGCGGTCCGAGTTGGCCCGTCCATGCTTATAAACCCTATTGATTTCATTGGGCGGCAGGGCTTGAGGTGTCATTTCATCTCAATGTCGGATAAAAGTCCCCAAAAATTTGAAGCAACGTCTACAGTGTTGACGGGGGCGTTAAACCTCATATCAAACAAAAACAGGGACCACTTTTGGGACTGTTCTTAAAGACCACTTTTAAACAGTCCCAAATGTGGTCCTAATTTAGGAAATATTCCACTCATTGTTCCTGCTGTTTAATTAACGCATAGAAAAAAACTATGATATACAGGATCTTACATGAGTGTTCATGTATTATTGAATTTATGCAATGAGTTGAGGAAAAGGGATAAAATGCGAGGCATTGCCGAGCATTTTATTCCTTTGAGGAAAAGGGATAAAATGCGAGGCTTTGCCGAGCATTTTATTCCTTTTCCTCAACAAGTTTAATAAATTATTGATTTAGATATTGATGATCTTACATGAGTGTTCATGTATTACTGAGTTTATTAAACGAGTTGAGGAAAAGGGATTGAACTCGAGACTTTGCCGAGCATTTTATCCCTTTTCTTCAACGAGTTTAATAAATTCAGTAATACATGAACACTCATGTAAGAGCTCGGTCGAGCGCAGAGCTCTGCATTGACGAGCTGATTTCAATGTTTATGAAGACCTAAGGCCACTGAAGAGCTCTGCACTAAACTAGCGAATTGAGTGATGTATGCAGCTCTGCATTAGACTGGCGAATTGAAAGTTGAATGCAGAGCTACGTCGAGCTATGTCGAGCGCAGATCTGTTTATTGATGTGCTGATTTCATTGTTTATGCAGACCTAAGGCGATTGTAGAGATCTGCACTAAACTAGCGAATTGAAAGTTGTATGCAGATACGTCGAGCTATGTCGAGCGCAGAGCTGTGCATTGATGTGCTGATTTCATAGTGCATGCAGATCTGAGGCGATTACAAAGCTCTGCACTAACCTAGCGAATTGAAAGTTGTATGCAGAGCTACGTCGAGCTAGGTCGAGCGCAGAGCTCTGCATTGATGTGCTGATTTCAATGCTTATGCAGACTTAAGGCGATTGCAGATCTCTGCACTAAACTGGCGCATTGAAAGTTGTATGCAAAGCTATGTCGAGCTCTGCATTAGACTGGCGAATTGAAAGTTGTATGCAGAGCTACGTCGAGCTATGTCGAGAGCAGAGCTCTGCATTGATATGGTGATTTCAAAGTTGGATGCAGACCTAAGGCGATTGCTGAGCTCTGCACTAAACTGGCGCATTGAAAGTTGTATGCAGACATATGTCGAGCTATGTCGGGCTCTGCATTAGACTGGCGAATAGAAAGTTGTATGCAGAGCTATGTCGAGCTATGTCGAGCTCTGCATTAGACTGTCGAATTGAAAGTTGTAAGCAGAGCTACGTCGAGCGCAAATCTGTGCATTGAGGTGCTGATTTCATAGTTTAGGCAGACCTAAGGCGATTGCAGAGCTCTGTACTAAACTAGCGAATTGAAAGTTGTATGCAGAGCTACGTCGAGCTATGTCGAGCGCAGAATTGCTGTGCACTGATGTGCTGATTTCATAGTTTATACAGACTTAAGGCGATTGCAGTGCTCTGCACTAAACTAGCGAATTGAAAGTTGTATGCAGAGCTACGTCGAGCTAGGTCGAGCGCAGAGCTCTGCATTGATGTGCTGATTACAATGTTTATGCAGACCTAAGGTGATTGCAGCGCTCTGCACTAAACTAGCGAATTGAAAGCTGTATGCAGAACTACGTCGAGCTAGGTCGAGCGCAGGGCTGTGAATTGATGTGCTGATTTCATTGTTTATGCAACTCTAAGGCGATTGCAGAGCTCTGCACTAAATTAATTGATTGAGAGTTGTATGCTGAGCTTCGTCGAGCTAGGTCGAGGGCAGAGTTCTGCATTGATGTGCTGATTTTGAATGTTTATGCAGACATAAGGCGATTGCATAGCTCTGCACTAAACTAGCGAATTGAAAGTTGTATGCAGAGCTATGTCGAGCTATGTCGAGCTCTGCATTAGACTGGCGAATTGAAAGTTGTATGCTGAGCTATGTCGAGCTATGTCGAGCTCTGCATTAGACTGGTGAATTGAAAGTTGTATGCTGAGCTACGACGAGCTATGTCGAGCGCAGATCTGTGCATTGATGTGCTGATTTCATAGTTTATGCAGATTAAAGGCGATTACAGAGATCTGCACTAAATTAGCGTAATGAAAGTTTTATGCAAAGCTACGTCGAGCTATGTCGAGCGCAGAGCTGTGCATTGATTTGCTGATTTCATAGTTTATGCAGACCTAAGGCGATTGCAGAACTCTGCATTAGACTGGCGATTTGAAAGTTGTATGCAGAGCTACGTCGAGCTATGTCGAGCTATGTCGAGCGCAGAGCTGGTCATTGATGTGCTGGTTTAATAATTTATGCAGACCTAAGACGATTGCAGATCTCTGCACTAAACTAGCGAATTGAAAGATGTATGCAGAGATTCGTCGAGCTCGGCCGAGCGCAGAGCTCTGCATTAATGTGCTGATTTCAATGTTTATGCAAAGCTCTGAGTAGTATTAGCAATGAGGGTTCTGGGACAACCCCCACCCCCCACACACTGTGGGGCCGACCCCCACCCCCCAGGTCGGTCCCACCGAGTGGGGACATTTTTTTTCATCCCCGCAATACTGTGGGGCCAACCCCCACCCCGGCCCCACCGAGAGTGGATGCAATGGAATAAAATATTTGTTTGCCTTCCATATCGCATGGCCAACACGTGACAGCCCCACCGGGCGGGGTGTGTTTGTATTAAAGAAATATAGCAGCAGGGGGGGGGGGGGGGGAATGGACTTTTTGTTTCAGCCATGAAAGCCCCATTTAACCTATTACGCTTCCCACCTCATTTTGACCCAAATATATTCTCTTTTTGTAAAATTAAGCCCCCCAACCCAAACATCAATATTTTCCATTTGGCAAATTAAGCCTCCCAACCCAAACGAATTTCCACCCCAACTGGCTGCGACATACCAAGGGCGAATGCACTTTTTAATTCGACCTCAGAAGCCCCATCTGGGCTCCCAGCTCGTTTCAGACCATTAGTTTGCTCCAACAACACCAAAAAAAAAAAGATAAAAAAAATTAGTTGTCTCCCCGGAGATTCGAACTCACGCCAAAAAATAGCAAAACTCCCCCTGTGTACACAGCCAGTAGGGTATTTGTTGGGGGGAGTTTTTTTGCTTATATACATTTTTTTCACCCTTCTGGCTTGCCCCAGACATGGACCTCCCTTTCTGGGAAGTCTTCAATGCCTGCCGGTCCTGAATGCACCCTGTTTTCCTTCAGACAGTTCGGAGATCTAGCCGAAAGATGCGAAAGACTAGAAATCGGACGGATGCATCAGGGATCGGACATTTTGTGTACACATTGATGATAGGCTTTTTAAACATTGATAGCATATCAGTTGACGTTGTGCAATACACACATATATATATATATATTTTTTTTTTTCAAATATTTTTTTTTGTAATACTCGCATAATTATCTGTTATTTTTCTATTAATCTTGTTTTATCCCTTCAATCCTGAAAAATTATAATTTCTAATATTTTACATTTATTTATTTCCGGTTGTCAGACTAACCTATTTAATCCCGATCAATACCAACTTTTCTACTACGTATTTGTTTTATAATCTTGACAAAAGTAATTGATCGCTAACAAGCGAGTAGGGAGGTAACTGTCACACTATTAGGTTAAATGAGAAAAGGAGAGTTGGATTTCATAGTATGCTCCAGGAAGTAATATACACCCTAAAACACTGATAAGCCTATTTGCCCATTCAGTCCTAACAAGTACCGATTTTGTCCTAAAGACACCGATGCGAACCTTGAAAATATCGAACTTCAGGACCTCCCCGGCATAGCCGATAGCGCACGCTGCAGCCCAGAAGACGTTGAGAACGTAATGAAGACAACTGATGATCAGCCTATCGACACCGCGTGGGTCACCCAGGCCAAAAGAGAGCTCGCTGGGCTTGAAAAGGCCATGACTCGAACCCGAGATGAGTTGGCGAACAACCTGGCGAAGCTGTCAAAGGTCGCCGAGGGAAAATCCCAAGTTGAAAAACGCTTGGCCAAGGAGCGGCGGAAACTGACGGAAACGGACGACCCCGAAATCCAACAGGAAATTCGGGACCGGATCAGATACCTCGAGAGTGAGCTTTCAGACATAGAAATCGTAAGACAGTCGAGGCTCGAAGCCCTTTCTGCGAACAGAGAAGCTCTCCGGTCCCAGATCTCTCGAATCCGTGAGCCGTTCAGGCGGCTCCTTCATGAAGACAAAACGCTGGCTGAGTGCATTCGCACCCTCTTCCGCGAGCAGGGAATTACCATCGTGAGCATCCTTACAGCGATTTGGAAGGCAATATCGACCCTAGTGCTTGCGCTAACCGGCGGCGGGGGGAGTGTACCGGCTCCGGCTCCACAGCCATCCGGCAAGGGCGGGGTCAAGGAGTGGGTAAAAAAAAAAAAAACACCTACAATCCCTCGGGCGTGCCCTGGCTAATTAAGCCGGTAAGGCAGCGGCTGCCCTGCCCGGAATCATCGGGTCCATCGTCTCTTGGCTCTTGAGCACGCTAGGGAAAGCCGCTTCATGGCTCGCAGATAATTTTTGGCCTTGGTCATCGGCGTGGGGGCCCTTCTTCTCGTGGCTGCACGGGACTGGCTATCTCGTCCGTTACCGCGGAATGATAAACCAAAGCACCACTAAGCCAACCCCGATCCCTGCGACTATGAGAGCTGTTTTTTCTTCTTCATAGTCGACACCGGATTTCCAGTCTGCTGGTGCGACTACCGTGGCAGACGTAGGCGACCCTTCGGGGGGTGGCCCTGCGAGTACTCGCGGATCGGTCCCGGCTGGTGAGGCAGTTTTCCCCTGGAATGTCCTATCGACTTTAGAGGCAGGATTGATCAGTGCTGCCTTGTTTATTCCTGGGTTGTGGCCGATGACAGCGTCTGACCCCGCTATTTGGATTTGGTTATTATAACCTTGAACATTGCCGGTATGGAGGCCATGTCGCTCGGCATCAAGTAGAGCCCTTTCCCGCAGACGTAATCCAGTGGTGTGGATGCATATTGCAAGGTTTTCTGATAGCGATCGATGCTGCTGGGGATGTCAACGGGCGAGGCAATCGCGTCTTCAACATTCGCCATGAATTGCTTTTGAGCGTCGAATCCCGTTCCGGCCTTGAGAATATTTGACCGCGTCTGGGCTTGTGCTCCTAATATGGCCCAAACATAAGTCCTGATCGTGTCATTAAGACGCTTCACACCCGCTTGTGTGAAGCCATCTGATTTATCGAGAATGAACATCGTCCACGCCTTTGAAATATCCCGCTTATGGCGTATGACGTCCTTCGGGTGAAAGAAGGGGCCATCGGAGTTGTGATCTTTACCCCAAGGGGTCATCTTGAAGGTAACCACCTTCTCCCAGTGAAGGTACTGAAATATCCGAGGCTTTGACACCCGTGGTCCAGCTTTTGCCTCCAATCCGTATCAGGCGAAACGGCGAACTCCTCGCAGAGCCTCTTGTAGGCCCTGAAGTCATACTGGTTATTGAACCATGAATTGGACTTGTCCCCAGGGAGGGCGACTTTTAGCTCCTCAAGCAGACGCCTCGTCGTATAATAGACATGAAAGCAATACAGGCTTGCAGTATGTTTTCTCTGGCTTTCGTTGTCGGATCATTACAGGGTCACTGATGAGGCTTTATTAGCCGAAACTAGGTAGTATGACCCATCTTCTTTCTTATGAATGTTTTCATTGCTCTTAGAGGAACTCATTTTTGATTTTTATTTGCCTTCACTGTAGCTGGCGTTGTGCCGTGTGAAGGCCGTAAAACGTCTCCCCGTACATCAACCATAGTGCATTTTATATTTTACTTTTGGTCTTTTGAGATCAGCGTGAATATTCTGAGAAATCAGAAATAGGTTATTGGTTTAGACTCATATTCTAGACAGGTTTTTAATTATTTGGACCCCATTTTGATTTATGTCAGTCTTTGAATCGACTGCCTATTCGAAATTCGCAAAATTGCAGTATGTTTTCTCTGGCTTTCGTTGTCGGATCATTACAGGGTCACTGAGGAGGCTTTATTAGCCGAAACTAGGTAGTATGACCCATCTTCTTTCTTATGAATGTTTTCATTGCTCTTAGAGGAACTCATTTTTGATTTTTATTTGCCTTCACTGCAGCTGGTGTTGTGCCGTGTGGCGGCCGTAAAACGTCTCCCCGTACATCAACCATAGTGCATTTTATATTTTACTTTTGGTCCTTTGAGATCAGCGTGAATATTCTGAGAAATCAGAAATAGATTATTGGTTTAGACTCATATTCTAGACAGGTTTTTAATTATTTGGACCCCATTTTGATTTATATCAGTCTTTGAATCGACTGCCTATTCGAAATTCGCAAAATTGCAGTATGTTTTCTCTGGCTTTCGTTGTCGGATCATTACAGGGTCACTGATGAGGCTTAATTAGCCGAAACTAGGTAGTATGACCCATCTTCTTTCTTATGAATGTTTTCATTGCTCTTAGAGGAACTCATTTTTGATTTTTATTTGCAAGAAGGGGCGCCTCTACATGGAGATGGTCCTGCAATGAAACACCACATCCAGCGGTTGCGCACCAAACCGCAAAGTTCAGCTGGCACTGCCACAAGCTGAAGGGAGCGTGCTGCCAGGTGTCCCACGCCTTGTTTGCCATAGTGACGTCCCCGGTAAGCGGAGGGTTATGATAATCGGCGAAAATGTCCTGGTACTTGGCAAGGAAGTGACTTCCCTTATCGTCGACCATTATGACTAGGGTGGGCGCCCCTGCTGCTGACTCTTTATATTTGAAATGGCCGCCTGCCTGATATTTTGCCGAGCTATTATCACTGGAGGTACAACATATGCACGGCGAAAAGGAACAATAAGGTCTCAAATAAAAAGACTGAAACAAAATAATACCTGACGGGTATTATAGCGTCTGTGAGTTGAATGAAAAGGTGTTTCAACGGTTGAACGCCGAACTCACTCTAGATGAACCCTCTGGTCTACTGCAATTAACGGTATAGCCCGGAGAAGTTATAACAATGAATCGCAAATTAGTTAATATCTTAGGCTTTTCCGACAATACTTTCAGACCTCGCCCCCAACCTATACCCTTCTCCACGGCGACCTAAAAAGTAATGAACCCCGCCCCCAGACGTTCATTGCAGAGCAGCCACACAAGCTGGCCGTCCATCGTGAGGTCTACTTTCATCTTGCTGAATTAAGTACTTCAGACAATCTGCATAACGGTCGCCCCTCTACACTGCTTAGATCTGTCCCCGTCGAGAACGAAAAGTATGGAGCTGGTAGAACTGAATCATTTCCCGTCTTACAGTACAAGAGGTTGTCGTCAGGGCCTATTTCACAGGTAACTATCTCACTTAGAGATACCAACGGGGAGATGTTACCATTCGAGTATATGAGTGCAACCCTACATATAAGGAATGGTAGACGCAAGCGGCCCCGGTGGGGTCAGAAAATGCCATGGGGTGGCTTTGGCTGATCTTGGTGACACTGAGGGGTTCGATAAGGATGGGAAGGAAGATCGATTGTACGCCTTCCAGCTCTCTGATGGGGTCTACAAAAGAAAAGAGGTCGCCCAAGCGGGGTCATTGTCATTCGGTGATCTAGGCGACGTAGATACATCACATGCCGTCCCAAAGCGGGTTCATACGCTGGCCTTCAGGGGGAGCAAGTTGGTTGCTTTTGCGGACCCCGTCCAACAAACGGGGTGGCTTATTGACATACAAATCTCGTCTCCGTACGTTGTGACTGGAAAGGAGCACAAAGTTAGGAAGGTAGTGAATAGTGGCACTCGACTGTGCTCGTATATCCCCGTGACGAAGAACATTGTCGTTTCCGAAGATAACTTGCTAAAGACAAGCAACAACCGGCAGGGAATCCTGAAAATAGTCTTCGAATTCCCCCAGCGGGAATTATTGGTATGAACTTGCCAACATCATCGATCATCCTTGATCTTATTATTGGAGAGACCCGACGACTTTGTTGGTGTGTTACCCGGCTTCAAGCTCTTGTCAACGATCATCGCGACGCCTGTCGCCATTGGCCTTGGAGCTGGGGCGATTGTGTGTGGGTTGCTGGGCGTTGGCGGGAAATGTATTGGACGAAAACTCCAAACAAAAGCCAAAAAACACGACGAGATTCGTATCTTGGCTGAGTCGAAGCTAAACTCAATCGCCGACCGCATTTCTATCGCGTTGAACGACGATAATATAAACGGAATTTCGCCTGATTCTGTGTGAAATCGACAAGTTCAATCAGATGAAAGAAGAAATTCGTCAGCGCCAGAAACAAACTGTTGGTTTGTCGGAGGAGAAAAAAAAGAAGTTGTTTCAACGTGCGAAAGACGAGGCGTTAATGAAGGGCCGTACCAAGCTGTTGGAAGAGTTTGACAAAGCTGGTCGCAGTGGCACCTGAATATTTCTTGCTGGCGAGCTTAAAAGAGTGCAGGCTGCCAAGACAAGTAGTTGTTTCCGTTAGAGACTTAATCTTATAAAAGAAAAGCTTAATGATTTAATTGAATGGGCTTTTCACAGAGAAGATTCTCTCTATCTTGCATGTAATGTCAGAAATGCATTTTTCACTTCTAAAGAGCATAAGAATTATACACTTTGGTCATGTCAGAAAGTGTGTGATGCCCTCACCTTTCTACTTGACAATATTTATATTAGATTCGGTACTAAGTTATTTAGACAAATTGTGGGTATTCCGATGGGTACTAATTGCCTCTTGTGGCTGATCTGTTCTTGTATTGTTATGAAAGAGACTTCATTTTGTGGCTTTCCATTGATAACCAATCTAAAATTATTGAAGCTTTTAGCTCTACTTTTAGATATTTAGATGATTTATTAAATATTGATAATACCTATTTTGATGGTTTGATCAGTCAGATTTAACCCCTAGAACTTCAGTTAAATAAAGCAAATTCTTCTGATACCGAGGCCCCATTTTTGGATTTACATCTATCTATTGTAGATGGATTTGTTTCGTGCAAAATTTATGATAAACGCGATGACTTTGATTTTGAGATTGTAAATTTTCCTTTTTTGGATGGTGATGTTCCTCGTGCGCTCTCCTATGGCGTTTATATTTCGCAATTAATTCGATTTGCTAAAGTGTGTAGTCGTGTAACTGACTTCAACACTCGTAATAAATTATTAACGGCTAAACTCCTTAATCAGGGTTATCGGTACCATAAACTACGCAAAGCCTTTTCAAAATTTTATAGACGCCATTCTGATTTAATTTCAAAATTCAATATTGGACTTAAATATTTACTCTTCTGCAACAAGGCCTATCGGAACCCGAATTTTATGGTGACTTAGTATATAAATTCAGAAAAATATATAACCGCAATGACTTCAGCACCCAATTTCGTAAAATCATTCTTCGATATAAAAAGATTGGGTACAACATGGATATTATACGACAGACTGCATGCATGGTAGTTAACCCAATCACGGTTGGCAACTTTGCTTCCCTCTTTAATTGCACGCCGGTGGGTCAGGCCTCAGATTCTATGACGGCTCCAACGTAAAGGCTTATTGAAAATTAGAGAGATAATGTTGGTTGGTGCCTGATGCTCTGTCTCTGGTCGGGCTCATCGGAGGCTAACTGTTGGTTTTCATTTGCTCCAGCATTTCAGTGGTTTCTTGCCGTCGAGTCCTCACCGTTGTCTCACCTCTGTGGTTCTTTGATTTTTGTGTTCACGGAGATGTTGCACTGATGAGTTAGGAGGCCTTCATGCGGACTGAACAAATTGTTTGTCTAAATCGCGACGGAGGTGGGGGCGAGGATTGTGGCCACGTATAATCGATTTAAGCCCCCCAGTGGAAATCTTCCACTGACCGTTCCGGGGCGGCTCTTCTGTGGCGATTTATTTGTGTTGTTGTTTGTTACTTACTGTATGTATCACTTGTGTCTTTTAATTTTGGATGGCCATATGGCCATTTTATGGGAAAGTAACTGTCCTTATGGCCTTCCTTTGTTTAGGTTTCCATTATGGCCTGGTCGCTTAATGTTTGTATTTCTTTTCCTTTGGTGTCTTTTATGGGTGGAGTAAGTTAATTGTATCAATTCCTGATCTTTGTTTTACTTCTACTTAATGCAACAATAAATACATGGATCGGCGCCTTGCGGATATTTATTACAGCCCTAAGGGTTACTGGAGGTGTCTTGAGGCCATAAAGAAGCTGGCTTCTGTGGCTAAGACCTCAGAAGATGTAGCCCGAGCTTGGTTGAAGAAGCAGTCCATCTGGAAGTTCTACCTCGCCGCCCCGCAGCACGTTCCACGACCCAAATTCGACATCACCAAGCCGAACGAGGTCCATCAAGCTGACCTGCTCTTTCTGCCACACGACCGTGTTCGCAAACGCACGTACAAATACGCCCTTACCGTGGTTGATGTAGCCTCACGCTTCAAAGAAGCTGAGCCTCTGGCCACTAATGAAGCCAAAGAGGTTCCTGAAGCTTTGTCTCGCATCTACAGGCGAGGCCCGTTGAGGTGGCCCAAATTGCTCCAGGTCGACCCCGGTCGCGAGTTCATGGGCTGTGTCAGCCAGCTGTTGGCAAAGCACTCAGTCCGGGTTCGGCGCGGTCGGGTTGACATCCATCGGGACCAAGGGATCGTAGAACGCTGGAACCGGACCCTCGCAGAGCGGCTCTTCGGACACCAATACGCTCAAGAGATGCGACTCACTTCTGGTCAGCGGTCTACAGAGTGGGTGAAAAGGTTGCCTGCCGTTGTGACAGCCTTGAACGGTGAGGTCACCCGACTGACCGGCAAAAAAAAATCTGAGGTCATAAGGGCGCGATCGGTGGCACAAAACCCTCCTCTGTAGTTCCTTGTCGTCCTGTTGGTCTCGAGGAGACAATAATCCCCTCCGGCGTCGGCGTTCGTTATTTGTACCAGCCTGGCGAACTTGAAGGGGGGCGCCGGCGAGCGACTCATCCCATATGGTCCCTGGATGTGCACCGGCTCGGTCGCACAGTCACCAAGTCTGATGAGCCCGTGGTGTATTACTTGCAGGATGGACCTCAGCGCGGCTTTGTGTGCGAAGAACTTCTTGTTGTGCCACCGGACACTCAGCTTCCTCCGGATAGGGATCTCAAGCGCTGAGCTCGAATCCATCCACCTGGTGACAATTCATCCATTTGGTTTACGTTCTACTTCAGTGGTCCTTGGTCTCAGAATTTTCGCCTGCAGTATATCGAGGTTCTGGGGGTCTGTAGTTGCCGGCTCCTGGGTTAGAACTCTCTTGGGAGCCATCGTTTATCCTATGATTTCAGAGTTCTTTAGATACCGCCCCAGTTCCTCAACGAACGCGTCCATCTCTTGTTGTGTGATGTAATCTTTGTAACCATAAGCCTGTGTGTCAACTCCGTTTTCTGCGATCCAACGCTTGGAATCGAAGGGCGACAGCGACACCTTGTTGAGATGCTGCCCGTAGATGCGGTGATGCTCCGACCTAAGAACATCCATGCCATGGCGGAAGGTTTGCTTCTCAAAGAGAGCCTCTTTGAACTGCTCGTGCCTGATGCGCTTCTTGACAGTTGCTTTTCTCACACCCTTGGCCTTCTTGATGTTCTTTCCAGATGCCTGGAGGATTGAGTACATCTTCGGCCGCAGGCCCACATATTCGGCGATTGACTGCCCGGCGCACTCGTCCTTCATCTTACCCAACACCTTCTTGTTCTCTGTGCTGTGCAGCGGGTAGTCAATCGGAAAGTCGGACGTGTCGTAGAGGCCCTGGTGCTTGGCCATGTCCTCGTAGACATCCTCTGTCTCGATTTCGAGGAGGAGGCTGTCGGTGTCCGTGTAGAGGAGCTGGCAGCGTTCTCCGTATTGCCTGTGGAGCCGGAATGGTCCAGAATGTTCATACCTATGTAAATCGGTCGATTGAGCACTAGACGGCTCTTATGCATCTGGACTGCTGCAAGATCATCGTCGAAGATGTTGGCTCTGGCAAAGACTGGGCTGGCGATGAGACGCCTGAGCTTATCTTCCTCGTTGGTGCGGACCAGCTTGACGTCGACACGCCTGCGGAGGTTCTCCATCGTCTTGCCGAAGACAGAATTGTTCATGAGAACCTTGTAGAGTTCCTTCTCAAAGTCGCTGGTGGCCTTCTTCCGGAGCTCAGTATTCATCCGGATGTAGGGCTCCATCCAGGGGCTCTGCTGGAACCGGAGGGCGCGATGAATCTTGGTCAGACGCATACCCAGAGACATGTATAGCTGGAGATTCCGATAGTGGAGCACGTAACGGTCTTTGTTGCGAAGGTTGGGTACCAACTTCTCAACCTCTGTAGGTGCTCCCATCAAAGCTCCATCGAGAAGTTCGCGCTGGTTCTCCGCTCTTAATCTCGCGCTCCTCCTGGAGTGATTTTAAGAAGTACTCTGTTGCATTTGGGCCGCGATACTCGACAGGCGGCTTTGTCGTTCCATCACACCGCACCACGATATAGCAGTAGCTGCAAGCCTCGTGTTGTTGTGTTCGTTGGGTGTTACTTTTTGTAGGATCGCGTTCGGGGCCCTGGATCTTGGTGGTGAGAGCCTCAAAGTCTGCATAGATGACGAATGGGGATGGCTGCTGCTTGTGGTGGTTCTGGAAGGTGAGCTTGTTCTTACCCTCCTCTGGCAGCTCCACCCGGACAGCCGTCTGGCCGATGCCTTCGCACTCAAGCTTGTGGGCCTCCAGCAGGTCTTCTCTCGTGTAGCCATGAAGACCGCGCTCACAGAAATGCTTCTTATTACTGTGCTTGCTTTGGTTGTAGGGGAGACGGTTGTGATTATTAATACAGGTGTAGTGGTGTTTATCGCCCATTCCAATCAAAAGTAGATTAATCCTTTTTATCTGTTTCGGCTGCTGGCTGAGATATAGGATTGTGACACCTTTGTCCCAGCCAAAGACATTGTAGGCTAGATTGTTCTGCCGCTCAAATTTTGGTATCTGAGAGATGGGAATTGGGAAATCTATCCCACCAATGTTGAATTTATGAAGATCACTTTTATACCACCCTGGCCTCTCCGGATGATGTGGTGGTTTGTTCAGAGCCGCTAGAGTTGAGTATAGAAAACAGCGGTCGTCCTTGTTTTTCACGTTAACCACTGCTTTCTTAGCACTTACTTCTGCTGGGAGTGGGATGTAGGACCTACCCCGCAGAGGTTGATATCTGGCAATGTCCAACCAAAAGGTTTGTACCTGATCTACAGCCCAGCCAGACCCTCTCTGCGTCAACTTTGCGAGTGTTTCTTGGATCTATGGGAAGGTCTTATCGAGGGCCCCATTGATTTCGCTGGCCTGGAGAAGAGCCTCCTGTTTGTGGCGCAGCACGGGGGTTGTGTACTCCTCACTACCGTTTGGGTTGTCCTTCCGAAGCTGAATCTTGAGAGCCAACTGGAACTTCACTCCACCCAGCGCCTCGATCTCTTCCTCGAGCTTGCTACTGATTTGGGGCACCACAGCCTCGAGGAAAGTCCTGGGGTCTGCACTATGAGGATTATTGGCAGGAACGTCCATCTGCTAGCCCCTCAGGAAGTCGGCAATAACCCATGGGGTCTGCCTGAAGATAAGCTGTTGCTCAGCAGATGTAAACAAATCCAGGATCTCATCCTGATATTCCTTGACGGATCTCAGGACTTTCTCGCGGGGGACAGGGTCAAATTCCTCTTCGATGGCTTTTCTTTTGGCGGCCTTCGTTTTGCGTGGTGGTGGTGTCGGTCGATATTTTTTAGGCTGTAAGGATTTTAACAGCCGCCCTTTAACAGAGTCTGGGATAGGCTCATCCAAGATGTTTTGAACCACATGATGGAGAGTTGAATTATTATCAGGTATTTCTGCCAGTAATTGCTCTATGTATTCATCCATAGTAGCCTTGTTACTGTATCTTTAACTTAACCTATATACTAACAATTCTCTAATAGGAAATATAGCAGAAATTCTTTCAGCATTTATCTTTAACTTTACCTTTATACTAACAATTCTCTAATAGGAAATACAGTAGAAAATCTTTCAGCATTTTTGTTGGACTTTACCTATATACTAACAATCCGCTAATAGGAAATATAGTAGAAAATCTTTCAGCATTTTTTGTTGGAACTTTACCTATATACTAAGCATTCTCTAATAGGAAATAAATTAGAATATAACCATCTAAACTCGTTTTTTTAACCATTCTAGATAGAAATGCCGGACAGCCGTCTAAACTCTTTTTGGGTCCTTCGATTCCTGTTTATGTAATTTATGGTAATAACTGATTTAACACCACATTGCATACAAAGTAGATGGTGTGTTTTCACCGACACTCCACAGTTTGTGTATAGTAGTGGTTCTGTTCTTCCTACCCTCTTACTGACACTATTGTGTCGCCCACAGAATTCTCCGCGGCAATTATTGTTGCGGGGTTCTCTCTTCCCCACAGGCATCCAAGGACACTTGTTCATTTTTGTGCTGTATATTTAGGTACTATATTTCTCTAATACTAACACACCCCGCCCGGTGAGGCTGTTGGCGAGCTGGTCACGTTTTGTCCATGCGATATGGAAGGCAAACAAATATTTTATTCTATTGCATCCCCTCTCGGTGGGGCCGGGGTGGGTGGGCCCCACAGTATTGCGGGGATGAAAAAAAAATGTTCCCACTCGGTTGGGCCGACCTGGGGGGTGGGGGTCGGGCCCACAGTGTGTGGGTGTGGGGGTTGTCCCAGATTCCTCATTGTTAATACTACTCTCTGCACTAAACTGGCGCATTGAAAGTTGTATGCAGAGCTATGTCGAGCTATGTCGAGCCCTGCATAAGACTTGGGAATTGAAAGTTGTATGCCGAGCTTTGTCGAGCTGTGTCGAGCTCTGTATTAGACTTGCGAACTGAAAGTCGTATGCAGAGCTATGTCCAGCTATGTCGAGCTCTGCATTAGACTGGCGATTTGAAAATTGTATGCAGAGCTACGTCGAGCAATGTAGAACGCAGGGTTGTTCATTGATGTGCCGATTTCATAGTTTATGCAGACCTAAGGCGATTGCCGATCCCTGCACTAAACTAGCGAATTGAAAGCTGTATGCAGAGCTACGTTGAGCCATGTCGAGTGCAGAGCTGTGCATTGATGTGCTGAATTAATAGTTTATGCAGACCTTAGGCGATTGCCGAGCTCTGCATTAGACTGGCGATTTGAAAAGTGTATGCAGAGCTACGTCGAGCCATGTCGAGCGCAGAGCTGTGCATTGGTGTGCCGTTTTCATAGTTTATGCAGAACTAAGTCGATTGCAGAGCCCTGCACTAAACTAGCAAATTGAAAGTTGTACGATGCAGAGCTACGTCAAGCTATGTCGAGCGCGGAGCTGGGCATTGATGTGCTGATTTAATAGTTTATGCAGACCTAAGGCACCTGCAGAGCTCTGCACTAAACTAGCGAATTGAAAGTTGTATGCAGAGTTACGTAGAGTTATGTCGAGCGCAGAGCTGTGAATTGTTGTGCTGATTTCATAGTTTATGCATATCTAAGACGATTACAGAGCTCTGCACTAAACTAGCGAATTGAAAGTTGTATGCTGAGCTACGTCGAGCTAGGTCGAGTGCAGAGCTCTGCATTGATGTGCTGATTTCAATGTTTATGCAGACATAAGGCGATTGCATAGCTCTGCACTAAACTAGCGAATTGAAAGTTGTATGCAGAGCTATGTCGAGCTCTACATTAGACTGGCGAATTGAAAGTTGTATGGTGAGCTATGTCGAGCTATGTCGAGCTCTGCATTAGACTAGCGAATAGAAATATGTATGCAGAGCTATAATGAGCTGATGCTTTGATGTGCTGATTTCATAGTTTATGCAGAACTAAGGCGATTGCAGAGCTCTGCACTAAACTAGCAAATTGAAAGTTGTATGCAAGGTACGGCGAGCTATGTCGAGCCGAGAGCTGTGCATTGATGTGCTTATTTCATAGTTTATGCATACCTAAGGCAATTGCACAGCTCTGCACTAAACTAGCGAATTGAAAGTTGTATGCAGAGCTACGCCGAGCTATGTCGAGCGCAGAGCTGTGCATTGATGTGCTGTTTTCATAGTTTATGCAGACCTAAGGCGATTGCAGAGCTCTGCACTAAACTAGCGAATTGAAAGATGTATGCAGAGCTACGGCCAGCTAGGTCGAGCGCTGAGCTCTGTATTGACGTGCTGATTTCAATGTTTATGCAGACCTAAGGCGATTGCAGAGCTCTGCACTAAACTAGTGAATTGAAAGTTGAATGCAGAGTTAAGTCGAGCTATGTCGAGCTCTGCATCAGACTGGCGAATTGAAAGTTGTATGCAGAGCTACGTCGAGCTTTATCGAGCGCAGAGCTGTGCATTGATGTGCTGATTTCATAGTTTATGTAGACCTAAGGCGATTGCAGAGCTCTGCACAAAACTAGCGAATTGAAAGTTGTATGCAGAGATACGTTGGGCTAGGTCGAGCGCAGAGGTCAGCATTGATGTGAAGATTTCAATGTTTACGCAGACCTAAGGCGATTACAGAGCTCTGCCCTAAACTGGCGCATTGAAAGTTGTATGCAGAGCTATGTCGAGCTATGTCGGGTCCTGCATTAGAGTGGCGAATTGAATGTTGTAGCAGAGCTACGTCGAGCTAGGTCGAGCGCATGGCTCTGCATTGATATGGTGATTTCAAAGTTGGTTGCAGACCTAAGACGATTGCAGAGCTCTGCACTAAACTGGCGAATTGAAAGTTGTATGCAGATCTATGTCGAGCTATGTCGAACTCTGCATTATACTGGCGAATAGAAAGTTGTATGCCGACCAATGTCGAGCTCTGCATTAGACTTGCGAATTGAAAGTTGTATGCAGAGCTACGTCGAGCTATGTCGAGCGCAGATATGTGCATTGATGTGCTGATTTAATAGTTTATGCAGACCTAAGGCGATTGCAGAGCTCTGTACTAAACTAGCGAATGGTATGTTGTATGCAGAGCGGCGTCGAGCTATGTCCAGCGCAGAGCTGTACATTAATGTGCTGATTTCATAGTTTATGCAGACCTAAGGCGACTGCACTAAACTTGCGAATTGAACGTTGTGTGCAGAGCTACGTCGAGCTATGTCGAGCGCAGAGATCTGCATTGTTGTGCTGATTTCAATGGGTATGCAGTCCTAAGGCGATTGCATAGCTCTGCACTTATCTAGCGAATTGAAAATTGTATGCAGAGCTATGTCGAGCTCTGCATAAGACTGGCGATTTAAAAGTTGTATGCAGAGCCGTTTTCATAGTTTATGCAGAACTAAGTCGATTGCAGAGCCCTGCACTAAACTAGCAAATTGAAAGTTGTACGATGCAGAGCTACGTCAAGCTATGTCGAGCGCGGAGCTGGGCATTGATGTGCTGATTTAAATAGTTTATGAAAACCTAAGGCTCTTGCAGAGCTCTGCACTAAACTAGCGAATTTAAAGTTGTATGCAGAGTAACGTAGAGTTATGTCGAGCGCAGAGCTGTGAAGTGTTGTGCTGATTTCATAGTTTATGCGGATAAAATCGATTGCAGAGCTCTGCACTTAACTAGCGAATTGAAAATTGTATGCAGAGCTATGTCGAGCTATGTCGAGCTCTGCTTTAGACTGGCGAATTGAAAGTTGTATGCAGAGCTTTGTCGAGCTCTGCATTAAACTTGCGAATTGAAAGTTGTATGCAGAGTTATGTCGGGCTTTGTCGAGTTCTACATTAGACTGGCGATTTGAAAGTTGTATGCAGAGCTACGTCGAGCATGTCGATCGCAGAGCTCTGCATTGATGTGCTGATTTCAATGCTTATGCAGACCTAAGACGATTGCAGAGCTCTGCACTAAACTAGCGAATTGAAAGTTGTATGCAGAACTATGTCGAGCCCGGCATTAGACTGGCGAATTGAAAGTTGTATCCAGAGCTACGTCGAGCTATGTCGAGCGCAGATCTGTGCATTGATGTGCTGATTTCATAGTTTATGCAGACCTAAGGCGATTCCAAAGATCTGCACTAAACTAGCGAAATGAACGTTGTATGCAAAGCTACTTCGAGTTATGTCGAGCGCAGAGCTGTGCATTGATGTGCTAATTTCATAGTTTATGCAGACCTAAGGCGATTGCAGAACTCTGCATTAGACTGGCGATTTGAAAGTTATATGCAGAGCTACGTCGAGCTATGTCGAGCGCAGAGCTGGTCATTGATGTGCTGACTTAATAGTTTATGCAGTCCTAAGGCGATTGCAGAGCTCTGCACTAAACTAGCGAATTGAAAGGGGTATGCAGAGCTTCGTCGAGCTAGGTCGAGCGCAGAGCTCTGCATTAATGTGCCGATTTCAATGTTTATGCCGACCTAAGGCGATTGCAGAGCTCTGAACTAAACTGGCGCATTGAAAGTTGTATGCAGAGCTATGTCGAGCTCTGCATTAGACTTGGGAATTGAAAGTTGTATGCCGAGCTATGTCGAGCTATTTCGAGCTCTGCATTAAACCTGCGAACTGAAAGTCGTATGCAGAGCTATGTCCAGCTATGTCGAGCTCTGCATTAGACTGGCGATTTGAAAGTTGTATGCAGAGCTACGTCGAGCTATGTCGAGCGCAGAGTTGTGCATTGATGTGCTGATTTCATAGTTTATGCAGACCTAAGGCGATTGCCGAGATCTGCATTAGACTGGCGATTTGAAAGTTGTATGCAGAGCTACGTCGAGCCATGTCGAGCGCAGAGCTGTGCATTGATGTGCTGATTTCATAGTTTAAACAGACCTAAGGCGATTGCCGAGCTCTGGATTAGACTGACGATTTGAAAGTTGTATGCAGAGCTACGTCGAGCCATGTCGAGCGCAGAGTTGTGCATTGATGTGCTGATTTCATAGTTTATGCAGAACTAAGTCGATAACAGAGCTCTGCACAAAACTAGCGAATTGAAAGTTGTAAGCAGAGCTACGTCGAGCTATGTCAAGCGCGGAGCTGGGCATTGGTGTGCTGATTTTATAGTTTATGCAGACCTAAGGCGATTGCAGAGCTCTGTACTAAACTAGCGAATTGAAAGTTGTATGCAGAGCTACGTCGAGCTAGGTCGAGCGCAGAGCTCTGCATAGATGTGCTGATTTCAATGTTATGCAGACCTAAGGCGATTGCATAGCTCTGCACTAAACTGGCGCATTGAGAGTTGTATGCAGAGCTATGTGCAGCTATGTCGAGCTCTGCATTAGACTTGGAAATTGAAAGTTGTATGCAGAGCTACGTCGAGCTATGTCGAGCACAGAGCTGTGCATTGATGTGCTGATTTTATAGTTTATGCAGACCTAAGGCGATTGCAGATTTCTGCACTAAACTAGAGAATTGAAAGTTGCGAAGGTCACCAAAATGGAAAGATACACAAACATAAATTACGAAAATATGCCTATACCAATACATTGTAAACTTTACCACTGTAAAAACGAATTTTTTCAGATAAAAATTGTGATATTTTTGAAGTTTTTTTATTTTTGTTTAAGTTTTCAATAATTTTATGAAAACTCATATGCTTCAAAAGTCTAATCACTGGGCTCATGATGTTTGGTCAACGTCAAAATCAGCATTGATTCAACGTCAATGTTAGTACGACGTTGCATTTACGTTGTGTGTCTGGCATCTATAACAATTATACATACCCATATCGAAGTATAAAATCCCAATATATGCTTGCACGCAATTCACAGCTGTATCTCAGGTCACGTTGAGTTGGTCGATCCCTACAAACTGATTTATACTCCTAAAGATTTTTCTATCCCTTCTTTTAAACTAGTTGCTGTTTGATCCATTCATGACAGACAGAATCTTCCACCTGATATAGCATCGAGCAGGTTCATTAGAAGGTGGGCATGGTTATTTCCATTAATAAACTTTAAGCAGGAACAGACTCCGCGTTTTGCGCTGTTTGTAAATATCCCATGTGTATACGGGTATTTTATATATATATATATATAAATCGATTCAATTGCGTGATCAGTGAAGTGTTGAAAAGTATGCTGCTCATTGAAAACATCACTTTTGAACTGATATTAATTCGTGCGTAAAAAAGGGTACTTAGAAAAGATATGCCTCTGAATGCGTAATATATGTGCACTATAAACAGGGCATTATCATGTGTCGATGTGTTCTGAATAAGTAATGTATATGCAATATGCAGGCCAGTGACATCTGTTGATGTGTTCTTACTCACTGTGTGTGTGTGTGTGTGGGGGGGGGGTATTTTGTTTGTTTGATTTGAGGTTTAACGTCCCTGTCAACACTGTAAAGGTCATTTCGGAGACGTTGCTTCCAATTTTGTGGGACTTTTACCCGACATTAAGATGAAATGACATCTCAAGCCTGTCGCCCAATGAAACCATTAGGGTTTATTAGCATGGACGGTCCGCCTCCCACCGCGGTTCCTGGAATGGCTTAGATCCTCTAAGCGGTTTACCAGTACTAGTGTGCGGGCCGGATTCAGCTCTGCGTGGAAGCATCATGCAGCCCATATATGGGCGGGGGCCGTTGTGTGTGTGCGTATCTGTGTGTGTGTGTGTGTGTGTGTGTGTGTGTGTGTGTGTGTGTGTGTGTGTGTGTGTGTGTGTGTGTGTTGCAACAACTAAAGTTATACGGAGACGGGACCCCGGTTTAAAGATTCTTCCGAAAATCTGGAGAAGCCCGGGGTCGAATCCACAACCCCTGGTTTATTAGGCGAGTTGCTTAACCACTTCACCACGGAGGCTTCTTTCTCACTCGCAGTAATCTATATATCTAAATAAATAAACAGATAAATATATAGGTGACTGATCCTCAAGGTAACAATACAGGCTGTGTTACAACACCAAATGAAATAACGCCATCAAATGAAATAACCTTTCATTTGATGGTGAGTTGCGTGCAACCGTATCGCCAAATGAAGGAATATTCCATTTGACGTTGAGTGGCTGTTGAGCGGCTTGCAAACATAACATCATATGAAAGAACCTTCCGTTTGATGTTCACTTGCAAACAAACGTAACATCAATTGAAATATCTATTTCAATTGACGTTGAGTTGCACACAAACGTACATGTAACATCAATCTTTCATTTAATGCTGATATGCACAGTTTCATGCAAATATAACATTAAATGAAATGATTATTTTATTTGATGGAAACAACATGCAATTGTAACATGAAACGAAATAACGCTTTCAAACTTCAAACATGGCTTTATATGTGATTTCTTTGTTTCCTGAGTATTTTGTTTTGTCGTCTGACTCCATGTACATATCGTGCATATATACTACTCAAAATTTGATAGGGATCACTTTTTTAATGCAAAATAATTTCTTGGCTAATCAATAAGCTTAATCCAAATTAAATACAAAACATTTGTAAACATGTCCTCTGTAAAGTGCTATGGTTCATCTTCTGAAAAGTCACGGGATTCAAGCGTAGCAACAGCAAACGTCAGGGCACCCACAAAATTTGACGTAACACACAGAATTTTTGCAGACTGACGTTTCGCAGTTTTTGGATTTCGTGCAGAAAAACATGACTTATAACGGGTATGACGTCCACGGGCATCAATCACAGCACGACATCGCCTGCGCATGCTCGTTATCAGAGTCTGTATCCGATTTTGTGGAATCAGCCTCCATTCAGCAACCAATGCGTCCTTGAGCTCTTGCAAAGTCCTTGGCTGTACAGGTCGGGCCGAAACAGCACGCTGAAGAATGTCCCACGCATGCTCAATCGAATTTAAGTCCGGAGATCGAGCAGGCAAGTCCATACGGTCAATTGCCTCACGTTCCAGGTAGGCGTCAGTGACGTGTGCGCGGTGGGGACGTGCATTATCGTCCATCAGAATAAAGTCTGGGCCTATAGCACCGGCATATGGTCTCACAAACTGGTCCAGAATCTCCTCACAGTATCTCACTGCCGTTAACATCCCATTTTCAACGACGTACAAGTCAGTTTTTCCGTTAACACTAATGCCTGCTCAAACCATCACTGAACCCTTGCCATAGCGATCATGCTCTGCCACATTTAAGTCATCAAATCGCTCTTTTGACATTCTCCACACTAACTGGCGTTTATCAGTGAAGTCTAGACAAAATCTGGACTCGTCAGTGAACCGCACTGGCGTCCAGTCACGAATCGTCCACCTGGCGTGAGTTCTGGCAAAGTCCAACCGGTCTTGCACATGCTGTCGCGTCAACGGAACACGTACAGCGGGTCTTCTGGCATTAAGTCCGAACTCATTGAGTCTGTTTCTGACTGTTTGAGTAGAAATGCGTACCCCAGTCCCGTTTCTAAAGTCGTTATTCAAGTGCGTAGCGTTCATAAACCGTTGACGTCGAGACTGAATCAACAGAAACCGGTCCTGACGTTGAGTTGTAGCCCTTTCTCGACCCCCGCCGTGTCTGTGTGAAGGATCGCCGTGTGTTTGATGACGATTCAACATTCGGGATACCACGCTCTGAGACACATTAAGAATCCCAGCAACACGACGTTGGGAGACGCCAGCTTCCAACATTCCGACGCCACGGTTCATTTCTTCGGGGCTAAGACGGTTTCTTAACTGTCTCCGAGGCATTTTTAGGGTTCACAAACCAAATGAAATCCTTTTTGCGCTTAGAGAATGAGAAATGACAATTCTGATTCTTCGGTTGGAATGCAGTGTTATGCAAGATTTTTGGGGTGCATGAATTCAATTGCAAAGTGTGAGAAGTGTGCAAGTTCATGAGCACGAAATTTTGCATGAGTTTAAGCTTAAGATAATCATCAATGTATGGAGTGCAAATTCTGTCAAGAAATGGTATATTTTCATTGCAAAAAATGACTAGTAAAAAGTGATCCCTATCAAACTTTGAGTAGTATATATATTTACATATATTTACAAAATTGATATGTATATACAGATAGACGGAAGTACGCTGACGAAGGAACGGAAGCGTCATGTATGTATGTATGTATGTATGTATGTATGTATGTATGTATGTATGTATGTATGTATGTATGTATGTATGTATGTATGTATGTATGTATGTATGCATGCATGCATGCATGCATGCATGCGTATGTATGTATGTATGTATGTATGTATGTATGTATGTATGTATGTATGTATGTATGTATGTATGTATGTATGTATGTATGTATGTATGTATGTATGTATGTATGTCTGTCTGTCTGTCTGTCTGTCTGTCTGTATGTATGTATGTATGTATGTATGTATGTATGTATGTATGTATGTATGTATGTATGTATCGGTACTAGTGATTAGATAAGCTGAGTGATCATTAAAATATACTACAATATATATATCTATACATGTATGTATGTATGTCTGCGCGTGCGTATGTGTGCGTCTGCACGCACCCATTAACGCATGTACTCATTTAAAAAATGAACTCCATCCGCCCCCCCCCCCCCCACCGCGGTCCATAACAGCACGAACACAGCCGGCCGCGTGCAAAGTAAATGAAGGGGTCCATGTAAACTACGCAAGCGACCCGCCGTCGCCTACACCCCCATGAAAAGCAGGAAAACTAAGTCCACTCTTTATATTTTCATTCTTTACCCCTCATCACTGGGCAAAAAATGCTTCTATGGCAAACTTTTGAAACTGAAAAACATTTACACGCTGTTATCTACAAAGAGCGGAGCAGCGTTGACGTCACCAACGCCCGTAGAGAACCATGGTTTAGAATGATGTCATTGAAAATCACGTGACTCGATGCATTCATTGAAGTGGAACTCCATTGTTTTCAATAGGTTTACATTAGAATTTACACTGGAAATGTATATATTAACGTATGTATGTATGTATGTATGTATGTATGTATGTATGTATGTATGTATGTATGTATGTATGTATGTATGTATGTATGTATGTATGTATGTATGTATGTATGTATGTATGTATGTATGTACAGACCAGCTACCGGTAATAACCCAGATTTTTTGTTTCTCAGAGACACCGCCTAACGCGAAATCGGCTATTTTCTCCGCGAAACAGCGAGAAAAGATAAAATGAGCGAGAAATTTCTCGCTGAAATTTCTCCCGGTTTCGCGGAGAAAATTCTCGGTGATTCTCGGCGAAAATTTGACCGATTGCTTTCATTGAAAATGAAATTACCGGCGTTTCGCGGAGAAAACAATATAACTGGGCTTACGTGAAAATTTCGGCTCATTATTATTTCTTCGTTTGTTTGGCGTTGTTTTTGTAAACGAAGGCAAATTGTAGCCATTGTTAAATCATAATCGAATATTATTTCATGTTACTAAAAATTCCTTTTAGTAATTTATTTTTTAAAAGTCTCATGACAACATTTATTCACATCACGAAAATACGCCTATTTATTTGTTACCCGCTTAAACCCCACTTCAAACTGGGGTTACAGGGGTATACTGGCATTATTTATCTAATTTCTGCTCACATAGAATGTAGCTACTCGTTAGAACCGCCTCGTCGAGTGGTTGTAAAGTGTCCCCAAAATCTTGAGCAGAATTATAAAAAAATGCCAGAATAATTATCCGAAAATTTTCCGTTTTTAGTGGTAAAATTTTACAATATATTTGAGTAGGCGAGTTCTCATAATGAGTCGTACATGTAGATTATTAAAACCATAATGGTGTGTGACATTTACCAAAAGCTCAGCTTGATAAGATAGATGGGCTGCATGATGCTTCCACGCATAGCTGAAACCGACCCGCATGCGAGTACTGGTAAACCGCTTACAGGATCTAAGCCTGCCCAGGCAATGTGGTGCGAGTAGGACCGTCATTGCTTATTAACCCTGTTGGTTCCATGGGGTGGCAGGGCTAGAGATGTCATTTCATCTCAATGTCGGGTAAAAGTCCCACAAAATTGGAAACGACGTCTCCAAAATGACCGTTACAGTGTTGACGGTGACGTGAAACCTCAAACAAACAAAACCAAAAGCTCAGATTCGCCTCATTTATTTATGATCACAAACTGTCAAATTGGTACAGCAAGCGGTGCTTTGAATGCAAAGTTAGTGACCAGTTAACGAGGAACACATGAATTCCACCGCAGACTAGGTCTATGTCGCGAACGAACGGACGAAAAACCAGACACCTATATCGGGCCATGCTTCATGCAGGCGCGTGAAAAAGGACATGCTACTTTGCATTCGCACGCATTATTTGCGCTACCAAGTCTACTCCCCGACACCTCACCCACCCCTAACTAATATATACTCCCAGTTGGAGCAAACAGGTGGTGTATCAACATGTTAATAAAACCCATGTAATGGACGAACCTCTATTCACCATTTACATGCATACATACATGTATAGAGAGATTTGGAGTTTACAGGGTATACATGTTCTTTAATCTGTTCCTAGACATCCAATGTAGGATGTGGGTACTCGTTACCAACTACATGTATGTGGCCCGAGCGAGGCGCAAACCACAGTGCAGAGACCCCATGACCCGATGATTATCCCTTTTTGTACCAAATGGAATCTTCCTCCTTATATATACAGGAGTCCATTTTGAAACTTAGGGATGTCAGGTTGTTTTTTCTTAAAAATTTAGTCCGGGAAATGGTTTAACGTTTTGCAAACAGTGTAGGCCCTCATCAGACGCCGCGTTCTGCGGTGTCTTATCTGGGCCTGCACTGTTTGCCAAAGTACCCCTTTAGGGGTTTCTGGTACTGAATGGGTTAAGAGTCAGCGCTCTTACCCATTAGGACACGGGGGGCCAGTTACCTTCGGGGTGAACAGTAGACTTAACAAGATACCCAGGTTGCATGTCTGTACAAACTTCGCTGATTATCTTGGAGAATTTTGCAGTTCTGCTCCAAGTTAGAGATCAGACTTATGTGCAGCCTTGGAATGCTTGCCGCGCAATTTCCTCATATTAACCCTTTTTGTACCAAATGGAATCTTCCTTCTTATATATAGCATGCGTCCATTTCAAAATTTAGGGGTTTCAGGTTGTGTTTTCTCCAAAATTAGGAAACTGGCCTAACTGTTTGCAAACAGTGTAGGTCCTGATCAGACGCCGCGTTCTGTGGCGTCTGATCTGGGCCTGCACTGTTTGCCACGGTACTCGTTTAGGGGTTTCCAGTCTGAAATGGGTTACTGTACATGTATGAGCAAAATTGAATTGTAAAGGCAAGAAACACAAACGGGCCTCCGTGGCCTACTCTTAAACATTAGATCTCTCACTCGGGCTACATGTGAGCTTAAGTGTAAGCATCAGTGATGTTAATTACTCACAGTGTAAGAAAAAGATCAACCAAAATGTAGAGTGAGATCATCGCCCACACATACATGTACAAGCAGGATCCCCGTTATTATATACATTGAGTTTGATATTTCTAAAGTATTTACTTGAGAAAAAAAATAAAGTACTCCCAATATGGTGAACCGATAGAAAATCAACAGTTTTCAATTTATGAAGCGTTTACACAACAGTAAAAAAGGGAACACAGAAAACAGTCATCTTGTTCATACTGCGTTGTAAAGTGCATAAGATGCCGCTCATTATGATTCAAACCGGAGCAAAATCATACTTTACGATGCATTTCGTCATATGCTTCAAACATCGTGTACCAAATTTTAATGCATGAAAAAAATACACGCACATGAACAAATATACATGTAGGTATAGGCAGATTTCGCGGAGAAACACCGTGAACGAGTTCACCTGTACTAATTGGCTTTCTCCGAGAAAAAGCGATGTTCGCGGAGAAATTTCGCGGCGTTTCGCGGTGAAATTAACCGCTTTGAAACGCGAATTTTTTTTCTTCTCGGAGACATTTCTCGCTTGTTCTCCGAGGAAAAAAGCCTATTACCGCGGAGAAAAAAAATATGGGTTATTATATGTATGTAAGTATGTATGTATGTATGTATGTATGTATGTATGTATGTATGTATGTATGTATGTATGTATGTATGTATGTATGTATTTATGTATGTATGTATGTATGTATGTATGTATGTATGTATGTATGTATGTAGGGCCTCAGTGGCCCAGTCGGATGCGCGTCTGACTGGTGATCAGGAGGACGCGGGTTCGACTCCCGCCGGGGTCGGCAACATTCTTTCGTGGAGATTGATCATGAAATCTTTTCTACGGTCATTCTCTCCCTTCCGCTGATTCAAGAAGGGCAGTTGTCAGTTTCTGGCGAAAGAATGTGCATTGCACTGGTTAACCGCTTACGTATAAGCCTGCCCAGGAAAGTGTTGATAGGTTAACTGACCGGCTCAAAAATGACCTAAATAGTGTTGACTGGGCCGTAAAACTCCAATACAAACAAACAAATGTATGTATGTATGTATGTATGTATGTATGTATGTATGTATGTATGTACTTTCAATGAGATGCTTGTCATTGTGTATGTATGTATGTGTACAAACGAGACGCCACAGGATGCGGCGCCCGATCAGGGTTCACACTGTTTGTGAAAAACTAAGTCGTTTTCCAAATAAATTTAGAAAGGGAAAATGAAACGGTCTTAAGTATAGCTGTTTCTTTAGTTGACCTCTCTCCCTCCTTCGCTTTCTTTTAATGGTTAGGAACAACACTATACAGTGAAATCCTGCTACTAAGACCACCTAAAATAAGACCAATTCTGCTTTGAAAAATAGGGGTGGAGGCAATGATCAGGAATCGATACAATTAACCCACAGCTCCTATCAGAGACACCAAAGGAAAAGAAACACATACACGAAACAACTGACCCTAATGGAAACACCAACAACGGAAAGCCAAAACAAATTAAGGAACGATGAAAAACTTTTGTAAAAGCAATCCCTGAGGATTGGAAAAATCTTATTTGAGCCGGGGCACAGCATTTCCTAAAACTTACTTGTGCGCCCAGCGAAGAATCAGATCCATATAGTATAACCGGAGACTCTTCTCTTGCTGCATGAAGGAGCATTGGGCCCTTAGCTATCCTTAGAGCGCACAACGAAGACTCTGATCAGACTGCGCGGATGCGCAGTCTGATCTGAGTCTTCGTTGGGCGCACGTCTTTTTGTAGTTTTTGTCGTGCGCTGGCTCATTTAATAGGTTTCAGTTATTCTTCCTTTGTTTTTCCGACATACAGTATCCTCTGGTCAGAGATCACCTTTGGGACTGTTCAAAAGTGGTCTTAAAGACTATTTTTGAACAGTCCCAATTCTGGTCTTAAACGAGGAATTTCATTGTATATCTTGTAGGGGTGGGTTTCTGAGATATTAAGCCTTATTTAACTGAATAGAAGCCTCCGTGGTGAAGTGGTTATGCTACTCGCCTTGTAAACCTGGAGTCGCAGGATCGACCCCGGGCTTCTCCGGACTTTCGAATGAGTCTTTAAACCGAGGTCCCGTCTCCGTATGACCTTAGCTGTTGGTGAAACGTTAAACTCAAACACTCATTCACTCATTATTTTAACTGGAGGGGTAGGCCATTACCCTTGGGATCGTCATTGTTTCCATAGGTACAGTGGAAAGTCAATAACTCGAATATTTGTGGGACCATGAAAATATGTTTGAGACAGGGGTAGCAATTTAAGCCGAGCCCAGGCCATGAGGCTCAACGGGAATCACTTAAGGGTATTATTTTTCGATCTTCTATATCAAAGTATGTTATGTGTACTCATTAGAATCGCCTCGCTGAGGCGATTCTAATGAGTACACACAATTTATACCTTTCTAAGGATAAAATCCGGAAAGACTCCTTAAAATATCCAAACACATGTCTATTTATGGGACGTGTTCGAATTATCCCAAGTCGCTTTTTAAGGATAAAATCCGGAAAGTCTCCTTAAAATATCCAAACACATGTCAATTTTGGGGGTCACCGGATCAAGAACGTATTCGAATTATCCCAAGTAAACGAGCTAACCTTGTTCGAGAGATTTTTAAGTTTCCCTCTTCATATGCTTGTCTACATGGTTTAAAGGGTTGAAATGAAAGGAAGTTTAAGTACGCAATGTTGTATGATAGAATAAAATTCAATTTTTATTATTATTATTATTATTATTATTTTTATCCAGTATTTGGTAGTAGCGCACGTGCTAATCGAAGTCAAATCATGTGTAACGTTGCAAGTTGACAACAGCCCATGCTATAGAGTACGATTAAACTAAAGAAAGGGCCTGGCTAATCTGCACTTTTGTGCAGGCCTCTCACATATAATAACTATCCCATCGCCTTTGATATTCGGTTTAAATCTTCTTGATTCCCGCCTGGGACATTGGCAAACACTATACCCAAATCCGACGCCACAGAAGGCGGCATCTGATCAATATCTACAATGTTTGCTTTAAGTACAAAAATGGTTTAAAGAAATGAAATTAACCACATGTTTGTAAAATTCGTACCAGACCAGTCATTGACAAGATATTATATGAGTTAAAAGGTAACAGAATAGTTAGAAAGTAAATAAAATTGATCGAGATCTGCGACCCAACATGCACATGTATTTGTTAACCCTTATCTTGCTGAATTTTCATTTAAGCCACACCCATTTCTGTCTATCAACCAATCAAATTACTTGATGTAATTTATTGCTACAAATTCATAAACTGAATGCCAAACATTGTAGATCCTGATCAGATGGCATCTGATCTGGATCTACACTGTTTGCAAAGATAGGGGCTGTCGTGAACAGCAAGATAAGGGTTAAGTAGTTGCTAGGTAGGCTCAACAGCTAGACCCGAGAGCAATCGCAACTTCATTGCATGCTCTCTCACTCACATATACACACACGCACGCATGCACGCGCGATTGCGCGTAATTTCATTTATTTTCACGTATTTTGATGCGACCTCTCAATAAAGTATAGATGAAAACAGAACATATATCAGCGATCATATTCGACAGCCCTTGTTTTATTTGTTTGTTTGATTTGAGGTTTCACGTCCCCATCAATACTGTATAGGTCATGTTGGAGACGTTGCTTCCAATTGTGTGGGACATTTACCCGGCATTGAGATGAAATGACATCTCAAGCCCTGACGCCCAATGAAACCAATAGGGCTTATAAGCATGGACGGTTCGACTCCCACCGCTTTGCCTGGGCAGGCTTAGATCCTCTAAGTGGTTTACCAGTACTCGTGCGCGGTCAGTTTCAGCTCTGCGTGGAAGCATCATGCAGCCCATCTATTTCTTCAAGCCCTTCGATAGCCCTTGTACATGATCAAAACGGCGATTAACCCATTTCAGACTAGCCCCCGCCCATAGGGGCTTGAAGAAATATATGGGCTGCATGATGCTTCCACGCAGAGCTGAATCCGGCCCGCACACTAGTATTGGTAAACCGCTTAGAGGAGCTAAGCCTGTCCAGGAACCGCGGTGCGAGGCGGACCGTCCATGCTTATAAACCCTATTGGGTTCATTGGGCGACAGGGCTTGAGATGTCATTTCATCTCAATGTCGGGTAAAAGTCCCACAAAATTGGATGCAACGTCTCCAAAATGACCTTTACAGTGTTGACGGGGACGTTAAACATCAAATCAAACAAACAAACAAAACCCATTTCAGACCGGAAACCCCTAAAGGGGTACCCTGGCAAACAGCGCAGTCCCAGATTAGACGCCGCAGAACGCGGCGTCTGATCAGGGCCTCCACTGTTTGCTAAAAGTTCAGCCAATTTTCCGAACAATTTTGAAGAAAACACAACCTAACACCCCTAAATTTTGAAATGAACTCCTGCTATATATAAGGAGGAAAATTCCATTTGGTACAAAAAGGGTGATACGTTTGGACAGCTGAGTTCAATCAAAGCACTGAGAGTACTGATGGGTCGATTGTCTCTGGGTGTAGATAGGGAAAATGGACCTGAACGGGGATTTAGACTGTACTGTCCTGTACTGTAAGCAAGCAGTGTAGACCCTGATCAGACTAAGCGTTCTGAGATTCTATTTATCATATGACATTCAAAACGCATATAACGACAGTATTGGTATGATAGGTTATAAAAGGTCTTTAGAAGCCTTCGTGGTGTAGTGGTTAATCGCTTGATCGATCCCGGGCTTCTCCAGACTTTCGGATGAGTCTTAAACCGAGGTCCCGTCTCCGTATGACCTTAGCTGTTGATGAGACGTAAAACTGAAACACTAACTAACTATAAACGGTCTCTTCCACATCATTAATCCAAGAAACAAATGTTATAGACATTTGTTAGAATCGCCTCGAATTTGTTTCTTGGAGTACTAAATTACAATAATCTTTCATGACTATGGATTCGATTTGGACATTTCCAACCGAGGGAAGCCCAAGCCGCTCGGAATTGAGGCTAAACCTTGAGCTAAGAATTCATTCCATTGAAATTGTCGTTATAACGAGTTTTGTCGTTATAACGAATGTCGTTATAACGCGGGTCCTACGTACTTTGCGTCACAAATGAGAATGAGTAGCCTTATTAGTTATTACTTAAGAAATAGATCAGATCTAGTTGTGCTTTGTTGAGTAATAAATCACAGTTTGGAGGTCAGTTGTAAAGTATATCAAATCACGAGCGCGTAGCGCGCATGGTTTGTCTACTTACAACTGACCGACAAACTGTAATTTATTACTCAACAAATCACAAACTAGAGCTGATCTATTTCGATTCTAACAGGCTGAAAATCGGCAATAATGCTGTTGTTTCCTTCAAAATCTCACAACTTTGCGCCATTGTTAGAAGAAATCCCGCTAAAATTATCGACTGAAACAATTGCATTTATATCCTGGTCTAACGTTTTCGATGCGAAAATATGACGTTACACCGTCTAACGTCAATGAAATCGACTAGTGACGTCATACATTGGCAGTTTTTAACGACGTCACAGGTCACGTTCTTTCGAGCCATGATTTGTTGCAGAATAAAGCACACCTATTTTCCATTGCCTATATAGGCGCGCTGTGTTAGAATTCTTTGTTAACTCTTTTCTGATAAGACTGCAAAGTTAAGGAGACTTTTCTGTTCCACAGTTCCCGACGTACCAAAATGTTTGTTACTCTAGGCCAATTTCGGACATTCTTATCTAGTAGGCAGGAAAATGTTATCTTTCATGCAGAAGCCTCCGTGGTGTAGTGGTTACGCTACTCGCCTTGTAAACCAGGGGTCGCAGGATCGATCCCGGGCTTCTCCAGACTTTCGGATGAGTTTTTAAACCGAGGTTCCGTCTCCGTATGACTTTAGCTGTTGGTGGGACGTAAAGCTCAAACACTCATTCACTCACTTATCTCTCATGTAGCCATAAATGGTCTTCTTTTGAAGGAAATGTGGGGTATTTTTCATATAATCAGCTGTACACATAGATTCTGAGTTGGTTTTCGTTCATAAATTGTGAGTTCTCATTAATACGTTCTCATGAGAACCAACAATTTATTTTGTTGAACAAGAAACTGGAAAGTATCAGTAATCCTAAGCAAGTTTTATGAAGTATGCCAGCTCTCTTATTTCAACCGTGAAATCATATAACCATCTTCCACCCGCTAAAGTCACGTTATTAAGCTTGTCAAGCCAAGAACCAACTGGTAAATAAATATCTCTTTGCCTAGCTCCCTGTTCTACGATCGGAGCTACAAGAATCGTGTCTCCAAGAAGGAACTCGTCTTCACAGATCAACGCGTCCTCGCTGTAGGGTTCAAGCCACCAAAGCGGTCGAATAATTGGATAACCTGTTTCTATAGACTCCTGTGCCAGTTGTATCATAACTTCTGAATACTGTTCATGAAGCTGTGTGTATTTGAGAGCTATTTCTATAACAGTGTCATTGTAAAGCCATGGCGGTATTGAATATTGCATACTAGGAAGAAAAGTATTTAACTGCAGCCATCTTATGTAGAGTTCCGGTTCCGGTAAATTGTTATATGCATTGCCACCGATCATATCCGGGAGTACATAGGGATAACCGAGTATTCCAAATGTCAATGTGCATGGGATTATGGACTTCAACGCGTTATCGTGTCCCCAATTAGACATCTTGTCCATCATACGAACAAAAAGTGGATAAGTTTGAGTGTGATAGCCTACTCTTACCTCCTGGTGATATGTTCTGTCTGCCTTTTCTGCGAGGGCTACCCATGACTGAGGGTATATGTCGCCAGGATTACGTGGAGTAGCCGCGGCACTGTACACATGGGGGAGCCAAGCTGCTTCGCCTGCGTCGAACTTGAACGAACTTATATTGTAATTACTTCGTAAGGTTTCAAGTTTTTCCACGTACCAGTTGACAGCATCCTGATTGGACGGATCTAAAATACCAGCCCGCTCCCCGTCCCACCAGGAGGTAAGAGCTGGTCGAGGACTTTCAAACGCTCGTATCAGGTAAAACTTTGATGCGGCTTCTATAAATGACTGCGAATCAAAGTTGAAGAAAGGGTGGACCCAAACAGTGACCCTAAATCCTAGTGCATTCAACTCCGCAATCATAGCTGATGCGTTTGGAAATTTCTCTTCATTGAATACCATATCTCCATACGCTGGTGTCCAGTCATCGTCTATTTCGATCTGCGCATGTGTGAAGTTGTGTTCCAGAATCGCGTTTGCGAATGACATGACTTTTGATTGGTTGATATCTTTATGAAACTGAGCCCATGTTGACCAAATTGGATATTTGAATAACTTTTCATCCGGTATTCCTTTTGGGTGTGCAATAAATTTTGAAGCCATCTTTATATGAATATCTTTGATATTGTCAGCTTGACAAATTTTATACTTAAGATAAGGATTTTCTTTGCCATAGTTCAAATATGGATAATTCTGAAACTGTGCAGAAAAGCACATAAATCCTGTTGGATTATTCATACTGAAATAAAGTGGTACGTCATTATCTATAAATATCCCTATTCCCTTTGATGAAAAGAAATACCTCTCCAAAACGCCCCCAATCTCGCCAATGTATGAATCATTTGCGTTGTACGGCGCCAGTGTTCTATTTGTTGTGTCAAATGGCCAAGCTTGTATCTTGTCTTGATATCCGCCGTACCAATGAGAGTCAGTGATATTAAAACAGTCTATGAGCACTTGGTTCGTGCACGCTAAAGCGATCCACTGGATATCATAACAGTCCAGTTCATGCAAAGGGTCCCGCGTAAAATTAATTGTTAATTTCCTGTCTTTTTGCCACTCAAGACATATGTCAGTTTTCGAAATACTAGAACAATCGTTCGGTATTGTGACTCCTACCTTATAGTTTAATAATCCGCTTAGAATCAACATGCTCCTATTTTGTATTGTTAGTTTTAAATCCTCCTTCAAGCGGGCGCTACCACTCATTAGTGGCCATGTGATATTGTCAAAATGAGGCTCTTGCGTCGGAGTATGGCGGTCATGCACGTAATTTTGATCTATTTCGTTCGTTTGCCACACCACAATGCCTATAACAGCTCCAAGTATTATCAGCATACACAAGATAATAAGAATTTCAGTTCTTCTTCCGATTTCCCTTGTTGTTTGCTTGTCGCATGTGTCTGTCGTCTTATTGGACATTTTGGCTTCTGCAAGAATGAGAAGTTGGAGACATAGAGGATCTTACATGAGTGCTCATATATTATTTAATTTATTAAACGAGTTGAGGAAAAGAGATAAAATGCGAGGCTGTGCCGAGCATTTTATCACTTTTCCTCGACGAGTTTAATAAATTCAATAATACATGAGCACGAATGTAAGATTCTATTTATCATATGACATTTAGACGCATTTTATTCACGATTGTTTTACAAAAATATCAATATTCCGCCATTAGTCAACGCGACGTCGTTAAGGGCGTCGTACATGTAACGTTACGGGAGATATCTAGCTGTTTTGCATATTTAATCCACTGGTGGATTATCGAAAATATTACATGGCGTTATTACACTCTCAGATGCGACGTCATATGATAAATCACGTTATCAAGTCCATGTAATAGAGGGCCTTGTAAACCTCACATACAGACCAGCTACCGGTAATAACCCATATTTTTTGTTTCGCGGAGAAACCGCCTAACGCGAAATCGGCTATTTTCTCCGCAAAACAGCGAGAAAAAATAAAATGAGCGAGAAATTTCTCGCTGACATTTCTCCCGGTTTCGCGGAGAAAATTCTCGTAGATTCTCGGCGAAAATTTGACCGATTGCTTTCATTGAAAATTAAATTACCGGCGTTTCGCGGAGAAAAAATACAACTGGGCTTACGGGAAATTTTCGGCTCATTATTATTTCTTCGTTTGTTTGGCGTTGTTTTTGTAAACGAAGGCAAATTGCAGTCATTGTTAAATCATAATCAAATATTTTTTCATGTTACTAAAAATTCCTTTTAGTAATTTATTTTGTAAAAGTCTCATGACAACTTTTATTCACATCACGAAAATACGCCTATTTATTTGTTTCCCGCTTAAACCCCACTTTTAACTGGGGTTAACATGGGTATACATTATTTATCTAATTTCTGCTCACATAGATTGTGGGTACTCGTTAGAACCGCTTCGTCGAGTCCTTTTAAAGTGTACCCCAAATCTTGAGCAGAAATATGAAAAATGCCAGAATTCTATCCGAAAATTTTCCGTTTTTAGTGGTAAAATTTTACAATATATTTTAATAGGCAAGTTCTCATAATGAGTCGTACATGTAGGTTATCAACAACATAATGATATATGGCATTTACCAAAAGCTCAGCTTGATGAAATAGATGGGCTGCATGATGCTTCCACGCAGAGCTGAAACCGACCCGCATGCGAGTACTGGTAAAACCGCTTACATGACCTAAGCCTGTCCAGGCAAAGTGGTGCGAGTCGGACAGTCAATGCTTATAAACCCTGTTGCTTTCATGGGGTGGCAGGGCTTGAGGTGTCATTTCATCTCAATGTCGGGTAAAAGTCCCACAAAATTGGAAGCGACGTCTCCAAAATGACCTTTACCGTGTTGGCGGGGACGTAAAACCTCAAACAAACAAAACCAAAAGCTCAGATTCGCCTCATTTATTTATGATTACAAACTGTCAAATTCGTACAGCAAGCGGTGCTTTGAATGCAAAGTTAGTGACCAGTTAACGAGGAACACATGAATTCCACCGCAGGCCAGGTCTATGTCGCAAACGAACGGATGAAAAACCAGACACCTATATCAGCCATGCTTCATGCAGGCGCGTGAAAAAGGACATGCTACTTTGCATTCGCACGCATTATTTGCGCTACCAAGTCTACTTCCCCGACCCCTCACCCACCCCTAACTAATAAATACTCCCAGTTGGAGCAAACAGGTGGTGCATCAACATGTTAATAAAGCCCATGTAATGAACGACCCACTATTCACCATTTTGCACACATACATATATAGAGAGAAAGCGAGTTTACAAGGATATATTTTCCTTAATCTGTTCCTAGACGTCCAATTTAGGATGTGGGTGCTCGTTACCAACTACATGTATGTGGCCCGAGCGAGGCGCAAACCACAGTGGAGAGACCTAATGACCCCTTGATTAACCCTTTTTGTACCAAATTGAATCTTCTTCCTTATATATACAGGAGTCCATTTTGAAACTTAGGGGTATCCGGTTGTTTTTTCTTAAAAAATTAGTTCGGGAAATGGCTTAACGTTTTGCAAACAGTGTAGGCCCTGATCAGAGGCCGCATTCTGCGGTGTCTGATCTGGGCCTGCACTGTTTGCCAAGGTACCCCTTTAGGGGTTTCTGGTACTGAATTGGTAAAGAGTCAGCGCTATTACCCACTAGGACACGGGGGCCAGTTACCTTCGGGGTGAACAATAGACTTAACAAGAGACCCAGGTTGCAGGTCTGTACAAACTTCGCTTATTATCTTGGAGAATTTTGTAGTTCTGCTCCGAGTTAGAGTTCAGACTTATATGCAGCCTTGGAATCCTTGCCGCGCGATTTCCCCATATTAACCCTTTTTGTACCAAATGGAATTTCCTCCTTATATATAGCATGCGTCCATTTCAAAATTTAGGGGTTTCAGGTTGTGTTGTCTTCAAAATTAGGAAAATGACCGAAATTTTTATAAACAGTGTAGGTCCTGATCAGACGCCGCGTTCTGCGGCGTCTGATCTGGGCCTGCACTGTTTGCCACGGTACCCGTTTAGGGGTTTCCAGTCTGAAATGGGCTAATTAACATGTATGAGCAAAATTGAATTGTAAAGGCAAGAAACATTAGCGGGCCTCCGTGGCCTACCCTTAAACATTAGACCTCTCACTCGGGCTACATGTGAGCTTAAGTGTAAGCATCAGTGATGTTTAATTACTCACAGTGTAAGAAAAAGATTAACCAAAATGTAGGGTGAGATCAGCGCCTACACATACATGTACAAGCAGGATCCCCGTTATTATATACATTGAGTTTGATTTTTCTAAATTATTTACTTGAGAAAAAAATACAGTACTCCCAATATGGTGAACCGATAGAAAATCAACAGTTTTCAATTCATGAAGCGTTTACACAACAGTAAAAAAGGAACACAGAAAACATTCATCATGGTCATAGTGCATTGTAAAGTGCATAAGATGCAAATCATTATGATTCCAACCGAATCAAAATCATACTTTACGATGCATTTCGTCATATGCTTCAAACTTTGTGTACCAAATTTTAATGCATGAAAAAAAAAAAAAATCACATGAACAAATATACATGAAGGTATAGGCATATTTCGCGGAGAAACACCGTGAACGACTTCACCTGTACTAATTGGCTTTCTCCGAGAAAAAGCGATGTTCGCGGAGAAATTTCGCGGCGTTTCGCGGTGAAATTAACCGCTTTGAAACGCGAATTTGTTTCTTCTCGGAGACATTTCTCGCTTGTTCTCCGAGAAAAAAAAGCCTATTACCGCGGAGAAATAAAAAATATGGGTTATTACCGGTAGCTGGTCTGTATACAGAGAAACTTTTGGATTTCTGAGAGGATCTTACTCGATGAGTGTTCATGTGTTATTAAATTTATTAAATGCGCAGAGGAAAAGGGATAAAATGCGCGGCTTCGCCGAGCATTTTATCCATTTTCCTTAAAGAATTTAATAAATGATTGATTTAGAGGATCTTACATGAGTGTTCATGTATTATTGAATTTATGAAGCGAGTTGAGGACAAAGGATAAAATGCGAGGCTTCACCGGGCGTGTTATGCCTTTTCCCTTAACGATTTTAATAAATTAAATAATACACGAACATGAATGCATAGAGGATTTTTATTTTTTTTTTAGGTAGATACCAAAAATATTTCATCGGGTGTATTGAAAACATCCAAATTTTCGGATGTTTTCAACACACGAGATGAAATGTTTTTTTTATCAGCCGAAAAAAGTAAATTTTCTTTTCATGTTATAATTTTATACGGATATTTACCGTAATTGATCAATCGTATCTTACGTCATAATTTTGACCTTGCTATGACGTCACAACTGTCAGTTTCAAAACATAAACAGATCGCCATTTTGAATACAGCATTTTTACAGTATAAAGAGTGCTTTTCAAGGTATTTTACAGAATTATTTTATCGATAACATATGAATTTTGGCGAGAAAATGTAGTCCGGACTGCTACTGTGAAAATAACAAGGTCATGTTGTTGTTTTTGTCTTTTTTTACAGACACTAAGACTTTTATTTTAACGCAGTAAACAAGATTCGAGGTGCATATTTGTCCTAAAGAATGTATTTTACCGGTGAACTAATGTAATAGCTGGTCTCTGAATATGTTGCTATCAAGTATTTCGTCACAGAATATTACAGAATGTAAAACAATGTGTTACAGAATGTCACAGAATGTAACACAATGCGTTGCAGAATGCTACAGAAAGAACCTCAATGCGTTATAGAATGTTACAGAATGTAACACAATACGTTACAGACTGCTAACGAATGTAAAACAATGCGTTACATAATGTAACACAATGCGTTACAGAATGTAACACAAAGCGTTATAGAATATTTCAGAATGTAACACAATGTGTTACAGAATATTACAGAATGTAACACAGTGCGTCACAGAATGTTACATAATATAACACAATGCGTTACAGAATGTTACAGAATATAACATTTTTTTTTTTTTTTTTTTTTTTTTTTTGTCAGCTCCTCCGCCCCTTACTGACTCCATATTTTTTGTATATCGTGCATTTGATAAAATAACATTTCTAAAGATTTGTAAGTATATATATATATATATATATATATTTATATATAAATTGGTAACGCACGCACGCGTGTATGTAAGTATGTATGTATGGATGGATGGTTGGAAAAAGGGGTATATAATACAGAATATAACATAATGTGTTACAGGATTTTACAGAATGTAACACAATGCGTTACAGAATGTAACACAATAAATGCAACACAACAAGAATATTTTGTAACGAAGTTAACTTTCATCGAGATGCAAAAATTTTCCAACGAAAGTTCTTATTTTACCGGTATCTTATTTCATAATCTATTGATAATTTTTGATTGAGAATTTTTGTACGGTGGCTTTAAGAATAAATACACTATTTCACAATCACTAGGAATGGGGTGTCTAGAGTTTTCAAATAGCTTGTTACATAGAACTAGAGTAACTGGTGTACGAATCAACACGTAACCGTAACTGAGAATGCATCTCTTATAGAATATTACAGTTTCGAGGATGCATAGCTGATTAAAGGAGTCTCATAATTTCAGGTTTTCTCAAGCCAACAGCAATATGGAGGTTTCGTGTTACAAAAACTAAGAGTTTAATTGTAACGAAGTTAACATGCAACGAAATTGATATTTGTTCCAAATAAAGCTCATATTTCACCGATAAACTAATTTCATAATATATGAATAGCTTCCTTTTCAAAACGTTTAATACAGTGGCTGATGAACGCATAAGTAAACCTTTCGATAATGCTATTCTAAAAACCTCCAGACGACTTCATGAAATTGCTGTCGACTGGAAAATTCAAGTATCCATAAATCAGATAACAATGCATACTGCAGCGGCTTACGAAAACCGTATTGTGTAATATCACAGAATGTATCTGCGCATAAAATGCTTTGAGAGAGAATTTGGGAATCCTTCTGGTGTACAGTAAAGCCATAGATATCTGGATGTTTTGAAAAGCATTTTCCCGTAAGAAACTGATTTACATTTAACAAAGGTCATGTTATTTTTCACAGTGTGAAAATATCACAAAGTTTTCACAGTGCAAAAATATCATTTTTATTTGTTTCAGATATGCATTTAATTCACTGCAGAGTTTAAAAAAATGTTTTTATTTATCATATGACATTTAAAACGCATTTTATGTACGTTTTTTAACAAAAAAAAAACAAAACAAAAAAAAACTTAATATTCTGCCATTAGTAAACGCGACGTCGTTAAGGAAGCCTTAGTGTAACGTTACGGAACGTATCTAACTCATTCGCATATTTAATTCACTAGTACATAACCATTTAATACATTCCGTTATTACATTATCAGAAGCGACGTCATATGTTAAAGGGGTATACATTATTTTCCTGTTGTTGTTCTCTTGTGTTTTTATTTTGTCTCAAATACATAGATTGTGATACTCGTTAGAATCGCTGCAATGCCGCAGATTAGAAATAAAATAAAATATGCAAATTAGTAAGTTAAATGTATCGATTCCTGATCTTTGTTTTACTTCTATTTTTCATAGACGGACCTAGAAAATTCATGTTTGTGTCTTTGATAATAAAGAAATAAAGAATAATCGATGGGTTTAAGGCAGTTCTATAGGGGCGAACCGAATTTATGATATTATTAAAGACAATTACCCTGTATTTAGATTATAACCCGATATTTGTCATTCACCCACCAAGTTTGCTGTCTTTGATACAGAAGCCCAAGACAAGTTTCCCATGTTATATTGGTTACCTAAACTTCATAATTTTAAGACCATACAATGATCAGGCAATGATCAGGAATCGATACCATTAACCCACATCTCCCATCAGAGACACCAAAGTAAAATGATATAAGCAACACAAACACCCAAAGACAAACCATAACAAAAATAAACCGCGACAGAAGAACCGCCTTGGAACGGTCAGCGGAAACGAATTCCACTGGGGGAAGGGGGCGTAAATCGATTTTACGTGGCCACAATCCTCGCTTTTACTCCCGTCGCGATTAAAACATAAATTTGTTCAGTCCGCATGAAGGCCTCCTAAATCATCAGTGCAACATCTCCGTGATCACAACAAAAATCAAACAACCACAGAGATGAAACAACGGTGAGGACTCGACAGCAAGAAACCGCTGAAATCCTGGAGCAATGAAAACCAACAGTTAGACTCCGATGGGCCCGACCAGACACAGAGCATTAGGTACCAACCAACATAAGCCTTTACGCTAGAACCGTCATAGAATCTGAGGCCTGACCCACCGGCGTGCAATTGAAGAGGGAAGCAAAGTTGTCAATCGTGATTGGATTAACTACATGCATGCAGTCTGTCGTATAACATTTATGTTGTACCCAACCCAATCCTTTCCCTTCCGCTGATTCAAGAAAGGCAGTTGTCAGTTTTTGACGAAAGAGTGTGCACTGTACTGGTTAACCGCTTACGTATAAGCACGCCCAGGAAGAGTGTGGATTCATAAACTGACCGGCTTAAAAATGACCTTAAATAGTGTTGACTGGGCCGTAAAACTCCAATACAAACAAACAAATAACCAACATAAGACGACGTGCAGAGCGCAATAACTATAAATCTTGCATTTATACTTGAGTTATTTCCCTTGGAAATATATATGGGCAAATCGTGTCCGGTCAGTAATTTTCTTATTTTTAGATGGATTTTGAAATTACTTGGCGAAAATGTTAACCAGCATGAGACGCTGTGTCTCGCGAGTCACCCAGGGCGGTACCTCGAAGGTAAAAGGTCATACTTAGAGATGCAAGGTAAAACGGGTCTTTTTCGTTTACGGTCAATAACTTTCTTATTTCTGGATGGTATTTTAAATTTCTTGCCAAGAAATGTTAATCATCATTAGACGATGTGTAGCGCGCAAGATCCAGGTCGGTACCTCCAAGGCCCAGGTCAGACTTAGAGGTCAAAGGTGAAAAAGTGTCTTTTTTTCGTGTCCGGGGAATAACTGTTTTAGTTCTGAATTGACTTTTTAAAGTAACCTTGCAGAAATTTTCACTTTCATTAGACGGTGTGTCGTGCGCAAGACCAAGATCCGTACCTCCAATGTCAAGGTCATACTTAGCAGTAAAAGGTCAAAAAGGGGCCTTTCTTCCGTGTACGGACAATAACTTACTTATTCTTATATGGATAATGAAATTGCTTGGCAGAAATGTTAACCAACAAAAGAAAATGTGTCGCGCCCAAGCTCCAGGTCGGTACCTCAAAGGTCAAGGTCAAACTTAAAGGTCAAATGTAAAAATGGTCTTTTCTGTGCCCGGTCAATAACTTTCTTATGCCTTGGTGGATTTTGAATTAACTTGGAAGAAATGATAATCATTATGAGACGATGTGTCGCGCGCAAGATCAGGGTAGGTACCTCCAAAGTCAAGGTCATACTAAGAGGTCAAGGGTAAAAAGGGTCTTTTTTTCGTGCCTGGCAAATAACTTTTTTATTTCTGAATGTTCACCCTTATTAGACGACGTGTAGCGCACAAGATCCAGATCCGTCCCTCCCATGTCAGGGCTATTCTTAGAGGTCAAAGGTAAAAAAGGGGTATTTTTTGTGTCGGGTCAATAACTTTCTTATCCTTGGATGGATTTTGGAATTACTTGGCAGATATGTTAACCAATACAAAATGATGTGTGGCTACCAAGACCCAGGTCGGTACTTCAAAGGTCAAGGTCTTACCTAGAGGTCAAAGGTCAAAAATGGGTCTTTTTTTCGTGTCCGGTTAATAACTTTCTTATTCCTGGATGTATTTTGAAATTACCGGTACGTGGTAGAAATGTTAACCATCATGAGATGATATGTCGCGTGCAAGACACAGGTCGGTACCTCCAAAGTCAAAGTCATACTTAGAGGTCAAAGGTAAAAAAGATCTTTTTCCGTATCCGGTCAGTAACTTTCTTTTTTCTGGATGAACTTTTGAAAGTTACTTCACAGAAATGTGCAGCTCCATTATGTGTCGCACGCAAAACCCAGGTCAGTATCTCCAATGTCAAGGTCATACTTAGAGGTCAAAAAGGGGGAGACATATGTGTTTTTGTAGAAACCTAATTCTAGTAGGTCATGCTTTCTTCTTAAATCCATGAATAGGTATGCTTTTTCAATTCTCTGATTATATGAATGGGTGTGGGGAGGGGGGGGGGGGGTGCGCACATCCCTACTGAAAATTTTTCTGTAGTTACATCCCCCCTCCCCAAACACACGCAACCACCTCGGAGCCATTTAGCTATCGCTTTGCACTCGTATCCATGTCATTTATACGTAAAGAATATGAAATAAGTCAGCCCTGATAAGATAACAAAATATGAAACAAGATAAGATGGGCCCCGCCAAGCGAATTTGTGTCTTCGAGCATTCCGTCATGACAAATTTTAACTGCGCATGACCAGCCATTCAAAGGGGCCAGGGATATGGCTTTCTGTCTGAAGGTTCCTCTTGATTCATTGCTTGTATGAGCGAGCAGCGAAGGTTCTGGCGAGACTGCGCGGATGCTCAGGCTCGCCTGAAGCTTCGCTACTCGCATAGGCGATAAGTACCAAAATCGCTTGACGGGGCCCAGATAGTATGTGCATTAGTAATAAGGGTGACCGGCTTCAGACTGACACGTTCATCATTACTGCTTGAAACGCAAACGGATTCGTTTCTAATTCATTCAACGTTTAGGTACGTAGTTCCTTTTGTTTTTAGAGTGAGTGTTTGAGTTTCACGTCCCACCAACAACTAAGGTCATACGGAGACGGGACCTCGGTTTAAAGACTCATCTGAAAGTCTGGAGAAGCTCGGGGTTATTGTTTCTAGAAAGTCTAGGAAAGAGCTGCTGACTCGGCTTGTCGCCTGTTTGTTTGATTTGAGGCTTAACGTTAGAAATGGGATAACTGTATTGAAAATTGTCATTTTGGGGACGTAAAACGAAATTTCCGACCCTAAAAAACCGCAGACTTATCTCCCAAAATGACAATTTTGAATACAGTTATTCCCTAAATAAGGAAGATATCTGTATTTGTTTGTTTGTTTGATTTGAGGTTTAATGTCCCCGTCAACACTGCATAGGTCATTTTGAGACGTTGCTTCCAATTTTGTGGGACTTTTACCCGACGTGGAGATGAAATGACATCTCAAGCCCTGTCGCCCAATGAAACCAATAGGGTTTATAAGCAAGGACGGTCCGACTCTCGCAACGCTTTGCCTAGACTGGCTTAGATCCTGTACTCGTGTGCGGGTCAGTTTCAGCCCTGCGTGGAAGCATCATGCAGCCCATCTATTTCTTCAAGCCCCGATGAGCGGGGGCGAAATGTCGCCTGTGATTTCGTTGTTTGTTAAGATGTGTATGTCCATCTTTTTTATGTTTAGGTTCTGATTCGGCCAGTTCCTGTAGTTTCATTACTGTTTCTGGAAAATGGCTTATTTTTAACGTTTGGCAAAAACAAAATACAGTAAAACCTGTCACAGTGGCCACCTCTATTAAAAAGCAACCGGTCTTAACCCTTTACCACTCAGGGATTTTGTGAATTTCGCTGATTTTCACAGTGTTGCAAGTGACAGCAACTTCAACTAGCCATTGTTTCATGATGGATGGTCTGTTTTACACCAAACTCGGCATGAATGTTCATTGGGCAGTAGCCTTTCAAATGCAACCTTTCATGACTTGATCATTGTTGTCATGGTAAAGAGGGGGCATCTCAAAGTTGGCAAAAAGTGTGTTTTCACATGAATTTTTTACCACATTTTAATCTTCACACAGCTGTCAAGGCAACAATTAAGGTGTTTGGCACTGGCCATTTTCACTGTTTGCAGCATGTTTTATCAGCATCAATTTTCAGGCATTTTTGACCCCAGACACCCTCAGATATAATTTTTAGCGGCCGGTTGGACCATACACCCAAAATTTTTCGGGATGTGAGGGGGGCGTTGCCCCCCTTCAATCCCCCCCTAGAATATTTTTAGTGGGGAGGCGCGCGAAAAAACAGGTCATTTTTTTTTTCAACAAATCCTAAAGCAAACATAACTGTCCAGGGGTGGAAATGCAGATTTTAGGTTCTTCTGGGGCTTAAAATGGGGGGGGGGGGGGGATGCAGACACGTAAAAACACGTATCTGAGTGGGAAAGGGTTAAGCAAGGTTGCCTTCAGTTCCCGAAAAAAGGAAAATGCATAAAAATTCACCCTTATTAAGCAAGCACTGTCTTAAGCAAGCACCTTTTGATCATCCCTTAGGTGCTCGCTTAATACAGGTTGGACTACATAGAAGAAAAAGGTACTTACCAGGAATTTTCTCATCGATTCAAAGCTATACAATCTTCAAAACCTTCAGATGTAATTGTTTTGGTAAAATGCCATAATTCTTAGCTTCGGATAGGGAGGAGTTACCAGACTGATTTAGAGATATCTTCCTTATTTAGAGGATAAGTGTATTGAAAATTGTCATTTGGGGAGGTAAGTCTGCGGTTTTATGGCCGGAAATTTCGTTTTACGGCGACGCGCTAGGTAAAACGGAATCTGCGACCGTAAAACCGACGATTTCTTCCCCAAAATGACACTTTTGAATACAGTAATCCAAATTCTAATGTGCTTATTCAGTTGTTATATTGAAAATTGTACTATTTAGCTCAAAGAAGCACCGACGGTAAAACCAATTGCTACCCATTGAAAAGCGACGTTACATGATGACATCACGTTTTCGACAGTATATCGCAAGATATAATGTCGCAAAGTTTTGACGTTACCCAATCAAATGTCACGTTACATACGCATGTGCATTAGAGATTTTGTTGGAAACATATGTGGTGGATACTAGTAAGATTCGCCTCACTGAGGTGGTTCTATCAAGTACCCATGCACAACAGACTTTTTAATGTAGAAACAGAACAAAATACCCTCCAATTATCCTCTGCATCCCTATTTATCTAGATTATTCTCATATTTATTTTTTCATGCCACTATACATGATTTACATCATATATAATGTTCATATAATTTATAGCAAGCAGTACGAAATTGTTTGCTTTGGTTATCTGTAGTTATGACACATTATTTTATCAAATCTACTCTTACAACAAGACTATGCAGTTCGATTTCAACTTTTACCCACACATTCGCGGTATTTCAATATACGTTCGTTTGTTTGATTTTAGGTTTAACGTCCCCATCAACACTGTATAGGTCATTTTGGAGACGTTGTTTCCAATGACATCTTAAGACCTGACACGCACCGCTTTGCCTGGGCAGGCTTAGATCTCTTAGATTTGTGGGACTTTTACCCGACATTGAGATGAAATGACATCTCAAGACCTGTCGCCAAATGAAACCAATAGGGTTTATAAGCCTGGACGGTCCGACTCGCACTGCTTTGCCTGGGCAGGCTTAGATCCTCTAAGTGGTTTACCAGTTCTCGTGTGCGGGTCGGTTTCAGCTCTGCGTGCAAGCACCATGCAGCCCATCTATTTCTTCAAGCCCCAATGGACGGGGGCCTTTCGATAAACGTAGCGTATACCTAGCAAAGACGTAGTTATACGTAGTTAAACCTTCTAAAACGTAGAGTAGACGTATTCAATATGCCCAAATACGTAATAAGCACCGCACTTGGAAATCCTCTACGTATTACTTAGCATTTCATTGTGTGATATAGTGCATTTTTCCATACCTCAAAAAAGGTAATTTTATGAGGAAAATTTGTGATATTGTTCTTATTTATATTCCAAACATAGGTTGTGGGTACTCGTTAGAACTGCCTCAATGAGGCGGTTCCAACGAGTACCAACAACCTATGTCTTGGAACAGAAATAAGGAAAATCGTGTTTACCCCCGTAAACCCCAGGTTTCTCTATATAAAGTGGGGTTTAGGGGGGTCTTTATTTCACGGACTTGTTCACGTGATCTCTATCGTTTTCAACGTCTTTTATACTACCTTTTATTACGTTTCAGTCGATTTTGGTAGCGGGTTTGTTGGGTATCACATTGGTTTGTTTGTTTTGTTTTGTTTGATTTGAGGTTTAACGTCCCCGTCAACAATGTAAAGGTCATTTTGGAGACGTTGCTTCCAATTTTGTGTAATTTTACCCTACATTGAGATGAAATGACATATCAAGACCTGTCGCCCAATCAAACCAATAGGGTTTATTAGCATGGGCGGTCTGACTCGCACCGCTTTGCCTGGGCAGGCTTAGATCGTCTAGGCGGTTTACCAGTACTCGTGTGCGGGTTGGTTTCAGCTCTGCGTGGAAGCATCATGCAGTCCATCTATTTCTTCAAGCCCCGATGGGCGGGGACCGATGTATCACAAACAAAACAAATTAGTACGCACTAGTGCGAGTAGCTAAGTTTCATAACGTTTGACAAGGTCATAGACTATCACTTCATACATGTACAGATTCTGACAACGATGGGTGTAGGCCAGCTGCAGTGGAGGTTGCACTTCAGTAAATCATTGGTCTTTATGAAAGCTGTACTTTCTTTAGGGTGTACTTGCTTTAGGGAGAGCTTTCAGTACAGAACTGAATATTCTGCTGCTTCTGATTGGATGTGGTGCTAAGCCATTATTTTTCTGAGGTGTTTAATTGTTTATTAGAAGAAATATTAGTAGGTATTTACTCTTGTAAAAAGCAGCTGATTTAAGTTTAACCAGAAAAGTGTGCTGACTGGCCACTGGAAATGCCTAGATTTTTTCGCTGCGGTACTGACAGCCGAAACGGCCAAAATATGCCGCACAACACCATAATTTTTTAGCTGCTTCTGGAAGGTAAATGGTCTTCCTGTCAAATAATATGCCTTATTATTGAAGCTTTAGACTTGTTGAAATGTGGAAGAACATGCTATATGCCCCAATTTACATTGTGAGTAAGGAGATTTTTAATGACAGATCTGTCATCTCTAGCTATCCTGCATGTTGTAAAGTAAGACCGGCTTTCTTCCGGCTTTGACCGCCATAGAAATATGAGTCCGCACAAAATGTAGTCCGGTTTAGCACAGTAATCAAAAATGTACAAGCGTATAAGCGCAATACAAGCGCAATACAAACTTCTGAAGCAGACGACTTGACGATTTTATCTTGCCTTTCAGAGAATCGATTCAGTATTTCATATGAATCAGTTGCGACGTGTTTGGCAAAGGCTATACCCAGATCAATGCGGCGTCTGCTTAGTCGTCTGCTCTGGTTTTACACTGTTTGCTACATAATTCCTGCCAATCATGCCCCTGGGTTCCAAATGGGCCATGCCCCGGGGCCCCTTCGCTCCCATAGACACATAATGGAAAAAAAAAGCTTCAAAAATCTTCTGCTCTGAAACCACAGGGCCCAGAGCTAAGATATTTAGCATGTAGCAATGGCAAGTAGTCACCTACATAATTGCTGCCAATCATGCCCCTGGGGTCCAAATTGGCCACACCCCGGGGCCCCTTAGCTCCTATATACTCATAATGGAAAAAAGGTTAAAATATCTTCTTCTCTGAAACCACAGGGCCCAGAGGTTTAATATGTAGCATGTAGCAATGGCAAGTGGTCACTTATATAATTCCTACCAATCATGCCCCTGAGTTCTAAAGGGCCCATGCCCCGGCGCCCCTTCGCTCCCAAAAACTCTTAATGGAAAAAAGCTTCAAAAATCTTCTTCTCTGAAACCACAGGACCCAGAGCTTAAATATGTAGCATGGAGCAAGGGCAAGTGGTCACCTAAATAATTCCCGCCAATTATGCCCCTTGGTGCCAAATGGGCCACGCCCCGGGGCCCCTTCGCTCCCATAGACTCATAATGGAAAAAAAGCTTAAAAAATCTTCTTCTCTGAAACCAAAGGGCCCAGAGCTTAGATATTTAGCATGTAGTAATGGCAAGTGGCCACCTACATAATTCCTGCCAATCATGCCCCCTGGTTCCATGTGGGCCATGCCCCGGCGCCCCTTAGCTCCTATATACTCATAATGGAAAAAAGGTTAAAAAATCTTCTTCTCTGAAACCACAGGGCCAAGAGCTTAGATATTTAGCATGTAGCAATGGCAAGTGGTCACCTACATAATTCCTACCAATCATGCCCCTTGGGTCCAAATTGGCCCATGTCCCGGCGCCCTTCGCTCCCAAAAACTCATAATGGAAAAAAAGCTTCAAAAAATCTTCTTATCTGAAACCACAGGACCCAGAGCTTAGATATGTAACATGGAGCAAGGGCAAGTGGTCACCTACATAATTCCTGCCAATCATGCCCCTGGGTTCCAAATGGGACACGCCCCGGGGCCCCTTCGCTCAATTAGACTCATAATGGAAAAAGCTTCAAAAATCTTCTTCTCTGAAACCACAGGACTCAGAGCTTAGATGTTTAGCATGTAGTAATGGCAAGTTGTCACCTAATAATTCCTACCAATCATGCCCCCTGGGGTCAAAATTGGCCCATGTCCCGGCGCCCCTTCGCTCCCAAAAACTCATAATGGAAAAGAGCTTCAAAAATCTTCTTATCTGAAACCACAGGACCCAGAGCTTAGATATGTAACATGGAGCAAGGGCAAGTGGTCACCTACATAATTCCTGCTAATCATGCCAAAACGCGCTGAGCCATCCGGTGCTGCACACAACGCCACATGAACACTGGATCAAAAGAAAACCAACAGTTGAACCCGCTGGACCAAGCATCAGTCATAAAAGTTCCGGATCCGACCAACTTATAAATAGCTTCAAGGCAGAGCCTTCATGGAGTCTGAACCCCGATCAACCGACGTGCAATTAAAGAGGAAAGCATAATGACTGACCGTGATTGGGTCAAACACAATGCATGCAGACCCTTGAATAGTATTTATGTTGCTTCCAATTTTGTGGGAGTTTTACCCTACATTGAGATGAAATGACATCTCAGGTCCAGCCGCACAATGAAACCAATACATGGATTGGGTCTACATGTATGGACGGTCCGACTCGCGCCACTTTGCCTGAGCAGGCTAGTAGTATGAGTTTCAGTTAGAGTATAATCATTATTATAATCATTATTATCATTGTTTTTAGCATTAAAACTATCATTATTATAAGTAGTAGAATTGGGGTCTACATGCATGGAAGGTCCGACTCGTGCCACTTTGCCTGAGCAGGCTAGAAGTAAGAGTTGTAGTTAGAGTATAAATATTATTATAATTGTTTTTAGTGTTAAAATTATCACTATTATAAGTAGTTGAATCAGTAGTAGTAGTAGTTTGTTTGAATCCCCGTCAACACTATTTATGTCATTTTGGAGACGTTACTTCAAATTTTAGGAGCTTTTATCCCGCAATGAGATGAAATGTCATCTCAAGCCCTGAGTAGGGCTGTCCGACTCGCACCATTTTGCCTGGGCAAGCTAAGACCCTTTAATCGGTTTACCAGTAATCATGTGCGGTCGGTTTCAGCTCTGCGTGGAAACATTATGCAGCCCCAGTTTATTCCTGCAAATCTCGATGGGTAGGGGCCCATGTAGTAGTAGTTTAATTATTGTCATCATCGATTACATTAATAACATTATTACAGTAGTGGTAGTTGCTGTTGTTGTGATATTATAATTTAAGAAATGAATTTTATTTTTCTGCTGTTAATGAAAGTATGGACGCAGCGGGCGCGTGCAAAGTAAATGAGCCCTGAATGGGGCTCACGTAAATTTTGCTAGCGACCCGCTGTCCTTCATACTTTTATGAAGAGCAGAAAATTAGGTTTATTTTTTATATTTACAGTCTTCTCCCCTCATTACTGAGTGAAAGAAAATGCTTATAGGGCAAACTTTTAAAGCTGAAAAACATTTACACCCTGTTTTTTTTACAAAGGACAAGCGTTGACGTCACCAACGTTCATAGAGAACCAGTGTTTAGACTGACGTTACTGGACGTCACTGAACATCACTCGACTCGATACGTCCATGGAAGTATAAACTACATTGTTTTCTTTAGGTTTACATTAGACTTTCCATTGGAAATGTAAATATTATTATCATTATGTACATTCTTACTTCATTTTCATCACGTAAATATGCTCTTGTAGTGCCCTTATACATCCGAGTTTATGTTATTTATATTATTTTGACAATATTACAACCCGTAAACTACAAATTGTAAGAAAAATTGCAATTTTTACAGCCAAGAAACACAGCATTATTAGGGATGAATTGTAAATTATGTTTTCTGTCCTTATGAACTTCATTTGAAACAAATGGGAAACATAATGAAACGATAACTTGTGAACAGTTTTATATTATTTTTTGTGACTAAAGTGCTTATAGCAGTTAGAGGTCTACTAAGTGAGCATAATACAAAGTCTGGGGACATCAAAATGTACAATTTGGCAAGTTTGAAACACATTTTCCCATACAAAGTGTCCACTACGTTCCTTACGCAACCTTATAATATTCATCAACTGATCTTTTTATAAGTTACTCGAGTATGTAAAATACTCCGAATCAATCTTTCTTTTTAAACTTTTAATTCTCCTTCAAGATGTGATGTGCAACCTTTTCTCGCTGAACGGTTTGAAGATCACGCGAAACCTTCGAAAAAGAATTACAGCATTTCAAGAACTACTTGTGTAATGAAAATGTGTAAGAATTGCCGTGTTGAAGTCTTAAACAATAGTATTAGCGAGTTACGAACACTTAAGGTCAATTAAAAGTTCGAGTCACAATAAAATGGAATGTATAGTAGAATGGTGGTTTTACAGAGTGTAAAGTTTTTATGATAGTTTCAGTCTCCCGGTTTTTCGAGTATCAATCATATTCGAGGTGAGAATATAAGAATCTTATATGGGTGTGAGGGGTGGATTGAAAAATCCGTCCCAAGGGTCACTGTCCGGCATCACGAGGCTTGCCGAGTGATGCCGGACAGTGATCCCGAGGGACGGATTTTTCTATCCACCCCTCACACCCATATTGGATTCTTTTTCTTGCATACCTTCCATTTCTATTGCGAATTTTTAATGCTGCTGTCACTTCGGTTACCGACGTCGGCCATTTTGTGATGACACAACAGGAATGTTTAGTGACGTCACGCATGACGACGCAACGCATGAGGTCGTAATCAACCAGTGCATTTATCAAACACGCGATAATATTCAATTTGGGGTCGGAACACCAGGGTCAGAACATAAATTTCTATCCCAGGGTAAAATCACGGATTTCCTTGCCTGGTGTGCAAGAACCGATTATACAATAATTTTCCAAAGAAAGCTGAATATTTTCTTCACATCTTGCACTAGTTGTCATCTACAATATGGCCAGCAAGCGAACTTATTCATGAAAAGCTGTCCAAGAAATGATGTTTCTCTGTCGAAATATCGGCATGTTTGGCAGCAACTAGTATTTTCCCGATAAACAATCGTTCCAAAACCATCAGCGTGTACAATTCTGAGATAAATGAAATAAGTACTCACTAAGGGGTAGTAGAGCATGGAACTTGAAATCGAAAGGTAGCCGATCCCTCGGGCACCACGTGTTGTGTCCTTGAGCAAAAAACTTCATCCACATTGCTTAGCACTGGTTCTCACTCAGGAAGTCCTGCCAAAAATGTCTGCGAGTGCGTTAGCAGTAATCGAATATCGATTGATCACACGATCGATCGATCGGTCGGTCGGTCGGTCAATAGATAGCTAGATAGTATCAGTACTCCGGACGCGTAGGATGACGATTCTTCGCTGGAATCAATTCCAACTGTCTCCTTTTTATATAAACCAGCTTAATTTTAACTATAAAATCATCAAAAACACCAAGAAAATAATAAATGAATATGAAGTATTAGTCTCGGTGCTGCCAAACCATAACGCACCAAATTTAAGCCAAAGTATTCAATATTCAAATTCTGCTTATTTTAGGGTTAAGACTGACGGAAGAAAATGGCATCTGTAGATGGAGCACGCGGTCTTAAAATGTCATCAGAAGAAAGCTCTCAGTCTCTGTGCAGCCCTTGCGCTCATGACAGCGTCGTGAAAGAAGCAATGTTCGTATGCTCTGAATGTGACGAATACTTATGCGAGCAGTGTGAGGTGTCTCATAAACGGTTCAGGGGAACAAGAAATCATAATGTTATTCTATGCACGGAGATTCCAGAAATTGCTGTTAAGGCAAAACATATCAACAATGCACTATGTCCCTGTAATAGAGACTTTAAAGTTCAAACATACTGCAGAGATCATTGTGAAGCGTTTTGCTCAGAGTGTAAAGTTATGAAGCATATGAAATGCCAAACACTTACAGTAGCCGAAATGGTAGATGAAATAGATGAAGGTTTTGACAAAATAATAAATAAACGTATCAGTGAGATGAGGGATAGAATGGAAAAGATAAGAACAGAAAGAAGACAAGATTTAGAAAAGGTTTCTTCAGTTTTGGATACCTGTAATGAAGAAGTCGTATCATTTTGCAAGGAACTGAATGAAAAAATCAACGAAATGAAAGAAAAGACTCTTAGTGAAATTCGTCAGCGTGCGACTCTTCATGAAGGCTGTATACAGCACCATATTGAAGCATGCGACCTTGCTCTGAATAGGTTGTCGTCAGAGGAAAATAATCACAAACTTGCAGTAACATCTGGAAATAAAAAGGAGCTGTTTCTTTTAAACGTTAAACTGAAAAAGACGCTTCAATGTTTAGATAATTTATCTAATGGCGTGATGAAGGAAGCGAATAAGCCTCGAATGATGTTTGAAAGAAGTAGACATTTGTCTGCTGTGTTTAATATGGAAATACTCGGTACTTTAACTAGCAACTTACCTGATCTGAATAGCAGCTCGGTCGCCGACATGAACGTCCATTTCTTCCGTAAAGTTAATATAAACGCGGCGAATGATGAGAATATCCCATGGATCAGCAGCTCTTTGTTTTTACCTAATGGCGATCTTATCCTTTGTGACAGGTATAACGGCTATCTTAAATTGTTGAACAATGAGTTTATGTTGTGTGACACTATTGAACTGTTCGGAAGCCCACGAGGCTGTTGTCTTATAAACAGAGATGAAATGTTGGTAACATTACCAGAGGAATACCAAATACTGTGTTTTCAGACGGTTCCATCTGTTGAGTTGAGATCAATTATTCAGTTAGACAGACAATGTGAGGATGTAGCTGAATTAAATGACGATATTGTCGTAGTCTGTCACAAGTCACCAGATAAAGATATACGGTTCTTAGACCAGACTGGACATTTGAAAAAGAGATTTTCCCTAAACGAAGAAGACAATTTCAAGATTCCAGTTTGTCTTACTGTCACTGATTCGGGGGATATGTATTTTGGTGAATCGAATATGAATTTCATTTCACAGATACGTTGCTTCACAAACGATGGCATTTGCAAATATAAATTCTCTGATCCAAATCTGAAGGGATGTGTTGGTATGCATGTCGATATCGATGGTCGGTTGCTGGCTTGTTTCTGGAAGTCAAACCAATTACGCCTGTTAGATAAAGATGGAACGACTAGCGAAGACTTTTTCACAGAAAATGTGAATATGAAGAAACCGTATAGTATATGCTTTCGGAAGAGCGATAATAGTTTCGTGGTGACAATGAGAGATTCAGATAACATACTCGTTTGTAAAATGGAATGAGCAGAAACCATTTGACAGCCAAATAAAACTTGTTAACATGTGTTTTAATACGTTATTGTTTGTGGCCCCCGCCCATTGGAGCTTGAAGAAATAGATGGGCTGCATGATGCTTCTATGCAGAGCTGAAACCGACCCGCACAAGAGTACTGGTAAACCGGCTTAGAGGATCTAAGCCTGCCCAGGCAAAGCGGTGCGAGAGTCGGGCCGTCCATGCTTATTATCCCTATTGGTTTCATTGGGTGACAGGGCTTGAGATGTCATTTCATCTCAATGTCGGGTAAAAGTCCCACAAAATTGGAAGCAACGTCTCCAAAATGACCTTTACAGTGTTGACGGGGACGTTAAACCTCAAATCAAACAAACGAACACACGTTTTTTTCTGTCGGTTTCATTATCGTTTGCAAGTGGTGACTTTGACTATTTCCTACGCAACTCAAACAGTAATGTATTGTCTACGCCCATATTATAGATGTATGGTTTAATACGGACGTACAGCCATTCGTTACCCACAATGCAGGTTGACTTTTATATTTTATGTAACAACAAGTGTTAGCTTTTATAAAAAGAAAAAAGGTCCATAGCACGTAATAGCTTTCACAAACAAGAGGGCCATGATGGCCCTGGATCGCGCCACACTGTAGCAATGAAATAGTAGGTAATACAGCAAGGTGACCTGTCAGAAGGAAAATACATTTTTGTAAGGATGTGAAGTCTTTGTCACAAGGAATATACATGCCAATTATGAAGGCTCTATCTCAAATGGTTCCAAAGTTATGATTAAGTAGGTCATAGATCAAGGTAAAGGTCACAGGTCAATTTTTTGCATGAGGGGGAAGACCTTGTCACACGGAACATACATGCTAAATATGAAGGCTCTACCTTAACTTGTTCAAATGTTATGACTAAAACGATCAAAGGTCAAGGTCGCAGGTCATAAGTTTTGCATGGTTGGGAAGCCCTTGTCACAAGAACCCTACATGCCAAATATGAAGGCTCTATCTTAAATGGTTCAAAAGTTATGCGAAAGAAGGTCAAAGGTCAAGGTCACAGGTCAAAATTTTTGTATGGGTGAAAGTCGTTGCTACAAGGAACATACATGCCAAATATGAAGGCTCTATCTCAAATGGTTCAAAAGTTATGATAAAGTAGGTCACATGTCAAGGCCACAAGTCATTTTTAATGACACAAGGAAACTACATGCCAAATATGAAGACTCTATCTCAAATGCTTAAAAATATGACAAAGTAGGTCAAAGGTCAAGGTCATAAGACAAAATATTTTGTATGGGTGGGAAGACCTTTTCACAAGGAACATACATGCCAAATATGAAGACATGCCAAATATGAAGGCACTATCTCAAATGGTTCAAAAGTTATGATAAAGTAGGCCAGATGTCAAGGTAAAGATCACAGATCATTTTATGTATGAATAGGAAACCCTTGTCGCAAGGGACCTACATGCCAAATATAAGGGCTGTGTCTCAACTGCCTAAAAAAGTTATGACAAAGTAGGTCAAAGGTCAAGGTGATGGATCAAAATTTTTGAATGGTCGGGAAAACCTTGTCACAAGGAACATACATGCCAAATATGAAGGCTCTATCTCAAATGGTTCAAAAGTTATGACAAAATAACCTACTGATCTACTTTTTGATTTGACATGACCCATATTCGAACTTGACTGAGATATTGTCCAGATGATCATTCTGAGCAAGTTTTATGATGATTGGACTAAAATGTGGCCTCTTAGAGTGTTCACAACGTTTTGCTATGATTTGACCTGCTGACCCAATTTTTGATCCGACATGATCCATATTCAAACTTGACCCAGATAATGTCAAGTTAATCATTCTGAGCAAGTTTGATGATGATCGGACGAAAACTAGGGCCTCTAGTGTGTTCACAAGGTTTTTCTATGATCTGACCTACTGACCTATTTATTGGCCAGACATGACCCATATTCGAAATTAACCAAGTTATTGTCAAATGATCATTCTGAGCAAGTCTGATCACGATCGGACCAAAACTGTGGCCTCTTAGAGTGTTCACAAGGTTTTTCTATGATTTGACCGTCTGGCCTGCTTTTTGACCCAACATGACCCATATTCGAACTTGACGGAGATATTGTCAAGATTATCATTCTGTGCAAGTTTAATGATGATCGGACCAAAACTGCGGCCTCCTGTGTGTTCACAAGGTTTTTTATGATTTGACCTACTGACCTACTTTTTGACTGACATGACCTATATTCGAACTTGGTCGAGATATTGTCAAGATGATCATTCAGGGCAAGTTTGATGATGATTTGACCAAACCTGTGGCCTCTTGTGTGTTCACAAGGTTTTTTCTATGATTTGACCTACTGACCTACTTTTTGACCCCACATGACCCATATTCGAACTTGACCGAGATATTGTCAAGATGATCATTCTGAGCAAGTTTGATGCTAATTGGCCTAAAATTTCAGTCTCTAGAGGGTAAACAAGGTTTTTCTATGATTTGACCTACTTTTTGACCCCACATGACCAATATTCGAACTTGACCTAGATATTGTAGAGATGATCATTCTGAGCAATATTGATTATGATTCGACCAAAACTGTGGCCTCTAGAGTGTTAACATGATTTTTCTATGATTTGATCTACTGACCTACTTTTTGACCTGACATGACACATATTCGAACTTGTCAGGATGATCATTCTGAGCAAGTTCGAGGATGATTAGACCAAAACTGTGGCCTCTAGAATGTTAACAAGGTTTTTCTATGGTTTGACCCACTGACCCACTTTTTGACCCCACATGACCCATATTCAAACTTGACCGAGATACTGTCAGGATGGTCATTCTGAGCAAGTTAGAGGATGATTGGACCAAAACTGGGGCCTCTAGAGTGTTAACAAGATTTTTGTATGATTTGACCTACTGAACTACTTTTTGACCAGACATGACCCATATTCGAAATTATCCGAGATATTGTAAGGATGATCATTCTGAGCAAGTTTGAGGATTATTGGACCAAATCTGTGGCCTCTAGAGTGTTAACAAAGTTTTTCTATGATTTGTCCTACTGACCTACTTTTTGACCCCACATGACCCATATTCGAACTTGAACGAGATACTGTGAGGATGATCGTTCTAAGCATGTTTGAAGATGATTGGACTAAAACTGGGGCCTCTAGAGTGTTAACAAAGTTTTTCTTTTGTTTGACCTACTGACCTACTTTTTGACCCCACATGACCCATATTCGAACTTGAACGAGATACTGTCAGGATGATTATCTTGAGCAAGTTTGAGGATGATTGGACCCAAACTGTGGCCTCTAGAGCGTTAACAAGGTTTTCCTTTGATTTGACCATGTGACCTACTTTTCGATCCGACATGACCCATATTCAAATCTGACCGAGGTATTGTCATGATGATCATTCTGACCAAGTTTGATGATGATTGGATCAAAACTGTGGCCTCCAGAGTGTTAACAAGAAAAGTTTACGCACGCACGACGCACACCGCTAGACGAACGACGACGCCGGACATCTCATAGTCACAAAAGCTCACCATGACCTTAGGTCAGGTGAGCTAAAAAAGAGGCCCATGGCCAGAGCTCTAAAATAGCACAGAATTGCTATCACATTTGTACAGACCCATATTTGCTGTCATATTTGTACAAGCTGTTACAAAATAAACATCTTCAAACTCTCGACTACGACGGACCACTGCCTGTCGTATAAGCTCCCAAGGAGCCTTCGGCTTTGGTGAACTGAAAAACTTGCCTCGCCGTTGGCAAAATATTTGGATTAATCTTCAACTAGTCTTCAATGAGGTGTAGGAAACTTGTCTTCTTAACATTACGATAACACACCCGTGCGACATAGTGCATTTTTCACATCTCCAAAATGGCTACTTTTCTGATGAAAATGTTATAACTATTCAAAACATACTATTAGGGTGCTTGTTAGAACCGCCCTAGTGAGGTGGTTCTAACGAGTACCCACAACCTATGTCTTGGAGAGGAAATAAGAAAAATAATGTATACCCCGTAAACACCAGTTTTCTCTATATATAGTGAGGTTTTTTTGGGGGGTGGGGGGGGGGGGGGCGTCAATTCACGGACTTGTTCACGTGAGGACTTCTCCAACAGTTTTTCCAACATTCCATTTGATAAGATGTTACAAGCAAATTGAAGTTGATATGTGCCTTTTAAAAATGAAAAAAAAAAAAGTACTTTTTTACCAAATCACAGAGCCGGCCTCGGTAGCTCAGTCGGATGCGCGTCTGACTTGTGATCAGGAGGACTCGGTTCGATACCTGCTGGGATCGGCAACATTCTTTCGTGGAGATTGATAATGAAATCTTTTCTACGGTCATTCTATCCCTTCCGCGGATTCAAGCAGGGCAGTTGTCAGTTTCTGGCAAAAGAATGTGCACTGTGCTGGCTAACCGCTTACGTATAAGCATGTCCAGGAAAAGTGTGGATATGTAAACTGACCGGCTCAAAAATGACCTAAAAGTGTGTTGTTTGTTTGTTTGATTTGAGGTTTAACGTCCCCGTCAACACTGTAAAGGTCATTTTGGAGACGTTGCTTCCAATTTTGTGGGACTTTTACCCGACATTGAGATGAAATGACATCTCAAGCCCTGTCCCCCAATGAAACCAATAGGGTTTATAAGCATGGAGGTCCGCCTCGCACCGCGGTTCCTGGACTGGCTTAGATCCTCTAAGCGGTGACTGGGCCGTTAAACTCCAAAACAAACAAACAAAACAATTATCTTGGCCCTCTACACGCCTGCACCAGGATTGCACATTGCTGATAGTAACATCTTAAGGGGAATTGGAAAACCTTCAGGGGAAACAACTCCTGCAAAAGTATTTTTGTCTCCCATGGGACAGGGCTTATAGAAAAGCTTACAAAAAGTCCCGAAAGTTGTTCCCCTTTGCAAAATGGCGACAAAATCTGCCAGATGTTCCCATTCTCCTTAACCCTTTCCCACTCAGTTACGTGTTTTTACATGTCTGCACCCCCCCCCCCCACACACACACACCCCACACCCCGACCCCCATTTTAAGCCACAGAAGCACCTAAAATCTCCATTTCCTATCCCTGGATAGTTATGTTTGCTTAACAATTTGTTGGCCTAAAAGTGACCTGTTTTTTCGCGCGCCTCACCACTAAAAATATGGGGAGGGGGGGGGGGGGGGGGGAGGGTTGAAGGGGGGGGGGGAGGTTGCCCCGCCCCCTCTCACATCCGAAATATTTTGGGTGTATGGCCCAACAGCCGCTAAAATTGATATCTGAGTGTGTCTGGGGTCAAAAATGCCTCAAAATTGATGCTGATAAAACATGCTGCAAACAGTGAAAATGGCCAGTGCCAAACCCCTTTATTGTTGCCTTGACAGTTGTGTGAAGATTGAGATTTGGTCAAAATTTAATGTGAAATCACACTTTTTGCCAGCTTTGAGATGCCCCTCGTTACCATAACAACAATGATCAAGTCATGAAAGGTTGCATTTGAAAGGTTTGGTGTAAAACAGACCATCCATTATGAAACAATGGCTAGATGAAGTTGCTGTCAGGTGCAACACAGTGAAAATCAGCGAAATTCACAAAATCAATGAGTGGGAAAGGGTTAATGAAGAAAATCCCAACTGACCAAAATAATGTTTGTTTTTAGCTCACCGTCACGTAGTGACGAGGTGAGCTTTTGGGATCACTTTTTGTCCGTCGTCCGTCGTGCGTGCGTCCGTCCGTGCGTCCGTGCGTAAACAATTTCTTTAAACGACATCTCCTCCTAAACCACTGATCGGATTTTGACCAAACTTCACAGGAATGATCCTTAGGTGGTCCCCTTTCAAAGTTGTTCAAATGGTTCCGGTCTGTTGCACATCTAGGTCACAGGAGCCAAAAATAGATTTTTTTCACCAAAAACTTAAAAAATCTTCTTCTCTGAAACCACAAGGCCCAGGTCTTTGATATTTGATATGAAGCTTCAACTAGTGGACCCCTACCAAGATTGTTCAAATTATAGTGCTGGGGCCAAAAATGCCCCCGCCCTGGGCCCTTTGGTTTTACATAGGCTTATATAGGGAAAATCTTTAAAAATCTTCTTCTCTGAAACCACAAGACCCAGGACTTTGATATTTGGTATGAAGCATCATCTAGTGGACCCCTACCTAGATTGTTCAAATTTTAGTGCTGGGACAAAAATGCCCCCGCCCTGGGCCCTTTGGTTTTACATAGGCTTATATAGGGAAAATCTTTAAAAATCTTCTACTCTGAAACCACAAGGCCCAGGTCTTTGATATTTGGTATGAAGCTTCATCTAGTAGACCCCTACCAAGATTGTTCAAATTATAGTGCTGGGGCCAAAAATGCCCCCCTCCGGGGCCCTTTGGTTTTACATGGGCTTATATAGGGAAGAGCTTTAAAAATCTTCTTCTCTGAAACCACAAGACCCAGGACTTTGATATTTGGTATGAAGCATCATCTAGTGGACCCCTACCTAGATTGTTCAAATTTTAGTGCTGGGACAAAAAATGCCCCCACCACGGGGCCCTTTGGTTTTACATTGGCTTATATAGGGAAATTCTTTAAAAATCTTCTTCTCTTAAACCACAAAGAAGCCTCCGTGGTCGAGTGGTTACGCTACTCGCCTTGTAAACCAGGGGTCGCAGGTTCGATCCCGGGCTTCTCCAGACTTTCGGATGAGTCTTTAAACCGAGGTCCCGTCTCCGTATGACCTTAGCTGTTGGTGGGACGTAAAACTGAAGCACTCACACTCTGAAACCACAAGGGCCAGGTCTTTGATAATTGGTATTAAGCTTCATCTAGTGGACCCCTACCAAGATTGTTCAAATTATAGTGCTGGGGCCAAAAATGCCCCCGCCCCGGGGCCCTTTGGTTTTACATAGGCTTATATAGGGAAAATCTTTAAAAATCTTCTTCTCTGAAACCACAAGGCCCAGGACTTTGATATTTGGTATGAAGCTTCATCTAGTGGACCCCTACCAAGATTGTTCAAATTATAGTGCTGGGACAAAAAATGCCCCCGCCACCGGGCCCTTTGGTTTTACATAGGCTTATATAGGGAAAATCTTTAAAAATCTTCTACTCTGAAACCACAAGGCCCAGGTCTTTGATATTTGGTATGAAGCTTCATCTAGTGGACCCCTACCAAGATTGTTCAAATTATAGTGCTGGGACAAAAATGCCCCCGCCAATGGGCCCTTTGGTTTTACATTGGCTTATATAGGGAAAATCTTTAAAAATCTTCTACTCTGAAACCACAAAGCCCAGGTCTTTGATATTTGGTATGAAGCTTCATCTAGTGGACCCCTACCAAGATTGTTCAAATTATAGTGCTGGGGCAAAAAAAACCCCGTCCCGTGGCCCTTTGGTTTTACATAGGCTTATAGAGGCAAAATCTTTAAAAATCTTCTTCTCTGAAACAGCTAGGCCCAGGTCTTTGATATTTGATGTGTAGCTTCATCTAGTGGACCTTTACCAAGATTGTTCAAATTATAGCCTTTGTTGATGTTTGGTATGAAGCTTCACCTTTAAGACCTCCCTCAATATTATGCACATTAAAGCCCTGGGGCCAATAATGGCCCTCTCTGGGGCCCACTTGTTACACTATGGATCAGGTGAGCGATCCAGGGCCATCATGGCCCTCTTGTTTTAGCTCACCGTCACGTAGTGACGAGGTGAGCTTTTGGGATCACTTTTCGTCCGTCGTCCGTCGTGCGTCCGTCCGTCCATCCGTGCGTGCGTCCGTAAACAATTCTTTAAACAACATCTCCTCCTAAACCACTGATCGGATTTTGACCAAACTTCACAGGAATGATCCTTAGGTGGTCCCCTTTCAAAGTTGTTCAAATGGTTCCGGTCCGTTGCACATCTAGGTCATAGGAGCCAAAAATAGATTTTTTCATCAAAAACTTAAAAAATCTTTTTCTCTGAAATCACAAGGCCCAGGTCTTTGATATTTGGTATGAAGCTTCATCTAGTGGACCTCTATCAAGATTGTTCAAATTATAGTGCTCGGGCCAAAAATGCCCCCGCTCCGGGGCCCTTTGGTTTTACATGGGCTTATATAGGGAAAATCTTTAAAAATCTTCTTCTCTAAAACCGTAAGGCCCAGGTCTTTGATATTTGGTATGAAGCTTCATCTAGTGGACCCCTAACAAGATTGTTCAAATAATAGTGCTGGGTCCAAAACTTCCCCCGCTCTGGGGCCCTTTGGTTTTACATGGGCTTAGATAGGGAAAATCTTTAAAAATCTTCTTCTCTGAAACTGCAAGGCCCAGGTCTTTGATATTTGGTATGAAGCTTCATCTAGGTGACCCCTACCAAGATTGTTCAAATTATAGTGCTGGGGCAAAAAATGCCCCCACTCCAGGGCCCTTTGGTTTTACATGGGCTTATATAGGGGAGAGCTTTAAAAATCTTCTTCTCTGAAACCGTAAGGCCCAGGTCTTTGATTTTTGGTATGAAGCTTCATCTAGGGGACCCCTACCAAGTTTGTTCAAATTATAGGGCTTGGGCCAAAAATGCCCCCGCCCAGGGGCCCTTTGGTTTTACATGGGCTTATATCGGGAAAATCTTTAAAAATCTTTTTCTCTGAAACCGCAAAGCCTAGGTCTTTGATATTTGGTATGAATCTTCATCTCTTGGACCCCTACCAAGATTGTTCAAATTATAGTGCTGGGGCCAAAAATGACCCCGCCCCGGGGCCCTTTGGTTTTACATGGGCTTATATAGGGAAAATCTTTAAAAATCTTCTTCTCTGAAACCGCAAGGCCTAGGTCTTTGATATTTGGTATGAAGCTTCATCTAGTGGACCCCTACCAAGATTGTTCAAATTATAGTGCTGGGGTAAAATATGCCCCCACTCTGGGGCCCTTTGGTTTAACATGGGCTTATATAGGGAAAATCTTTAAAAAATTTCTTCTCTGAAACCATAAGGCCCATGTCTTTGATATTTGGTATGAAGCTTCACCCCACAAGGCCCAGGTCCCCCCCCCCACCTGAGCTCTGGGCCTTTTGGTTTTACATGGGCTTATATAGGGAAAATCTTCTTCTCTGAAACCGCAAGGCCCAGGTCTTTGATATTTGGTATGAGGCTTCATCTTGTGGACCCCTACCCAGATTGTTCAAATTATAGTGCTGGGGCCAAAAATGCCCCCGCCCCGGGGCCCTTTAGTTTTACATGGGCTTATATTGGAAAAATCTTTAAAAATCTTTTTCTCTGAAACCGCAAGGCCCAGGTCTTTGTTATTTGGTATGAAGCTTCATTTAGTGGGCCCTTCAAATTATAGTGCTGGGGCCAAAAATGCCCCCGCCCCGGGGCCCTTTGGTTTTACATGGGCTTATATAGGGAAAATCTTTAAAAATCTTCTTCTCTGAAACCGCAAGGCCCAGGTCTTTGATATTTGGTATGAAGCTTCATCTTGTGGATCTCTAACAAGATTGTTCAGATTATAGTCCTGGGGCCAAAAATGCCCCCGCTCCGGGGACCTTTGGTTTTACATAGACTTATATAGGGAAAATCTTGAAAAATCTTCTTCTCTGAAACCATAAGGCCTAGGTCTTTGATATTTGGTATGAAGCTTCATCTAGTGGACCTCTACCAAGATTGTTCAAATTATAGTCATAGGGCCAAAATGCCCCTGCCTTTGGGCCCTTTGGTGTTACATAGGCTTATATAGTCAAAATCTTTAAACATCTTCTTCTGTGAAACCACAACGCCTAGGTCTTTGATATTGGTGTGGTGTGTCATTTAGTGGACCTCTATCAAGATTGTTCACATTATAGCCCTTGGGCCAAAAATGCCCCTGCCCGAGACCCATTGGTTTTACATAAGACTTATATAGAGATAGTCTTTGAAAATCTGCTTCTCTGAAACTGCAAGGCCCATGCTTTTGATATTTGGTATGTAGCTTCATCTAGTGGACCTCTACCCGGGCCCTTTGGTTTTACATAGGCTTATAATATATAGAGATAATCTTTGAAAATCTTCTTCTCTGATACAGCAAGGCCCAGGTCTATTTGGTGTGAAGCTTCATCTAGTGGACCTAGCCCCGGGGCAATTTGGTTTTACATAGGCTTATGCAGGGAATATCTTTAAAAAAATCTTCTTCTCTGCAACTGCAAGGACCAGGTCTTAGATATTACTGGACCTTTGCCAAGATTGTTCAATTTATAGCCTTTGTTGATATTTGGTATGAAGCTTAACCTTTTTAGACCTCCCTCAACATTATGCACATTATAACCCTGGGGTCAATAATGGCCCTTTCCTGGGCCCACTTGTTACTCTATGGATCAGGTGAGCGATCCAGGGCCATCATGGCCCTCTTGCTTTTTTTTCATCATTTTATTGCAGGAAACAATATTTCAGATATAATTAATGCATTTTAGACTAAAATTCAGTATGTTCCAAGATCTCAATTAATTTAACCCTTTCCCACTCAGATAGGTGTTTTACTTGTCTGAACCCCCATTACCCCATTTTAACCCCAGAAGCACCCAAAATCTGCATTTCCTTCCCCTGGATAGTTATGTTTACTTTACGATTTCTTGGCCTAAAAAGTGACCTGTTTTTTCGCGCGCCTCCCCACTAAAAATATTCTGGGGGTGGGGGGGGGGGGGGGGGGGGGGTTGGGGGGGGGAGGTGGCCCAACCGGCCGCTAAAATTTATATCTGAGGGTGTCTGGGGTCAAAAATGCCTCAGATTTGATGCTGATAAAACATGCTGCAAGCAGTGAAAATGGGCTGTGCCAAACCACTTAATTGTTGCCTTCACAGCTGGGTGAAGATTAAGAGTTGGTAAAAAATTCATGTGAAATCACACTTTTTGCCAACTTTGAGATGCCCCCTCATTACCATGACAACAATGATCAAGTCATGAAAGGTTGCATTTGAAAGGCTACTGCCCGATGAACATTCATACCGAGTTTGGTGTAAAACAGACCATCCATTCATTATGAAACAATGGCTAGCTGAAGTTGCTGTCAGGTGCAACACTGTGAAAATCAGCGAAATGCACAAAATCCCTGAGTGGGAAAGGGTTAAGTACTTTGTTTCGTCTTTGTCTGTCGTCTTTGACTATGTTGCTGTAGGCGATGTAGTCAGAACGGACTGATCCTCTTTTTATATAAAGTAGAAGTAAAACAAAAATCAGGAATCGATACAATTAACTTACTCCACCCATCAAAGACACCAAAGGGAAAGAAATACAAACATTAAAGGCATTTATTCTGTAACAGTAGAACACACCGTGTGTCCATAATTGTTTTATTGCCCCCTGTGATATACTGACTATAGCAGATCAAAGGCGGCCCTTAATAGGGTGATTAGTAGCTCTTGTTGAATCCCCTGACTGAGACACTTAAGGGGAAAATCAATAATGTACACCAGTCAACAGTAAGTAATTTATTGATTTTCCCCAAGGCGGTCCCTTACCGGTTGAAGACAGAGGGCTTCTCTTCAGTGAGCACTGAGGGCTACATAATATTATGTAATGAAATGAAAGTCCTCAATAATCAAGAATAAATGCCTTTAAGCGACCAGACCATAATGGAAACCTAAACAAAGGAAGGCCATAAGGACAGTTACTTTCCCACAAAATGGCCATATGGTCATCCAAAATTAAAAGGCACAAGTGATACACACAGTAAGTAACAAACAACAACATAAATAAATCGCCACAGAAGAACCGCCTTGGAACGGTCAGTGGAAAGATTTCCACTGGGGGGCTTAAATCGATTTTACGTGGCCACAATCCTCGCCCATACTTCCGATAGTTCGAACCCCTTTTGGCCTATGACAATTTGTTCGAGACAGCGGTAGTTCGAGCCGAATGGCTTGAAACTTGCTATGTAATACTAAGTGACCAAGTTCTGACCAGTTTGTCAAAATAATGAACCTAGGTTGAGATTGGCCTATTTAACGACAAGGTAAAATTTGGCACCTTTGACTTTTGAATGGAGAAATCGTGAAAAATGCATTTTTTTTCTGAAACTATGATTGTCTTTGACATTAGAATAGGTACAGTATGAATATGCATGAATGCCAAAGGTCAAGGTCATTCAGTAACTTTTGCCCAAGGTCAAATTTGGTTCCTTAAGCTTTTGAAAGGGGAAAAGGTGGACAATGCATTTTCTGAAACTATGATTGTCTTTGACGTTAGAATAGGTACAATATGAATATGTATGAATGCCAAAGTTAAACTTCAGCCAATGGCATTGGCCCACTGTCATTTGGGTTATTGGTCCATTGGATTTTTAAAGGGTGTTTTGTCTAAGACTGCTGGGCCAATGTCAACCAAATTTCACATGCAGCCTACTGACATTAGATGAACGAAAGTTTCCTCCAATGGTTTAGGTCACATGAACAAGATGGGCGCCAGCCTAAATATAGTAAAACAAAACTTTAAGATGTTTGTTGATTTGATTTGAGGTTTAAAGTTCCCGTCAACACTGCATAGGTCAGTTTGGAGACGTTGCTTCCAATTTTGTGGGACTTTTACCCGACATTGAGATGAATGACATCTCAAGCCGCGTCGCCCAATGGAACCAATAGGTTTTATAAGCATGGGCGGTCCAACTCGCACCACAGGCTTTGCCTGGGCAGGCTTAGGTCCTCCACGCTGTTGACCAGTACTCGTGTGCGGTTGGTTTCAGTTCTGCGTGGAAGCATCATGCAGTCCATCTATTTCGTCAAGCCCCGATGGGCGGGGCCGCAAAACTTTAAAATTAATCTTCTCTAGATCCTCTGGGCCAGTTGTCTTGAAACTGAGTATGTTGCATCAGGTGAATAAGTACCACCAAACGTGTTGAAGTGATGACCCTAGGTTAACCTTGTCCTATTTATCGACAAGGTCAAATCTGGTCCCCCAGACGTTTGAATCGGAAAACTGTGAACACATGAGAATGGGTACAATATAAATAGATTTGAATGCGAAAGGTCAATGCCATTTGACGATCTTGGCTCCACGTCATTTGGACTGTAGGTCCATAAACATTTCAAAGAATATAAGAATTTTACATAGGTGAGAGGGGTGGATAGAAATATCCGCTCCGAGGGTCACTGTCCGGCATCACGAGGCTTGCCGAGTGATGCCGGACAGTGATCCCGAGGGGCGGATTTTTCTATATCGTTCCGAGGGTCACTGTCTGGCAACACGAGACTTGCCGAGTGATGCCGGACAGTGATTCCGAGGGGCGGATTTTTCTATCCACCCCTCACACCTCACATAGGATTCTTTTTCTTGCATACCTTCCATTTCTCAGCGCGGATTTTTAATGCTGCAGTCACTTCGGTTACCGACGTCCGCCATATTGTGATGACACTACAGGAATGCTTAGGGACGTCACGTAACGTGCTGTGACGTCAACCTTAACGACGGCGCATATGAGGCATATTCTCGTGTGTTTCACCCAGTGTATTATCAAGCACGCGAGAATATTCGATTTCCCCTGACCCCCGGGTAAGAATATCAGGTCAGAAAAGAATTTCTATCCTAAGTTAAAACTATGGATTTCCTTATCTGGTGTGTAAGAACATTCCGTCTTGGACCGTTTGGCTAACTTCTGTTAAATTTCATATGCAGCCGTGTTTGTTTATTTGATTGATTTGAGGTTTAACGTCCCCGTCAACACTGCAAAGGTCATTTTGGAGACATTGCTTCCAATTTTGTGGGACCTTTACCCGACATTGAGATGAAATGACTTCTCAAGCCCTATCGCCCAGTGAAACCAATAGGGTTTATAAGCATGGGCGGTCCGACTCGCACCGCTTTGCCTGGACAGGCTTAGATCCTCTAAGCGGTTCACCAGTACTCTTGTGCGGGTCGGCTGATTTTCTCGAAACTTAGAATAATGTATCAGATGAATGGGATTGCCAAATTTGTTCAAGCGATGATCTTAGGCTGACCTTGACCCATTTTATCGCAAGTCCAAATTTTTGTCCCATAGGCATTGTAATATATAGTAAATATATAAATACTGCATTAAAATATTGTGCTTTCAAATGACACGAGAGGGAGCACAATATGAATGTTTATGAATGCCATAGGTATAGGTCATTCCGAGACATTGGTCCCTGGTCACTTGTATTGTTTTGTTTGTTTGTTTGATTTGAGGTTTAACGACCGAAAAAAAGAAACGCAACTCCAAATATAAATGCGGGTATTTGCATAAATAATCATGTTTGCAGAAAATTGATTTAATGACGCAATAATATAATCATTCCTGAATGTATATACCATAGAGAGTTCAATTTCCAGTAAGAATGTTTGGAAAACACATCCGTTTTGTCATAGAGGTAGTCATTTCACAAGTTCAAAACATTCGCAGTTAATAGCGAGTATGTCCTTCGTTTGCATTCAGTCCTGCACGCACACGCCTGGTCATGGACAGGATTAAACGATTGATCTCTGCCTGGGGAATAGCATTCCAATCCTGTATGAGCGCGAGACGCAAGGCTTGACGCGTTGTTGGCGGCTGGGGCGGTTACGTACGCGCCTATCCAAGACGTCCCACAAATGTTCTATAGGAGAGAAATCTGGACTATACAGAGGCCAGTTCATCACGTCAACTTTGTTTTGCTGAAGAAACGCCATGCTGAGCCCTGCTACATGCGCCCGAGCGTTATCCTGTTGAAACGTAACGTTGTGCTGTCGTACATATGGAACAACTACCGGTCGTAAAACGACGTCAACGTAACGCTGAGCCGTCAAAGATCCATCATTGAATACCAGGGGCGTTCTATGACCATAAGGTATGCCAGCCCACACCATCAACCCACCGCCTCCAAATCGATCACGTTCAACCAAACAATTGTCACGATAACGCTCTCCGTCACGCCTATACATACGTTGACGGCCTTCAGCTCTATACAACAAGAACCTGGACTCGTCAGAAAACATTACGTTACGCCACTGACGAAGGGGAAACAGGTTTGGCCTATGTTGTGTAAGCCACGCCATTCTAACCTGACGTCGCCGTGGTGTTAATGGCATACCAACGTACGGACGACGAGGACGTAAGCCAAACTCTCGAAGGCGATTCCTGACAGTATCTGCACTTATTCGATTGTTGTGTGTTCCTGGTGTCACCTGAGACGTCTCGACGGCTGTACGGAACCGATTACGAAGGTGGGTTAGACGGAGGTATCGGTCCTGTCGACGTGTCGTGACGCATGGACGTCCTCTTGTGGGCCCCCGTTTGACGAAGACGCTGGTACCAGCGAGTTATCGTCGATTTACTCACTTGGAAGTTCCTGTCGATGACAGCCTGAGACGTCCCACGTAGAAGCATTTGGACCGCTACGTTACGTTGATCTTGCGTCAAACGTACCATATTCCGTAGAGAAAATGTACCGGACGTTTGAAACCTAAACGTCAGGTAACACAACATGCCAATATGATGAGGTTACTATTTCCATTTAAGAACTATACAAAATGGCTGACAACCTGTATTGAAAATTTGACAAGTGTGAAGATGAAAATTGTTTTAAAAAGAAATTATGACTAATATGAATTTTTTGGTGATTAATTCCATGAAAGCATAACATTTTGGCTTTATGTAGCTGTATTGCTAGTAACATTTAGTTTTCAAAAGGCAAAAACAATAAGAATGAAAATTATCAAATTTCAAACGTCACTGCAGAGCTGTCATTTCATCCAATGTTTCTTTTTAGCACAAATCAGTCCTTTGTATAACCTCTCCTAACAAAACCTACCAATGGTTTTCAAAAATTCTTTCCCATTACAAAATTGACCAAATTTTCATCTTGCCACCTCCATGCACTTGAAGTTGAAGAAACATGGCTGCTCTTGAGCACATGGTGAAAACATGTAAACAAAAAGAAAGTAGTTCCTTCTATTTACTGTGGTCTGAATTGGTCATAACCTCTTGAGAGTTTGTTTGATCTGAGGTTTAATGCCCCATCCGCACTAGTGAGGTTATTTTGGCGATGATGCTTCCAATTTTGCGGGAGTTTACCCGACATTTGAGATGAAATGACATCTCAAGCCCTGCCACCCAATGAAACCAAAATGTTCTATTCATTGGAGGGTTCGTCTTACACCACTTTGCCTGTACAGGCTTTGTTCTTCTAAGTGGTATAACAGTACTCGTACAATGTGTGGTCAGCATCAGCTCTGCGTGGAAGCACCTTGCAGCCTGATGTATTACTCCAAGCCCCGATCGCCGGGGCCCCAACCTCTGGAGAGTAAAAAATGTACTGTTTTCATTCTTTACCTATTGTGTACAAAATCGAATCTTCCACTTTACAGGGACTTGTTTCATAGAGAAAAAAAATCTACCTTATACCTTCTCAAGTGCCTGTCTCAAGGTAGAGGGTAGATTTTTTCCTCTATGGAACAAGTGCCTGTGTTCCACTTTATATAATAGCGCAAGTCTATTTTTTTTAAATTTAAGAATGCCAGGTTGTGTTTCTCTTCAAAATGTATTTAAAAAATGGCTGAACTTTATGCAAACACTGTAGGCCCTGATCAGATGCTGCATTATGCTCTCCTTCTTTTATGTGATGTGAGTTTCCACTGACTGTGAAATTTTTTCTACTCTCATTCTATCACTTCATCCGATTCAAGAAGGGCAGTTGTCATTTTCTTACATAAATTACTTTGCACGGTTTAACAGCTTATGTACAAGCCAGATCATAAAAAAATTAACGTCCCCCATCCGAAGGAATTAGGATGTTGCCTCTGGTGCAAGAAACCTCATCCCTGGTTTGATCCCCAAAAGCGGTAATTTTCGTGTCCGATCATGCTCACTGGCATCATTAGCAGGGATGAATGCCACATAGTGCACTGTCCTTCGGATCGGAATGTTAACTGGAAGCCCTCTATGCAAGGTCCAGCTGACACTTAGAGGTCAAATTTAAAAAATAAGTAAGTGTAATATTTTATGTTATGTCCAAAAATTTTGCCATTTTAGCTATTTTGGTATAAGGTCATCTTGGCAGCATTCCTTCGACGTTTGATAAAAAACAGTTGATGTATATGGTAAAGGAAAAGTTCTCGTTTACAAATTTTCCTATTTTAGCTCTGGTGGACATCTTGTTCTTTTGAGCGGAACGGCTAAGTTTTATTTAATTTTTATAGTTTTTGAATTGGAAGATGAACACCTATACGATATAGTGGATAAGATACCAGGGGTCGTTGGATCGATTCCGGGCTTCTCCAGACTTTTGGATGAGTCTTTAAACTGAGGTCCCATCTCAGTATGACCTTAGTTGTTGTTGTTGGGACGTAAAACACACACACACACACACACACACACACACACACACACACACACACACACACACACACACACACACACACACACACTAGTTCTGTGAAGTTTGATTGAAATACGACCAAAAGCTACTTTCAGCATTAGCGGCGAACAGCTGAATTGGAGCGGAACCACTTTAGCTATTTTAATCATAGGGGCTTGAATCATTTTTTTTTTTTTTTTTTTTTTTTTTTTGGTACTATATTAGAGACAAGGGGGGAAACCTCGGCTCAATTTTTTTGGGATTTCCTCATTTTACCCAGTGTATCTTTTTCACAAATGCTGTTTGTCACCTCGGCCCCGCCCATCGGGGCTTGAAGAAAAAGATGGGCTGCATGGTGCTTCCACGCAGAGCTGAAACCGACCCGCACATGAGTACTGGTAAACCGCTTAAGAGGATCTGAGCCTGCCCAGGCAAAGCGGTGCGAGTGTCGGACCGTCCATGCTTGTAAACCCTATTGGTTTCATTGGGCGACAGGGCTTGAGATGTCATTTCATCTCAATGTCGGGTAAAAGTCCCACAAAATTGGAAGCAACGTCTCCAAAATGACCTTTACAGTGTTGACGGGGACGTTAAACCTCAAATCAAACAAACAAAATTGTTTGTCACCTGCTTATTATGAATTATACAAGTTAAATATGTTCAATTTGCAACAATACTCCGCCTCTGTCTGTCACTTGCAGGAAACATGCTTTTCTCGCATGGATTACCTCAGCAACTCACAATTCGGCATAACCGTGTGCCAACAATTTTCAGGTTTTCATCAATCACAAGCGAACTAGTGTTACGGAGGGAACTTTTTTCGCTTTCACCCCTTGTCTTTCATTTAACTTTAGCTCTCTTGGCCAATTTGAATCCAAAAAGATGTATTCGCAGCTCTAAATTTTGACTTTCCTACTTTTGCTTCGCTTTTCGCCGTGTTCTGTCAAAGATCTGAACAGAAACCAGGGCGCTTGCAATCATCGGCGTGTTTAAAAAGCGGGAAGTGCAGTTTAGCGGGACGTGCAGATATAATCCGGAACTTTGCAAACTACGTCCGGCAGTGGAGTAGCTAGGGTTACTGTTAAAATGTGTGTGATAGCCTTGATTTCTCCTTTGATTTTTATTTTCAATGTAACATATTCTGCTAGGACTACGTATACGCGTATACGCAGATAAGATAACTGTATGGTGTTTCTACGTATAACGGGTTGTGCTCTGGGAATATTGTATTGCATCGCTTTGTGGTCAACTTCCAATTCAGCCGCTGTAACTTTTTTGACACATGCGCAGACAAGGGCATAAAAATGTTTACTGAAAAGCAGAAGACGGCCTTAGATCTGATAAAACAAGGCACAACTGTCTTGTTTATGTCCATGCTGGGACGGACACAACCCACGTTATCGAGGAGATTGCTAGAGTGCTCCGCATTGAAGGGAAATGTTTGTCAGTTTCTTGCACAACGGGTATCGTATAATATCTGTGTGGCTTATGTGTTTTTGGCAGAGTGCTAAAGATCCGGTGCACATGACGTCGTCACTTTGTGTTTAAACGCTCGTTCCCGGTACACGGCAACGGTCAGTTAAGCAAACAATATGCAGCAGCGTTAAGGCAAATGGTTCAGAATATAAGTTAAAAGAGATACGGCTAGAAATAACTTTTTTTTTTAATTGTTTTACAAATTTGGATTCATTGTGGTCGGAATGACTGACGACTTTAAGCTGTTTTACCTAAATAACAATGGCTGTTTTGGTGCTAATAGGCCTGTAGGATTTTCCCTTCTTTTTCTTTCTTCCTTTGTGAGGAAAAGGCGTTTCAACATCTATTTTGTCTAATGTTTACTGTTATCTGACTCTCTCTCTCTCTCTCTCTCTCTCTCTCTCTCTCTCTCTCTCTCTCTCTCTCTCTCTCTCTCTCTCTCTCTCTCAGATATTTGGAAGAAATTTGTGGAGGTCTTAAGATTAAGTAGAGGGGCATGGAAATATTGTGTACTGTTCATTCCAGAGGTAGAAAGAACGGTGTACAGATCTAAACTGCACCAACCTGGCCCAAAGATTATAAAACTTTTTTTCATGCTCAACTGATAGGGTATGTATTTTATCCGGCTCATAAATAAAACAAAAAAAAAATGTAATGTAAACACATAGAAAACTTCCATGAACGCATCGAGTCACATGATTTTCAGTGACTTCACATGGCCAACTATATCTGACATTAGCCCGATGACTTTCAACCGTGACAGTCGCACAGAAAGTCAATATTGGGTTGTCTCCCTTTGACTGAGGCCTACGATAGCTACCTATCGTGTACCTATCGTGTAATCAATATTGTGTTTTAATCCCGCTGTGTGTGAAAATGACCCCGGGGGATATTGAAAGATAGATACGTCTAGTAGATACGTCTAGTTAATTTAGAACTGCGTGTTTTGGTACTTAAAGAGAGAAAAATTCTCTTTTTATCAAACGATTAAAATTGAGCCTTTTCGTACTTAAAATATTATCGGTTCTCATAAAATCCATTTTTTCTGGAAAGTGATATTCCACATTATTTTTTGAAAAAAAAAAAAAAAACAAACAAAAAAAAAACATTTACAGTTAATGTATGTCAGATTGCATTATTTAAAATTACATTGTTTAGAAAAGCAGCATGCTCATAAGTCCATGTAATAAAAACCCCTGTAAACCCCACTTTACATTATATACAGAAAAGAGAGGTTTAGAGGGGTTACAATGTGTGTGTTATCCGCACCAAGACATTGTATTGTTCATCATAAAAATAATGTGCTTTTTTTTTAATTTTTTTTTTTAGATATAAATTAACATTTCGAAGATAAGAAATTAAACATTATCACAAGGATATGTTTTCTTAATGGGTTGACAGTTTTGTTTGATTGGAGCCTTAGAGCCCCCATGCAGTTTACTAGTACTCATGTGCTGTGCAGTCAGTTTCAGCTCTGCATGCGTGGAAGCATCATGCAGCCCAATCTATTTCTTAACATCACGATAACACACCTGTGTGATATAGTGCATTTTTTCATACCTCAAAAAAGGTCATCTTTCTGATGAAAATTTGTGATATTTTTTCTTATTTATACTCAAAACATAGGTCGTGGGTGCTAGTTAGAACCGCCGCAATGATGCGGTTCTAACGAGTACCCACAACTTATGTCTAGGAGCAGAAATAAGAGACATAATGTATACCCCCGTAAACCTTAGTTTTCTCTATTTAAATTGGGATTTAATGGGGCGTTCATTTCACGGACTCGTTCACGTGATGAAGCTGCGTTGGGCGGAGGCCGTAATGGGTTGGCAGCAAAGGCCCTGATCTAAGCCCGACGTCTGATCTGGGGCTCGAAGAAATAGATAGGCTGCATGATGCTTCCATACAGAGCTGAAACCGACCCGCACACGAGTGCTGGTAAACCGCTTTGAGGATCTAAGCCTGCCGAGGCAAAGCGGTGCGCACGAGTCGGCCCGTCTATGCTTATAAACCCTATTGGTTTCATTGGGTGGCTGGACTTGAGATGCCATTTAATCTCAGTGCCGGGTAAAAGTCCCACAAAATTGGAAGCAACGTCTCCAAAATGACCTGTACAGTATTGACGTGGACGTTAAACCTTAAATCAAACAAACAAAAAAGATATAATAATAATGATAATAATAATAATAATAACAACAACAATTGGTACTCATTATCTAAATAGCACCAATACTTCATATGAATAAAGAATGCACAGTAGTACCCATGACACTATCTTTCCGGAAATAAGGTCATCCATTATACGTGCACGCGTGTCCATTAATCTTCGGACTTCCTGACGGTCGGTAGCCGGAACACAATACACAATCCACGTGTCATAAAAGCGATAATTGTCTTCTGCTTAAATACCCGTGATATTTTCCCCTGAGTGTAATAAAACGTTGGTTATGGGCACAGAAGCGCCAAATTGAAATCTTTCCACCTATGTTTTTGTGTTTATTAAGTCAAAATCATGCTCAAAACATAAATTGTGTGTGCTCGTTAGAACCGCCTCATTGAGGCGGTCGTAACGAGTACCCACAACCTATGTCTTGGAGCAGAAATAAGAAAAAATAATGAATACCCCCGTAAATCTCTTTTTTTTCTCTATATAAACTTGGGTTTAAGGGGGTCTTCATTTCACGGACATGTTCACGTGATGCATAAATAAATTAAAAAAAAAAATCAGAATGAGCTGGTTCTAAATGGTACCATCAATCAACGTATTGAGCAATAAATACATTTTAAATAAATAAATCCGTGCGTCATAGTAGGGTATTCTTGATATCTCAAAAACAATTAATTTGTTAATGAAAACTTATCGATACTCAAAACCGGTTTTATATTCTCGTTAGAACCGCCTCATTGAGGTGGCTCTAACGAGCACCCACAACCTATGTGGAGAAGAAATAACAAGAAATATTTTTAAAAAAGATATGCGGCGTAGATTTAATTGGAAGGTTGTTTAGAAACCAGTGCTTCAGCTGAAGTGCACGACCCGCCGGATGCTTTTAGCTTGATGAGTGTTACCATATATGGGTATGGCGGCCATTTTGGTCATGTGACCTGGACCTAAAACGGTTCCCCCAATAAATGCGCCTTATCGTAAGGAGCAAAAATATATCTAATACTTAAGTACTGTATTCTGAATCGTTTGCAGGATAAAATGAATTCTCACTTTTCCAATACAAAAGCATATATGTCAAAGTTTGACCTAGGCACAAAGAAGGTCAAGGTCAACCCAGGGTCACCATTTTAGCAATTTATGATGGGCCTACGTCCCAGATGTTATTTATCAAGTTTCGTGGAAATCTGAAAAGTGGTTTTGAAGGGTTTTTACCATATATGGCTTGGCGGCCATTTTGGTCATGTGACCTGGACCCCATGAGCAAATTTTGGTTTCCTCCATCCCATAGAGGCTCCATATGAAATTTGACCTTAATCGGCCCAACGGTTTCCGAGGAGAAGCAGTTCGAAAATTTTCACATTTTTCGCCTCGGCGAGGCTATACTAAATGGATTGTAATATTTCGCAAGTTCATTGGTTAGACTTGATTGATACTAGCAGTATGCCAAAAATTGTTTAAATATTCCAAGCGGTTAAGTCACTATCACCAATTTTCACAAACGGGTTACGGACGGACAGACAGACAGACCATATATGGCTTGGCGGCCATTTGGGTCATGTGACCTGGAACCCCATGAGCAAATTTTGGTTTCCCCCATCCCATAGAGGCTCCATATGAAATTTGACTTCAATCGGCCCAACGGTTTCCGAGGAGAAGCAGTTCGAAAATTTTCACATTTTTTCGCCTCGGCGAGCCTATACTAAATGGAATATAATATTTCGTAAGTTCATTGGTTAGATCTCATTGATATCTATCAGTATGCCAAAAATTGTTTAAATATTCTAAGCGGTTAAGTCACTATCACCAATTTTCACAAACGGGTTACGGACGGACAGACAGACTGACAGACAGAATGACACGGTGATTTTAGGGCACTCTTAGAAAATCAACCGACTTCAGTCGGTCGCTTTTTCTGCGGGTCGTGCAATATGAGCTACAATAGTGACAGCAACAATTGTCTAGCTATGAACTGGTTTACTGTATTCAAACAATTCAGGTGTCACGCGAGGAAAAATAGCTTTGCAGAGGGCGGTGTCCCGCCTGTTTGAGCTAAGGTCAATGTAAAAGGTCAAGGTTAAAAACATGACCTCATTTCAAGAGCATATGATCTCAAGTATATGCACAACAAATAAGAAAACGTTATCATTTACTGTTTTTGAACACAAATTCTAGGGTTAACATTTCGGGTTGTCGCTATGGTGAACGTAAACGCATAGGCGGACGAACAAACGGACGAGCAGACAAACGGACGGAAACTTGATCTTATGTGCACCTAATTAAAACTCAAATTACACTTATTCCTTTTCAGAATTTATATAACATTAATGATATTCGAAAATGTCCATTTTGTGTTAAAATGGAGGACATAAAGTATGCTGAAGACAAATGATACACTGCAACTTTTATTTAGCATATATTGTAAATTAAACATCTGTCAATTTGTAATGCGATTATTACATGTTTTTGTCATGCTATATCTCTTTATTGGTTTCATTGGGCAACAGGGCTTGGGTGTCATTTCATCTCAATGTCGGGTAAAAGTCCCACAAACTTGGAAGCAACGTCTCCAAAATGACCTACACAGTGTTGATGGGGACGTTAAACCTCAAATCAAACAGACAATTCCGTTCGCAGAAAATTCTTCTTTTCGCGAAAGGAACCTTCCTTTCGCGAAATGGTTCCTTTCGCTATATAGACCAACCACGTGAAATTAGGTCAAAATAGCTATTCACCGCAGCAGTTACAGAATTCACTAGAAACACAATTATACATATGACGTATGGTCATCAAAGGACACGACGGTGAGCAAGCCGAAACTGTATATATTTTTCATTCATGTCTCACATAAAAAACGAAACATTTCCTAGGTTAAAACTTCAGTAAACTGTCGTACTTTTGAGTAGATTTATTTATGCAAATCATTGACCAATGAAATGGTCATCTCCTTGGACATGTGGTTTTATTGACCAATGGAATAACGAAAAATGTAGGACCAAAGCAAAACTATAACGGCTACGCCGTAAAAAAATGAATACCACAGTAAACCCTAGTTTTCTCTATATAAAGCATTGTTAAAGGGGGTGTTCATTACACGGCTTGTTTGCCGTGATGGAAAAAACAACAGTGACTAAAATAATATAGAAGAATAAGAAGCAAGTACTTTCGAACTATCTTTTTGTGTTAGGTTAAAATCATGCTGATCCCTGATTATCCGACTGTTCAATATATAAAGTTGGGTTTACATGCAAATTCTTTTCCCCGGTATGATGGAAGGAACACCAGAAACGGTGTACACCCAGATCTTAATAAATCATTTAACAGTTGAAAAAAAACCAAAAAAACATACATATAAAAATAAATAAATCGGAACGAGCTGGTTCTAAATATAACCAACAATCCACGCATTGATCAAAAATATAAACAAATAAATAAATAAATTACGATAACACATCCGTGCGGCTCAGTCGATTCTTGATAATTTGTTAATCATCAAGTGAACAAGTCCGTGAAATGAAGACCCCCTATACCCCATTTCATATAGAGAAAACTGGGGTTTACGGGGTATACATTATTTTTCTTATTTTTGTTCCAAAACATAGGTTGTGGGTACCCGTTAGAACCGCCTCGATGAGGCGGTTCTAACGATCGAGGCGGTTCTTACGAGCACCCACAACCCATGTTTGCCGTATTAATAAGAAAAAGATCACTGATTTTCATCAGAAAAGTAGCCATTTTAGAGATGTGAAAAATGTACTTTATCGCACGGTTGTGTTATCGTAATGGAAACCTAAAAACATAAGTTTTGTATTCTCGTTAGAACCGCCTCATTGAGGTGGCTTTACCGAGTACCCACCACTTATTTCTTTGATATGAAATAAAAAAAAACCGAATACCACGGTCAACCCCAGTTTTTGCTATAAAAATCCATCTTTCTTTCTTTCAATTGTAATCTTATTACTAGCAATGTTTGTTTAAATTGCTTAGTAAGTATAAAAAATCTAATCGGGTCATGAAAAATAAGACGCAGATCAGACACCGCATTTAAGATTGATAAATTAATAAATAAATAAATAAATAAATAAGACGCAGATCAGACACCGCATTTTAGATTGATTTACATTCCAAGGAGATGCCCAGGCGAAGATGTGTTCATTTCACGGTCGACGGAGAATGGCACGCTTTGAGATTACACGCGTGTGTAGACGATAAAGCTTTATCTGAATAAGCTCCAAATTTAATTGCAAATAGCCGCTATTAAGTATAATTTTGAAATATTGTAATTGCTATCAAAGTGCACAATATTGTAACCACATTGCGTCTGATACGGGCGATTGTTTGCAATATTAACAAAAAGTGAAGATTTTAGCCGTTAAAGTATGGTACCGTCGTTGTTTTTCCACAGTTTTGTATGCTTCATATAAGGATTAAGGGTTGTTAATTTGAAATTCTAACACAGCCCGCCTATATAGGCAATGGAAAATACCTTTGTTTTATTCTGCAACAAATCACAGCTCGGAAGAGCGTGACGAGTGACGTCATTAAAACTGCAAATTTATGACGTCACTAGTCGATTTCCTTGACGTTAGACGGTGTAACGTCATTTTCTCGCATCGAAAACGTAAGAAATGGATATAAATGCATGTGTTTCAGTCGATAATTTTAGCGGGATTTCTTCTAACAATGGCGAAAAGGTGTGAGCTTTTGAAGGAAACAACAACATTATTGCCTATTTTCAGCGTGTTAGAATCGAAATAGATCAGCTCTAGTCTGTGATTTGTTGAGTAATAAATCACAGTGTAAGTAGACAAATCACGCGCGCTACGCGCTTGTGATTTGATCTACTTTACAACTGACCGCCAAACTGTGATTTATTACACAACAAATCACAGTTAGAGCTGATCTATTTCTTAAATAAAAATGCCGGCAGCTAATTAAATAAAAGTTCCACTTATTTGATATCTTTTTGAAGGTATTTAAACGGACAATTAGATTAAATCGGAACTTGTTTGTCAAATTGAAAAATAAATAAGTTATATTTGTTTAAAAAATAGTTTCCATTAAAGCGCCTGCTATTTCCAACAAGACATTCTGTACAGGTAAGCCGAGAAGGTCAGCGCACAGTAAAAGGCTTAATCCTTTGCACCAACGGCATAAATGTCAATAATAGTTGCGGATGAGTGACGTCATTCTAAACCATGGTTCTCTGGTCAACGCTGTTCCTCTCTTTGTAGAAAAAAAAAACGGCGTGTAAATGTTTTTCAGTTTAAAAAGTTTGCCCTATAAACATTTTTTCGCCCAGTGATGAGGGGCAAAGAATGCAATTATATATATATAAAAACCTTAATTTTTCAGCTTTTCATGAAAGTATGAACGACAGCGAGTCGCTAGCAAAGTTTACATGAACCCCGAAGGGGTTCATTTACTTTGCAGGCAACCCACTGCGTTCGAACTATCATGAACAGCAGAAAAATATATTTCATTTCTTAAGTGTTTGTTTTCTTTGCCTCATACTGCTGCCTCACTCTAGGGTTTATTAGCTATCTCAATATGTCAATCATTGCAAAACACCCACATTGAGCTGGCGGTAAATACTTTTTCAAAACCGTCTTTTGTAGCATGTTTTGTTATCCAAGCCTGGTAAACTCGTAAGGGTAACCAGCGGTTATGCACTCAAAATCCTTACGGGAACTTCCGGCTATGACTTCCGAGACTTCAAAAATGTCAACAATTGTGTGAGTGCTCCCGATTGATGCCTTTTAGTCAACTTTGTAAATATATTTTGAAAAATCGGACAATGCTATTCTCAACAACTTTCATTTCTGCATCAGAAAAGATAGGTGTGGACATGAAAAGGCATGTAGTCGATTTTTAATTTACTTTCTCACGGAGGAAGGTCGTCTGTTTTTACCTGTTTTCTTGTGCCGAATGAAGGCATTTTTAGCTACCTGGACTATGCAATTTTATCATACTTGTCAAATAAGACGTATTTCGAACTACTTTCATGCTGAAATACATAAGCTGCAAATCTTCCACAGTTTGGTCCCAGGGGCTTCAATATTTGTAGCGATTATGACTTACGAGGCCGATTATCCCTTACGGAAATACTACCCCTTACGGGGACGGGGAAAGCCAACTGAAGGGTGCCTGATTACAATTCTCTTCTTCATTCAATAACCCATACAAACATTTAATCAAAGTCATGAAACAACTGCAGTTACTCGCTACGACTGAAAATATTATTAATTTTATTCTGAACGGTATTGTCTGCTGTTAACTGAGATTAAATATATCAAAATTCAGGCGCTCTTACGAACTTTTCAAAACTTGAGTTTAATAATTTTTAATGTATTTATCTGATATAATCGTGCACTAAAACAAATATTGAATGAAGAAACGAATTGTAAGCACATACCCATCAGTTGGGTTTTCCTGTCCCCGTAAGGGGTGATATTCTCGCAAGGGGTTATCCGCCTCGTAAGTCATAATCGGCACAAATATTTAAGCTCCTGGATCTAATTCTGCGAAAATTCTGCAGCGTATGCATTTCAACTGGAAGTAATTTGAATAACATCTTTTTTGACGTGTTAGATCAGTTTTGCATAGCCTGGGTAGCTGAAACTTGCTAATGTTACATTTGTTGAAAACTTCCGACTTTAAATAAAATTTGTATCTGTATCTGTATCTGGAAAACAGGTAAAAACAAAATATCCGGCACCCTTCCTCTGGGAGAAATTAAATTACAAATCGACCACTTGCCTTTTAATATATATAACTATTTTTTCTGATGCAGAAATGTAGTTGTTGAGAATAGCATTGCCCGATTTTTCAAAAATGTTTACAAAGTTGACTAAAATCCTTTATTGACACTTTTGAAGTCACGTAAATCATAGCCGGAAGTTCCCGTAAGGATTTTGAGTGCTTAACCGCTGGTTACCCCTTACGAGTTTACCAGGCGTGTTATCCATGCGATTAGGGGAGCACCCTCTCATTTTCTCCTTAAATGTACATTTTTAACAGTCAAAATGACATGTCCTTATCAACTTTTAATGAAATTGACATTCAATTTGTCATCAAACTGCTGTCAAGTGTCAAGGAAAGCCGGTCATGAAATGTACATGCACGGGTTTTTTTATTTCATGTGTAGCACTTTACATGTACATGTATATGGATGCTTTAGACACAAACTTTGGCTGGTCACTGGAAAAATGATGACGATTTTCTTCAGGAGGTATGAATATTAAGTGACTAACTTTTTTGTTGTGTTACTATTGTGAATGTGCTTAATCGCTTATTAATTTCTGTATATTTGTGCAGTCTTTGCAAATAGATTATCCATTCACAACGCATTTTTTAAAGTTTTCGACCCCGCCCATCGGGGCTTAAAGAAATAGGCTGCGTGACACTTCCAAGCAGAGCTGAAACCGACCGCACGCGAGTTCTGGTAAACCGCTCAGAAAATATATGCCTGCCCAGGCAAAGCGGTGCGAGTCATGCGTTCATGCTTATAAACTCGTTTGGTTTCGTTGGGCGGCAGGGCCTGAGATGTCAATTCATCTCAATGTCGGGTAAAAGTCCCATAAAAGGGAAGCAACGTCTCCAAAATGATCCGTTGATGGGCACTTTAAACATTAAGTCAAACAAATAAACTCTTTAAAGATTTTGGGTGAGAAAAATAATTAATATTGCGGTTGTGACCCCGGGCTCGTTTTCAGTGAATTTAAGTCTCATGCTCGACAAAACCCCACATGATACTTAATTGAACTGAAAACTTGCTTGAGAATTCCTTGTTTCGGCCTCAACCCCATTATACATTCTATTATTCAGTTCTTATCTGAAAGGCCCCCGCCCATCGGGGCTTGAAGAAATAGATATGATGCTTCCACGCAGAGATTAAACCGACCTGCACACGAGTGCTGGTAAACCGCTTAAGCCTGCCCAGGCAAAGCGGTACAAGTCGGACCTCCATGCTTATAAACCCTATTGGTTTCATTGGGTAAAAGGGCTTCAGATGTAATTTCATCTCACTGCCGGGTAAAAGTCCCACCAAATCGGAAGCAACGTCTCCAAAATGACCTTTACATTATTGACGGGGACGTTAGCCCCCAAATCAAACAAAAGCAAACAAAGTTCTTATCTAAGCCGGAAAAATGCATGAAATATTGGTATTTAAAAATAGGGGGAAAAACGTTTTATAACCTTTTAATAGCCTGGTCGAGAAACACCGCTTTACTCAACAGCACCGTAACTTTTAAATGCCCTATGTATTTACAAGGCCCCATTTCTCACTTACTTCCCAATTCACTCATGCTAATAAAGTACTTTTTCAACAGATCTAAGCACTTCATAATCAAACCTTTCATAAAAGTCATCTAGTTTAAGGCATTGAAACGGCCCCCGCCCATTGGGGCTTGAAGAAATAAATGGGCTGCATGATGCTTCCATGCAGAGCTGAAGCCGACCGAGGATCTAAGCATACCAAGGTAATGCGTTGCGATTCGGACCGTCCATGCTTATAAACCCTATTGGTTTCATTGGTCGACAAGGCTTGAGATGTCATTTCACCTTAATGTCGGGTAAAAGTCCCACAAAATTGGAAGCAACCTCTCCAAAATGACCTTTACAGTGTTGACGTGGACGTTAAACCTCATATCAAACAAACAAAATAAGGCATTGAAGGCAGATTCCGTTACTTAGCAATGTGGATAAAGCGTCTTTATCAAGGACAGGGCACTTGGTAGTAGCAGGGATTAGACCCACAGCCTCTCGCTTTCGAGCCAAATGACTTGTCACTGCATATATTAAAAGACCACTTTGCTTGTTCAAATTAACGTTTGTTACGCTTGCTCCTTTCTTGAGCAACCATTTTGCCTTTCCCAAGTGTGTAGCTTAACGGCTGTTTCGCTCTATCCAGTGCCATCTCTTCCTTTGCGGGTTGCTTAGTGTGCCTGCTCCAGTGTGCAGTTAGAGTCCCCATGCTTGAAGCAAGTTTTAGTTTTCCCAACACATATATATATTCTGTCAAGGGACAGAAAATGTAGTAGATGTTGTGTAACCCTTTACTAATAGCTTTTTACAGGTATGGTTCGCTGCATTGATAGTAGACAGTAATTCACCAGTCAGTAAGTCAGCCAGTCAGAAAGATCATCGCTGACTTACTGGCTGACTTTGCGGCCCCCGCCAATCGGGGCTTGAAGAAATATATGGGCTGCATGATGCTTCCACGGAGAGCTAAATCCGCCCCGCTCACGAGTACTGGTAAACCGCTTAGAGGATCTAAGCCTGCCCAGGCAAAGCGGTGCGCACGAGTCGGACCGTCCATGCTCATAAACCCTATTGGTTTCATTGGGCGACAGGGCTTGAGATGTCATTTTATCTCATTGTTGGGTAAAAGTCCCACAAAATTGGAAGCAACGCCTCCAAAATGACCTTTACAGTGTTGACTTGGAAGTTAAACCTCAAACCAAACAAACAAATCAAACAAAACTGGCTGACTTACTAATTGGTCTGACAGACAGACAGTCAGACAGACATACAGACGGTGGGACGGACATACGGACAGGCAGACAGACATTGTTTAAATGGGTAACTGATATTCCAATGAAAGCCTGACCCAGCCAAACAGCTATGCATTTCATGAAAATAACCTGTTGTTAACTTACAGATACTAAGAAAGCACAAGAAACAAAAAGAAAAACAGTTACTTCTTCTCCCCCTTTCTTGGTATGACAAAAGGGGCGGCACTCATGTTCTAAGTTCGGTATCTCACTTTGCGGAGATACCTCTAGGCCTAGCAATCTACTAAATGTATGCGTTCAGAACTTCAGGCAAACCAAATTTTAAACCTGATAATTTCATTTAGCTAGTACTATGCCAAAACCAAGTTTAGCATTCGACTCGACATGCCAAAATTAAGGTGACCTTATTTCGTCGTTAATTAATTTGACCCCTTTGACATGAAACACACACACACACACACACACACACACACACACACACACACACACACACACACACACACACACACACACACACAAAAACGCACACACAAAAAAGAAAGAAAACTAAGCAGATATTTGCACCTGCAATATCCCCGCCTCTAGAAGTTCCGATTACGTAAACCGGACTTCTTACTTCATCACTTCTCAGTTCTGCTTTCTGATTTCTTATTTCTAACTTCCAACTTATAACTTCTAATTTCGAACGTCTGACTTCAAACTTCTTATTTCTGATTTCAGACTTTCTCCTTCTGGCTTCGGACTTCCAATTTCTTACATCCTGCAACATTCATCTATAATAATTGCATTTTAAATGCTGCTTCAATCCACTGAAATAAAGAAGTCCTAATGGGACTTCTAACTTCATCACTTCTATGATTTTCAACTTACAACCTTCGACTTCCAACTTCGACTTATAAATTGCAACTTCCTACTTATTATTCCCGACTTCTTTCTTCAGACTTCTAACGCCCGGCTTCGTACTTCCACTTACTTAGTTCCGACAATCTACTTCTAGCGCCCGTCTTCTTACTTCTGAAGTCCCTCCAGGGCTTCCATGGCATGTGCACCAAAGGCCGAGACGAAGTCTGAGACGAAGGCCTCACGTTACGTGGGTCTTTGGATCGGAAAGTACGAGAGGTAGAATTAGGCCCGGTGCAGAAAAAGACCTCATCAAAATTACAGCGAACGTTTAATTGCCTTAACATCGCCGTTTCATCAACAATGGTAGATTCGAACTGGATCTTGATTCCCTAGGGCCCAACACATATGCTTGTTATAAGCAATAAAATATGTTTTATTACAAATTGCCTGGGGGAATTCTCTCAGCTTCTAGGGATGTTTTCTCGTACCACATTTCCTGAGTAGGCTTAGACCCTCTATATTATTAGCGGTTTACCAGGACACGTGTGCGATCGGTTTCAGCTCTGCGTGGAAACATCATGTGGTCCATCTATTTCTTATAGCCCTGATGGGCGTGGCCGTCTTAAATTGAGGTAACAAAAAGATACCGATTTTCTACCCCAATTAAAGATATTCAGGTCGTGGTTCAGTACACTATTATCTCAAGGTTGAGACGGGCCTCCGTGGCGTAGTAGGTAAGAGCGCCGATTCTTAGATAATAGGTGTCTCACCGCTGAAGGTTCGAGCCTGGCTCGGATCATATGTGAGACGCCGAGTTCTGCAACGGAAGGTCAGGTGGCTTGTCTCCGGATACTACGGTCTTCGACCACATGTGATTAACGATCTGCTCGATATGAGCGAAATGATCTCGAAAGGACCGTAAAACGAGCCCCGCTCCGCACCCCCCCCCCCAAAAAAAAAAAAAATAAATAAATAAAACCCTCAAGGCTGATATGCTCTAGCTAATTCTGACCTTTTTGCTTGCTGTGTTGTGGTGAGTTGTGGTGCCTATTCAGAATAATACAAACTTGCTGAGCAGAAGGTTTGAGCAAAGATTTTTACCGAAGTCCCTACATCAATGGATGTGACCGAATTCATAAATAGAAGCGTCCACTTCAGAAACTCGTGGATGAGAGAGCATGTGTGTGCTGCACTGTAGGGGTTCTGTCCCCTTAAATCCCTGTTGGAAAATAACCCAAAGGGCCCAGCCTAAATATTGCGTATTGTAATTTACAGGCCATTCGTGACCCAGGATCAAAATTTCGTAACATAAAAAGGAATATGTTGCAATAGGGAACAAATTGCTTCCATGCTGCCTCCTTTTGAACATTTTAACAGGCTGGATATTTTTTTTATTTCCGTCTACACAAGCATGAGTGAAACTGTTTTGAAAATAACACAAAACGTCCACGATTTCAACAAAAAATAAATTTCACTTTTTCTGAATCCGGTATGGAGATAACTGCGGCTCATCCCTGCCTTCCTAAATTTAGCCACCTAGCTCAGTAGTTAGTCCTTTTGCCTCAGATGGTAAAGGTCCCAGGTTCGATCCCATCGATAAATTAGCCCGGAATCAGCAGAAAAACCAAGCTTCGTGGCGATTGTTTTCTTGATCTATTACAGAAAACGAAGTGAAAGTAGGAAAATCAAAATTTAGAGCTGCAGATACATCATTTTGGATTCAAATTGGTCAAGAGAGGTTCATTTTAATGAAAGACATCAGTTGAAAGCGAAAAAAAGTTTCCTCCTTAACACTAGTTCGCTTGTGATTGATGAAAACCTGAAAATTTTTGGCACACGGTTATGCCGAATTTTGAGTTGCTGAGGTTATCCATGCGAGGAAAAAATATGTTTCCTGCAAGTGACAGACAGAGGCTGATTATTGTTGCAAAGTGGACATATTTAACTTGTATAATTCATAACAAGCAGGTGAAAAACTGCATTTGCGAAAAAGATACACTGGGTAAAATGAGGTAACCCCCACGAAGTTTCCCCCCTTGTCTCTAATATAGAACCCAAATTTTTTTTTTTTCATTTTTTATGATTCAAGCCCCTATGATTTTAATAGAGCATCAGTTGCCATTTGAAGTTTTTTTAACGTTTAGATCTTATGGCCATTTTGTTCATCTGAGCGATACCGCTTTCGCTAATTTGATAGATGGTAATCTAAGCGGAACGGGTGTGTATAGTAGAGTTATTTAAAGACTTTTCTTCTTTTATATCTGGCGGCCATCTGGTTTATCGGAGTGGAATTGTTGTAATTATTTTGGTTTAGGGACACCAGGGCCCAGTTGTTCAAAGCATCGTTAGCTTAACGAGCTCGTTAGTGGTCATACTGTTAACTGTTCTAGCAAGTTTAATATATAAATTTTTGATATTTTTGCTTACAAAATGTGAGCAGCTTTTGTGGATGCAAAAGCTGCTCACATTTTTCAGCAAAAATATTAGCATATTTGCCATAATAAATGATCAACGTTTTAACGATATGTTAACTAACGACATCGTTAGTTTTGAACAAGTGGCCCCTGAGCTACATTGCTATGGCGTTTAAATGGCGTGGACCCAATGGTTTTGTAGAACTTGCCAAAACAATCGCCTGTACGAAGTACAAGGAGATCTACTGCATTAGCTCAGGCCGTCCGCGTATGCGTTTACGTGCACTTTTGCGTGCACATTTGCTTCACGCCACACTGCAAGTTCATCTGGACAGTTACTTATCCCTGTGCATTCATATTAAGACTATGCATTCATATTAAGAACTTAGGTAGCTGAGAAGGTCTTCTGGGATATCAAAGGGGCAGACTCCTGGGTTCATGCTTTGGGGTTCGGCTAAGGGTCAAATTCGTAATTTGTTACCTGCATTTCAGATATGCTATCAAGTTGTTGACACAATGAATTATAATATGATGACATTGGTTCAAAGGTCACAGTGACATACATTTCACGGTTAAGTGATTTTACCTTGTATTATAGACTATTTGTTGAAGAATTGTCATTTCTGTGGTATTACTTCCATGCGACCCGATGATTGATCCCAAAATATATCTAGGTCAGTGCGCCCCTTATTTCAGTCATTTTGCCAGCAAAACTCAATGACTGTTTGATGGAGAATTGCCATACTTAGAATATAATTTCCATGTGACCTGATGCTTGACCTAAATATAATTTTAGGTCAGTGTGAACTTTATTTCAATGTGCAGTGATTTTGTCTGATATTTGTAATACGATTTGATGGAGCAATGCCACGCATGGAATATAATCATAATCAACATAAAATATATTTTCATGAAGGTCAGCACATGTGGCCTATAATTCATGATCCAGTGATTATATCTTATAACTGGAAGACGTTTTGATGGAGTCATACCTGGGTTAGAAGTTCTGCATGACCCGATGATTAACCTCAAAATATAACTAGGTCATTGTGACCTATATTTTACGGTTTAGTGTGTTTTTTTTTTTTCTTTAACGGGAAGACTATTGGATGGTATATGTCAAAACTGGATTATCTGATTATTGATATTGAAATATATCTCGGTCAGTGTGGCCTATATTTCATGGTTCAGTGATTTTCTTTACTAGCTTTGTAAGACTGGTTATATTTGGAATAAAATCACGTGGAATACTTCATGTAAGACCTTTTTTAAGACAAAACTTTCATATTATAAAAGTGAAACGATAGGGCTTGAAGAAAGAGATGAGCTGCAAGATCCTTACACGCAGAGCTGAAACTGACCGCACATGAGTACTGGTAAACCGCTTAGAGCATCTAAGCCTGCCAAGGCAAAGTGGTGCGAGCCGGACAGTCTATGCATATAAACCCTATTGGTTTTATTGGGCGGCAGGGCTTGAGATGTCATGTCATCTCAATGTCGGGTAAAAGTCCCACAAAATTGGAAGCAACGCCTCCAAAATGACCTATACATTGTTGACGGGGCGTAAAACCACAAACAAACAATCGATAGGTAGATGATGTGCGAAACAACTTCAAACAAGGTGCGACAGGTCTTGTTGTTTTCGGCCAATGTAAAATTTGAACTACACTGTAACTAGATTCATATTGACATATATTACACTTCCTGCCAGATAAAGAATGACAGCGACATACCGGTACTCTGGGTAAGTGCTACACCATTTTGAAAGTATCTAATATTTTCAATCAAGATTTCCAAGATTTCAAATTTTGAAGCTTTGTTATCACTGGATTATTCGTAAACACAAACATAAAAGAAAGTCATAAAACATCTGAGATGATTTGCAAATTTGGGTATTGAAGTCGTCAAACAGGGTTGTGATCACAAGAAAAACCATTAGGAAAACACGCCTACACAAATATATTGTAAACTTTATCGCCGAAAAAATGAAAATTTTAAGATAAAAATTGTGATATTTTTCTTATTTCTGTTCAAATTATAGATTGTGGACACTCGTTAGAACCGCCTCATCGAGGCGGTTCTAACGAGTGCCCACAATCTATATTTTAGAGCTGAAATAAGAAAAATAAGGTTTACCCCCGTAAACCCCAGTTTTACTATATAAACGGTCCCCGCTCATCGGGGCTTGGTGAAATATATGGGCTGCATGATGCTTCCACGCAGAGCTGAATCCGGCCCGCACACGAGTGCTGGTAAACCGCTTAGAGGATCTAAGCCTGCCCAGGCAAAGCGGTGCGCACGAGTCGGACCGCCCCTGATTATAAACCCTATTGGTTTCGTTTGGCGACAGGGCTTGAGATGTCATTTCATCTCAATGACGGGTAAAAGTCCCTCAAAATTGGAAGCAACGCCTCCAAAATGACCTTTACAGTGTTGACGGGGACGTTACACCTCAAATCAAACAAATTTTCTATATAAAAGTGGGGTTCAACGGGGTCAAAATTATATAGGCGTGTTTTCGTGATGCAAAGCACTGATGGGTCAATTGACAATTATCTCCTTGGTAGTTTGCGAAAAAGGCCCTGAACGAGCCTTAGACTACATGTAATTTGAATTTTGTTTGTTTGATTTGATGCTTAACGTCCCCGTCAACACTGTGAATGTCATTTTGGAGACGTTGCTTCCAATTTTGTGGGACTTTTACCCGACATTGAGATGAAATGACATCTCAAGCCCGATTTGTCACGTATAAATCCAGCCCGATCGGCGGCGATCGCCCATCATAGTGTAGTTTATATTTTCTTGTCCTTTGGGATCACTGATTCCATTGTGGTTTTGTAAAAATATTTTAGGGCCACTGATGAGGCCCAATTGGCCAAAACAAGCTAGTCTGGCCCAGAAAACGGTATACTCCATACTTTTTTTTTCTTTCCGTGATGTATTCTTTGCTTCCAAAGGATAACGTTTTGCTCAGCATTCTGACGACAGCACAGTTAAGAATAGCTGTAGCTGGACAAAGGGGGCACCCAGTTAAGAATAGCTGTAGCTGGACAAAGGGGGGGGGGGACCCCGCCCGAGCTGCATGGTGCTTTTACGCAGAGGTGAAACCGACCGAACTTGAGTACTGGAAAAACGCTGAGAGTGTAAAAGCCTGCCAAGAAAAAAATGATGCGAGTCGGACCTAGCGGTTTCATTGAATAGCAGGGCTTAAGATGTAATTTCATCTAATTGTCGGGTAAAAGTCCCACAACATCGGAAGAAGTCTCCAAAATGATCCTAATAGTGTTAAAAGGACGTAAAACCACAACACAAACAAACAAAATAAACCTGGACAAACACAATGTGTGTGCTACTTTATCCCACTGCATGCGGGAAACCACTAAGAGATACCTTGCCAAACAGTGCATGCCCAGAATGTCTGATCAGGGACTGCACTTTTTGCAAACAGAATTTTTCGGAAACGATATTGCAATTGAAGAGTCCAATATATACAATTGGTTATTGGTAACTTGGAAAATGATAGGGAAGCTTGTTTGATGAGTGACTCAATAAGCATTAAAGTTTGTATCTTTATGTTTTATACACCCAGAGACCACCATTGGGACTGTTAGTGATCTTAAATGCCACTTTAAACAGTCATAAATGTGGTATTATGTTTTTATTTAGAATACAGAAGTATTCCCTCATTGTTAATCTATAACTAATGTTAAATAATCGAACCCAAGATCGAGAGGTAGTAGACACCTTGAGCACCAAGTGTTGTGTCCTTGAGCAAGAAACTTTATCCACATTGCGTAGTACTGGTTCTCACCCAGGAAGTTCTACTAGGAATGTCCGCGAGGACGTCAGCAGTTTTCGAAGAGAGAGAGAGAGAGAGAGAGAGAGAGAGAGAGAGAGAGAGAGAGAGAGAGAGAGAGAGAGAGAGAGATTAATCAGTACCCTAAACACGTAGGATGATGATTCTTCGCTAAAGGTAAATGCCCATTTACACCTTTTTGTATGCACCGGCTCAATTTTAACAATAAAATCATTAAAATTCGAAACAAGAGTGTTGGTACAAAATGTTGCAGTTGTGCCTAGAACGAATCTTAGCCACGGAAGTGAATGATTTAACCCTTAAAATGCTGTTCACGACAACCCCCACCTTTGCAAAGTGTGGATCCAGATCAGATGACTTCTGAAAAATAATTCATCGGATCAGGATATGAGTGGGTTTTACGTCCCACCAACAGCTAAGGTCATACTGAGACGGAACCTCGGTTTAAAGACTCCTCAGAAAGTCTGGAAAAGCCCGGGTTCCTGCGATCCCTGGTTTACAAGACGAGTAGCGTAGTCACAACACACAGAGGCTTCTCGGATCAGGATATACACTGCTAGTCGTTCAGTTTATGAAATTGAACAAAACATTATATCATGTAATCTGATTAACTGATATGTAGCAATGAGTGTGGCTAATTAAAATAATCAGCAGGATAAGGGTTAACGTTGCTTATTGCAGGTTGCAGATTGAAGGAAGGAAATGGCATCCGTAGATGGTTCGCGCAGTCTTAAAATGTCATCAGAAGAAATGTTCCACTTTGAGTGCAGCCCATGTGCTCATGACAGCGTGGTTAAAGAAGCCAAGTTTTTTTGCTCTGGATGTTATGATTACTTATGTGAACAATGTGAAGTGTCCCATAAAAGGTTCAAAGGAACAAGAAATCATAATGTCATTTTATGTACGGAAATTCAAGAAACTGTTAGTGAGACAAAACATACAGGGAACACACTTTGTTCATGTAATAGAAATTTGAAAGCCGAAACATATTGTAACTATCATAGCGAAGTGTTTTGCCTTGAGTGCAAAAATATGGCGCATAGACAATGCAAAACACTTTCAATAGATGAAATTGTCGATGAATTAGATGATGAATTTGACAAAGCGACCGATGATCGTATCAATGATTTTAAGGATGAAATTGGCAATATAAGAGCTGAAAGAAAACAAGATTTGGAAACTGTCTGTTCAGACACGGATACTTGTAAGGAAGAAATCATGTCATTTAGCATAAAACTAAATGAACATATAAACAAGCTAAAACAAAATGCATTAAATTATTTGAATGTAAAGTCGAGTCTTCATAAAGAAAACATAGAACAACATATTGCAGCGTGTGATGCCGCTCTAAATAAATTATCATTTGCTGAGAACTATCACCAACTTGCAAAAGAATCTGGAAACAAGATGCAACACTTTCTTGCAAGCATAAAACTTAGGCAAACACTAAAGTATTTAAACGATGTAACCAAAGGCGTGAAGAAGGAAATCTATAAGCCATGCGTGTCGTTGGAAAGAAACCAAGTTTTAATAGATGTACTAGATGTCCAACAGTTCGGCTTTATTTACACCAATTTGCCCGGTCAAGCTAGCAGGTTCATGGCAGACACAAAAGTTAATTCCTCTCATAAGGCAAATATCAAGGCACCATCTGATCAGCATTGTCCATGGATCAGTGGATCGGCATTTTTACCTAATGGAGATCTTATTCTTTGTGACAGAAAGAATGGTTGCCTAAAATATTTTGATGAAAGGTTTGCATTGGTGAGCTGTTTCAAACTGTCTGATGAACCACGAGACTGCTGTCTTATAAACCATGACGAAGTGATTGTAACACTACCTGCTGAAAAACAAATACAGCATTTTCAAACAGTTCCTTCGATTATTTTGAAGAAGTCTATTTCTTTAGACATAGAATGTGAGGGTGTCGATTCAGTAGATCAAGACATCATTGTAACTTGTCACTGTTCACCAAATAAAGAAGTTAGAATTATCGATCAAAAAGGATATTTGAAGAAGAAGATTCGTCTGAATGAAGCCGACAAGGGTGATTTTAAAATACCACATTATCTCAAAGTATCTAGGACAGGAGAGATTTTTGTGAGCGAAACTGATTACTACTTCCGTTCACAGATTCGCTGTTTCACACAAGAGGGCATTTGTAAATACACATTCTGCAATACAGATCAGAAGGGATGCGTTGGCATGCTTGATGATGTGTGTGGTCGCTTGCTAATCTGTTTTTGGGCGTCAAACACGGTAGGTATACTTGACAAAGCTGGTAATACCTGCGAAAAGTTCTTTACGACGGATCTAGGTATTAGTAAGCCCTACAGTATATGCTTTCGGGAGAAAGATGGCATTCTTGTGGTCACAATGAGAGATACAAATAAAATACTTGTTTGTAAAATGGAATGGTGAATGCAATCACACAGCGATTTTGGAAGTATGCGATGTAATAACAACTGATTACATGTAACGTTAGTTCGTGTATACGAATATACGTATGGCAAACAGAAGTAAAGGCAACGATCATTAACCCATTTTGTACCGGAAACCCCCCAAAACGGGTACCCGGGCAAACAGTTCAGGCCCAGATCAGACGCCGCAGAACGCGGCGTCTGATCAGGGCCTCCACTGTTTGCTAAAAGTTCGGTCATTTTCCAAATCAATTTTGAAGAAAAAAAAGAACACCTGATACACCTAAATTTTGAAATGAACTCCTGTCATATATAAGGAGGAAGATTCCATTTGGTACAAAAAGGGTTAATCGACACAATTACCTAACACTTCTCATCTAAGACATCAAAGGGAAAGAAACACAAACATAAAATAATTTCACTTTAATGAAATCGCCAAAGGCGGAAAGCCAAAAGGACAGGTTGGCCAAAGGGCTATCCAAATTACAAAGATAATAGCGATACATATACACATGTATGTTTGTTTTTTGTTTGATTTGATATATAACGTCCCCGTCAGCACTGTAAAGGTCATTTTTGGAGACGTTGTTTCCAATTTTGTGGGACTTTTACCCGACACTGAGATGAAATGACAACTCAAGCCCTGTCACCCAGTGAAACCAATAGGGTTTATAAGCATGGCAAGCTAAGATCCTCTAGCTTACCGCTATTGATGTTTCCATTAATGTTTGTGTTTATTTCCCCTTGGTGTCTCTGATGGAAGCTTTGGGTTAATTGTATCGATTCCTGATCATTGCCTCCACTTTAACTTTACCAGTACTCGTGTGCGATCGGGTTCATCTCTGCGTGGAATCATCATGCAGCCCATCTATTTCTTGAAGCCCCGATGGGCGGGATCCTTATACACAAGTATGAAAAGACGAAATATAGCAATATTAACCCACGACAGAAAAACTGCATTGATTGGACTGGCTGGTAAAAAGTTTGCCGGTAAAAAGTTTTTCTTACTCTGTGTGTGTGTTGGGGGGCGGGGGCAAAAATCAAACGACTCCGGAGACGAAACAACGATAATGACTCAACAGCATGATATAACAGAAATGCTGGAGCAAAAAAAGAAAACCAACAGTTAGACTCCGGTTCAAGAGACAATAGATCAGGCACCAACGGACATTACCCAAATATTTAAGAAAGTCTTCAGGCTGGAGCCGTTATAGAGTCTGAGGCTCGACCCGCCGGCGTGTAATTAAAGAGGGAAGGAAAAGATATCAACCGTGATTGGGCTAACTACCATGCATGCAATTTATGTTGTACCCAATCTTTTTATATTGAACAAAAATTAAGCTTTCTGGCAGGAAACTAAAATTTATCGCGATACTTTTCTATATTATCGCGATAGCTATGACATTTAATAGAAGTGGATTAAATATGCAGATTAGTTAGATACATCCCGTAACGTTACATGTACGGCGTCCTTGACGTCGCGTTTATTAATGGCAGAGTTTTCACATCTTTGTGGAACAATCGCGTATAAAATGCGTTTTAAATGTCATATGATAAATAGAATCTTGCATTCGTGCTAATATATACTCAGTCAAAAAAGTTCCTATACCTAAAATTGCTTCTGTTACAATAGCTACTACAGATAAAAACTACACAAAGTCTGTTATGTTTTGATAAGAAGACTCATTTTTCCGTGCCAAAGCACCGTTCGTTTTTGTTTTCGTAAACACATCATCGCTGACTATTGCTTTAAACACCCAAGGTGTCACTGTGTAATTTTCGCAGATAAAATCATAAAACATGCTATGATTTAACATCACAAAATTTCCCTGTACCCTACATTTCTAAAATGTGATACATGTGACATTTCTTTAGTTACCATTTGCGTCTATTCACAAAAGATTTGGAATTTTAGTTGCATCAGCTACGAGAAACCGGCTATCACATATTGACCTCCAATTCTTAGAAGTTGTGTGCAAATGCTGCTTTCAATGAGAACTCCATAGAAAATCGCAATCGATAGTGCTACATGCTACATGAATTGTCTGTATTTTTGACCATCATGATGAACAGCCATGGTAGAAACAAAGTTTTTTGAAAAAAAAAAATGGCAAAAATTGATTGACAGGAATAAAAATTACAGCAGTTCGAAACTTGCTCTATTGCAAGGGAGATAATTTTAGAATTTCACATATTGAAACCTCGCTTATAATGCGAGATCATGAGATATTGTAAAAGTAAAGTGTTACCCGATGTTCAGAGAATATTGTCTTCCATCTTAGACAAAAAGAGCTTTCTGAGCATGCGCAATGTCCATTTTCTACCAAAATCTTTCTAGGCACATATTGCAAGACAACTCTGGAGCAGAAAGGTATGGACAAATGCAAGTTTGAGCATTCTCTAGCCAAACGTCCAATTTAAATGTCTACAGCTGAATTTTGCTCAATAGCTGCCAGATATCTAGTGAGTCTCACCCGAAAGTTGGTATAGTTACTTTTTTGACTAAGTATATTATTGAACTTATTAAACTGGTTGAGTGCTCGGCAAAGCCTCGCATTTTATTCCTTTTCCTCAACTCGTTTAATAAATTCAATAATACTTGGCCACTCATGTAAGATCCATTATATAACCAAAGCTTTTACCACAGGAGCTTGAAGTTATGTCCATAAATAATTCATAAGGTTTCAAAATGGCTTAGTGTCACTTTTGATTTTGAACCTTATGCACTACTTATGGACAGAACTTCAAGCTCCTGTGCTTTTACACAGCGCTTTGACGTTACAGTGAGAAAAAGATATGCGATATATAGCCGTTACCGGTCAGTGATAATCACGTGGACAACAGCAGGCGAGAAGCTTCTGTAGTTAGTTACTTTGAGTCTATTGACCTAAAAGGTATGATTAAAATTATAATTTCAAAAACATATTTTGAATGTTTCATTATTCCTATTTTGCGTTTTCTACAGTCTACACCTCATGTCCTCAAGTAAAATATAACCGTTTGGTCTGTTCAAGATTGGTCTTTAAGATCACGTTTGAACAGTCCCAAAGATTGTCTGCATATTGGAATTTTCCCAGCAGGCACATGGCGTAATTGTGACCATATCAACCTCGGTACATCGTCATGACGTTTATGCAATGCACATCCAGCCGGTGCAACGTCGTGACATTGCATCGACGTTGATTTGACGTTGCCCTAGCGACGTTTGCCTGCTGGATTAACCATTCCAGGGTTAGAAGCATAGTTTAGTTTGCTTGAATTGAGGTTTTATGATCCCCGTCAACGCTATTTAGGTCATTTTGGGGACGTTTACCCGACACCGAGATGAAATGACATCTCAAGCCCTACTGCCCAAACAAACCGACGAATAGGGTTTATCAGACTTTCTGAATGGTTTACCAGTACTCGTGAGCGGTCGGTTTCAGCTATGCGTGGAAGCACCATGTAGCCCAACATATTTCCGATCCCCGCGCAGCGGGGCTTGAAGAAATATATGGGCTGCATGATGCTTCCACGCAGAGCTGAATCCGACCGCACACGAGTACTGGTAAACCGCTAAGAGGATCTAAGCCTGCCCAGGCAAAGCGGTGCGAGTCGGACCGTCCATGCTTATAAACCTTATTGGTTTCATTGGGCGACAGGGCTTGAGATGTCATTTCATCTCAATTTCGGGTAAAAGCCCCACAAAATTGGAAGCGACGTCTCCAAAATGAGATCGGAGTATTCCATAAGACGGAAGAGGGTTATCCTGGAATCATAGGGTGAGCTCGGCAAACAGTGTAGACCAAGATCAGATGCTGCCGAATGCGTCTTCTTATCAAAATCTTCACTATTTGTTTGGAATTTCTGAGTTAAATGAAATAGTTTAAATCTCAGCCCAGGCCTATTACTCCAACCTATACCCCACATTCTCAGTGCTTTAATTCTGAAACCAAACGATTACAACACACTGATAACAATACACTTAGGCACCATGCCCTTAACTGAAACTTTTGATGTGTAATGTAAGGTCGTGCCTAGAAAAGAAGAAACTGAAATTTGTTCTCAAAAAAGCATTTGGTGAGAGCGTATTGCAACGTTTTTCATTAAAGGATCGTAAGCGTGCCCCTGGACAGTAAAGCGGGTGACGTTGACTCTGATTTTGGGGTGCCACAAGTGTGTGATCTATCGTCTATTGGAGCGACATCTTACTATATACAGAAGACGCCAGTGGACGTCGACGTAGCGGAAGACCGATATCCCTACGTTAAGATCGATTCGACCGTCAGACGCATATTCGAAACAGATTTCCGCCGGCAGCTGCTACACTGTACCTGTAGATAAACAAGGAGTCTCAACTACCGACTAATAAGCACTGACACTGATCGTCGCCCTTATGCGATGCACGTTTGAGAGATAGACGTCCCTGTCGTGACCAAAGTTAACGCGTCGACACCGTACGGAACACTTACCCTAGGCATGAAATACGTAAATTGGCGTCTAAGCGACTGACATATGCGTTTCAGTGACAAATCGCACTTCAGCGTGAATCACGCGGTTGTCGTTTCCGGGTGTTTCGACGTGTAGGTGTAAGGTATGCCGAGGCGACGCGTGCGTAACAGAGCATGACATACCGGGCGAAATAAGCGTAATTGTGTGGCGACCTGCTGCGTGTAGTTAGCGAACGCAGCTTAGTGTCATTAAGAACATTCAAGATGTAAGTTCCTTGTATTAAGGGCTTCTAATCCAAACAAAAAATCTTGATATAAACCTTGAACTGTGGCCAACTTAAAAAAAGACCATGTACGGGGACATGTTTTGTATTTCACAAACACATCTTGTTATACTTGAATGTGTACTCTCATTTTTGTGCTGTCTATTTTCCACACCTTTTGATTGATTTCACTAAAATTAATACCACACTTGGACCATTTATGAACTGCAGCTATGGTGGGAAATTTGGTGCTATGAGGATATGGTTTGTATGAGTAATGTTATTTTGTAATTCTTCATATTAAATATTTATCCTATCTGTAATTCTCCCTATTTAGGTATTTTCCATCAAAGCTTTCTTGGGAGCTAGAGTACATGTACCTTAAACCTTGAACTTTGATATGTATGCTAGGTCTGGTATGTTGCTTCCAGGGAATAAATAAGGGTGAAGGGGCTAAGTTTGGGGTATTAATGAGGAAGGCTGGCTAATTGGAGCTGAAAAGATAATCGACTATCAGTCATGTCATCGCGATCGATAGTCGATTAGTGATCGCTAGGGTTTTTGTCATAATTTTACCTGTTTGGCTTTCTGTCTGAGCATGACTCTTACCATAGATGGCACTTTACCATATGTATATTTCAACGGACAGGCTTGAGCAAACAGTGTAGACCCAGATGAGACGCCACAGACTGCGGCGTCTCATCAGGGACTACACTTTTTGCCACTCATCAAGCTATTTTAGGCATAACTTTGGGTAGTAAACTGTACCTGTCAAGAAATTGATTACAAACAAATCCGGAATGGTAGTCGTTTTTGTGGAATTTATCGATCGATTAATCGATTATATGATTAATCGTGTCAGCCTTATTAATGAGCTAAAGCACACTTGATGTGCATCTCTATTCTGTATTTTCTGGCGAAAGAATGTGCACTGTACTGGTTAACCGCTTACGTATAAGCCAGCCCAGGAAAGTGTTGATAGGTAAACTGACCGGCTCAAAAATGACCTAAATAGTGTTGACTGGGCCGTTAAACTCCAAAACAAACAAAATCTATTCTGTATGTTAATGTAAAAAGCAAAATATGGATTATATTAGTATTGGGTGGGGGGAGGGGGTCGTCTATATTAAAAGAATGGAATGTTAGAAGTTTAAAAGCACAATTAAATATAGTTAGAAAATATTAATCCAAAACATTGAAGTTGTGTATCAAGTACATACAATATTTGGTGATTTTAAGAAGCAAGTAATGTACCAACAGTTAGCATTAGCTGGTAAACGAGTTTTTTTTTTATCTCCAGATTTAAGTGTACAATAAAGGTAGGTTTTCTTTATAATAGGATTGAGAAAATAATATTTATATACTCATACTGCAGTGAATATTATAACAATAGAATATATTTTGGAAACCAAATGTGTTCACACTTCTCGTCTCATCTTTGTTATCATATACATGAAGGAGAATATGGATGACTTGATCACAATTTTCTCCCAAAACTGTCGTGGCGGCCTGTCTGTGGCATCTAAAAGGCGTGACCTTTTTCAATACGTTAGGGAAAAAAAAAATAATGTCTGTCTTCAGGACGTTCACATAAATGAAAAAATGAAATCATTTATAAAGGCTGAGGGGGGGGGGGGGGGGGGGGGGTACGACATTTATTTTAGTTCTTATACAACAATGAGTAGAGGGGTAATGATACTGATTAATAATAATTTTGAACAAAAGGTGAAACGAGTTAAATCTGATAAAAATGGTAATTATTTAATTTTAGATATGGTTATTCAAGACAAAGAAATTACTTTAGTAAACCTATACGGGCCAAATGAAGACAACCCTCAGTTTTATGAAAATATATTAAACAATATTACAGAATTTGATTATGAAAATATAATCATGTGCGGGGACTGGAACTTGGTATTAGATGCAGAAATGGATAGTTTTGATTATGTACATATTAATAATCCTAAAGCTAGGAAAGCAGTTTTAAACTTATTAGAAGAAGATAATTTTATAGCTGTTTGGCGGGTAATGAACGAAAACATTAGGAAATATACATGGTGTAGATTAAACCCTTAAAAAAAGCTCGATTAGACTACTATTTAGTAAGTGAATATCTTTTTCAATATGTAATAGATTCTGATATTGTTTCTGGCTATATATCTGATCATTCTGGCATTGTTATAAAATTAAAATTGCAAGATTATGAAAGGGGAAAAGGATATTGGAAATTTAACAATACTTTATTAAAAGATAGAAAATATATCGAAGAATTGAAACGGACGGTTGAAGAAGTGAAGCTTACATACAAGACAAATGAAAATTTAAGGCAAAATGAAAATATTTCCGATGAAAACATAAAATTCAATATAAATGACCACTTATTTTTAGAAAAATTATTAATGATCATAAGAGGAAACACAATAAAATATAGTTCAATAAAAAAGAGAAAAAAATTAGAAGAAGAAAGTAAGTTGGAAAATGAAATAAGTATTTTAGAGGAAGAAATTGGAAGCAATTTTAGAAAATGTGAATCTTGAAAAAATTCAAAGTTTAACTCAAATGAAAGATAGACTGGTTGATATAAGGAAAGAAAAAATTGAAGGAGTAATGTTAAGATCTAAATGTAGGTAGCAAGACTTAGGGGAAAAACCATCAGAATATTTTTTAAGTTTGGAGAGCCGAAATTTTACAAATAAAGTAATGACAAAATTAGTCGATGAAAATGAAACAGAAGAAACAAATACAAAAGATATTTTAAATTGTCAGAAAAGATTTTATGAAAAATTATATGATAAACAACCAACTCTTGATAAGAGATCAATTGAAGATATAGTCGGACAAACTACAATTAAATTAACAGATTTAGAAGCAGAAAAACTAGAAGGGGAAATTACATATGAGGAACTATTAACAGCACTTAAGGGCATGAAAAATGATAAAAGTCCTCGATTAGATGGCTTTACTGTTGAATTCTTTGAATTCTTTTGGTCTGATATCGGAATTTTCTTCTTAAGATCTATAAATTATGGCTATAGAGAAGGTGCTCTATCAGTTACTCAAAACAATGGGTTATTACATGTTTGCCTAAACCAGGTAAATCAAGGCATTATTTAAAGAATTGGCGCCCTATTTCGTTATTAAATGTTGTATATAAAATGACATCATCGGTAATAGCTAATAGAGTTAAAACGGTTTTAGATAAACTTATAAACGATGAACAGAAAGGCTTTATTTCTGGTAGATTTATCGGAGAAAATATTAAAACTGTCTATGATATTTTATTTGAAACAAAAAAATCAAAATATACAAGGCCTATTATTGTCCATTGATTTTGAAAAGGCTTTCGATATAGTATCCTGGGAATTTATTGAAAAAAGTTTTAAAATATTTTAATTTTGGTACTTCATTTATTGCTTGGATTAAACTATTTCAGTGGGGGTTCAGAGTCCTGTATCATTCAAAACGGGTTTATGTCGGACTTTTTTAAATTGAAGAGAGGATGCAGACAAGATGATACTATTTCCCCTTATGTATTTATTTTATGTGCCGAAATTCTGGGACGAATGATACAGAAAAGTAATGAAATGAAAGGAAAAGAAATTAACGAAAAAGAACTTAGACTCAGCCAATACGCAGATGATACACAAATATTTTTAGATGGTAGTGAAAAGTCATTAAGAGAAACTTTGAACATTTTAAATACTTTTTATCATATGTGTGGCTTGAAAATAAATGTGGAAAAAACGAAAGCCATTTGGATAGGTAGTTTAAGTAATTCCACAATAAAGCTCTGTAAAGATTATAAACTTGATTGGGCACGGGGACCTTCTAAGATTCTGGGAGTTTCATTCACAACAGAAGTTTTTGACATATGGGATGTTAACGCTAACGATATTTTTTCTAAGGTAGAAAGTCTATATAAACAGTGGTCGAAAAGAAAATTAACTCTTTTAGGAAGAATAACCGTCATAAAATCGTTAGCTCTAGCCAAGTCCATCCATCTTTTTTTAGCTCTGCCTAATCCCCCTGGTGAATTAGTAAAACGGTTGGAGACATTATTCTTCAAATTCTTGTGGAACTCTGGACCAGACAGAGTTAAAAGAAGCATAGTTATTAAGAACCTAGCATCAGGGGGACTTAGAATGATAAATATTTATATTTTTAAAAAAGCTTTGAAAATATCTTGGTTGCGAAGAATTATTCATAGTTCGGAAACCAGATCATGGTCTATACTAGCAAACATTGATTTAAAAAAAAATATTTAGTACTGGATCTGGTTATTTTGAAACAATTGATATCCAAAACCCATTTTGGAAAGATCTTTTAAGAAATTGGGCAGAGTTTTGTCACAAATTGGAGGTAAAAATACCTCAAGATATTTTAGACTCACCTTTATGGTATAATAAAAAATTAATAAACGGGCAAAACTTTTGTATTCATGATTGGCTTAAAAAGGGTCTAACTATGATTGGTGACCTTTTTGATGAGAATGGAAATATATATAATTTTGACACTTGTAAGCATATTTATGGGCTGAGAGGTACGTTTTTAGATTTATACTCTCTACTAAGGAAAATTCCGGAAAATTGGAAAACGATATTCAGTAATAACAAGATTTTATGTATTACCAACCGATTTAATGTTAAATGCAATCTATTAGTAAAACAAATTATTAAGGACAAAAGGGGGTAGACATTTTTATGATATAATGATTGATGCAGATAAGCTAGACATACAAAATAAATGGACACAACAAATAGGAAATATAAATGATGACGAATGGAAAAAATATAATAAAGTTTTAACAACATTAAAAGATGTCAAATTAAAAGATTTTCAGTATAAAATATACAATAAAATTTTAGCAACCAAATCTTTTTTATTTAAAATTAAAAAAAAATAGACGAGGAGTTATGCGAATACTGTAAAGACAAATCAGAATCCATATATCATTTATTTGTGGAGTGTGACAAGGTTAAGCAATTCTGGAATGAATTGAAAGGATGGTTAATAGCTAATTCAAACATATTAATAGATTTAAAAGAAAGAAATATATTGTTCTCTTACCAGGATAATAACCAGATGATAAATTATATATTCGTCTTGGCGAAATATTATATTTACAGTAACAAGTTTTTTAAAAGTGAGCTAAATATAAATAAATTTATATCTTTGATGAGGGAAAAATTTTAAATGGAAAAAATATATAGGGTATATAAATAACAATGTAAACAAGTTTTTCTCAAAATGGTCACCCTTATATAACTACTTCAATACACATTTACGGTAAGATTCAAGAATTGTAGTAGTAGTATTGTTATTTATTTTAGTTTATTCATTATTTGCTTATTTATTTATTTTAGCCAACGTTAGATGAGTATGATTGACAGTATCTTCTTAGATATAAAATATAGTAATTTGCATTTGTGGGTACAGCAGGCAGTTTTGGTGGGAAGTTATTGTCCATACATATTAGAAGATTTGAGAAGTTTCTGAACACATTTCTTCCATTATTTGTTATAAAGTATCTAAGGACTTAAATCGTATATTCTGTTTTATATTATTTTAATATGTGCTAGGAACTGCAAAAACTTCCCAACTTTTCTATCGTTCTCCTTTATATTTCATACTTCCTTTTTTATTTCTATTTTTTCCTCCTTTATATTCTTTCTTTTTTATTATTATTTATTTATTTATCCATTTTTAGCTCACCTGACCGAAGGTCATGGTGAGCTTTTGTGACAGTAAGATGTCCGGCGTCGTCGTGCGTCGTGCGTCGTCCGTCGTCCGTCGTCCGTCGTGCGTCGTCCGTGCGTAAACTTTTTCTTGTGAACACACTAGAGGCCACAGTTTTGGTCCAATTATCATCAAACTTGCTCAGAATGATAATCATGACAATATCTCGGTCAAGTTCGAATTTGGGTCATGTCGGGTAAAAAAGTAGGTCAGTAGGTCAAATCATAGAAAAACCTTGTGAACACTCGAGAGGCCACAATTTTGGTCCAATCATCATCAAACTTGCTCAGAATGATCATTGTGACAATATTTTAGTGAAGTTTGAATATGGATCATGTCGGCTTAAAAAGTAGGTCAGCGGGTCAAATCATAGAAAAACCTTGTGAACACCCTAGAGGCCACAATTTTGGTCCAATCATAATCAAACTTGCTCAGAATGATCATCATGACAATATCTTGGTCAAGTTCGAATATGGGTCATGTCCGGTCAAAAAGTAGGTCAGTAGGTCAAATCATAGAAAAACCTTGTGAACACTCTGAAGGCCACTGTTTTGGTCCAATTATCATGAAACTTGCTCAGAATGACCATTGTGACAATATTTCAGTCCAGTTCGAATATGGGTCATATCGGGTTAAAAAGTAGGTCAGCGGGTCAAATCATATAAAAACCTTGTGAACACCCTAGGGGCCACAATTTTGGTCCAATCTTAATCAAACTTGCTCAGAATGATCATCATGACAATATCTCGGTCAAGTTTGAATATGGGTCAAATGGTTCCGGTCCGTTGCACATCTAGGTCACAGGAGCCAAAAACAGATTTTTTTCACCAAAAACTTAAAAAATCTTCTTCTCTGAAACCACAAGGCCCAGGTCTTTGTTATTTGGTATGAAGCTTCATCTAGTGGACCCCTACCAAGATTGTTCAAATTATAGTGCTGGGGCCAAAAATGCCCCCGCACGGGGGCCCTTTGGTTTTACATAGGCTTATATAGGGAAAATCTTTAAAAATCTTCTTCTCTGAAACCACAAGGCCCAGGACTTTGATATTTGGTATGAAGCTTCATCTAGTGGACCCCTACCAAGATTGTTCAAATTTGAGTGCTGGGACGAAAAATGCCCCCGCCACGGGGCCCTTTGGTTTTACATTGGCTTATATAGGGAAAATCTTTAAAAATCTTCTTCTCTGAAACCACAAGGCCCAGGTCTTTGATATTTGGTATGAAGCTTCATCTAGTGGACCCCTACCAAGATTGTTCAAATTATAGTGCTGGGGCCAAAAATGCCCCCGCCCCAGGGCCCTTTGGTTTTACATAGGCTTATATAGGGAAAATCTTCAAAAATCTTCTACTCTGAAACCACAAGGCCCAGGACTTTGATATTTGGTATGAAGCTTCATCTAGTGGACCCCTACCAAGATTGTTCAAATTATAGTGCTGGGACAAAAAATGCCCCCGCCACGGGGCCCTTTGGTTTTACATTGGCTTATATAGGGAAAATCTTTAAAAATCTTCTTCTCTGAAACCACAAGGCCCAGGTCTTTGATATTTGGTATGAAGCTTCATCTAGTTGACCCCTACCAAGATTGTTCAAATTACAGTGCTGGGGCCAAAAATGCCCCCGCCCCGGGGCCCTTTGGTTTTACATAGGCTTATATAGGGAAAATCTTAAAAAATCTTCTTCTCTGAAACCACAAGGCCCAGGTCTTTGATATTTGGTATGAAGCTTCATCTAGTGGACCCCTACCAAGATTGTTCAAATTTTAGTGCTGGGACAAAAAATGCCCCCGCCACGGGGCCCTTTGGTTTTACATGGGCTTATATAGGGAAAATCTTTAAAAATTTTCTTTTCTGAAACCACAAGGCCCAGGACTTTGATATTTGGTATGAAGCTTCATCTAGTGGACCCCTACCAAGATTGTTCAAATTTTAGTGCTGGGACAAAAATGCCCCCGCCACGGGGCCCTTTGCTTTTACATTGGCTTATATAGGGAAAATTTTTAAAAATCTTCTTCTCTGAAACCACCCAGGTCTTATATATTTGGTATGAAGCTTCATCTAGTGGACCCCTACCAAGATTGTTCAAATTATAGTGCTGGGGCCAAAAATGCCCCCGCCACGGGGCCCTTTGGTTTTACATAGGCTTATATAGGGAAAATCTTTAAAAATTTTCTTCTCTAAAACCACAAGGCCCAGGACTTTGATATTTGGTATGAAGCTTCATCTAGTGGACCCCTACCAAGATTGTTCCAATTTTAGTGCTGGGGCCAAAAATGCCCCTGCCCCGGGGCCCTTTGGTTTTACATAGGCTTATATAGGGAAAATCTTTAAAAATCTTCTTCTCTGAAACCACAAGGCCCAGGACTTTGATATTTGGTATGAAGCTTCGTCTAGTGGACCCCTACCAAGATTGTTCAAATTATAGTGCTGGGACAAAAAATCCCCCCCTGCCACGGGGCCCTTTGGTTTTACATAGGCTTATATAGGGAAAATCTTTAAAAATCTTCTTCTCTGAAACCACAAGGCCCAGAACTTTGATATTTGGTATGAAGCTTCATCTAGTGGACCCCTACCAAGATTGTTCAAACTATAGTGCTGGGGCAAAAAATGCCCCTGTCCCGGGGCCCTTTGATTTTACATAGGCTTATATAGGCAAAATCTTTAAAAATCTTCTTCTCTGAAACCGCTAGGCCCAGGTCTTTGATATTTGATGTGTAGCTTCATCTAGTGGACCTTTGACAAGATTGTTCAAATTTTAGCCTTTGTTGATGTTTGGTATGAAGCTTCACCTTTAAGACCTCCCTCAACATTATGTACATTAAAGCCCTGGGGCCAATAATGGCCCTCTCTGGGGCCCACTTGTTACACTATGGATCAGGTGAGCGATCCAGGGCCATCATGGCCCTCTTGTTGTATATTTTTTAGGAGAATGTTTCATTTTATAGCTAAAGTGCAAACATGTTAAGGAATTTATATATAAAAAATGTATTGTGAAATGTTTTGTATATATATATATATATATATGTACTTGAAGATAACGAAAATAAAATTATAAAAAAAGAACATTCAAGATCATAGCTGAGACGTGAACTGAACAGCGAGACGTACATAAATCAAGTGCTTCGGCCTCACATGGGTCCATTTATTTGTTTACACTCAGAAACCGGGATATCTTATCCAGCAGGATTACGAGCGGGCTCATAGTGCTGTTCTTACTCAAAACTGTCTTAAAGCCAATGGAATTCATGTACTGGACTAGCCAGTCTTTCTCCTCCGATTACTTTCCCATAGAGTATCTTTGGGTAGAGGTGTCAACAACCGATCAGACAAAAATTGTTACTTATGGACAGTAGCATTGTTAAAACTTGAATTTTAATGTTTGGTTTTGAAAACGTAAATAGTTTCTTTCAAAAATTTGAAACATCGAATGGCGTTTCATAATACCATCGGTCTATAGACATCTGCAAACATATCATATATTGGAATTTACAGAACTACCTTTCTAAATTTTAAGCTCTGTTTAGAAAGGTTTTCTGTTAGTTTTCACAGTGTTATGATTTTCTCATAGAATCTGTCTGTGAGACGCCAAGTTCTGCAACGGAAGGTCAGGTGGTTTTTCTCCGGGTACTCCGGTTTTCGCCCACCTCTGATTAACGATCGGCTCGATATGAGTGAAATAATCTTGAAAGGGCCGTAAAACCCAAACCAAAAAAAAAAAAAAAAAAATAGAATCTGTCATTTCAGTGCCTTTGGCGCTTTGATTTTTCAGCGGATAATGAGATATCGGCTACGTCTTGCTCGTCCTCTAACATTGTTGAATTAACCTTGAGTTGTCACGCGTTCAGTCACAAGATATGAGATTATAACAACCGGCTATATTTCAGAGCAGACGACATTATAAACTCTTTTTTTTCTATTTTTCTCATAACAAATGGCTTCACAATTCATGTTAATCGATTCACGTGAAAGGTCAATCCTTATTTTCTGGGGGAAATAAGAAACTCATTTGAAAATGCAATATGCCAATGCAAGGCTTAAATATATGGTGCAATCTAAATAATGCCCTATTAGGTGAACTACTCTGTACATAAGACATCGTGTAAAACTTGGAGTGGTCCGCGCCACACAAAGTTGATACACTGTGAGTTTAAGTTTTACGTCCCACCAACAGCTAAGGTCATACGGAGACGGGACCTCGGTTTAAAGACTCATCCGAAAGTCTGGAGAAGCCCGGGGTCGATCCTGCGATCCCTGGTTTACAAGACGAGTAGCGTTACCACTGCACCACGGAAGCTTCTACACTATTTGTATGAAAAGCATGACTCCTTCTTAATTTGACACATACTGAAAATTTACTTCCACGGTTTCTATATACGGCATATCAAACAGTATCATATCTGAGCCACACCATCCATATAGCGAACGACGGATGTGCAGGCTGATCTGAGCTGAGGCGATGCTCTGTCCCAGCAGGCACACGTCGCTAGGGCAACGTCAAATCAACTTCGGTGCAACGTCACGACGTTGCACCGACGTAGATGTGACGTTGCACAAACGTCATGACGTTGTACCGACGTTGAAGTTACGTCACACTCACGGTCATGTGCCCGCTGGTGTGTATATACCCGCAGGCACGTTTGAGATAGTCGCGGTTTGTTTTAGTACTATTTATAAAAAAAAGGAAGGCTTGAAAACCATTGAGTGTACAAGGTATTATCTGAGCCGCATCACGGAAACACGCCTATATAATTTTGACCCGTTGAACCCCCACTTTTATATAGTAAAACTGAGGTTTACCGGTAACCTTATTTTTCTTATTTCTGCTCTAAAATATAGATCTATATTTTGAGCAGAAATAAGAAAAAAAATCACAATATTTTCATCTTAATAGCAAACACACGAAGTGTTTGCTTTACTGTAGAGAGACTGGAACAACATACTTAAGCACCCAAATCTCGCCTGGAATCTCGTTCAATTTCTCGCGATAATTCGCCATCTTTACAGAGTTCATGAGAATTGTATTCCTATCCAAATATTGCTTCTCAAAACCAAAAGGAGTTAATACCTATTAAAACAGAAACACAAAATGCGTCGAAATAATTTTAAAAAGCTCTTTTCGAAGACCGATGCCGCATCAAACGCTGAAGTTTGGTCGCGGGAAAGTTTCGAAACTACGTCACGCGTTTAAATTAACTGAAACGTACCGCACTGAGCCGCAAAGGTTAGACGGTAAAACCCAGCACCGCGACTGGACCAACGGGTAACCGGAACATTTGCCGAAGCATTTACCGAACTTCTCGGTAGGGTGGAAAGCGCTTCTCGTCTGGCCAAGCAATTAAATCTTTTCACAAACTATCACACAGGGGTATAAAATAAAGCCCTGGGAATTGTATGAGACACAATGAGCTATCTGGCTACATGTGGATTTCTACCTTCCCAAGATTTACAAAATCATGATAAGCCCCAAATCTATAGTATAACGCTAGTGCTTCAAGGTACTTCAAAGTGTCCATGCTGGAAACTAACTGAGTCGCCAACTCAATATATGAAGATAGATAAATAGATAGATAGGGGTGTAAATGAGTGTGTTTGCTCAAAAGGCAGTGCCTTTATTTCATATTATTTTCATTGTTTCGGAGATTAAGGCTACAATGTATTTGTATAGGCGTGTTTTCGTAATGAGACAAGCTAGTTCCGACCAGTTGACTAAACAGTGACCCTCGAATATTTTCCAATTCCGCAGTGAAACCAATGAAACGAAAATAAACAGTGTGATGAAGGATAGGGAATTTATTTTACGGCCGCCACACATTTGGTGAAGGTAGCTGTTCTCCCTTAACACCGGTCATTTTAGAACCCAGGCAAAATTCAAGGGAAACAACTTTCAAAATTTAGGGGTGTCTGGTTGTGTTTTCTTCAAAATTTATTTGGAAACTAGCTGAACTTTTTGCAAACAGTGTAGGCCCTGATCAGACGCCGCAGATCTGGGCCTGCACTGCTTGCCACGGTACCCGTTTTGGGGTTTCTGGTACTAAATGGGTTTTTGTTTGAGTTGAGGTTTTACGTCCCCGTCAACACTATAAAGGTCATTTCGGAGACGATGCTTCCGATTTTGTGGGACTTTTACCCGACATTGAGATTAAATGACATCTCAAGCTCTACCGCCATAGAAACCGCTAGGGTTAAAGGAGCGGCCTGACTCGCATCACATTTCCTGGGCAGGATTAGACCTAACCTGTTTCAGTACTCAAGTTCGGTCGGCTTCAGCTCTGCGCGGAAGCACCGTGCAGCCCAATCTATTTCTCCAGGCCCCGATGGGCGGGGGCGCACTAAATGGGTCAAAGTAATTTGTAATAATTATGCTTTTTAGGATACTTGCAACATCACATCTTGAGAGGAAGCTATCGTAGATCAGTTAATTAAACACATTTAAGACAATGGAATCTCCCACCTAATAAGTTTGGAGTGGTCCATTTCTGATTATAGGGGTGTCAGGTTTGGTTTTGTTTGTGGTATTTTTTACAAAATATATGTGCTTTCAGCAAACAGTGTACACCCTGCGGCGTCTGATCTGGGTCTATACTATCTGCATATGTCCAAAAAAAACTGGTTTCTAGGCATTTTTGGATTAAGGAGCATTATGTTTTTTCGGGTCCCGAGTGAGTTGCTTGAATGTGGGACTGCAGACCGAACTTTTAAACATCTTTCGAGGGATCTGGCAATTATCAGTGAAACGAAACATACATGAACAATTGCTGATCCTACAGGACGTACGATTCCACATCGCTGTGTGTGTGTGTGTGTGTGTGTGTGTGTGTGTGTGTGTGTGTGTGTGTGTGTGTGTGTGTGTGTGTGTGTGTGTGTGTGTGTGTGTGTGTGTGTGTGTGTGAGAGAGAGAGAGAGAGAGAGAGAGAGAGAGAGAGAGAGAGGGTTAACGGATTTTGTCGGAAATGGGGCCATCGAGATCATACCTGGACTTGACAAAATACAAGGGTGACTGATGGGCCTAATCGGGCCAGAATTTGTTTATCTGGCTCATAAAGATTAATTCTGCATTCTTGGGCGTGTGTGTGTTTTGCCCAAAAAAACTTTATAGATGAATTCTATTGATCCGGGTTGGTTTTCTCAGCTTGTTGGCTGTTTTAATCTCAGCACTGACCTCAATGATGGATCGATTGTCTATGAGTGCAGGCTGGAAAAATCAGGTTCTGAACGAAGGCTTAGACTATTTCGTTTAATCCTTAAATTCCTGTACTGTGAGCAAAAATGTAGACCCAGATCAGACGCCGCAGAACGCGGCGTCTGATCTGGGTCTACACTGTTTGCCAAACCCAACACAAGATTCCAGTCCAGATTCTACAAATAACCCTCTTACGCAACAATCTGACCCTCACAGCAATAAGAACAGCGTGGCTAATTTCTATAGATAAACGTTACCTGGATTTCCTGCAAATCATTGATAGTGACGTTGACTTCAGCAGTGGAAACCTAATGCGCTTTATAACGTTGGATCGATTGATCAACAATCGACCCAACACAAACAGTGTGATTTTTACAGTGTGATTTTTACGTATCGCAATGCCATTCTGAACGTCATTCGACGTTTTTCGTGAAGACGCTTTACTAACGGCATGGATTTTAAAAACAGTATTCGCATCGCCCGAAAGCGGACCCAGACCGGGGTCAAGGCTAACCTTCTATGTACCACTATAATAGAACAATCTGTAACTAATGGATGAGAATGTATCTGTCAAACTATCCGAAAATCAACAAGTTAATCAAAAGCGCTCGGAAAATAAACTGCGAATACAGGCCGTTGAAGCAATAACGTCAATTCCGTGAGTTGACGTGAACTTAGTCCATGTCGGTGACCCTCTGCAGAATAACGTCTCGTAAATGTTTAATTCTAACACAGCATGTGGAAACCCATAAATCATTCTGCGACAAGGGGCCCCGCCCATTTGGGCTTGGAGAAATAGACTGGGCTGCATGATGCTGCCACGCACAGCAGAAACCACCGCACATGAGTACTAGTGAACCGCAAAGCCTGCCCAGGCAAAGTGGTGCGAGTCGGACCGTCCATGCATATAAACCCTATTGGTTGCATCGCGCGGCAGGGCTTGAATTCATCTCAATGCCTTGTAAAAGTCGCACAATGTTGGAAGCAACGTTTTCAACGGCCACGTCAACACTATTTATGTCATTTTGGAGACATTGCTTCCAATATTGTGAGACTTTTATCTGAAATTAAGATGAAATGACATCCCAAGCCCTGCCGCTCTAACAGACCGTCAGGGTTTATATGCTGGAACGGTCCTACTCGCACCTGTTTGCGTGTGCAGGCTTATTTATGTACGGTCGGTTTCAGCTCTGTGTGGAAGCATCATGCAGCCCGATCTATTTCTCAAAGCTCCGATTGGCACGGCCTGTGTGCGTGTGGGTGTGCGCGCGCTTTTTCGTATTTTTCGGTTCATCTTAGGACTCCATTCCATGTTTTACATGTTTTACTGTGTCCTTTTTGAAACTGAAACTAAAACTTGTTTTGAAGAACCAACTGGGTTGAGTCGTCAAACGTTTTGAAGGTTTGTTTTTGTTTTGTTTGTATTTGCGTTTAACGGCCCAATCAACACTACTTGGGTCATTTTTGAGCCGGTCAGTTTACCTACCCACACTAGGCTTTTCCTGGGCAAGCTTATACGTTAGCGGTTAACCAGTACAGTGCACAGATATACTTGGGGTCAGTAGAGCTTGCTTGCGGTTAGTAGAGCGGATGGTCCAAAACCACAGGCACTTGTTTCATACAGAAAAAAAAATCCTACCTCTACCTTCTCATATATAAGGGTGGGGGATTTTTTTATGCTACAAGTGCCTGTGTCCAAAACTGATTTTTTTCTCTTTACTTTTAGCTCACCTGAGCACGAAGTGCTGAAGGTGAGCTTTTGGGATCGGTTTTTGTCCGTCGTCCGTGCGTCGGTCGTCAACGTTTGCTTCAAGCACCTTCTTCTCCAAAACTGCTGGACAGATTTTGATCTAATTTCACAGGAATGCTCCTTGGGTGATCCTCTACCAAAATTGCTCAAACTGTTTGGCTCGGGTGAACAAGATGGCCGCTAAAAATAGAAAAAAACTTTAAACGACTTCTCCTACTTAACCAGTGGATGGATTTTGAAATTATTTCACAGGAATGTTCCTTGGATGACCCTCTACCAAAATTGCTCATACCGTTCCGCTCGGGTGAACAAAATGGCCGCCAGAGCTAGAAATAGAAAAAAAACCTTTAAACGACTTCTCTTGCTTAACCAGTAGATGGTTTTTGAAATTATTTCACAGGAATGTTCCTTGGATGACCCTCTACCAAAATTGCTCATACCGTTCCGCTCGGGTGAACAAAATGGCCGCCCGAGCTAAAAATAGAAAAACCTTTAAAGGACTTCTTCTTCTTAATTAGTGGATTGATTTTGAAATTATTTCACAGGCATGTTCCTTTGGTGACCCTCTACCAAAATCGCTCATACTGTTCCGCTCGGGTGAACAAAATTGCCGTCAGAGCTAAAAATAGAAAAACCTTTAAACGACTTCTTCTCCTTAACCAGTTGATAGATTTTGAAATTACTTCACAGGAATGACCTTCACAGGAATGATCCTTATGTGGTCCCCTTTCAAAGTTGTTCAGATGGTTCCAGTCCGTTGCAGATCTAGGTCACAGGAGCCAAATATAGATTTTTTTCACCGAAAAGTTCTTCCCTGAAACCAGAAGGCCCAGGTCTTTGATATTTGGTATGAAGCTTCATCTAGTGGACCCCTACCAAGACTGTTCAAATTAAAGTACTGGGGCCAAAAATGTCCCCCCCGCCCCCCCCCACCCCGGGTCCCTTTGTTTTACATTGGATTATATTGGGAACATCTTTAAAAATCTTCTCTGAAACCGCAAGGCCTAGGTCTTTGATATTTGGCATGTGTGTCCAGCCCAGACTCAGATAAGCCTTGGCACTGCCCATGCTGATCAAAGTCTTTGCTCAGTTACCTGTCTACATGAAGAAAATTATACCTTTTTTACACATTGAGTACACAGCAAAGACTCTGAACAGACTCTGTGCCTTTGATGGGCAAGAAATTATACCCCACCCACACATCAGATAAATGGTGCTGCCATGTGGACAGCAGTATATTTAAACATTTGCTCATCCATATTTAACAAAAACACCAACAAATCTTAGTAACTGCCAGAAAGAAGTCTTTGGCAAAAAGAGGCTGATCAGTAATCAGAAATAAAAATAACATTTGAAAATCAAAATCATTCTGCTTACCCTAACAATAAATCTAAGTAGAAGCCATTTTGAAAAGGAAAGTTGGAAAACTGGCCAATGAAAGCTGAGATCTGAATGACATCATCAATCATGTGATTTTAATCATATGACAAAGTTCTGAAACTGTGCATAAAGTGTTCTTGAAAAACACTCAAGAAAAGTTTCTGAACATTTTAAGAACACAAATTCAAGAAAAGTCTTTGAAATAATCAACAACAAATTTAAGAACAGTTTCAGAACACCTGTCATTACAATTTGTTCAAGAAATTTCTTTGAAATAAACAAGAACAAAATTTAAGAACAATTTAAGAACGCGTTTCAAGACACATTGTTCAAGAAAAGTCTTTGAAGTCAACAAGAATAAATTTAAGAACAGTTCAAGAACATCAGAGTCATCATGTTGTTCAAAAAAAATCTTTAAAGTGTTCAAGAAAAGTTTAAGAATAGTTCAAGAATATCACAAATTCTTAAAAAGTTCTTGAACTGCTCCAAGAATGTGTTCTTGAATAGTTCAAGAACAAGTGTTCTTGAAAACCTTCATGAACAGATTAAGAACTCTTAAGAGCAGTTCAAGAATAGTTCTTGAGTTAAGAACCCCATTTCGCAGGGGTAGGCTTGTGTAGGGAATATCTTTAAAAATTCTTCTTCTCTGAAACCGCAAAGCCCAGGTCTTTGATATTTGGAGTGTAGTTTCATCTGGTGGACCCTTGGCAAGATTGTTCAAATTATAGCCTTTGTTGATATTTGGCATGAAGCTTCACCTTTTTAGACCTCCCTCAACATTATGCACATTATAGCCCTGGGGTCAATAATGGCCCTCACCGGGGCCCACTTGTAACTCTATGGATCAGTTGGGCGATCATGGGCCATCGTGGCCTTCTTGTTGCATTTTAGTGTACTTGAACAACACCTTAATTCATACCAAATGCTTGTGTCACGTCTAGAAAACCGTTTGAAAATAATGATATTTTACGGATAGGATAAAATTACGTTATATCATTATTTTCAAACGATTTTCTAGACGTGACACAACCATATGTATGGATTAAGGTGTTGGTCAAGTACGCTAAAATGCAAAAATAAAGAGAAAAAAATCCAAGAGATCAGTTTTGGACCATCCGCTCTACTAACCGCAAGAAAGCTCTACTGACCCCAAGCATCTGTTGTACAGTGCATATTCTGACAACTGCCCTTCTTGAATAAGCGGAAGGGTTGAAAAGTTGTTGGTATGGATTTATTTTGCCTTACTAATTTGTAAGAAATCTACGATAACGCTTTGCGTTGAAATGCATCATACGACTCTACTGTTTAATCTAGGAGAACAACTGTTGATGCATATTAAAGTTTTATAAGAAATGCAGCTTTTACAGAAGCAGGATCAGACAGCAACTATGGGCGTTAAGACACTGGATATTCAACTCCCCTGAGCCAAAGGCCTCGAGGGAGCTGAAAGGATAGTAGGCTCCCGTCGTTCGTCAGGCCGTTTTCAAATGTCTTCTCTGAAACCACTGGGCCAATTTCAACTAAATTTCATTTGCAGCCTCCTGGCAGTAGGGTTCGAATGGTCCAAGTCACATTACCAAGATGGCCGCCAACCCAGATATGATATCTTCTCCGGAAACACTGGGAGAATTGTCTTGAAACACTGCTTGTTGCATTGTGTGACTGAGGACTACTAAGTTGGCAAAATTGATGACCCTATGCTGACCTTGACCTATTTTACGGCAAGGTCAAATTTGGTTCCTTAGGCTTTTCAATGGGAAAAAAGTTATTACAATGCATTTTTTCCGAAAAATATTGTTGTCTATGACATGAGAGTAGGTACAAATTGAATGCCTGAGAATGCTAAAGGCTAGGGCTGGCTAATCGTAGTGAAAAGATAATCGATTATCAGTCCTGTCATTGCGATCGATAATCGATTAGAAATCGCTAAGGTTTTTGTCATAATTTTACCTGTCTGGCTTTCTATCTGAGCATGACTCTTAACATATGTTGCACTTTATCAAATGTATATTTGCAGACATGCCTGAGCAAACAGTGTAGACCCAGATGAGACGCCACAGAATGCAAAAAGTAGATAAACATCGTAAATTTGCCTCAAACACGACTCCTCCTAAACCCTTGGGCCAATTTGATTCAAACTTCACAGGAATGTTGCCTGGGAGGATTCCTACCAAAATAGCTAAAATCATTGCGCTCCTCTGAACAAGATGACAGCCAGAGGTAAAAATAGAAAACAAATCTTTAAACGACAACTCCTCCTGTGCCCTTGGGTCAATTTCATTCAAACTGCATAGGAATGTTGCTTAGATGACCCTCCACCAAAATGGCTAAAACGGTCTGGCCACCAGACCTTAAAACAGTAAAAAATATTGTAAATGTAATCGTTGGACCAATTAGGTTCAATCTTCACAGGAATGTTACCTATGTTGCTCCCTACAAATATAGCTAAAATCGGTCTGCTCTGATAAACAAGGTGACTGCTAGAGCTAAAAATAGAAATATTTTAATTTGATTCAAACGTGAATTTGGCCAATTTTATTCAAACTTCAGAAGAATGTTGCCTAGGTGACTCCGTACCAAAATAGCTATAATCGTTCCGCTCTGATGAACAAGATGGCCACCAGAGCTAAAACTGAATGTAGTATAGACAGTGACACTCAGGTGAGCGAATCGGGGCCCTCTGGGCCCTCTTGTATTTTGAACATAACCATGTAATAAGGCAACCTCCCAGATAGCACAAAGTATCTCTGTCGGCCCGACGTTAAGTTTGAATCAAATTGACTCAAGGGTTTAGGAGGAGTTTGCGTTTGATGCAAATTTACAATGTGTTTCTATTTTTATCTCTGGCGGCCATAGTGTTCATCGGAGCGGGAACGTTTAAGCTATTTTGGTAGAGGGTCATCTAAGCAACATTCCTACGAAGTTTGAATGAAATTAGCCCAAGGGTACTGGAGGAATTGTCGTTTGAAGATTTTTTTTTATTTTTAGCTCTGGTGGCCATCTTGTTCATCAGAGCGAAATGATTTTAGCTATTTTTGTAGGGAATAACGGTGAAGTATGAATCAAATTGATCCAAGGGAGAAGTTGGCGTTTGAAGTAAATTTACGATGTTTTTTTTTTTCTATTTTTTAGCTCTGGCGGCCATTCTGTTCAACGGAGGAGGATCGTTTTAGCTATTTTTTTAATCGGACTGCGGATTGTTTTAGCTATTTTGGTAGAGAGTCATCTAAGCAACATCCCTATGAAGTTTGAATGATAGTAGCCAAAAGGTACAGGAGGCGTTGTTGTTTGAAGATTTTTTTTCTATTTTTAGCTCTGGTGGCCATCTTATTCATTAGAGCGGAATGGGTTGAGCTGTTTTGGTAGGGAGTCACCTAGCCTGCGGCAATATTCCTGTGAAGTTTGAATCCAATGAGCCCAAGGGTTTAGGAGGAGTTCGCGTTTGAAGCAAATTTACGATGGTTTTCTATTTTTAGCTCTGACGGCCATTTTGCTCATCGGAGAGGAACCGTTTTAGCTATTTTGGTTGAGAGTCACCTAAGCAACATTCCTATGAAGTTTGAAAGATATTGGCCCAAGTGTACAGGAGGAGTTGGCATTTAAAGATTTTTATATTATTAGCTCTGGCGGCCATCTTGTTTATCGGAGCGGAACGATTTTTGCTATTTTGGTAGGGAGCCACATTTCTGTGAAGTTTTAATCAAATTGGCCCAATGGTTTAGGAGGAGTTCGCATTTAAAGCAATGTTTGTTGACGACGCACGACGCACACCGCATGACGGACATTGACCGATCACAATAGCTCGCCATGAGCACTTTGTGCTCAGATGAGCTAAAAAGCCCTTCAGTGCAAACGTCTACGTGACGATCACTGAATTGTCAGAAAAACCTTCCTTCTTGCGGAAAAAAGCCGCAGTGAGACCAGGGTATTCCAAAAAGACTAAAGAGGGTTATCCTGGAATCATAGGGTGAGCTTGGCAAACAGTGTAGACCAAGATCGGACACTGCAGAACGCGGCTTCCCATCAAAATCTTCACTAGTTGCTTGATATTTCAGAGTTAAATGTAACGGTTTAAATCTCAGCCCAGAACTATTACCCCAACCTACACTCGGAGGCAATCGATCCACCAGCACTCTCAGTGCCTTGATTCTGAAACCAAAAACGATTGCATGATTACAACACGCTTAGGCACCATTCCTTTAAGCAAAAAAGGTTAAATCAAACAACCGTGACGTCTGGTTACCAGTCCGGCCACGTCGATCCTGTGCACCACCTCACACCAGTACGGATAGAAACCACATGTTCAGGGCCAAATTTTGATGTGTAATGTTTGTTTGTTTTGGAGTTTAACAGCCCAGTCAACACTATTTAGGGCATTTTTTAGCCGGTCAGTTTACCTACCCATAATTTCCTGGGCAGGCTTATACGAAAGCGGTTAACCAGTACAGTACACATTCTTTCGCCAGAAACTGACATCCGCCCTTCTTGAATGAGCGGAAGGGAGAGAATGACGGTAGAAAAGATTTCATGATCAATCTCCACGAAAGAATGTTGCCGACCCGGCAGGAATCGAACCCGCGTCCTCCTGATCACCAGTCAGACGCGCATCCGACTGAGCTACCGAAGTCGGCTTGATGTGTAATGTAAGGTCGTGCCTAGAAAATAAGAAACTGGTATTTGTTCTCAAAAAGCATTAAGTCAGAGCGTATTGCGACGTTTTTCATTAAAGGATCGTAAGCGTGCCCCTGGACAGTTAGAAGCTGGTCGGAAAGCGGATGACGTTGACTCTGATCTTGCAATTGGGTGCCACATGTGTATGATCTATCGTCTATTGGAGCGTCATCTTACTATATACAGAAGACGCTAGTGGACGTCGACGTAGCGGAAGACCGCAAGATCGATTCATACGTCAGACGCATCTGCGAAACATATTTCAGTCGGCAGTTGCTATACTGTACCTGTAGATAAACAAGAATATCGGTGAAACCGATGGATGATCACCGAAGGGGCAATAGTCGGGACAGGAAACTTTATCCAAGTTAAAGAGCAGTATCCTCAAAATTGAACTTGCTCGAGATATTATTAAACCCAACATTTGTGTGAAGTTATATTAAAATCCATCAGCAAAAAAAAAAACCGCTAGAGCGATGACAAAGTTGTTTTTCTGAAAATAGCCGCAGTGACCTTGACCTTAAGTCCAGGACCCTGAAAGTTGAACTTACTCGAGATATTATCATACTCAGCATTTGTGTGAAATTATATCAAAATCCATCAATAAATGTAGGCACTAGAGCGGAAACAAAGTTTTTCTAAAAATAGCCACAGTGACCTTAACCTTGAGCCCAGGACCCTGAAAGTCGAACGTATGAAGTTATATTAAATTCCATCAGCAAATGACGGCGCTAGAGCGATGACAATGTTGTTTTTTTTCTAAAAATAGCTGAAGTGACCTTGACCTTGAGCCCTGGACCCTGAAAGTCAAACTTGCTGGTGATATTATCATTCTTAGCATTTGTTTGAAATTATATTAAAATCCATCAATAAATGTAGGCACTAGAGCGATGACAAAGTTTTTTTTTCTAAAAATCGCCAAAGTGACCATTACCTTAAGCCCAGGATCCTGAAAGTCGAACTTGCTCTAGATATTATTATACCCAACACCAAACATTTGTGTGAAGTTATATTAAAATCCATTAGCAAATGACGACGCTAGAGCGATGACAAAGGTTTTTTTCTAAAAAAAATAGCAGCAGTGACCTTGACCTTTCGCCCAGGACCCTGAAAGTCAAACTTGCTCGAGATATTATCATACCCAACATTTGTGTGAAATTATATTAAAATCCATCAATAAATGTAAGCACTACAGCGATGACAAAGTTTTTTTTTTCTAAAAATAACCACAGTGACCTTGACCCAGGATCCTGAAAGTTGAACTTGTTCGAGATATTATTATACCCAACATTTGTGTGAAGTTATATTAAAATCCATCAGAAAATGGCGACGCTAGAGCGATGACAAAGTTTTTTTTCTCTAAAAATAGCCGCAATGACCTTGACCTTGAGCCCAGGACCCTGAAAGTTGGATTCGCTCGAGATATTATCATACTCAACATTTGTGTGAAATGATATTAAAATCCATCAATAAATGTAGGCACTAGAGCGAAAACAAAGTTTTTCTAAAAATAGCCAGTGACCTTGAGCCCAGGACCCTGAAAGTCAAACATGCTCAATATATTATCATACCCAACATTTGGTTGAAGTTACATTAAAATCCATCAATAAATGTAGGCACCAGAGTGATGACAAAGTTTTTCTAAAAATAGCCACAGTGACCTTACACTGCAGCTTAAAACAAAGTACCATAACTCTGTGACAAATCATCTAACCAGATAGCACGGATAATATGCGCATCCCCTATTGCTGCTTAAGATTCCATTGAAGTTTCGTTGAATTTCTGCAAGTAGTTGCTGAGAATTCGCGTGGACACGAACAGTATCCTACATATTCATGCAGAATTCATCAAAGAGCCATAACTGTTGGAAAATCATCGAACCAAAACACGCAGGTGATATGCGCATCCACCTTCGATACTTAATATTTCCATGCAGTTTCATTGAAATCCGACCTGTAGTTTCTGAGAATTCGCGTGGACAAGAGCGGGACGGACGCACGGACTCATGGACGAAGCGGCGACTATATGTTCCACCGAAATTCTGCGGGGAGCATAACAAGGGGTCTCAACAACCGACTAATAAGCGCTGACACTGTTCGTCGCCCTTATGCGATGTACGTTTCAGAGCTAGACGTCCCTGACGTGACCAAATTTAACGCGTCGACACGAAAACAACAACAACAACAACAAAAAAAACAAAAAAAAAACAGACGAGCATAACACCCGCTTACGCGTGCTCTCGTTCCTGTGTCGCACCACCTTTCTATTATTTCATTTTTGTAGAGTGGACATCGGCAGGGTCGGCTGCTCTGGAGTTTTCTTGTATTGTCAAGGTCATGTCATTTTCGTTTAAGAGTTATGATGATGACATTATCCCTTGTTTTGTGTTTTTCTTGTTTACATATACTTTCCTAAACTATGTTTTTCTGTGGTTTAATATAATTTGTTAACTTTTCCGAAACACGTGCTTTATTATAAAGAAATATAGAAAGTTTGCTAACGACTAAAAAATGTACTTCTCCTACCAGATGAAATAATATAAGAATCTTACTTGGGTGTGAGGGGTGAATGGAAAAATCCGTCCCGAGGGTCACTGTCCGGCATCACGACATTAAATCAGAATGCACATTTTTATTCTAGGTGAATGTCACGCACTGTGTTAAACATTCATAGACATAGAGGATATTTGATTTTTTCAGTGTAAGATCGAATTTTGTTTCATCGAATGAACACCAAAACTGTTATTTTCACGAGTGGCGTAGCCACGAGTGAAAATAGCAGTTTTGGTGTTCATGAGTGAAATAAAATTTGATCTTGCACTGAAAAAATCAAATTTTCTGTTTCTTACATGCTTCAAAAGGCAATATTTAGCGTCTTTAATGGTGTCGCTCACATTCGGAGAAAATTAACTTTGTTCCTGTTCGTTTCGCGTCAATTTAGTGGTGTCCATCGTGTTTAGTGGGAATACTATTGGGTGTAAACTGAAAGTTTGCACCTGAGAAATGGCCTGGGATGGTATTATTATGAATGATTAATGAAATAATTGAGAGAGTAGTTTTCCAAAGAAGTTGCTGGCAAGTCTAACGTCGCGCGACAAAAGACGTGACGTCAGTGTCATAAATGACGTCAGTAACGTCCCCGTCACACATGAACGGGCTATGCGTCAATAAGAACACATTTCAGTATTGTTCAGTTATCTGACAAAGATAAAATTGAAATTAGAGTTAGATTTGAAGAAAAAAGTAGTCCCAAACAGTGAAAAATAAAAAATCGTATTTTCACTGTTTAAAACAGTGAAAATATCGATTTATATTTCACTGATAAATCTCTATCATTCATTGAAAAGCATGTAAGAAATACTGTTTCTATTTCAGTTCTATGAGAAAATGGCATCAGTTGATGGAGCGCGTTCTGTGAAATCTTCGTCAGCAGAAAACTTTGAGTGTAGCCCGTGTGAAAATGACGGCGTTGCGATAGAAGCCAAATATATTTGTGTAGAATGCAAAGAGTTTTTATGTGAAGCTTGTGAGACATCCCATAAACGCTTCAGAAGTACACGGAACCACAGCGTCATTTTGTGCTGCGAAGCGGAGCTACAAGCAATTATTGGTATGAGGGGCACGTTATGTTCTTGTGGTGAAAAAGAAGCTGAAACGTATTGCAAAGATCACCATGAATTGTTCTGTTTAGAGTGCAAAACTGTTAAGCATAAACAATGTGTAACACTGTCAATTAATGATATGGTGACGGAATTAGATCAGGACTTTGATAATGAAACACTTCAGCGTGTAAATACTGTCAAAGACAAAATCAGAAAACTGCAGAACAATCGAAAACAGGCTATCGAGAAGCTTTCGATAGTAGCAACTTCTTGTAAAAATGATATTGAATCGCTGAAAATAAGATTCGTGCAACATTTCAACGCACTGGAAGACGCTGTCCAGAAGGATGTAATCAAACACACAGATGCGCATAAAAACTCTCTAGTACAGGACCTTGCTTTGTACAACACTGCTTTCAAAGCACTCACGTTCGAGGAAATTCGTCATCAAAACGAGAAGACTGAAGATCGACGAAAACAAATTGTTAGCAGTTTAAAACTAGCAAAAACTCTCAACGATCTAGATGCCGTTTTAGACAAAATGGACATGGAGGCATATGATCCACAAATATCATTTGACATGAATCAAGAGTTGTCCACCTTATTCGACATCGCTTCATTTGGTGCCCTCAGCCACAACCTGCTTGGTCAGCTAAAATGTTTCAAGCCCGAAATGAAGGTCTACTCCACTAAGACTGTAAAGATAGGTTTGGTATCTGATCAGACGGACCCGTGGATAAGCGGTTCTGCATTTTTACCCAATGGCGATATTGTTCTTTGTGACAGGAACAATGACATGCTCAAAGTGTTCGATTATACTTTTGCGCCTAAGGACAATCTAAGTCTGGCGTCGAGTCCACGAGATTGTTGCATCATAGATAATAACATAGTGGTGGTCTCTTTTCCTGAGAGCAAAGAGGTACAGCTTTGCGAAACCGTTCCTGTTATGCATAAAAAACATTCAATCAGTATAGATAAATGTTGTCAAGGCGTTGCTTCGTGGAAAGGAGATATTTTTATGTTGTGTCATGACTCTCCGCACAAGGAAATAAGAGTTATGGATAGTGAGGGTAACTTGAAAAGGCAAATTCTTCTCAGTGAAGCAGATAAAACAAATTTTATGTTGCCACATTATATGACTATATCCAGAACAGGAGATATTTTTGTAACTGAAACTTCTGAAACGTTGACGTCACAAATACGATGTTTTACACAAGATGGAGTTTGTAAGTATATATTCTCTGACCCACAACTGAAAGCAGCCGTAGGGATGCTTTGCAGTGATAATGGCTGCTTACTAGTTGCCGTCTGGAAATCTGATACAATACACTTAGTGAGTCAAGACGGTTTGAATAGTACAGAGTTCTTTTCATCAAATGATGGTATAAATCAACCCTATAGCATCAGTTTTCGAGAAAGTGATGCTACTCTCGTGGTCACAATGAGAGACACAGATAAGATGTTGGTCTACAAATTGAAATAATTACCATAAAGATTCTCTAGTATTTATTAAAATGTGAGTAAAACCAGAGGACAAATGGCAGCTGAAGCAGTGATATTCGGCTCAGCACCAATGAAAAGTTGCCACGAAACACGCTCATTTAACCCTTTCCGTATCAAATGGAATCTTCCTATTTATATATAGCAGAAGGCCATTTCAAAATTTAGGGGTGTCAGGTTGTGTTTTTTTTTTCAAAATTGATTAGGAAGATGGCTAAACTTTTAGCAAACAGTGGAGGCCCTGATCAGACGCCGCATTCTGCGGCGTCTGATCTGGTCCTGCACTGTTTGCCACTTACCCCTTATGGGGTTTCCGGTACTAAATGGGTTGTGCAAGAGACCATGCGTCTTATCTTAATGCTTCTGAATTATGAGTTAAAGTGTTAATCTTACAGGAAAAATGAAATGTTTTGAATAAAGTCTGTCATTAGTTTACGAACAATTAATCCCGTTGACATCAGTGGCCCTCAAATAATTTCAAAGTTCCACAATGAAATTAATTATTCTAAAAGAATTTGAAAATACGGTGAAACGGCAGGGATACTTTTTACGGTAACGAAACAGTCTCTTTACGCCAGCTCTATATGCTCTATAAAGGTTTATTCTACATCAAAAAATAAAACGTGTCGATTGTACAAATTTTCGGTGCCAGACAAGCAAGTTTCGGTCAATTAGGCTTCATCAGTGACTCTCCAATATGTTCAAGCCGAAACTATTTATATACCATTGTCCTGCTGAACCCGGATATGTCTTAGCTTTCAAGCAATGTAGATCCAGATCAGGTGGCTTCTGATCAGGATTTTCATTGTTTGTCATTCAGTTTATGAATTTGTTCCAATGATTTGCATCAAGAAATCTGATTGGTAATAATCAGTGGTGGGTGTTGCATATTTAAATATTCGGCAGGTCAATGGTTAGGTCTGTCAGATGCAAAATTTGCCCATTAGCAGTCCCAATCCTTTGATTTATTAATCGATTCAAAGTAACTAGATGAATCAAATTATACGGGGCCTCCGTGGCCTAGTGGATTAGAACGCTGACTCTTAATCATTAGGTCTGTCTCCACTGAGGTTCGAGCCTGGCTCGGGTAATAAATGAGATGCCAAGTGTTGAAACGGAAGATTAGGTGGATTTTCTCCGGGTTTTCACCCACCTCTGATTAGATCAGGTTGTTTTTTCCGGGTACTCCGGTTATTTACCCACCTCTGATTAACGACCGGCTTGATATAAGTGAAATAATCTCGAAAGGGCCGTAAAGCAAAAAAAAAAAAGGAATGTTATTATAATGGTTTTGTTTGTTTGATTTGAGGTTTAACGTCCCCATCAACACTGTATAGGTCATTTTGGAGCCGTTGCTTCCAATTTTGTGGGACTTTTACCCGATATTGAGATGAAAAGACATCTCAAGCCCTGTCGCCTAATGAAACCAATAGGGTTTATAACCATGGACGGTCCGACTCCTACCCTTTTGTCTGGGCTGGCTTAAATCCGCTTAACAGTTTACCAGTACTCGTGTGCGGTCGGTTTCAGCTGTGCGTGGAAGCATGCAGCCCATCTATTTCTTCTAGCCCCAATGGGCGGGGCAGTGTCGTTATAATGGTAATGTGAACGTAAGACCAGCTACCGGTAATAACCCATATTTTATTTTTTGTCCGCGGTAATAGGCTTTTTTTTTCTCGGAGAACAAGCGAGAATTTCTCCGAGAAGAAAAAAAACGCGTTTCAAAGCGGTTAATTTCTCCGCGAAACGCCGCGAAATTTCTCCGCTAACATCGCTTTTTCTCTGAGAAAGCCAATTAGTACAGGTGAAGTCGTTCACGGTGTTTCTCCGCGAAATCTGCCTATACCTACATGTATATTTGTTCATGTGCATGTATTTTTTTCATGCATTAAAATTTGGTACACAAAGTTTGAAGCATATGATGAAATGCATGTTCTTTGTACAAAGATGGACAACTCTAGCGATCGTAAAGTATGATTTTGATCCGATTGAAATCATAATGATTTGCATCTTATGCACTTTACAACGCAGTATGAACATGATGAATGTTTTCTGTGTTCCTTTTTTTACTGTTGTGTAAACGCTTCATTGAAAATGTTGATTTTTGATTTTCTATCGGTTCACCATATTGGGAGTACTAATTTTTTTCTCAAGTAAATACTTTAGAAAAATCAAACTCAATGTATATAATAACAGGGATTCTGCTTGTACATGTATATGTGGGCGCTGATCTCATTCTACATTTTAGTTGATCTTTTTCTTACACTGCGAGTAATTAAACATCACTGATATAATAAAGTACACCAATCACATTTTATAACTCAATAACTGGGCCACCGATGTCTCCATCACGAAAACACGCCTATATAATCAAGTACACAAATCACATTTTATAACTCAATAACTGGACCACCGATGTTTCCATCACGAAAACACGCCTATATAATCAAGTACACAAATCACATTTTATAACTCAATAACTGGACCACCGATGTCTCCATCACGAAAACACGCCTATATAATCAAGCACACAAATCACATTTTATAACTCAATAACTGGACCACCGATGTTTCCATCACGAAAACACGCCTATATAATCAAGTACACAAATCACATTTTATAACTCAATAACTGGACCACCGATGTCTCCATCACGAAAACACGCCTATATAATCAAGTACACAAATCACATTTTATAACTCAATAACTGGACCACCGATGTCTCCATCACGAAAACACGCCTATATAATAAAGTACAGCGATCATATTTTATAACTCAATAACTGGTCCACCGATGTCTCCATCATGAAAACACGCCTATATAATAAAGTACACAAATCAATTTTATAACTCAATAACTGGTACACCGATTTCTCCATCACGAAAACACGCCTGTATACATGTAATTTTGACCCCCTTGAACCCCAATTTTATATAGTAAAACTGGGATTTACAGGGGTAAACCTTATTTTTCTTATTTCTGTTCTAACATAAGCCATTTCCCGAACAATTTAAAAAAAAACAAAAAAAAAAAAACCTGACACCACTAAGTTTCAAAATGGACTCCTGTATATATAAGGAGGAAGATTCCATTTGGCTCAAAAAGGGTTAATCATAAGGTCATTAGGTCTCTTCGCTGTGGTTTGCGCCTCTCTCGGGCCACAAATGAGACACAAAGATCTGCTACAGAAGGTGGTCTTACTCCGGTTTTAGCTCAACTCTGATTAGCGGTCCGTTCGAAATAAGGGAAATAATCTTGAAAGTGCCGTAAATCCACTAAACACCCCGAGGAAAATGGGCATCCTTAAAGCGCTGACACTCATAAGGACTCTCACAGCTGTGGTTCGCACCTCGTTCGGTTCAAATTCTGCAACGTTGCGAATTGAGTGCGGTCGGCACGAAATAAATGAATTTGTCCTGACATCATGAAAACACACCTGGGCAGGCTTAGATCCTGTAAGCGGTTTACCAGTAATCGCATGCGGGTCGGTTTCAGCTATGTGTGGAAGCATCATGCAGCCCATCTATTTCATCAAGCTGAGCTTTTGGTAAATGTCACACATCATTATGGTGTTAATAACCTACATGTTAGACTCATTATGAGAACTCGCCTATTCAAATATATTGTAAAATTTTACCACTAAAAACGGAAAATTTTCGGATAAAAAATCTGGCATTATTCATACTTCTGCTCAAGATTTTGGGTACAGTTCAAAACGGCTCGTCGAGGCGGTTCTAACGAATACCCACAATCTATATGAGCAGAAATTAGATAAATAATGTATATCCCTGTAAACCCCAGTTAAAAGTGGGTTTAAGCGGGTACCAAATAAATAGGCGTAATTTCGTGATGTGAATAAAAGTTGTCATGAGACTTTTAAAAAAGGAATTATACAAAGGAGAAATAAATTACTAAAATGAAATTGTGTAACATGAAAGAATATTTGATTATAATTTAACAATGACTACCATTTGCCTTCGTTTACAAAAACAACGCCAAACAAACGAAGAAATAATAAAGAGCCGAAAATTTCACGTAAGCCCAGTTGTATTTTTTTCTCCGGGAAACGCGGGTAATTTCGTTTTCAATGAAAGCAATCGGTCAAATTTTCGCCGAGAATCTCCGAGAATTTACTCCGCAAAACCGGGAGAAATTTTAGCGAGAAATTTCTCGCTCATTTTATCTTTTCTCGCTGTTTTGCGGAGAATATACTCGATTTCGCGTTAGGCGGTTTCTCCGCGAAACAAAATAATGGGTTATTACCGGTAGCTGGTCTGTAACTATCTCATTTGTGCGTAATGAAAGTTATTTATACACGTGTTATTCTTGCACACCAGATAAAGGAATCCATAGTTTCACCTTTGGATAGAAATTCTGTTCTAACCTGGTGTTCTTACCCAAAATCGAATATTCTCGCGTGATTGATAAATGCACTGGTTGAATAAGGTTCTGGGACAACTCGGCACATAGCAATCTCGGCAAATGACAAACTCTGCACATAGGAAACTCGGCACATGACCAACTCGGCCTATACAAACTCGGCACATAAATAGCTGATTGGGCCAATTATATATATATTGTTCACTTGGGTATGATAATTACATAAACAAACAATCAAATTAAAGTTACCTGTGAAATAGGGACCAACTAAATAGGCCTATAAGGCAAAATTTTATATCGACATTTAATTGAGTATATCTAAAAAATATGAAGATTTTTTTTTCAATTAAATTTCAGCTATTTAAGTTATTTCATAAATTGACAAGCGAATATAGGGATCAACCATGGTTTTTCATGCATTAACATTTGCCGAGTCCCAAGGAAGCTGTTTGAACATGAGGCCGCTAGGCCGAATGTTCAAATGTCTCCCGAGGGATCCGGCAAATGTTAATGCAATGTAAATAACCATGGATGATCGTTATTCTTGCATAACTTACGAATCCGACAACAAATTTTGACGAAAACGCCCAAAAGCTCAATATAAATTCCATATAAACTTTTCAAATGCGACAGGTAAACCAAAATGGCGGCCAGTTCAGAACGTTGTTTACAATGACATTGTCATGCAGTTACGTCATCATAGAACCCTAAAACGCTACGTTCAGGGCGATAACGTTACGTCGCTCAACGTAACGTGAACAAAGCAAGGCCCGTCTTGTGATATCAAAAGCTCAAAATCCATGTTCAAACAGCACGCGAATTTCATGATTTGAACATGGTTTTTGCTGTTTGAGCACGGCTTTCGGTCCATTTGACAATGGCTTCAAACAGCCATGCACTTAGGTATTTATGCAAGAATATAGGGATCAACCATGGTTTTTCATGCATTAACACTTGCCGGATCCCGAGGAAGCTGTTTGAACATGAGGCCGCCAGGCCGAATGTTCAAATATCTTCCGAGAGACCCGGCAAATGTTAATGCAATGAAATAACCATGGATGATCGTTGTTCTTGCATAACTTACGAATCCGACGGCAAATTTTGACAAAAACGCCCAAAAGCCCCATATAAATTCCATATGAACTCTTCAAATGCGACAGGCAAACCAAAATGGCGGCCAGTTCAGAATGTTGTATACAATGACGTTGTTATGCAGTGACGTCATCATAGAACCCCAAAACGCTACGTTCAGGGCGATAACGTTACATCGCTGAACCTAACGTAATCAAGGCAAGGCCCGTCTTGGGATATCAAAAGCTGAAAATCCATGTTCAAACAGCACGTGAATTACATGATTTGAACATGGTTTTTGCTGTTTGAGCACGGCTTTCGTTCCATTTGACAATGACTTCAAACAGCCATGCGCATAGGTATTTATGCAAGAATAAATCTTCAAAAAAAGTCTAATTAATTTATCAGATTTTCCTGTTACTGGAAAATACGATACTGATTTTTGTCTCTAGTTTGTTGTATCAGCCAGAATATGCAAGAGTTTTTGTTTACGGGTTGGTCCGTTGTGGCGTGCCTACTGCAGCTTCTCATTGCGTTGAGATACCTATGCAATAATGCGAGTTCAGCTCGGCTGGGCAGTCATGGGTGGCAATGAGTCCCAAACATCATGTTCACAGCTTTTCTGAATCAACTTCCAGTCATCACCTGATTAATCAGATAATTTGTGTAGCAATTAAGTCATATTCAGAGCCTATTGATAAAGATGATTTTTTTTTTAGAAAATTGCAAAAAAAAAAAAAAAAATAAAAAAAATAAAATAAAATAAATAAATAAACAAGAAACTATTTTATTTGATATGCATATATATGAATTATAATAATAATAAAACAGGCAAATAAAGTATTAATTTACAGCTAAATTAGCTTTATAACTATTGTGGGCCGAGTTTGCTATGTGTCGAGTTTGTATGGGCCGAGTTGGTTATGTGCCGAGTTGGCTATATGCCGAGTATGCTATGTGCCAAGTTGTCCCGCTACCTTTGAATACGACCTCGTATGCGCCGTCGTTAAGGTTAACGTCACAGCATCTATCTATCTATCTATCTATCTATCTATCTATCTATCTATCTATCTATCTATCTATCTATCTATCTATCTATCTATCTTCTTATACTGAGTCGGTCATATTTGGCCATTACCTCAGTTGGGTGCGTAGCTAAATTTAGAATTTAAAATTAAAAAAAAAAAAAAAAAAAAAGTCACTGGATGAGTCCTTAAAACTATTTACAATCTGAGTAACAGAGGTATACTAAAACGCATACCTCTAAGTCTCAATCTTACACTGTATGGGCTTTGAACTCCTCTGCAGTCTTAGCATTCACCACAGAAGAGGGAAGACTATTCCACTGGGGAATAGTCTTAGGGAAGAAGGAATTTTTCAGGGCATCACTGTAGGACTGGTACCTGTGATACTGTGAGTTGTTTACTTTTGATGCCATTGTTCGGGTTGAATCTGTCACAGGGGTCAAGTATTTATTTTTATTAATGGCCACTGTACCTGAATGTATCTTTATAGTCAAACTTAATTTGTTTGTCCGGAGGGTGTCGCGACACCCTCATTGAATGACATTTGGCCACATTGAACTTCATCTGCCAATCGGCCTCTCACTGTGCTAGTTGGTTCAGGTCATCTTGTAGAATAAGACAGTCAGAAGAAGAATATATATTCCTATAAAGGACACAATCATCAGCAAACAAACGGATAGATGACCTGAAATTATCAGGGAGATCATTAATGAATACCAAGAAAAGGACCGGTATGTTACGTGACCTCACAAAACATCTCTGTAGTGGCATCAATGGCGGACGTTGGCGACCGAAGTGACTGCACTATTAAAAATCCACGCTCAGAAATGGAGGGTATGCAAGAAAAGAAACCTACATGGGTATGAGGGGTGGGTGGAAAAATCCGTCCCTCGGGATCACTGTCCGGCATCACGAGGCAAGCCTCGTGATGCCGGACAATGACAACAAAGTGCTTTGAAAAAGATTCATCTGTAAAACATTGACTTGACTCACAGACATATGCTGGGACACTGGCAAACAGTGTAGACACAGATCAGAACCTCAGAGCGCGGCGTCTAATCAGGGTCTACACTGTTTGATAAAAATACAGGTAATTAACAGGGTGGACAACTTACGATATAGTCACGCGACTACAGTGTTAAGGAACACTAAATTTGATTGTCAGAATTCTCCATTTCAGGTCAGAAAATTATCTCTTGCGCGGCACATACGTAACAAAGCTAAATGCGATAAAAAGCAGTTACCCCTCATCAGTTTCTAGTTTTATTTGCATTTTTTATCTTTTCCTGAAATTCAGTCTTTTTTCGAGATTACTCAAGAAAACCTGGATTTTAGCGACGTTATGAGACACACATCCGCTTACAAGCTAGCTTCAAATTCTCGAAACGGACCAGATAAGGTTCTAATAAACACTTGAATGGATCTGAAATCAAACCTCGGAGTTGACCAAGCCTGTTTTACAACAATGTTTTTTTTTTTTTTTTTTTTTTTTTTTTTTTTACGGCGCCAATCAGCAGTAACCGAAAAAGTGTGTTTGGGTTTGGACGTATGGTACACACATGACTGTTTAGGCCGATCGTTTGTATGTAAATGTCCTCTTGCATAGGTTTTCCTTATACGCTAATTCTGCCAATGCGAGCTTTGAGACTAAAATTTAAGATGTAAATACCCTAAGCACTGGTCCAGTGTTGGTACAGAAATCAAATCTCACGGGAAGAGCCTCGCTCTTCCATTTAGCGTATGGTACAAATGTGCCGCTGAAATGGCCCTCATTTTTATCTCGTAGATATATCAATGGGTATGTTTTCCGCACTCCTTGTATATGACAGGACCTATTTTCTCCATACCCTTCTAATACTAATAGTTCTGTACCAGGTGCATCAGCTATCCACAAAACTCAGTTGTAAAGGCAGCACTCACTCGTGAGATTACAACAATTTGTTTGTTAAAGGTTAGACACTCGTATTCTATGGGAACCATAATTATTGACAATGTTAACCAGGAAAAGGATCTCGGTGTTCTATTCGACGGTGAATTGAACTTCATATAGCCCCAAAGGTAAAGAAAGCCAACCAGACTCTTGGAATGATAAAAAGTACATTCACTTGCATGGACGCCGAAATATATGTATAAAAATAAAAAATGAGTTCCTTTAAGAGCAATGAAAACATTCATAAGAAAGAAGATGGATCATACTACGTAGTTTCGGCTAATAAAGCCTCATCCTGTAATGATCCGGCAACGAAAGCCAGAGGAAACGTACTGCAATTTTGCGAATTTCGGATATGCATTCGATTCAAAGACTGATATAAATCAAAATGGGGTCCAAATATTTAAAAACCTGTCTAGAATATGAGTCTAAACCAATATCCTTGTTTAAGTCTCTTGTTCGTCCACATTTGGAATACGCTAGTGTTCTTTGGTCCCCAAAGTTTAAGAAAGATATACTTGCGATTGAAAATCTTCAACGTAGAGCTACTCAAATGGTCACCGGATTAAAGAATAAGCCGTACGAAGATCGTCTCAAAAAGCTTGGTCTCCCAACACTAGTTTATCGTCGTCAACGAGCAGATATGGTCCAGCTGTTCAAAATATTGCACAATTATGATTGTGTGAATATTGACAACATCAGTGTTAATGTGAATGCCAATAGAGAGCACATGTTCAAACTGCGCAAACAGTATACCAAAGTAGAAGTAAAACAAAGATCAGGAATCGATACAATTAACTTACTCCACCCATCAAAGACACCAAAGGGAAAGAAACACAAACATTAAGCGACCAGAATCTTCATTCTGTCAGAACAGATTTTCCTTCAGAGTAGTAAACCCATGGAACTGCAAGTTTATCCTGTGTTACAGTAACAACATCAAGTGGCCAGCAGGGTCCAGGTAAAGTCCAGGTAAATTATTGTTTTAAGGATAGACTAGACCTTACGGCTGCGGTCATCTTTAAAAATTTACATTTTTCAATGTAAAGCCTAATGTAAACCTATAGAGAACAACGTAGTTCATACTTCTATGAACGCATCGAGTCGAATTATTTTCAGTGACACCAAGTGACGTCAATCTAAACCATGGTTCTCTAAGATCTGATTGGGCGTTGGTGATGTCAACGCTGTTCCGTTCCTTGTAGAAAACAGCGTGTTAATTTTTTTTGGTCGCTTTAAAAGTTTGCCCTATAAGCATTTATTCGCCCAGTGATGTGGAGCAAATGTAAGTATAAGAAATAATTTTATTTTTTCTGCTTTTAATGAAAGTATGAACGACAGGGGGTCGTTAGCAAAGTTTACATGCCCCTCGGGGTTCATCTACTTTGAAGGCGACCCACTGCGTTCATACTTTCATAAACAGCAGAAAAATAAAATGTATTTCCTAAATGACATGTCCGCTATTACTTTGTGCATATTCTTCATTCTTTATATCAAATTAAAGGTAAGACACTGTAGTTTTTATCCAACAAATTCATTGTTCCATTGTTTCAGAAGTATGTTTGTTATAATTAAAAAAAAAACGAGTTTTAGCAACGATTTACTTTTATGGATGTATCTATTTCTCAAACAGCTCCAAAGGGCCACCTTTCCTCAGAATTCATCAAAAAGATAGGCCCTTTGATAATGTATCAGGAATTTACTTGAAAACTTCTGGTAAGAAAGCTATAACTAGTTTTATTTTCTGTGCCTCAATTGGCCACACTGTACAAAATATGTCCCATAAAAGGGTTATCCTTTGGAAGCAAGGAATACACCACAGAACTAGAAAATATGAAAAGCTTCATTTACACAAACCACACAAAATAATAAAATCAGAGATACATTTTTCAAGATTAGACTTCTGAGAAGCTAAATACCAAAACTTATATAACTTGGCCAATAAATAAAGAAGATGAATCGCTTTGAAAATACCTCTAAAATCAAACCTCCACTTTTCAGCCTTCCCTCCAGTTTTCAGGAAGGCTGAAAACTTTTTTTTTTCAACCAAAAGACAGGAGACCCCTTCCCTAGCCTCTACAGAGAAACAATAGGTAATGTGGATTGTTTCTTAATTTGCATTTTTAATGGTTTAGTAAAACTGAATTTGAGAAAATTAAGTGATATAGTCAATTCAACCAATGAGATTCCTTTAGACCCGTTATTCAGTTATAACCTCATTAGTTAAATGGCCCTCATTATAAGCGGAACGTCACCCCAGTAGAGATAAAAGACCTTACCATTACTAACCTCTTACACAAAGAACAACTACGTACAGGTGGTAATTAAGAGTTAAGAGACGATTTATAGCTTGGAAAATGCTGTACTGAAAAAAAAACACTCTATTATGGACTGTGAAAATGTTGTGGCCATTAAACATCATGCTTAAATAGATAGCAAAACATATCCCACCATTGACAGTTAAAAAATTGTTGTTTTTTTTTCAAATATTGGGCTGCCAAAAATTATAAATTGTTGTAACACTGGAATGGTTTAGTTGTCAATGAAACTACACATTTTGAATAATTCATAAAAATTGACAAATCGTGGCTTAGTCTATCCTTAACATTAATCAAGAATGGATTTATATGGAAAAACATAATCATTGGATATTAATAAAATAGTCAAGTAGAATAAGGACAATCGGCGTGACGTCACTTCTGCTGAGGTCCGCCATTTTCGGAGGTGTAAACAAAGGTATTCTGCTATATGACCTTACCAAAGTTGCACAAGAAGTATTTTAAATCAGTCTCATACCTCTGCCAAAGATTTACTCTATACTATTGTTCCGTATATTTCCTCTTATTTCTGATGATTGTCTACAAAATAATCAGACACATTTTGCTTTAAAAATTGTTTAAAAATGATCAAATTTTAGCGATAAAAACCGAAGCTTTCACCTCCACCAAATGAGAAAAATGGCGGGAAAGATAGCCGTTCTTTGTTCCTTTTTACTGAAGAGTTCCCTGCCGACTGTCCTTATATGAATAGGGTATGCCTTTTTCCAATCAAATATATCAATAAGTAATTAGGTATGTATTTTGATATATGCTTATTATATGATTTAGTAGAGGAACAAAACTTTCAGCGGAACATCAAAGATCAAAAGGTCAAGACCCTCCCCCAATAGATCTAGCGTGCAAAAATTTACTGCAGAAAAACAACTATAGTGCATGTAGCAAAAGTGTCATTTGTATTTCCAAATAAAGATAGCTGTTTTGGTAGACATCAAGTAACTTAATGTGATGGGGAGAATTATAAGAATCTTACATGGGTGTGAGGCGTGGATAGAAAAATCAGTGTCGATGGTCACTATCCAGCATCAGAAGATTTGCAGAGTGATGCTGAACAGTGATCTTGAGGAACATTTTTTTTACATGTCCGCTATTACTTTGTGCATTTTCTTCATTCTTTATATCAAATTAAAGGTAAGACACTGTAGTTTTTATCCAACTAATTCATTGTTCCATTGTTTCAGAAGTATGTTTGTTATAATTTAAAAAAAAAACGAGTTTTAGCAACGATTTACTTTTATGGATGCATCTTTTTCTCAAACAGCTCCAAAGGGCCCCCTTTCCTCAGAATACATCAAAAAGATAGGCCCTTTGATAATGTATCAGGTATTTACTTGAAACTCCTGGTAAGAAAGCTATAACTAGTTTTATTTTCTGTGCCTCAATTGGCCACACTGTACAAAACATGTCCCATAAAAGGGTTATCCTTTGGAAGCAAGGAATACACCACAGAACTAGAAAATATGAAAAGCTTCATTTACACAAACCACACAAAATATAAAATCTGAGATACATTTTTCAAGATTAGACTTCTGAGAAGCTAAATACCAAAACTTATATAACTTGGCCAATAAATAAAGAAGATGAATCGCTTTGAAAATACCTCTAAAATCAAACCTCCACTTTTCAGCCTTCCCTCCAGTTTTCAGGAAGGCTGAAAACTGTTTTTTTTTTTCAACCAAAAGACAGGAGACCTCTTCCCTAGCCTCTACAGAGAAACAATAGGTAATGTGGATTGTTTCTTAATTTGCATTTTTAATGGTTTAGTAAAACTGAATTTGAGAAAATTAAGTGATATAGTCAATTCAACCAATGAGATTCCTTTAGACCTGTTATTCAGTTATAACCTCATTAGTTAAATGACCCTCATTATAAGCGGAACGTCACCCTAGTAGAGATAAAAGACCTTACCATTACTAACCTCTTACACAAAGAACAACTACGTACAGGTGGTAATTAAGAGTTAAGAGACGATTTATAGCTTGGAAAATGCTGTACTGAAAAAAAAAAACACTCTATTATGGACTGTGAAAACGTTGTGGCCATTAAACATCATGCTTAAATAGATAGCAAAACATATCCCACCATTGACAGTTAAAAAATTGTTTGTTTTTTTCAAATATTGGGCTGCCAAAAATTATAAATCGTTGTAACACTGGAATGGTTTAGTTGTCAATGAAACTACACATTTTGAATAATTCATAAAAATTGACAAATCGTGGCTTAGTCTATCCTTAACATTAATCAAGAATGGATTTATATGGAAAAACATAATCATTGAATATTAATAAAATAGTCAAGTAGAATAAGGACAATCGGCGTGACGTCACTTCTGCTGAGGTCCGCCATTTTCGGAGGTGTAAACAAAGGTATTCTGCTATATGACCTTACAAAAGGTGCACAAGAAGTATTTTAAATCAGTCTCATACCTCTGCCAAAGATTTACTCTATACTATTGTTCCGTATATTTCCTCTTATTTCTGATGATTGTCTACAAAATAATCTGACACATTTTGCTTTAAAAATTGTTTAAAAATGATCAAATTTTAGCGATAAAAACCGAAGCTTTCACCTCCACCAAATGAGAAAAATGGCGGGAAAGATAGCCGTTCTTTGTTCCTTTTTACTGAAGAGTTCCCTGCCGACTGTCCTTATATGAATAGGGTATGCCTTTTTCCAATCAAATATATCAATAAGTAATTAGGTATGTATTTTGATATATGCTTATTATATGATTTAGTAGAGGAACAAAACTTTCAGCGGAACATCAAAGGTCAAAAGGTCAAGACCCTCCCCCATAAGATCGAGCGTGCAAAAATTTACTGTAGAACAAATCACTGTAGTGCATGTAGCAAAAGTGTCATTTTGTATTTCCAAATAAATAAAAATCAAAAATGAGTTCCCTTAAGAGCAATGAAAACATTCATAAGAAAGAAGATGGGTCATACTACGTAGTTTCGGCTAATAAAGCCTCATCAGTGACCCTGTAATGATCCGGCAAAGAAAGCCAGAGGAAACATACTGCCATTTTGCGAATTTTGCACAGGCAGGCGACCCAAAGACGGATACAAATCGAAACGGAGTCCAAACAACCAAAAACCTGCCCAGAATATGAGTCTAAATCAATAATTCATTTCTGATTTCTCAGAATATTCACACTGATCTCAAAGGACCAAAAGTAAAATATAAACTGCACTATGGTTGAAGATGGCTGTTGTGGTAGACATCAAGTAACTTAATGTGATGGGCAGAATTATAAGAACCTTACATGGGTGTGAGGGGGGGGGGGGATAGAAAAATCATTCTTGCACACCAGACAAGGAAATCCGTGATTTTACCCTGGGATAGAAATTTATGTTTTGACCCTGGTGTTCCGACCCAAAATCGAATATTCCCGCGTGTTTGATAAATGTACTGGTTGATTACAACCTCATGCGCGGCGTCGTCATGCGTGACGTCACTAAACATTCCTGTTGTGTCATCACAAAATGGCGGACGTCGGTAACCGAAGTGACAGCAGCATTAAAATTCGCAATAGAAATGGAAGGTGTGCAAGAAAAAGAATCCAATATGGGTGTGAGGGGTGGATAGAAAAATCCGTCCCTCGGGATCACTGTCTGGCAACACTCGGCAAGCCTCGTGATGCCGGACAGTGACCCTCGGGACGGATTTTTCAATCCACGCCTCACACCCATATAAGATTCTTATAGTGTCGAAGGTCACTGTCCAGCATCACAAGACTTGCAGTGATGCTGAACAGTGATCTTGAGGAACAGGTTTTTTTACATCTAACCCTCACACTCATATACAATGTAAGACTCTTTTTCTTGCATACCTTTCATTTCTCAGAGTGGATTTTAATATAATGTAATGCAGTCACTTCAATTGTCCATGGCAGTCATATTTTGACAACGATAATGCATTTTCTTTTTGACGTCACTGTACATGCAGTGACTTCAAACTTAACCACTACGTATGTGACGTCCTTTTAAATCAGTGTAGATCAAATGCGTGACAATTTTCATTTTTATCCTATCCCTGGGTAGGATAACCTGGGCAGGATAAGAATTTCTTGCACACCAGACAAGGAAATCCATGATTTTACCCTGGGATAGAAATTTATGTTCTGACCCTGGTGTTCCGACCCAAAATCGAATATTCCCGCGTGTTTGATAAATGTACTGGTTGAATAGGACCTCGTATGCGCCGTCATAAAGGTTGACGACATGCATGTTACGTGACGTCACTAAACATTACTGTGGTGTCATCACAATATGGCGGACGTTGGTAACCGAAGTGTTTGTTTGTTTGATTTGAGGTTTAACGTCCCCGTCAACACTGTAAATGTCATTTTGGAGACGTTGCTTCCAATTTTGTGGGACTTTTACCCGACATTGAGATGAAATGACATCTAAAGTCCTGTCGCCCAATGAAACCAATAGGGTTTATTCAGAAAAATATATGGCCGCAATGGCTTCGGCGCCTGGTTTCGTGAGATCATTCTTCGATATAAAAGGATTGGGTACAACATGGATGTTATACGACAGACTGCATGGTAGTTGGCCCAGTCGCGGTTGGCGGCTTTGCTTCCCTCTTTAATTGTACGCCGGTGGGTCGGGCCTCGGGTTCTGTGGCGGCTCCAGCGTAAAGGCTTATTGAGAATTAGAGAGATCTAATTCAAGGTAATGTTGGTTGGTGCCTGATGCTCTGTCTCTGGTTGGGCCCATCGGAGTCTAACTGTTGGTTTTCTTTTGCTCCAGCATTTCGGTGGTTTCTTGCTGTCGAGTCCTCACCGTTGTCTCACCTCTGTGGTTCTTTGATTTTTTGTGTTCACGGGGATGTTGCACTGATGAGTTGGGAGGCCTTCATGCGGACTGAACAAATTATTTGTCTAAATCGCGACGGAGGTGGGGGCGCGGATTGTGGCCACGTGGGGTCGATTTGGGCCCCCTGGTGGAAATCTTCCACTGACCGTTCCAGGGCGGCTCTTCTGTGGCGATTTGTTTGTGTTGTTGTTTGTTGCTTACTGTGTGTATCACTTTTGTCTTTTTATTTTTGGATGGCCATATGGCCATTTTGTGGGAAAGTAACTGTCCTCATGGCCTTCCTTTGTTTAAGTTTCCAGTATGGTCTTGTCGCTTAATGTTTGTATTTCTTTCCCTTTGGTGTCTTTTATGGATGGAGTAAGTTAATTCCTGATGTTTGTTTTACTTCTACTTTTTTATTAGCATGGACGGTCCACCTCGCACCCCGGTTCCTGGACAGGCTTAGATCCTCTAAGCGGTTAACCAGTACTAGTGTGCGGGCCGGATTCAGCTCTGCGTGGAAGCATCGTGCTGCCCATATATTTCTTCAAGCCCCTATGGGCGGGGGCGGCGATAACCGAAGTGACTGCAGCATTAAAATCCGCGCTAAGATATGG